>OX421844.1:0-1200000 GCA_949127995.1 Suillia variegata | reverse complement strand
GTTGTAATTAGTTTTTCATATTTTCCTAATGACGTCTTGGATTTAAAACTCCTTAACTGCAACATCAAGAACTTATCCTAGAGCGAGTTAACCACTTAAAAGAATTTAAGCAAATTTTTTTAATGTATATATTTCGTATAATAAAAATTCGAAACCTGTCAAAGTATAAATATATAAAGACATAAATATATATAAAAAAATTACCAAAATAAACAAAAAATGGTTACTATCAAATTATTCAAACAAATTATTTTATACATACACAGAAGCAAATCTAAAGATAACATAGAAAATGGTGCAACATGATGACAAAAGACCACAAGTACTTTTCATAAATATTTAAATAAATAATGGTATGAGTGCGTTTTACCTAATATCTAAAAATATCAACTTCTAATTGCACAAGTTGGCCAAGGACTTTTTTAATTGAATGCGACTTGTAAGCAATTGCCCTTTTGCCTTAAATTAAAAAAAAAAACAATCTACACATATATAAAATTCGTCTTGATTATGTTATTAAATGGTTTCGGTGCGCGGATCTAGCTTGTGAATGGCCTGCATCAGTGTCAGACTGTTGTGGATATTGATACCCTTTCGTGACATGTCCGTTAGACGATCTGTTATTGGTTTTTGGTCTTTGCCACGTTGCCACCTAAGAGATAAATATATAAAATTATAGTTTTGTTTATCAAAAATCGTAAATAATAAAATAAAAAAATATTTTTTATTGATAGAAACTGACATTTAGACTTAAACAAGAATCTCTGAAATATTTTTTTAAACATACCACAAATGCGCACAAGTGTGCAACAGCGGAATGTACAGTGGCAGCAAATCAATATCGCAGAGCGTATCATAGCGACTGAGCGCCAAGGTTGCATATCGCTCAGACGATTGGTGCGGCACAGGCGTCGTGGTGCATGCAGCTACTAGACGGCAAAGTATCAGCAGCACCGGTCGCGAACGATCCATAAAAATTTTATTTAGCAGACGAAAACAGTTCTCAAGAAGCGGAATAGCCGCTTCGTTGCGTCGCTCATCGAGCAGCTGACATGCACGACTTAGTTCCGTCTGCTGCAGAAAGTGCAGGAAAGCGGATGTCTCACGGAGCAAACTATTCGATGCCACATGTTTGAGAAACGCTTCAAACGCCGCGCTACGTTCGGCAATTAAATCTGTAGAGAAGTTGCCAACGAGCACTTTATTTGGGAAATAGATGGCGCTTATTTCTGTAGTATAATCTTTTTTCAGCGCAACGTAAAGGCTACGAAAATCTGTGTATCGACGCTCAATGATGGCCGGATGCGTGTCTACTCCACTGGCTGTGTCCTGGCGCACATTTAGCTCGTAGACGACATAACGCTTGACTTTGAGATTTTCGCCATCTGGCGGCATTATGCGAGCCAATTGAATTTCGAAACGCAGCACACTGGCGCCGTCTGCGGGCAGTACTTGAGGTGTCGTGGACGCAGGACGCTCCCAAAGTTCTAAAGGTTTTAATTATTATAAATAATTACTATTGATAAAAATCTGTTATTTTTATTTTTTAATTTAATTAAAAACTAACCCTTTAGAGGTGCTTGTTTATTGGCAGAGCCATCTTGTATTGCCAAAGCGCCTGCTTGCACTGCATCGGGGCTATCCAGATCTTCTATATTGTGACCAGCCACTTCATCAAAAGAGATATCGTGTGTTCTTCTTGTCATAGCAGCACGCACTGTGAGAAAATTGAGTTATTTAAAAGTACTTAATAATATTAACTGTTTTAAAGAAACAATAGCAAGAACTAACTAAAAAAGAACACAGGAAAAATTATATACTAACAAAAGGAATTGTAAACAAACTGAAAAACAAAGACAATTTTTTAAGAAAGAAATTCTTCTTAAAAACCCAGACAAAAGAGTGGCCAAGCTTTTAGTTTAAAATATATTTTAAAGAGTTAACATTGTTTTGCTAAAATGTTTAATTAGTTGAGCGTACCAAAAAACTCACTTCTTTTCCGGATTTTTTTTTTAATAAACGTAGCTGCACCCACTTCCGTTTCAATGCAATTAACTTTTGATCAAGCTTAAGGAGTGTCCCAATGTCCGACGATGCCGACACTTGTCTGTCACGACTGACGTCCAGAGAAATGATATATCAGCCAAACAAATCCAATTTTAAAATGATGCGGGTTTTTGTTGACGCACACATGCAACAAATGCATGAACTCACACACACGACTGCAATTAATTAATAACCTTTTTTAATTTTAGCATTGCTCCACATATCCACTAAGTGCGCTAAAAATAATTACAACAACAAACACAGAAGTGACTATGCAATTCTTTCATAAATTATTTACTTATGGCACTGCAAGCAAGTGCACAAAGCATTACTAAATTTGTTGTTCTTGTTCCCTTTTTGTTGTAGTTTTTAATTTAACTTTGACTGAAAACACTGCGGTACATTAATCGGCAACAGCTGTTTGCTTGAGTTTTGTTTTCTTTAGAATTTATTTACCTTGCTGTTCTTTAAATTTTTATTTGCTCGTATTTAATTCTTCTTTATTTTTTTATAATTTTCATGAGATTTTTTCTAATATCAATATTTACAATTTGTATGACAAGACATAGATTTGCCAGTATTACCATCACGCTGAAAAACTTAAAATTGTTTCTAATATTATATGTCTTGTTATTTTTATTGTAGTAATAATTCAATTATATAGAAAATAATTACAAGTAAAAATTCAAAGTAAATATTATTTGAACATAAAAACGCCACCATTTAAAAAATTAAAAACACAATTTTATCTCCAAAATGATGATTTTGTTCTATTAGTTGCTTTGTCTTATTTTTATGTAAAACACACGAAATATATAAATAAATTGGTGAGAGTTTACAGCCAATAAATTTTGTATTTAAACTCTTCGTTCAGTTACATTTATGTTTAAATCTATTTAATATTAAAGTAAGAAATTTTAAACTATAATTGTTTTGTTCTTTTACATGAAAATGTTACCAATAAACACGAAAATGTGACGATCAATTTTCTAGTCTCTGGCAATGCTGCCAATGACAAAATTTACACCAAATGTAGCGGAAGTTTTATTAATATCGTCAAGTTGACCGCTCTAAAATTTTATATTTGTTTGGCGTGGAGTATTGTATTTGTATTTGCATTTGTCAATAATTTTCACTAACACCGAATAGTATAAAAAAGAATTGAAATCGAACAAAAGAAAATTCTTGTCCTGAGTGTGGCCAAATAATTCTTCAAGCGACATTACTTAAAACTTAAAAAAAGTGCCATGACGCTGCCAGAGTTCTTTGGTTGTACTTTCATCGCCTTTGGGCCGCCCCTCTCTCTCTTCGTTTTCACTATTGCTAACGACCCAATTCGAATAATCATTTTGATTGCGGCTGCCTTCTTTTGGCTTCTCTCGCTACTGGCCTCGTCGATTCTATGGTGGGCGTTGGTGCCGCTGCGTGATTACATTGCGGTGGGCGTAATTTGTTCCGTGTTGCTGCAGGAGGGCTGTCGCTATTTGATTTATAGAATTTTGCGACGCACAGAGCAGGGTCTGCAGGCGGTTGCGGAAAATACGCGCATCACGGAGAATAAACACATCCTTGCCTATGTCTCTGGACTAGGTTTTGGCACAATTTCGGCCATTTTTGCACTGGTCAATGTGCTGGCGGATATGGTAAGATTTTTTTTTTTTATATTTAAGTTAAAATAATGTTTATCATCTTCGATTTTCAGTCCGGTCCCGGCACAATGGGTCTCAAGGGTGGCTCCGAGATTTTCTTCATCACTTCAGCCGCCCAAGCGCTGTCAATTGTGCTATTGCACACATTTTGGAGTGTAATTTTCTTCAATGCCTTCGACACCTCCAACTATGGTCACATTGGTTATGTGGTGGGATCGCATCTCTTTGTTTCGCTTCTCACCCTACTCAATGCCAGCGAACTGTATGCTGCCACGCTGCTACCCAACTGGGGCGTGACTATTTTAACTGCTTTACTTGCATTCAAGGTAGCCGGCGGTAGTATCAGCTCGTTTAAACGCTTTATAACATGCCAGTGAGGTGTGTCCAGTTTCTTGAATTTATTTAGAATAACGCATGAGTATTGAGGAATCTTAAATTTTTTTTAATATTTTATATACAAAAACGCATATTCGTAAAACTAGTTTTATTGAAATAAACTCGTAGCTAATAAGCGTGTAAATTAAAAACAATAAACTGTTGCAAGACATTAAATTAATATAATTACAGCAATTTAAGTGCTTGTGGTAATTTCTGTTTTTTCGTATGTAGTTTAAGGAAAGTATTGTGCTTTACGCACTGCTACACCATAATCCGCTAAAGCTGGCGCCAGATCGTCCATGGTCAAAGTGTATCTACGATCCTTGATTGGTTTTGGCTGAGACTGTAATTTAAAGAAAATTTAAAACGATTAACTGTGGAAGTAGTTGACGGTCTCGCAAAACACATACTTTTACTGTTCCATGACTGCCCGCAGCCGATGCCTGATTACTGCGCGTCTTGCAGTGCTGCAATGCGTCCGATGCAATGTCAGATATAAATTTTTGTGTGGCCACCGAAATAAGGCGCACTATGCGCGGATCATTCGACTCAAAACCAGCTGAATTGAGATAGTGCGCTGTAACCGCTTCCGGTACTGTAGGTACATAATCCTCCAGCTGGATCATGAAATCGCTCAGCTGTTGCCCCTGCGGACGCTGCTCGTCGTTCAAGTGGACAGCACCAGAGTGTGGATTCGGGTTGCCGCTGCCTCCAGAGCCTGCGGAAGAAGGACGATATATGCCAAAATTTGTGCCAATCATTTTTTTAATTTATATATTTTTTTAAACTGTCTAAAGAAAAAATAGCTGGTTGTTGCCTTTGTTTTTTGTTATGCTTTGACAAATTTATATTTAATTTAATCATTTACAGTAATGCCAACATGAGCATACAAAAAAGTTGATATTACCATATTTTTCATTTATTAATATTCATTAAAAAATATTGCCACCAAATTTCATAAATTTAGTTGAGTCATGAAGTAAAGCTGTAGTTTTAATATAAGCCTAAACAAAACTTAAATAAAAATAGGGGCCGGATTAAAATTTATGAACTTTTAACTGGAAACAATTTTCCACTGCTCGAATTTTACATATATTTTGTTTCTTATATAGAATGTAATAGCAGCTGACTTAAGAATTGTAATTCCTACTTCAACATAATTTTTATAGTCTGGCAACACAGCACTCTGTAATTAATTTTATTTTTCAGCAGCGAGTTGAAACAACAATTAATTAAAGAGAAGCTAAGAAAATTTTAGAATCCAAGCAAAAAATTGTGAAAAGAAAAATTCAATTATTTGAATTTTTTGCGTGTGGCAAACAAACGCACAGACGCGACAAAACAATTAAATAAGTTTAACCAGAATTTTCAGTTTTCTGCTGAAAACAAAGAAAAAAAATCAAATCATTTTCTGCGTGTCAGCACTAAGAAGAAGAAGCAACAAAATTATAAAAAAAAAACTGAAAATTAAGAAAGACTTGCAAGAATTCAATAAAGTGAAACAAACGGATATTTAAATTGCAGTTAATAAAGGCAGACACTTTAAAAGAAAGGTGAGTGTGTGTATGCTGTGCTATAGTGCTAATTTATAAATAATATATATTTTCTGCGTACTTAATGCGTATTTAACTACAAAGAACAACTGCTGCAAAAAGCATAAACGTCTCCCTCCTTCAATTGCGTAGTTTTTCATATATATTTATGCTTGTGCTCTTTTTAATATTGACATGTATTGTATAATATAAAAAGTTGTAGATTTTTTTTTATGAAATATTTTCCCTAATTGCTTCTTTCGCAAATGGAGGAAAGCTAATGGTCCGTTCTTCCGAGAAATCTATTTTCATTTGTTCCTACGAGAATTTTATGAAGCTTATCTATCAAGCATAAAAATTCACTTTGACTTACCTTTTGCCATTTTCCTTTCTTACTGCAAAATGCAAAATATTTAAAAGTTCTTGCATGAAAAATTGGTGCAAATTGATCCACTCCTTTATTGTTGTTATTGTTCTTGTTGGTGTTCCCAACCAATTCATGTGAAGGAGGGTTGAAAATATGCATAAAAAGTGGAAAATCTCCTTTATTATACATTTTATGTATTTATTATTATTATTATTATTATTATTATTATTATTATTATTATTTTAATAGATCTCGTATATTTAAAACTACAGCAGCAGTCTGTCTGCCTGATTTATTTTGCCTTGTTTGTTTTTTCCCTGTTTATTGATATCTATAAATAGTTTTGTGCAACGACGTCCGTCCGTCTGTTCTTCCGTCCGATTGTCATCGCATATACGCAAGAAGAAGAAAAAACTGCAATTTATAAAAAAAATTATAAAATATTTTTTAAATATTAAAGATAAAGTTTATTGATCTTCAACGTGCACACAGAATGAAGGCGGACGAGTGCTGTGAATATGTGGGTGGATTTTATTTGCCATGTTTATTAGTTGTACTCTTTGAAATATATCATGACATACATTTTTGTAAAATAATTAATTAAAAAAAAAACAATTGAAAAATTATTTATATTTCGAGTTTTCTCTCAAAATAACTATACATATATATATTTTTTTTATGACAAGGCGAAATTGCCTTTACCTGCTAATGGATCCAAAAACAATTACAGACCGTATTTAATAAATAAAAAACATTAAAGGATATGAAACAATGTTTGAAGAGGGAATTTATATAAAAATTTATGCTCACTTTAGAATAACGTTAGAATTAACTTTTAGCGACTGAAAACAGAATTACGATGAAATTTCAAAAATCATTGAGTCTTCGCGAACATAACATCTTATCATCACTTTCACATAACATCTTATCATCACTTTATATCTATCCTAATTATACTACTTGACTGTAACTTTATTTGTACATGGTAAATTAAAGAACTAATGATTTGATGAAATTTTCGTTAAAAAACTACATACATTTTATAATGCCGACCTCTCATGGCTACTTAAAAAACAAAATGTCTCATAAAACAAGTAATTTTATTTAAAAAAAATATATTATTATATAATTATAAATAATTTTATTTTAAGATTAAAAGTTCTAAAACAATGAAATTCAGTACAAAGAATCAGGGTACCGATATTTACCGCTACACATAGTGTAACGAAAACTTACAAATACCATAAAGCGGGCAATATTTAACAGCTGCCACGCCCACATTATATTTTGTGCTATAAATGAAATTCTTCTAAAAAATAGTATGCCTTTTCGCTAGACCACAAATTATATGAGCAAATTAAATAGCTCAAAACAACAGTTTTTCAACCATTTGTTTCTCTAAGTGCAAATCCTCAGCATAGCTAAAGATAGTTTTCTTTTAAAATTTTAATGTTGATCGATTGTTTTGTTAGAATAAAACCCAAATAAATATATACAAAATGTGTATATCTCACGAGAAATACTTTCTTGTGATGGGGCGAGAAATGCACCCATGAACTTGACGTTGTGCGGCTGGATTTATAAAGTCTATTATTAATTTCAATTATTCCGTATTTAAAATTTTTGTTATTAAATTTTATTTTTAGTTCGTTCACCTACAACAAAAGAAGAAAAAGAGCAACGCGTTGCAAGAGCAATGACAACAGCCGCCACCACAGAAACAGCAGACTAACGGACTACGACACACAGTTTGAAAATAAATTAATTTTGAAAATACAAAAATAAAATAGATAAACAAAAACATTATAAAACAAACACGCAAAAAATCAATTGTGAACAGCTTCTCACCTTGTGAGTGCCAAAAAAAAAAAAAAAATAACAATAAGAACCTTTTACAACTGCTTGAATGCGAACAGGGAAAAAACGTAAAATTATTATAAAAAATAAATTAAAAAATAACTGAATTGAAAAAAATAAATAAAAACTGAAACATGTCGGAAGAACAAATTTTCAAAACGAGCGAATTAACGCCCGAAGAGGTGAGTGGCTATTGTAGAAATAACAATATTTTAGAAACTAAATAAATAAATAATTGATTCTTTCCGGTTTTGTACAAGATACGCGCAAGAAGGTTGCGTAACTTAGAGGCAGCTAGTTTGGCCAAAGCCAAGCCCCTGACTGCGCCCATAACTAAAGCAGAAAAACAGAGTGCTGAGGGTAAGCCATAAAATAATGTTTAGAATAAAATAATGAATTAAAAGTACCTATTATATAAAATAATTATTTCTTTTACTTACATTTAGCATCGCAGCGTGCGCCTACTAATGTTTCGAACGAATCACGTTTAGTGCGTGATGCACTGTTGCCAATGGCGCCTCCACCGACGCCGCTTACAGTCACAGCCGCAACCTCAACATCACAAAAAGCAGCAGGACCAACAGTGACACCAAAAAACATATTCGTGCCGCAGGAAGAGATTTTACAAAAAATGGATGTCGATGTTGAGATGAAATCTGTAACAACCACTCCCACCACCGTACAACCAATGGACATTGTCAAGTCGGTTTCCACAACTGATCTGGTAAACATCACAAAACAAACAGCAACAACAACAATGGCGACTGCAACTGCTGCTCAGGATAAAAACACTTCAAACATTGAAAATATGGAAATAAGTGAACCCTCTCTGCACTGCAAACTCCCTCTTCTCGAGCGTATCGAGGTGTTGCTGTCAAAGATTTTAAATGCCACTTGGAATGAGTACTGCACAGGCGCCATGATATGTCCACGTACGGCCACTTTTCTGGAGCAATATCCTGACAAGCGTTTCGACTTTGAAACAGTCGTGATGGATGTGCTCATTGAGTGCGTTCTCAAGTTGTACAACAGCGAAGATGAAGCATCAACAGGAGTCGTTCTTGCATCGACACCGAAAAAATCCAAAAGCGACGACACCGAAGTCCAGGAAATTCTCGCTAATGCTGAGGGAGACGGTGACAGCGTCTTAGATACAGCCTTTTATGCTGGTTCGCCGCCGTATGATATGGCTGCCGCTCCGGTCGATGATGACCAGCCCACGACATCGCGTGGAGGAAGAAGTAGTGAGTCGAAATTAAAATAAATATCTTAAAAAAAGACCCTACAACCGCTATTATTAATATTTGTGAAACCTCTTTAAGAAGAAAATATATTTTTAATAAGATAGCAATGTTTTACTTTGCGCATAATAATTCATTAATGCTCGTTATGTTTTTTGAACACCTATTTTATAAAGAAAAATAAAATTAGATTTTCTAATATTTTACAGATTCTATTACCCGCATGCTAGAAGTCCAGAACAATATAAACGCAATTTGCCCACAACCAGCTACACAGATTCTGACGCCCATTACTTTGGCAAAGCATAATGTGGTGCTGCACCTTATTAAATGCCATCAAGAGCATCGGCAAATTAAAGACAAATTCAATGCCGCTGCTATGGCGCAAGAAACTCCGGAAGCGGCTGCACGTATTCAGTGGGAGCTGCAAATGTGTTTCGAAAACATCATTCGAACGACAGTGCTAGTGCTCACTGATCGCTTCTACGAGAATCTAAACATTACAATGGATCAGTCGTGTCTGCTTGAATTGATCTATCGCGAACGTGTGCCAAACGACTTCCTTTGGGATTTGCTAGCAGAGTCGTACCGCACAATGGCCAACTTCGAGCAAATCTTTGGACAAATGCTGCGTGGACTTTTTATCGGTATGCAACGCAATATTTGCACCACCAATATTAATTTACAGCAAATTGAAATACTTTGCAAGCTGATTACTCTCAAAGTGGGCAATGCACGTCCTATTTGCGATCTCATTGCGCAGCAAGATAATTTCTTGCCAACTATATGCTCAAAAATAGCGGGGCGTGAGATTGTCAAGTGCAGCTTTTTGGGTGCGTTTTTGTCAGTGTCGTTGTTTGCAGAGGAGAATGTCAAATTTGCGGAGGCGCATGGAAAGAGCAATGTTTTGGCATCGTCGATGGGAAAATTACGTTGGGTAAGTTCGGACAGATAGATAAATTATTGACCTTAATTTGATTGATTTTTAAATAGATACTAGCGAATGCCCGGTATGCGTTGGCAATATCACTTTAGAAAATAAATATTTGTTTTTAAAATTTCTTTATTAAAGTGCATTATATTTATATATATATATATATATATATATATATATATATATATATATATATATATATATATATATATATATATAAATAAGTCATCCGGCCTTCAGAATGTCGGTTGTGGCTCCTGCAGTGTGTGCTGTTGCTCCGTCCTGTTGGAACCACATGTCCACCAGTCCTAATTCGTCCAGTTCGGGCAGAAAAAACTCGGTCAACATTGCCCTATAGCGCGCACCGTCCACTGTTGTCGTTTGACCCGCGGCGTTCGGCCCGATGACTCCTCCAGCGTGAACAGCGCACCACGCAGTCACTTTGAGCGGGTGTAATGGTTTCTCGTGCATCACTCGCGGATTTTCGGTTCCCCAGAAGCGATAATTTTGCTTGTTCACGTACCCGCTGAGGTGAAAATGAGCCTCATCGCTCATTATGATTTTTGCCAACACCACAGACGAATTGTTACGCAAAAAAATAGACACAATTATTCCGCGTTCTTGGGGAGTGTATCGCTCCATGGCTTATTCACTTGTATTCTGTATCTGTCTAGTCCACAAATGTCAAAACAGATTTGACATTGGCGGCCATTTGCAAAATATATATATATATATATATATATATATATATATATATATATATATATATTTTGGGCGTAATAGATGAGCGTGTCAAAATCATTTAATCGCAGTCGGATATATAAATAAAGACAACTTCACCAAAAATGTGCGTGGTTGGATCAATTTAACGCCCACCTTTAAAAAAAGGTTGGACTAATTTTACGTATACCACCATTGCTCAGGATCTTGATGCGCTATATAGGTAACATGTAACGGAATGCACCGGAAAGAATGCCACGCCATCTGGAAAAAATTTAACGCCTACCACCATAACTCAGAATTGCTACCCTGAAGTTCCGCTCGCTAATGGGGAGTACCGGAAAGTCCCTCTAACTAATTATTTATCTATATATTTGTTTCTATCTTTCTTTCTTTTTTCTTTGTACCAAATGGGCGTCTAAACCATTCATCCGATTTTGATGAAATTTTAGGGAGTTGCTGTGCTCACGCCAACTTAGGTTTAGGGCAAAGAAAATTTTGAAAAAAATAGAAAATATGCGATAACGTGGCTAATATTGCTCCTAAATTGAAATTTGGTATCTGAATTTGTATTGGCACTGTCGATAACTTCCCCAAAAATGGGCGTGGTTGGATCAATTTAACGCACACTTTCAAAAAAAGGGTGGATCATTTTTACGCCTTCCACCATTTGCTCAGAAACTTGATGTGTTAAATAGAAAACATGTAACGGGATGCACCGGGAAGAATAACAGGTTTTACAAAATTGTCCACGCCCACTTATTACGCCCTCAATTTATTTTATTAAGTAAAAATATACGATGACATTGCTAATATTGCTCCTAAAAATTTGGGATTTTGTTTCTGAGTTTGTATGCCGATAATTTTACAGCCATAACTCAGAATCGTTACAACGGGGGATATCGAGAAGTTCCGCTAACTAACGGGAGTACCGGGAAGTTCCGGTACTAACGGAAGTACCGGGAAGTTCTGGTACCATTTTTTTTAAGTGGCATTGCAACGCATGCCGGGCATTCGCTAGTATACATATATAATAATGAATGGAGCAATATTAGTATGAATAGATTATAAAAACAAAACATTTTTTAAGTGGCATTGCAACGCTTTCCGGGCATTCGCTAGTAGATTTATATAATTAAAAAAACTTTTAATGATTTTTACTTACCGCTTTTTTTTTTAATTTTCTCATTTCACTGCAGCAATTGCACACGATGCGCATGCACATGCACACCGTTTTCCATTCGCTGCTAGTGAACCTAAACAGTCGCCCCAAAACGCTCCACTTTATCGCTCTAGTTCTACGCTATAATAAACGACGTGTTCAATTCGCTTGCGACGAAAAACTGCTCGCCCGCGATGGTTTCGTCATTAACTTAATGGTCGTGTTACAGCAGCTTTCTTTAAAAATCAAATTGGATCGTATCGATCCTGAATTTGCCTACTACAAAGACTCGCTGGTTAACATTACAAACGATACGAAGTTGCGCTTTACAGAGGATGAATTCAAAAATTTCATCGAGCGAGCATTTGGTTCGGAAAAAATTGGTTCATCGGCGAAAGATGCAAACTTTCAAACGAAATGTTGGTTCCTGACGCTACAGGCACATCACTTGGGCTTTATGCCTGCAATTCAGCGTTATCGCCAAAAGATGCGCGCCATTAAGGAGCTGCAAAAGCTAATCGACGAAATTGACCGTACCAAATCGCACTGGGAAAATACGCCGTTTGCTAAGCGCAATAAGCAGTTTCGCGATCGTTGGGTCAAGCAGCTCAAGAAGTTGAACAGGTATATATTTACTATATATATATTATTTTACTTACATTTATTTATTATAAATGTTCTTTTTTTCCAAGATCAAAACTCTGCAGCGAAGTCACTTTGCTGGATCCGAAGTTGCTTAGCAGTTGCATGTATTTCTATTCGACCGTCTGCGAATATATGCTCTATCAAATGGAAGGACGCCAAATCGACGGTCCTTTCATATCGAAACTGCCTGCATCGCAGCTAAAGCCAACCGATGCATTTTCCGCACTGCCCGAATGGTACATTGATGACATTGCCGAGTTTATATTGTTTGCAATGCAGCATGCGCTAACCGATATTCGACCGACGATCGATCATTCGATCATTACATGGTTGCTGACTTGCGTCTGCGCGCCACATCTGATTAAGAATCCTTATGTCACTGCCAAATTAGTTGAGGTGCTGTTTGTTGTCTCGCTGGGACCACCGAATGCTCTTAATGCAGCTGTACGTAAAATTGTTTTCACATATTTTAATCATATATAATGTTAAAAAACGAAAAATATTGACAATTTAAAACATTTGCTTATTTAACGCATGCTCATTGATATTAAATTTAAACTTCAATTATTTTGAACTAACTATTTGCAGATGTGGAATCATGAATTGGCCCAAACTGTGCTCTGCACTGCGCTGATGAAATTTTACGTCGAAATTGAAACGACTGGTCAAAGTACTGAGTTTTATGATAAATTTACAATAAGGTATATATATTTTTTGTATATATATTTTTTTGGGTATTACAAATGCTTTTAAATTTTATAGATATCATATAAGTCATCTTTTTAAGTCAATGTGGGAGAGTCCGGTGCATCGCCAAGTTATGATCACTGAGTCCAAGACGGGCAATCATTTTGTAAAATTCATAAATATGTTGATGAATGATACAACATTCCTATTGGACGAGTGCCTGGAGAACTTGAAGCGCATACATCAGACACAGGTAAATACATACATTCGTGCAATAAGTAAAATTTTTATTATTTTTATTTATTATCTCTCTTTAGGTGCTCATGGCGAACGATGTAGCCTGGGGTGAGCTAGGTTCAGAACAACAACAAACACGACTTTCACAACTCTCAACGGACGAGCGTCAATGTCGTTCTTATCTGACGCTTGCGCGTGAAACTGTCGAAATGTTTCATTATCTTACAGTAAGAAAACTAATTTACTTCAACTTTCTTATTATAATTTTTATTGTTTTATATTGTTAGGATGACATTAAGGAGCCATTTATGCGCGACGAACTCGTCGATCGTCTTAGCTCTATGCTCAACTTTAATTTGCAGCAACTTTGCGGCCCAAAATGCAATGATCTAAAAGTGCGCAACCCGGGAAAATACGGCTGGGAGCCACGTCGTCTGTTGGGACAAATATTCGATATTTACTTACATTTGGACTGTGATAGATTCGCTCAGGCCTTGGCCGCTGACGAACGCTCATTTCAGAAGCATTTGTTTGATGATGCCGCCAGTCGAATCGAACGCTTGGGCATACGTTCCACCATAGAAGTGGAAAAATTCCGTGCGCTGATCACCAAAGCTCATGACATCTACCGTAAGTGTGAAGTTGAATTTTGTTCAAAGGTCTTTCGCCTGGGTTGATGTTTGTTACATAAATAAATACTTAAGAAAGGTAATACTTTGATTAGAATCAAAAACTAAGTCATTCAGACAGGAATATCTTCGACATAATTTCTTGTTAAAACCATAACCATAGCCTGCAAATTATTAGAGATGAGATGAAATTTGCGTACTGTTTGCTCTTATGCTTTATTATAAATAGCGAGTGCTCGGCATCCCTATACATGTTTTTTTATATAGCTCATAAAGTTCCTGAGCAATAGTGGTAGAAGTAAAAATAATTAAAATTTGTTTTAAAGGTGGGCGTTAAATTAATAAAATCACGTCTGTTTTTGGTGAAGTTGTCGACATTACCCATATAAACTCCGATACAAAATTTGTAGAAGCAATATTAGCGAAACAATCGAATATTTTGACTTAATTTTACAAATTCTGGGCTTAATAGATGTGCATGGACCTTTTTTTTATGTGCAAAACCGTCCTTAACGTTAGCACAGCAACTCCCCAAAATTATAATTACAATAAATATTATATTAAAATTATGACGCGATTAATATAATTTTTGTTTTTTAATAATATAATTTTCTTAATGTGAGTGGTGCCTTGAGAACTCGAGGATTTTTATTAGCACAAGCTAATTTTTTACACTTTTTAGAAAGCTTTGTTGTAATTTGTATTCTTAAGAACTTAATTATTAATATTAATTCTCGTTATTCTTAAATTTAAAGTGGCCAATCAAGAATCGGAGGATGAGTGTGCAGATGCGCCCGACGAATTCAAGGATCCGCTAATGGATACGCTCATGTCGGATCCGGTTGTGTTGCCCTCAGGCACCGTGATGGATCGCGCGATTATAACGCGTCATTTGCTTAATAGCAATACTGATCCATTTAATCGGCAGACACTGACCGAGGACATGCTTGTGCCAAGTCTTGAGCTTAAAGAGCGAATCGATGCCTGGCGAAAGGAACAGCGATTCAAGCGTCAACAGCAGCAAAATTTACGTTTAAATGACAAAAGTAGTTAAATGTGAACTTTGTCGTTAACTTGGTCGTCGCAATTGTAGAATAGTGTCACTCTCTGTTTATCGTTTTTTAATCGAATTTCGGTTATACATATGTTCTTTCTACTGATTTATCCCACACAGGCAATATGCCTTTATGTAATTGTAAAAATTGACAAGTAAGGGAACACGAGACGTATTAAAATGCAAAATATTAATTTTTCATATAAAATGAAATCGTATTTCGTATGCGTACATTGATTAAAATTACATATTTAAATTAAAAAACGATTTTTTAAAAGCAAAACGTATTCAAAGAATTTTGCGTATTAATATGCCTAGTGTATTTAAAATTGTGAAGTCATGTGATTTTTCATTTTGTTAGTTTATTATTTTAATACAAAAATACTCCTATACGTTTTATTATTGCGTGATTTTGCCCGGTTATAATAAACAATTACTCTAGATTCAATTTTTAGCCACAGTTAAAAACCCTTAAATATCAATTTTTTACGAAATCAACGGCTAGCCTTTTCAGTTATTCGAATTTGTTCTTGTATTTAGTTTATTTTGTATTTCTATCGTGTTTTTTTTAATAAAAAATTAACAAACATTAAAGCAAATAAGAAGTAAGCGAAATTGAATACGAACTTTTGGTTACAATTTTAGTGTTAAGTGTGAAAATGAGGATGAAATACAAACAAAAAAAACGAAAACCAATAAATGCTATATTAATCTGAATACAATTTATACACATACAAAATAAAGCGTGCGAGCCGGCTGAACGCAGAAATTGGCGACGGCGGTGGCACATAATTCATAATAAAATTCTTTTAAAGAAAAATAAATGTAAAACGAGAATTTTATTTTGGTTTTTCACTGGGCTATAAAAACTAGACGATGCCATCGTGAATAGATTAAATTTTTTTTAACTTATTACAGTGTCTTTGATAGTTTTAAATAATTTGTTTGTGTATGAAACGCACTACTGAAATTAATAAACACATTTCCAATTGCAATCTGTAGGAAGCAAATTAATTTTATTGATAACTTTGTGGTAAAAAGCATACATTCTTTATTTTTAAAACTAATTTATTTGTTAATTCTTTTTTGTTTGTTTAGTTTTGTTTCGAATATATAAAAACAAAAATAAAATTTACATTTTGTAACTTTTGTTGATCAACGGGAATCTTTCGCAGAGCCTAAATTTGAAAACAAATTCCAATAATAAAAAACAGTTATATGTTTAGGTCACTTTACAGTTTTACTTGGTAAAAGAAAATAATTTCAAATAAGCAATAAAGGTAAATAAACTAAATATTTTATGAAAATGTGAAATTGTGGAGTAAGGGTTTTGGTTAATATTATATGTATGTATGCTTTGTGTTAATGATCAATTAGTTGGTTTTGCAAGCATTTGTAGTTCTTTTTTAGTTATGCCCTCGAAATACAAAAATAAAAATAGGTCCGAAACAATTTTAGTACATGCACAAAAATTATTATAGACGTAAAATAATTTTAAGTTATATTTTTAATATTTGAATCGATTTTTTTCGTACAGATTCTTTTCAGAGTTTGAAAGCATAACTTTTTTAACAAAAACATTAAACTTTGCTCTTAAAAACCAGTCTTATGATAAAGTTGAATATGAAACGATTAAGTGTTATCAGTTTCGCAATTATCTCGCCAAGCCTTTACCAAAACGGACACCAGCCAATGTAGCACTGACACAAATTCTCATTGTTGGTCGCCTGCTGGATTAGCAAATCCACTTGTTGCTGCACTGTAACACTATTTTGTGTTTGAAAATCGGTGCCAGTCAACTTGCGCTTGACGCGCTTAATCACCTTGCTGGCCTTGCTATTCGTGACGTCAGCGGTGATGTTGTTGGCGGCCAAACCCAATCCCGCCAATTGACCATCGTAGGCTTTAGATTTAGCTAGGGGGTTGCTGTGCAGCATCACATCTTCGACTGAATTACTAAGGCTGCCTCCCGCGCCGCCATTGTTGCCTACCGCAAGTCCAGCTCCAGCACCGCCAGTAGCAGGCTCGTTATTTGCCTTGGAGCGATGATTGTTTTTATCAGTATCGAGCAAACGCCAATTCAACAGCGGATCGTATACAAAAGCCTCGAGTACAGCCATAAGCGAGTCCTTATTGCGGCGCAGAACCAACATAACGCTCTCGCAGGTACGCCGATAAGTTCCTTCGATACCCGTTACCTCCATCGCTTTAATAAGCATGCGCGTCAGTCGGAATGGAATCTTTTCGGGGAATTTCTCACGCGTCATAGCGACTTCGAAACAATCGCCAAAGTCAATGTGCAGAATTTTTCCGCTCATACGATCCAACATTAGATTTGAGGGATGACGATCACCGAGTCCGAGAATGTAGCCGACCATGGACATGACCGCTAACGAGCGAGTGTAATTAGTACGCCGTTCAAACCATACCTCTGACGATGGTGACTTTAGCCACAGCAATTTTGCAAGATCATCGCCTTGCGTTTGGGCCAGCGCATACTCAAAAACTTCGACCTTTTGCATCAGGGTCAAGTGGTCGTAGTCGGGCGAAACGTTAAGCATGGTGCGATGTTCCTGATTCAGTGCCACCTTTTTCTTGTCGCGATAATCGCGTATAAGCGTGTGCAGCGTATCACAATGTGGTACCCAACCGATCAAGCCTGAATTTGTGCTTAGCGGTATAACGGCATAACGCTGAATGGCCAAATTGCGACGGAAAGTGTCTGGATCGTCGAGTAGCAGTGTGTTAACAAGAGAAAAGAGTTGCATAACACGTTCATCTTGGCGTAAATCTTCATGTCCCTTAAGTAGATACATATAATCCTTGCCATTGGAACCGCGTATACAGAGTTTGCGCGGACGCTGCTTAGATGTGATCACCTGTAAATTAGTTTTAATATGACTGATGCGTATAAGCTCCTGTCCTGGATTGTATGAACCGGGAACGGCCAGTTCGAGATCTTTACATGCGAGCAACTTCGGTGATACATACGGCAGCTCAAGCGACGTCAACTGCGGCAGTTGACGCGATATTTTCTGGAAGACATGATAATAAATATCCCATGCGTGATCGAGATCCATTAGGATTGACGATGTTTTGTAGCGTTGCGTCCATTCGTAGGCCTCAGTAAGTTCTCGCCCATACGCCTGAGAAAATGAAGTTTCTTTTAGGGTTTGCGGGCCCCGTTCGAGCATGGCGTGAAGCGGTTCAAGTATATCGAACATGCCCTTCACATTCCGATCACCAAAATAAAGTCGCGATGCCTCTTCGAGTCCCTCGTGCCATTGTTCATGCCAAAGTATAGCAACACGAATTAGTTCCTCACTGCACATGACAGCCTGCTCGACTAAAGTCGGTGAATGTTTGCGCATTGAGTCTAGGATTTTGAAAGCAGCGTTTTTGCGTGCCACAGACGCAGACTTCGAAGCGACGGTGAGTGGATAGACCAGCGCTTGCGGATGAAATTTTCCAATGTCAATGAGCAATTGATGTATTAGTTGGCCGACAAGATTACGATGCGTATCGATACGTGCAATTAGTTGCGGTATAACCTGCAACCAAGTGTTAATTTCAATCATTTTCATTCCAGAAAGTAGAGCGTCATAAACCTCCGAATGATGGCCGTAATCAAACCAAAGCGTTAGAAGTCGAAGAGTATCTTGCAGCGAGTTGCCCTTGATAAGACTAATTGAACGGAAGAAGCCATGCACTGCTGGGACCGCGTACTGTTCAATAATCATGCGCTCTTTTTGTAAATATGCTTCGGTATTATTGCTACCACAAATGATACCGCCACCAGCAGTAAGCAACATGTTGTCGAGTGGCGAAGACTTACTATGATTGTTGCTGTTGTCTAATGGCTGCTTTTGTGCTTGCACGACCTTAAAGTTCATGTAGGCCAACAAATGCCACGCTTTGTACCAATTAGGATCATATTCGGTAGCCTTTTCGAAGCACTCGAGAGCGCCTTGCACGGCCTCCGGATCAAGCAGACCCTGCAATTTATTCTGCCAAATTGCGAGACGCAAGTAGCAACGAGCCAGTAATCGATGATCGTCTTGTTTTACTTCGTCCGGTATGCAACTTAACTGGGTACTGTAAGTGTTGATAAAGCACCTTAACTGTTCGTAGGCACCCTGCATATTTTCCGCTGCGGCCATATGCTTGGTGTAAGCGTATGTTACTTGCGGTTGCGCGTACGGCAGCGATTCGGTGGGATGTTCCGAAGGATCACAGCCAAGCAACATAACGAGCGTCTTATGAGACAAATGCAACGAACCAGACTTGCGACAGAGACTGGCGTACTTAAGCCAGGTATGTACATCTTCTTGCGGGCGCACGACAAGCGAATGTACTTGTATGATGCGACGCCAATCCTCAACCAAACGTTGACCACCCTGCAAACGCTTCCACCACATGCTCTTTAACGGTTCGCGCCGCTCTGGTATCAACTTAAACTGAATGACTTCCTCGAGTTCGGCAAGCATTTGCACGCAAACCATTGCACCGTAAGCACGTTCATAAGACTCACCTGCCATCGATGTCAACTCTGTGTCTAGCAGATCACGCGTCTCGTCAATTAATCGTTGTGCAGTTTCAAAATCTTCATGGTGTACAGCGAGCACGGCACGATAGAAACTACCGTCTTGAGTATCTTCGGGTATACATCTTACATATTCCTGCATGGACTCCCAGTCCTGCAAACCCCATGCGGCGACAGAAGCCAACGGACCGGCACGCGATTTTGCTTCTCGACTGAGTACGTCCCATTCCTTCTTAGCGACTGAGCTTAATTCCGACCATTCACCGAGCGCTTCAAGACAGCGCATGTGCCCGAGACGTGCTTCGAGATCCGACGAGTCAATCTTTAGATTGTTGGCGTAATGCACAAGCGCCTGATCCCAATTGTGCAACTTCTCGTACCAGCGTCCCTGCACTTTTAGTTCGTTTGCAGCGTTGCGGAAGGTTGTAAGCAGTCCTTCGGCAGCTTCTTTTTGTTGCAACTTGTTGTTTATTAAAATGAGTGATTCGAATACTTGCGGATCTTTATGAGTCATAAACTCCTCCTCTTTATAGCGCAACGCTTTGGCGTAAGCACGGCTGGCCATGGCACGTGTTCCCAACAATTTGGTTTCGATGGGTATCGGATCCTTGTCACAATGTTCCATGAATTCGGCCAGATTGAGAATGGTCTGTGTGATTTCGGGCATGTCGGTTACTTGCAACGCCTGTATGAGAGATTGTGTCAGTTCTGATTTGGGCTCAGGTGAAAGTTCTGTCCAGCACGAAATAAAGGCGGCATTGAAGAGATCACGCAACAGCTTGTCATAGTCCTGTGCGAGCACGCTACAAGCGCGCAATGCATGTGATTGTGATTCCTTTAGTAGACCGATGGAAAGCCGTCGCAGCCACTCGACCCAATCATCCTTCGATACGCGACGTGTGACCTGCCAAGCGGTGCGCAGGTTGGTCGTTGATACATTTAACTTTTTTGTTGTGTGACCGGTATCGGAAACAGTTGCAGTTTCAGTGTTGCTCTTGAACTTAGCCTGGCGCATGATAAACTCGTCGTCAAGGCACATTGTGGTATTACTCTGAATCTTAGTCAGTAATTTTTCATATTTTGAATCGACAATGCGATGTTTTGCAATGGTACGATTGACCAGGGGCGCAAAGACCAGATACTTCTTTCCCAATTGAATAACAAG
The DNA here is from genome assembly GCA_949127995.1 of Suillia variegata. Classification (NCBI taxonomy): domain Eukaryota; kingdom Metazoa; phylum Arthropoda; class Insecta; order Diptera; family Heleomyzidae; genus Suillia; species Suillia variegata. The sequence goes on along the minus strand of OX421844.1, from coordinate 1,179,154 downwards.
TGAACACAGTGTAGTCATTGCCTGATCACGTAATTCCGGTTCAGAATCTAATACGCGCACCAACGGGTGTATAATACGCGAGGAGAAATCTGTAAAGTCTAGAGCCCAAGCCAACTTATCAATAGTTTCTAAGGCGGCCAGCGAAACCTGTTGAGGCACATACGGCGAATCAAAAAGACGGACAATAGGTGGAACAATTAAATGTAAATAATCGTCCAAAGTATTACCGAACTTTTGCAAGGCCTGTAAGAGACGTTTAGTCACAATACGATCCTTGGAAATATCGTGTTGAAGTACACGCAAAATTTGTGGAATTAGCTGAGAAAGATAATCGCGAAACTCACAACCCAATGCGACCGCAATTTGTTCAACTAAATTGATTAGTGTCGACTGCAGCGGCGTATTTATTGTCCAGAACTCTTTGATTAGTTTAAAGATGTCGTTCATGTATCCAATTATATGCTGACGCACAATCTGCACCAAGTTCGCTAGTTGCTGGAAAAGGAACTCACAATTGATATCAGCATTACGTACGTTCTCTAACAGACTGGGCAACACTTGAGCCAAATATGGAACACATTTAATGCCCAAACTGCGAAAAATAAAGGTGACCGCTTGTACGACGCTTGTGTGAGTGCTGCTTAGCGTCGGATCGCGCAAAATACGCATTAGCGCTGCAATTGCCACGGCGGGATAATACTCGTCTAGGCTGTTGCCCATGTTAACAAGCAATTCGGCCGTCGAAATATCTTGATTCTCATCCATCTTAAAGTCGGACAGGGAAATAAGCACACTATCCTTTTGGCTGTCAATGAGGCCCTTGTTCATTTTATGTTTGTATGGATCCATGGCGCCCAGCAAACCCAATACCCGTATAGTTTCACGACGTATCGATCTACGCTGTTCGGTCTTTAAGAAGTTTATAAGTATGTCAATGAGCACCGGATATTTGTGATAGGGTGAAACGACACGTCCTGTTGCGGAAATAAGTTGCCCAAGTGTCCAGAGCGCAACGCCGCGTTTATCTGGACTGCCCGCATCACCCAGCATTTCAAGTAGTATAGATAGTAATTCATCGGCCCAAAGTTCCATTTCGTTAGAGCCACCGTTGACCTCAGCTAGATCGCCGATGGCGCGTAGGACATTAAGTATAACACCGGGATTCGATTCAGTTTCCCGAAGTTTCGGCACAAGTATGGTGAGAATCGGATGCATGTACGAAGAAATTAATCTGACATAATAACAAATGGAGAAAAACATTTTAAAGATTATAACTAATCAATTACAATACTTACTAATAACATAAATTACTTTAGAAATATTTTCTGCTAAGGTTTTTCTTTGAAATGATACCTACCTTGGGGTGCTTATCACCAAATGATCCAACATGCGAGCACTTTGTTCTTTGTTGCGACTCATGCCCGAATGTTCTAGCTCCGTCAGTATTTGTATCATAGTCTTGCGCAATTTCGGCATTACATAAGCCGGATTCATTGCCGACAAGCGTCCAATTGTGACCATTGCCAATTCACGTATTTCGAAAATTTCATCGTTTAGTGTGATGAAGAGTGCACTCAAAGATTCGGGTTGCGCAAGTTCAGCATCGAAAGTCTCGTCCAATGAACGCAATATGCGAATTCGCACATTGCAGTCCATATCAGTGATTGCGACAATAAGTAGACGCTCGATGACATGTGACACTGTCTCGCTTAGCGTATGAGAGCTCTCAGAGCTATCGGCAGATTGTACGGCCAATTTTAAAAGGCGCGTGCAGGTTTGAACGGCTTCGAGACGTATTTCCTGTTGTTCGTGATTGATAAAATAGTCGGCACATCTGAGGTGTACAAATAAAGGAAATTTATTACTTTGCAATTTTTTAAGTTTCATTTAATCAAAATAAAAAAATAATACTTTTGAAAAAAAAAAAAAAAAAATATTTTGTGTACTTTCAAATTTAGGTTTAGTTTTCTTTTTTATGTTAAACATAATATTTTGTTATATGTATTATACAAAATATTTATTAAAAACAAATCTGTAATGAATAAAATAAAAACGGTAAAAATATGAACATTTAAATTTACCTTTGTACGAAATCTAACATATTCTGCTCTTCAAAATTAAAACTACCCAATGTTTTAAGCGCAAGAACAATCGTTGGCACATCTTGTAACAAATTCAATGCGTTTGAATCCAAAGGTATTTGAGGCATGGCCGCATACGGAATGGCCGCTGGTTTATTCATCAAAACCTGTGATAAAACGCCGATAAGACCATCCGTAATGGCGGCCTTAAGATGGGGCACATTTTCCGCGAGTTCGCGAAGACAAACCGTAAGCGCTGGTGACAGGCCCGTTGAGAACATTTGCTCGAGTATTTCGCGCACATCTTCCGTTATATCTGTTTTAACGGCATGCGCCAGTAGAGTTATGCTGGCGAAAATTGCCGGATCAATGGTCAGTTTTCGTTTGCTTGGCGTGTCCTTGGCTGGCAGTGCAATTTTGATCGCGCACATAATTGTCTTCAGGTGTTTATCGATGTCACGTTCAACCGCCACCGCAATATAGCCAATAGTAATGTACGCACTATTGCGATCCTTCTCCTTGCCGCGCAAAATGGTTAACAAATGACTGATGCAGATCTTGAGGTACTTTTGAACGAAGACTTCACGATTGAAAGCGGCCAAACGTGGCAAAATTTGCAAAAGTGCCTGCTGTACATGGGGCGACTTAGAGAAACGCTGTTCGATTACATTGTCACAGATAGTCATGTAGTGTTCGGTTAGAATTTCACGCGAGTATGCTGATTCTAGTGCAGTGATCTGGGGTAATAGGTAGTTATAATGTATTAATTAAAAAAGTACAAAGAAATTCATATGCTTCATTATGCAACTACATATTACAATTTATTATACAGCCAAAACTAAGTAAATAAACAATTAAAATTAAATGTTTTCATACCGAAGCAAATTTATTTACAGTCGTATGATGCTGCTCGTGCTCCATATGAGACTGCGACGAACCAAGCTTATCGATGAAGGGCGCTTTTAAGCGCGGCACGATTGTGGTCAACTGGCTGCTTACCGATGAACTTGAACCGGCACTCTCGTAATATTTATTCTGATGTGCATCGGGTAGCATCGTTTTAAGACTGGTATAGCGACGTTCCCATATAGCATGCGAACATCGAAATAGTTCGTTGAAGACGATCAGGCCGCCATGAATGCGATCATCGCGTGTCATGCCTTTGGGCTCTTTAGCACCTCCAGCTGGTTCCACGATAAAACTTTTATTTGCCTCGCCATAGCAAATCTTGTACCATTGCGGTTCGCTCGATTGTTTTGCATTTTCGCGTTGTGATGTGACAATTAAGGCGGCCCGTAGTGCTTCGCCGGCCGATTCACGTATCGCTGACTTCGGATCGAAAATTGCATTGAAAATGTTCTCGAAAAATGTCGATATTTGTTGATAGAAATAGGTGGGCATGGCGATGGCCATTTCGCGTAGAATAAAGACAGCTGCATGGCGTCGAAACTAAAAATATTCATATTTTTAAAGACTTATACTGGCCTAAGTTCGATTAAATATTTTGAAATAAATTCATTAAATTAAAAAAATATCCACCTCCTGTCTATCGCCACTAAGCATTTCGAAAGCGCGCTTAATATCGAAATCAATGGACTCTTCACCCTTCGATTCGGGCAAATTGGCGAGCTTGACCAGCGTGCGGGCAGCTATTTCCATTACGGAGACATCGTTTGAGGGCAGCAAATGACGCAGATGATTGCAATAAGGCGAGATGCGTTTCATCGTGTTCACAACATCTCCGCTTATGAGGCACTCTGCGTAAAAATACAAATTTATAAAAAATACGCAGTTTATTTAAAAGTTAAATACTTTTGTTTTGCTTTAAAGTCTTGTATTTTAGAAAAATTATTCTAAAGTTTAAAAATCTTTGAACAAAAAAACAAAACACAAATAGTTGGAAAAATTAATAAATAAATAATTTTGTTATCATAACAAATATTATTATGAATTTTTAATTTTTTTCATTTTATTTGAAATTATATTACTATTTGTAAAGTTAAAGTTAAATTATGAACCTTGGAATTGGTTTATTAAAGGAAAAACTGAAAAATAATAACATTAGGTAACTATTTTAAGGGGTGTTGTGTGGACTAGAAATGCGAATTCGATCGAGTTCTCCAACACCACCAAACCCAATTGGAAACACAATCGTCAGATCCGGTGGGCTCCAACAAAATTCTAGAGAAGCACTTATATTAACATTTATACCAGAAAATCTAACTGCTAACAGGGACCATCTGCATCTAAAAATCATAACTAATATAATTTAACAATTTAGTTATCAAAATTTAATATTATAAGATATTATTTAAAAATTTACAATAAAAAAAAGTTGCAATGAATAATTGGAAACTCACTTATGGCCAACACTCCGCCGCGTTTCTCGTTGATGTCCGCGGACATGACCATACTAAAAATCTGATGATTAAAATCATCGAAAAATTGCACAAAGTCCTCCTGCGACATTTCGCGCAGTTCCGTCTTTACGTAGAGAAACAAATCCTGCGCCGCCTTGCTTTGAATATTGCGGTTGCGGGACTTGAGTCCCGCCACAAATTGTTGCACTATCGAAGTCGACATTTTGTGTCACACTATTGCTTGTTTTCTTGTACTTTGCACACTATCACTTCTTTTTTAATTCACTGTGTGCACAAATCACCTAAATGTGCATTTTTATTCCTTCCGGGTGCACACTAGACTCAAGTCGTCAATTGGATCGGAGAGCCGAGCCCAGCGGCCAGAGTCCCAAAACACGGTTGAGGTTATGTTTAATTCGAAAATTGTCAAGTTATGTTTTATTCGCAACTTTTCACATTTTCCAAACTAAATTTGCACAATTTTGTTACTACAACTTTGTTTCATGTGATTGGTGTAATTTCTAAAATAAGAACATGTATTTTCAAGGATTTTAACGTTAAAATTAAGAGAAAATTGTTTGGAGCCAAGATTCTTTCCTAAAATCACAGCTGATTTTGGATGAACTAAACTGTGAAGCTTTTTGACAGGGAACTGTTCAACTTTTCGGCAGTGAACTATAGAACTGTTCGAATTCGAATACATAAATAAAGAAAAATTAAAACTGGAAATATGGCAACACTGACCCAATCAATCGAAAGATTGATACCCATAACCTCTTGCAATAAGTTGGGTATTTTAGTGAGAGGATCTACTTATTGTGATTTGAATATCAGTCAATAAATTAATACTGTAACTAAATTTCTTAAAATACACGGACGGACGACACTGAAAAATCGTTAAAGTGAGTTTAAGCTGAGTGCATTGTTTGTCGCAATATATATATATTATATCAAAACTAATTCAAAATTTCTAAAAAATTTTAAATTATTTGTTTAAAACAAACAAAATTAAGGCAAAATGTTGCTACATCGCAAGAAAACCACAAACACTCCTTCTTCTTGTCGTTTGGTACTTATGCATGCACTTTTTCTGGGTAAAGTATTTTTTTGTTTTGTAATTTTTTTTTAAATTTTTGTTTGACGTGAACTTGTTAAGTATAACAAGTTAAAATTTCGCATTTCATATCTTGACTTCATTCTAACAACGTATCTATCTAATCAAATTATAGTTTATTGGCCACTCGTAGTTAAAATTAAATTCGTTAAGTGATCATTTTCATTAAGTGTGCAGGGCGTGTAATATCATTATATTTTGAAAATTCAGAGAATTTTATATTGATTTTTTTAATTAATTTCAAATTTTATTGAAGAATTTTTTTTAAATTTAGTAAAATATTTTTTAAGAAATTGAAAAATTTGTATAAAAAAATTCTAAATTACTCTTTAAATTTCTGGGTCTTGCCAGGTTCTTTATATGGGCTGTCCTGATATTTAAATACAGCATACGAGTATTATACGCAAACCCACTTCAAAAGTGGAACAATTAAAAACATCAAGAGGTTGATTTTAAAATTCAGTAGAAAATTTAAACTTTTGAGTTGTGCCATTTTCGATGAAATGTTTAAGTTATACTAAGAGGATTTTTTTAAGTTGTACCACTTTTAATGAAAAAAATAATGAAAATATTTCACTAAAAATTTAAACAAACCGTAAAGGAAATTATTTACTGAAATAGTCAAAAATATTAATGTAAAAGTTTTGAAATAGAAAAATCACTCTTATATTGTGCTATAAAATGCTTTAAAACCACTTTAAAATCATTTACAATAACAAATATCTCGAATAATGTCGATTTTCTTTTTTTCACACATTTTCCACTTGTTTATTGTTTCGATTTCCATTTTCATTTCCATTCCCATTTATTTTATCATTGTTTGGATTACACCACACAAAAACAGTAATCAGAAATCTCTTTCAGTGCAATAGTTTCCCCAGTCAGCAGTAAGTTTAAAATATTATGTTCATATTGTAAAATTTGCAAATAACATTTAAAAAGTAACTTGTTTAACATTTAATTCTACATTTTAGTAAATTTTCCTCTCTCCTTTGGAGCGGCCGCCATAGACGCTGACTTATCCCCTGCTTACGGAAATAATTTGAATTCTTCATCAATTTACGTTTATCAATTGCCGACCGCGTCCGGCAATCGTCTACAGGTTCTGGAACTAAGCGAAGAGAAAAGCGGTCACTTCGTCATGTCTAAAAATACAAGGAACCTAACCGCTGTTACATGGGCTCATGCTGTTAATAGCCAACTGGAGCTAAACGAAGCGTTGAACAGTAAGTTCGTCACAATTCCAACAAGTTTTAATATACTCTTATAAACGAATAGAACATTGATTATTCACAAATTAAATGTAAAACAGAATTGCAGTAAAGTAATTCACACAAGTTTAACTAACAGAGGGAGTGCTAAAGAAAGCTTAACCCATTTTCTAAAAGAATGAAATATAAACCTGAGAATAGTGTGATTCAACTCTATAAGAAGAAAATAATAATAATTAAGCATTGTAAAGTTTTACTTATAACTGAATTTAAAATTTAAATAATCAGATTAAAGAAAAAGTTGAATTGAATTAAAATTAAGGTAATATTGACATGATCGAAGCGGACATTGTACTTGGCAAACTGAACAATTCGGGTGATGATAATGATCTGCCTGTTATGGCACATCCACCGGCCAACACATCCGACATTAGTTTAGCTAAGTTCCTTAAGGAAATCACGGATCACAATAAAGCGCATCCGCAGACAATGAAAGGCATCAAATTGGATTTTAAATCGATTGAAGTTTTCGAGGGTTCACTGGACATTTTAAGCGAGTTGATGCCAACGGTGCGTACGACAACTGATATACAATATTTATTCATAAATTAATTGTTTATCCATGCAGATGTCATTTCCTGTCTGGTTGAATGCGGATATTATAAGTGGTCCGGTAAAATATTTAATATTTACGATAACTGACTTTTTATATATTACAAAAGATATTGACGAGTATATACAATATAAATACTAGGTCAACCAGACAACGACAGTTCCAGTAGATGCTGATCGATTTTTTGCTGGAAGTTCGAATTTCGAGCAGGCGGTGCTTTCAATTGGCTGGACAACGCGCTGGGGTACTAATTATACAGATGGCAGTGGCGTATATACGCCTACACAAATCGAAGATATGTTGCAAGCTATTAAGGCAAGCATTGTTTTTATTAATTTGTTTTGAATTTTTTTTTAATGTATATTATTACAACAGCGCAACAATGTTACCACTTCACCACAGCAGCCGATTACTTTTCCTGTACGTGCCGGTATTGCAGCAAACAGTCGCCAGCAGCTTCATGCTTTGCTGCAGGCGGTTAATGAGACAAATGAGGCTACGCTGACAATTTGGTCATCAGACAATGATTTTGTTGATGTCGAAAAATTGCGTCAGTTGATTTTTTCGTTTGGCTTTGACCGCGTCTTCCTCGACGTTCCAGAGGAGCTGTCCAGCAAGTTGGATTTGGGACGAAATAAGGGCAGTGCGTTCGCCGGCATGTCTTTAATTAATTTTGGTATAATCAGTGCATGTTTGATATTGGGCAGTTACTGCCTGTAGTATAGCTACAAATTTAGTTGCATGTGTATAAAGAAAATATTATTTACGTTTTTACCTACATAATGTAATAAAGTGCACGTTTGTTAAATAAAATAAATACCCAAAATTAAACAAACAACAATATGTTTGTGCTTACATAAATAAGCAAGTTTGTATTTTTATTTTTTTGTTTAATGTAATTTTTAATTTTTTTTTTATATATATCACTTTATCTGCATTAGTCTACTTGTACAATATATAAATGTGCGCACGAAATTTCTAATATTAATTTGATAAACAAATCATAAAAAAAAAATAAAACCAATTCAAATACATTACAAATAAAAATACTTTTTAATCTGTACTTAAAAACTAAAAACAAAATATACGTAAAGGCGAAAAAATGTATTAATAAAATTTATTTGATCCATTTATTTGTCATCGATCAACTTTTTAATGTGTTTCGAAATTTTTTTTTTTAAGTTTCCTTAAATTAAAGTTAGAAATAAATATTTTAATGACTATTTAGCTTGTCTTAAAAGTGGTGAATGTATGATTTGTTGTAATTATTAAGCTTTTAATTAACGACTACTCCGAAATTAAATCGTAAATAATTTCAATTGTAAGTGTTTAATTAACTTTGAAAGGCAACCCTGAACTTGTTACTAGTTGTTGGAGGTAATCAATGCTTAATTGCTTAATTCAATTATGATAATTAATGGAAATATAGATGAATACTTAAGAAAATTTTACATATTTACAATAATCAAGTTACAATTTTAGTTCATTCAAATGAAATTGATTAGTCAATTTATTTTATAGAAAAATCAACTAATTGATAAAAATGATTTAACTTTAAATATGAAACAAATAATTTAATTTGTTGAACACCCAATAAAATCTATTGACTAATCGATTTATTTAATCGCTTATACAATTACATAGCTTAGAAGCTCAAATCTTTAATTTATTCTAGAATCTTTGTTATCTAGTTATCACAGCCGTTGGTGGCCGCAGCGTTTTTCCGAGTAAACTGTCACACACAGTAGAATTTGGACGTATAATACCACCGTTCTTGAACTCAAGCAGTGCAACGCCTTCAATGGATTGTGGCAACGGTGTCTGTCGCTTCGCCGGTGCTGCCGACATTGTTGCCGTCGTAGAAAGCGGACGCAGGAGCGATGTCTTTAGCTTAGGATCGTGGCACCAATGCGTTACGAATTTTGTTGGATACCAACAGATAAGTATAACGCCGCCGGCCAACAAAATGCCCGTAAATATTTGACCAAGTAGAATTATGAGCGGAACGAGCGCGATATCTTCAGCGATTTCGGCTGTAACACGGACGCGTTCCTCGGCCCACATCAGCGGAATGAAAGTGCGTGGTATTGCGTTAAATGGTCTGAAAGTAGGCGCATTATTTTCATTTAATTTTTTTTTACTTTTTGATTTTGTAAGTAAATTTTAACTTACTCAATGCCCGGCACCGACTCCATCAGATAGTTTGCTTGAAAGCCACCGCCTACATCCATAACTACGCCCGAATTTGGTTCAAGTGTAACGAAAAACTCATGTTTCTCCTTATCAGGTTGAAGGCCCTCAATGGCCTCCAAATAAATCGAATCAGCTTTATAAAAGTGCGGATAAGACATGTATACGGAAGTGTTGTATTTGCATGGTCCAATGTTTATCACACCGGAGGGCTCACATTTGCCCTGAACGCAAAAGCATTTCTCTTTAGGGTAAAGTGTACCTAGAAGTTCAAATTAAATGATATTGTCAAATTGAAATGATAAAGGTTGTATACACTCGATTTTCTAGAAAGGTTTTAATTAAAGATTTCTCAAAATAATTACCATTATCCACCGATCTCTCACCGCCGCTGAATTTGTAGGCCTTGGTTCCGTGAATCTCTGTACTTTCAGTATATTCCAAAGGCACGGCACGACACAAATTTGGCAAATAAATGTATACAGTGTCATTTGTACTTAGATTGGGCGGATAAAATTCACCCATAGAACCTTTGACTTCACCACAGACACCCTCGTATTTGCCAGTATGCGTTGCATGGTTCCAAGTATGAATTTGACCAATTTTATAAATATCATCAGCACCGGTGTGCATATTGAAATGGCCATCATAAGCTGAGCTACCGTTACGCTAAAAACAAACACAAACCAAATGTGTGAATTTTATTACTAACCCTTGAAACTTTGGGATTTACCATATACATCCAACCGATGCGATCAAATGGCACCTCAATATCACTCGAGAACATCGAAAAGAAACTACCCATTGTCACTAACGGATCACGATATCCAGTAAACATCCATTGATCTGCTGTCTTTGTGATGGTCACACCTTCATTGTATGCGCGAAGAGCGCGTGCTAGCATTGCCTTTGCAAAGGAACTGCCATCCTTTGCACGTAAAGCAGCGGCCTGAAAATTGTTTAAAAAAAATCTATGAAAAAACTAATTAAATTCTTTATTGAAGTATATATAAAATTAAATATGGGTATAAAGCACTGCGCGGGAGTGTTTATTATTTTGAATAAATAGTGATTATCATACTCACATGTGATACTGTATTGACAGATGTGATCTTATCCTCTAACGTGCCATTGCTTCCGACCGCGTCGAAGTGAAACGTGGACTTTTTTCTAAACGACAATGAATCATTTTGGTTGTGCCACTCGATGTCGACCTTGTCGGGATTCTCGCGAAAGCGATATGGACCCAATTGTTCGAAACGCGGTTTAATATTGGAACCAATGTAAAAGTCCTCCGGATTGGTCCAATTAAAAAGGTATACATCGAAATTGAGTGGTAATGGGGATACCTTCCAACCGGGATATGATGGCGATGTAGTACTAAGCGCCATTTTCTGAAGCAAATAGATACAAGAAAATTTATATATTCGTATTTTGTAAATTTAACTTTAAAGAAAAAAATATTTGAATATATAAAACAAAATTATATTGTAAATAAATAAAAAAACGTATTTTTTTATTGTTATTTTTTTCACTAGAACATAGATTTTAATTAAAATTATAATATTTTTAGTGATAAATATTTATTCAAAAAAATTAGATTTAAGTTACAATTTTCTTTCAATTTTAATATAACCTTAAAAATTATATTATGAATCGATAAGTTTAGTAAACTTAAAATAATTTTTTACAAACTGAATGTTTGGGTGCGCTATTCTCAAATCATTTTGAAAGTAATTTTTATCGCTTATCATGTCCATAAAATACCAAATATTCAAACCGGGGAAAATGTTGCTAAAAAGTGTGATAAGGCACCGTTTAGTAGGTTTTGCAAAGCAAAACGATTTAAAAAGCAATTGAAAACGTGCGAAATTAAAAAATATTTAGTTTCGTTTATCTGTTTCTCAGTTATTTAAAATGTTAAGTGCTCGTCCGTTCGTTTGTTTGTTTGCTTGTTCGTTAGAGCTTATTACTTCGATTAACACCTGTTTTACTGTATATTTTTATCTGTCATTAATTGGTATAAGCCCTTTTTATTTAATGGCAAAATAAATTGCTATATTTAAACAGGTGTAATTGTTTCTATCTTTACTAATATTGTATTTATATAGTGTTGAAAATCATTTCGTAAAACTTTTTAAATTCCAAACAATATTATGCCAACATTTTATATGTACTAAAATATTAAAGATGATGGATTTATATATAGTATTTGAAGTTCATTTATATTTTTAAATACATAAGTATAAAAAAACTTTACATAATTGCAATCTCACAGTATTCCTTAAAACATTTTTCCTATAAATTGTTAAGACTGTTGGCAATCATAGTTTGACTCAGTACGAGTACCTAAAAAATTAAGACACTGAACTTATCGGCAAGATTTTGCATTGTGATTAGATAACAGGGTACTTTGAAACTGGGTTGTTTTTTTAATAGAGAATCAACTTTGTTATAAATTTTATTTTACAAAAACTTATTCACCAAATAGAAATGATATGCATTGCAATCGCTTAGTAAAACTATGTGAAATTAAATTATGCGAGTAGAATATGTGTAAAAAGTTTTAATCATATGAAATTCCACATTCTTTAATAAAGCAATTGTCGTTCCTTAAAAATCAATGAAATGCATACATACATACGAATATATACGGGTATATTGTTTATTTAAAACAAAAAACTTGAATTTTGTTGAAGTGTTCATCGGTTAAATTTACTTTTGCTAAATCTTTCCAAATTGTTTTACCAGAGCTTACACACTATGATATCAATTTTATACGATAAGTAGTTAAAAACTAAACACTTCTTTTTTCGAACAAGCATTAAATAATTGTAAGCGTGACAGATTTTAAAACCTCAAAAGAGAAACGGACAGACACAAATATTTTAATATTCGTATTGTCACAATGCGTGGTTTATAAGTAAACACAAGAATTTACGCAAAAAAAACATACTAGATTAACTTTGTGTTGGGAGGAGTGTTTTGAGTGAGTAATGAAAAACATTATATTTTTTGGAAAAAGTCGAACATATTAATATGCTCACTGATAAGATATTTTTTGTACAGATATGAATATATTTAGACAAATGTATATGGGTTTGCATGTTTCTTTCTAGCTTCTTTTAGAATTGTGAGTCATATAAGAATGAAATTTAATCTCACAAACGAAGACAAATTCGAATTCTGTGTTTTGAACTATAAATTCAATGTTCAAAGCTATTATCTAATTCTTGTCAAGCTTTTCAAAAAATGAAAAGTTTTACGTCTATAATGCCAATTGTCATATAAATAAAAACTGTTATAAAACGGAACAACGATTTTAAAGCGAATTTCTGAATCAAATACATTTTTTTTTTAAATAATAAATCATATGTCTTTAAGTTATTTAGGTTAGATTTTCGTTAAAGCATTTTTTATAATACTCACTTTTCCTCGTATGTGTGTAAAAATGTCAATCCAATTTAAACACAAATAAACGCCGGCCGTGAAAAGCAGGAGACCGGCAGCAACGATCGAAAACCGCCAAAAGCAACTCATTCTCGAAGAAGTCATTGCGGTATAGGAAACGGAAGCGTACTGTACTGCAGTGCGCTACGCAAGTTAACCAATACGAATAAATGTACCTGAAAAGTGTAATAGTAGAGTTAAAAACCAATACAGAAGATATATTGTTAATATTCATTGCAAGGGACTTTTTAGGGTATCTTTTCCAAAGCGGTATCTCAAACCGGAGTGTTATCTATAATCGCTGCGTCGCTGAAATTTACCAATTGCGATTACGAACTTGTGAACGATTCGATTCAATTCGATTTGATAGTCGTCATACTCGTATACATACAATATTTGCAAATTCTTAAACATTACATTTTTGTTGTTCTTCGGAATACTGCACGATTCTGAAGTTAGTGCGACGTTTCATTTACAACTATCAAAAGATTGTATCAACACTGAACGCAGGGCCGTACGAAGCAAAAAAAAAAGGTACTCACTTAAAATAAATGTCGCCCTAAAGCTTCTTCCACAAAGTGGCGCCCGAAGCAATTGCCCCCTTCTTATTTTCATAAAAAAAAGATCCAATCTTAGATAACTTAATAAAAAAAAAAGTTGTTGTTTCGAAATAGAAAAGATATATGTTTGAAAACTAAGTTCAACTTAATTTAATCCTTATTCAAAAATTATCTATGTCAAATTTATTTAAATTTTCGAAAAATCTATTTGAAAACTAATATGAATTATTAAAATCTTAATATAGAAAATATGTCATTTAAAATTTAAAAATTTTTAGAAATTAAAGCAATTATTAAATTTTTAGTGATTTCATTTTTAGTGCAGTGCAGTGTAAAATTCAGTCGCACCCACACTCCACTCTCGCGATAAAATGTCTTCGTGAGCATCTCTCATCTTTCACTAGGATCATTCATTTGCGATTATTTGTCGTATCTTGCAGTTTAGTAGTTTACTTTTTTACTTATTTCAATTTTTGCAATCCACTTTAGAATAAATAAATATAGCTAGTTGAAATACATTTTCAATATGCAACAAATTTACAGATTTTTGTTACTATATGTATTTCTCCCTCACTCTTTCTCTCTCTCTTATTTTACGCGCTACTTAGGCAGCTCTTACATTTTTGCTCAAACTTGTTTTACCACTTTTTTATATTTGTATATTTTTTTTATAATTTGCATTTGTATGTTTCTTGTTGTTGTGTTGCTGTTTGTTTTTGCCTTTTTTGGCTTCCCCCTACTCCATTGAATTTAAACCGAAATATATATTTTTATTTAATACAAAAAAATCACATGAAAGTATTTATTTATTATAGTATTTTAGGCAAAGTACATTTTAATGTTAAGGTTTTCTTCTTCTTGTTGAAGGTCGTATTGTTTTTTAATTGATCTTTAAAGTATATGATTTAAATGAAAAATGCTCTTTTTTATAAGTTCCTTTGGCGATAACAATTTTATTGCATTTGATTGGCTCCTTAGCCAAAATGTTAATGAACTTTAAATTGTTTTTGCATTATCGAATATTAATCTGCAATTGTTTATTATATTTCTCTTTCCTTTTTAAAATGACTTTGTTAACATTCGTTTAAATTCTTCATCAGAAATAATTTAAATACTTAAAGTTAGTGATTTATATACATAAATGCAGCATTAAAAAGGCAATTGTCTAAAAAAATACGATTAATTATTAATTTAATATGTTGCTCGCCTCGAAATTGTTCCATCTACAAATTGTTGCGAAATTAAATCGGTTGAAGATCTTGGAAATACCTTCATGCATACTTTTATGTACATATGTATGTATATACTCGCTAAATGTATTTTAATTAAGATAGCAACCAACAAATTCATTTAAGCAATCAAGACAAAAGTAAACTTCAATTAGTTTTAATTTTTCAAAAATGTCGCTCTAACAAGTCGCGATTTTATTATTAAATATTATTATTTTTCGTTATCTTTACAAGTTGGTTGGTTGGTTGGTTTAAAAAACTGAGTACAATAACAATGTGGACAAAATTTACTGCGATTATGATATCACGCCCGAAATGAGATTTTTCGTTTTAAGTATGGAATGAGTATGATGAACTGAACGACTGCAAAACTGAACTCAATCGATGAGCTTCGAAAACGAATACAAAATATCCTACGATGCAATGGATCATATGCTGAGAGTGTCTGAATACAATATTTTACGAAATATACAAATATTTATAATTTTGTATATTTGTATAAAATTAACAAAACACAAAATATGTATGTATAGAAAGAAAACATTTTGCAAATTATGCTAGAAAATGTTATTAAAACAAAAATTACAAATAAGCGCAAAGCAACTAGTTAGAAAAAGAATAGAGGACAACAAATGAGCACATAACGCAGCAGCGTACGAAAAGCACTTGAACCCCGAGCGCACAGACTAAAACTTAAATTGTGCAAGACGAAAGCGGGAGGGGGTTAATTATTTGCATATGGAATAATGGCACAGCAGAAACACGAAAGCAACAAAATAAATGTTGCTTAATAATTTGTTTAAACAATTCTTATTAAGTCCACTTATTTCAGACATTATACATGCGTACCTTATATATTAATATTTTTTTACATACAATGCATGCGGAAGCTGTTATTTCAATAAAATATGTTTCGAAATTTTGATTTTTTCACTTTTTTAGTACACAAATTTTAATAAACTTTAGTGTTTTTTACCCGAACACATTTTACAATATTACAAAAAATTCAAATTTGAATTCAACTACGTTGTAAGTAATTTTTTACACTCAAAATAAATAAATGAGACAGTTTTCGACAATTTGTTTCAATTAATTTTCATTATTTTTAATATAATTTCAGCACTTTACTTTGGGCGCGCACACAAAACAAAACTGTTTAAGACAAGACCGAAAACACGCTCTCCTCTCTTTGCAGATGGTATATCAAGTTTTATTTTATTATTTTTAAAGCTTTTAATTCTTTCTTTTCTTGCGACGCACATTTGCCGAACGTGCTCTTCCCGCTATAGAAACACTAAAACTATTTTCAAATTTTTGTGTTAAATAATTTGTTCATCGAAAATTTATGTTGTGCTCTGAAATTAACATTGACGTTGAAGTGCGCTCCCGTCGTCTCTTGGTGAATCACTCGCTCTGCATATTACTTATCGCTGAACTGCTCTCCAAGCAGAGCTACCGCTTTGATAGATTTACACCAATATTTGTAGAACAATTTTTAAAATCAAAAACTTGTTGTGGGAAAGAAAAAGGCAATCGACTACCACATAATAGAAATTAATTTGTAGAATTTATTTTCTGACAAATTTAATTTACGATTTTCCCACAGCTGGATCAAAAACTTTAGGCGGCAATAAACTTAAACTTGATTTAGTAGCATATGATTTACTTTTTTTATGATTAATTTGTTTGTAAAGTATAAAGTAAATGCAAAAAAAACTTAAAAAAAAATTATGTTTAACAATTTGTTTTTTAATTTATTTTTTATTACGGTAATTGTTTGTTGGCAACTCTCTTCTTATAGCCAATTCACGCTCTTGGTCGTTCGTTCTCTTTCTTGATCTCTGAGTTATTATGGTATTTCTTTCCCTTTAATTTATATAACTTTTGCTTATACATTACTATTCTACTTGAATATCTCCTTTGGCAAGGATCGCCATTCTTCCCGCCCTTACAATTTATTTTCTATGATTATGACAAATGGTGTGCCTTGCCGGATTTCCCAACGTCTTGTTCACTAAATTTAATCTTATCATCACGTCAACAGTGTTGCAAGCATTTCCTTATCGCTACTTGTATTTTGTTACCCTACAGTCAGTCGATAAAAAATTACTATTAAGTACATTCTTTTTAACAAGACTTGAATATTAATTTGAAACTAAGTTATAAGTATTTAATAAACATTTATTAAATTATTTAGCTTCAAATTATCTTTTTATACCCAATACCACGCGCATGTAAGAACCTTGGGTTATATTAAGTTTGGTCCTCCGTTTGTAACATCCAGTCTTGTCTGGGTTTAGTGAACACCCTATATAGTGAACACCTCGATATTGTGAAATTTTAACATGGATTACTCTAAATAGTGAACAGTCGAAGTGCTTTTCAAAATTTGTTTCACTATTTGGAGGTTAGTGAATAAAATTTTTAAAACAGATTCAAGCAGATAGCAATAAAAAACACAAAAGAAATCTCTTCTGATGATAATGGTACACTAGCACTGCGAAGTCTACGTTAAAAAGCGGTCCAAAGTTAATTTCTGAATGCAAAAACAACAAATGTCCAACTTGTCCGGATATAGTGAACAGTCCTTGCAATAATAAGAGCCCTATATCCAGACACGACTGTATATGATTATATTAGTTTTAGTTAAGAAAAAGTAACATAAAAAATGTACTGTATAGTATATAAGCACGCCTCTGTTACCTATTAATAACTAGCTTAAATTACCCGGCGGTGCCCGGGTTCTTTTTTAATTAAGATTAATAAACTTTCCAGCCTAGCCCACCATTTATATTTGTATGAATATTTGGTTAATTTGATAATTTTATACCAAATTTGTATGCAGAACTTCCCGTTACTCCACGTTGTGTGTTTGTAACTATTGTCACCATGTACCTATAAACTGAGTTTCGCAACTGTTAACCTCCCCGGTATTCGCATTTGTATGTAACTAAAATTGTAATAGAAATTTCCGGTCAGATTTAGTTACTGAGAACCAAATTTCTTCATAGTAGTACATCACGTTCCTGAGCTATGGCGGTGGGTGTTAAATTGACCCCAGTTTTGCTGAGATGGTAGATATAGTTCCCAAACACCTTCACACTAAAGTTAATCATCGTACAGTATCACGTTTCTGAGCTGCAACAGTGAGCGTTCAATTGACCCAACCACGCCCACTTTTTGTAAGATGGTAGATTTCATCATCATACACTTCTATATCAAATTTTATCATCAAAGGTAACAACGTTCATGAGATATCGCGGTGGGCGTTAAATTAATCCCACCACGCCCACTTATTGTGAGGTGGTGGATTTTGTCACCATACACCTACATACAAAGTTTTTTTATTGTAGACCATCGCGTTCCGGAGTTACGGCAGTGGGCGTTATATTGATAAAACCACGCCCACTTTTTGTGAGGTGGTAGATTTCGTCACCATACACCTACATACCTAGTTTTATCATTGTGGACCATCGCGTTCCGAAGTTACGGCAGTGGGCGTCAAATTCATCTAACCACGCCCACTTTTCGTGGAGTTGTCGACAGTGACCATAACAACTCAAATTCCAAATTTGAGATTTTTTGGAATTTTATTAGTGAAATAATCGTTTTTGTTGACTTAATTTGACTACTTGTGGGCGTAAAATGTGGGCGTGGCAGATTTCATATAGCCTATCATTCCTTCCAGACCCATCTCGATATATGTTCCAAGTTTGAAGTAAATCGGTTCAGCCGTTTAAGCGTGAAAACGGTACAAACGAAAATAAATAAATAAAAATAAATAAATAAATAAATACACATTCCTTTATAATATTAGTAAGGATAAGTTATATTACTAGTTCAATATTAATTCCTATGAGTCCGTCGTCACGAAAATTTAATTGAAAACTATAAGAGCTAAAAATTGATTAAATTTAGTTTTGCTGCGCAGACATGTAAAATAAATCAATTTATGGCAATTTACATATGCTTGCCTTTTTTTCGTTAAAGAATAAATTGACGAATTCGAAAACAAAATCCAATCATGCCATTTTTTATAATCAATCGCAAGCGAATGCGTTGGCTCGGGAGGTGAGCAGGGTAGGGTAAATTACAAACAAGTGTACAAAAGAGAGCGGGCAAAGACAGCAGCAAAACAAACAAAGGACGCCACGCAAGATCGACTGGCTGAATGCTACGAATAACACACCCAACGTGAGCGCGTTCTCGTTATTGTCTTAAATTTACTCGCGCTCTTATGAACAAATAGAATAAAAGAGCATTGAGATAAAATTGTAGAGTGCCCTCCTCGTAATAACATCAGTTAAATACACTTTGGGTAGGTAGCAGTGTTCGGACATTTGCTCTGATCGGAGTATATTTGCTACGCTTTTCGAAAAATTTTAAAATCTGCTCCGCCACTCCGCTTTAACTGAAATCTACTACGATTTAAGTTCTTAAATACTATACATTAAATTCTTTATTTGTTAATGCTATGCGTTATTTTATTGGGAAATAAGTAAAAAAGTAGACGGAGCAACAAAAAAATAAATATATTGTCAATTTTGTCCAAAATATTAATTATTCAGTTCTAAATACACTATTGCACTTTTTATACTACGGAAATTTAAGATTTACTACGATTTTGTTCATCATTCACTACGCCATCGCAATGCTATAGTCCGAACCCTGGTAGGTAGACTTGATCGCAATGACGAAAAGGTGGAAGCACCAAAACAACACAACAACGTAGTAACTTTTTCTCTTTGTGCTTCCTCTGCTCTCTACATTACAAGCACTCTTTTCAACAACAATTTAAAAGACTGTTATTTAACATAATTATTTGAGAAGATCGCTGACAGTGCTGGTGGCGGATTTTAAAAGAAAAAAATTAAAAGGCCAAAAAATCATTTATTATACTGAAAGGAAAAAAATACATACAATTGATATGAAATTAACAATATATTTCCCTGTTTAAATTTTTTAAATCAAAATAAGAAAAATAATCTGGTTAAATTATTAATAGTTCTTTATTCTCATACAAATAACCTTTTTCATTTGTGTACGTTTGTTTATTTTTTTAATTTTAAATTAATTTTTTTGTTGTTTTTGTTTTTGTGCAGTTACTATAAACGATAAAAAATACTAATCCCTTTTTATTAAAACAAAACAAAACAAAACCCGCTTTTAGAATTTGAGACCACCTTGTAACTACGAATTTATGAACGAAGTCTTAAATTAACTAAAATAAGGTACAAGAAATTACAGTTATTCTTCGACCGACAACAAAAAGACTTGATTCGGTCGTTCTTTTAAATTGACTAATCACATAAGACACTCTTAAAACTAAAGCTATTTACATCTAACCTATCTAAATTTAGACCCGATATCATTAACCCGAATTAAGCGATGTACAACTGAGATTCGTTTCCAAACAATTGTTAGCGGTGCTTATCGTGTCTATTGTTGTTATCGTTGTGGTATTGCTTTCCATACTCTTTGAATGCGGTAGAAATCTTAGGGATCGAGACGGGTCACCTTTGTCCACTTTTAGGAATGGTGAACTTTCCGATCGTTCTTCGATAGCGCCTTCCTTAGCCTTCAGAGTGTGATCCTTATCTTCCGGCTCCAAATCATTGATTCTGATCTGATGAAACATTCGCCGGCGGAAGTGGGACATTATTGGCTGGCACACCACAATTATTAGACCAACGACCGCGCAGAGAGCACCAAAAATTTGACCACCCAAATAAACACTGTGTACCATTTTGAGTTCATTTGCATTTTCCGGTGTTATGGAAGCAGTCTCCTCGAACCAAAATAGTGGGAAAAATATTTCACGCGTATTTCGAAACATACTAGAAAAACAATAAAATATATTTTTACACTTTACAAATCAAAGGGCGGTTTCAAAACATATTTAATAAATAGCATTTGATCACGCCAATCATAAGCTACGAATAAATCTTTTTACTGACACTTCATCTATTGAAAATATCGGATTAAAAAGAGTTACACTCGGCCCAGCCAAACCTTACTGAAGACTTTTATTTTAAATTTTCATACAAACCTTAATTCGGACATGGGTCTAACGAGTACATTTGCCTGAAATCTGCCTGCAAGCTCCATGGCCACACCAGTCTTTGGCTCCAGCACCATATAGGATTCGTGTCTCTCCTTTTCGGGTTTCATGCCAACTACATGTCGCGCATAGTGTGGATCCGCCTGGTAAAAGTGTGGGTATGAAAGAAAAATTGACGCATCAAACCAGCACTCGGTAATATTGAGCGTGCCTGAGGGAACACATTCGCCATTGCAGTAACATTCGTTTTCAGGATATAGAGTTCCTGATAAATAAATTACCAATAAAATATTAATAAATTGGTTTAATTTGAAGAATATTTTGTAATAGTCTTACCGTTATCAATCGCGCGCAAACCGGCGATGTACTTATATCCATTTATACCTTGTGCAGCAGACGTTCCTATATATTCCAATGGAATTGATCGACAGAGTTCGGGAAGAAACAAATCCACTGTGCCGTTCACCTTCAAATTGGGTGGTTGAAATTCACCAGCGGATCCTCGTATCTTGGCGCATTTCCCGGGGTATGTCTTTGTTTGATTCTTGTAGTTCCAAGTGTGCATTTGTCCCAGTTGGTTGAGGTCTTTGGCGCCAGTGTGGACATTAAAAACTCCTTGATATGCCGAGCTGCCGTTACGCTAATAGAATAAACATTCGTTATTTGAGCGAATCGACTTACAAAATTGTTTAACAATATCCGTACATAACAATAACACTTTTTTAGTTGTATCCTCAAAGTTTAGTATTATTAATATTTACAGTAAATTCTCGAGCTATAAAAGCGAACAAATTTTAATTTGAGAATTCCCCTTTTTAATTTTAGTCTTCATAAGATTAATACGTTAGATCGAAGAAAGAAAGGAAATGTATTTATTTCTTCATACTACAAACGCGACAACTTTCAAACACTTATACTGATACTTAGAGATATAAGCACGTTTGCTTTTCGAAAACTTCTTTTGTAATAATAAATAGCGCTTGATCCGATAAAAATGTGTTATTAAAACGATTGACAAATTCAACACCATCTTGAATGTTATTTACAATTTTGTTAAGCGTTCAGTGTGATTATTTCGCAACATATCAAAACCTTTTCTGCTTACAATTTTATTCTCGGATTCAGTGCGTGATTTTATATAGAAAAGAATTTCGGTGAATACATAATATACATAGCTCCATATGTAGTGTAATCGATTACGTTAAACTTGTGATTATACTTACCGGATAGCAGTAACCGAATCTATCGAATGGCACGAATACATCAATTATTGAAGTCGGTATGAACTCAGCGACGTTCATTAGCAAATCATTGTACCCTTCGAAGAGCATTTCCCTGACCGACTTCCTGAGTATAATACCATCTTTGTACACTCGAAGCGCAATGTTAACGAGAGTGCGACGTATGGAGTTGAATTTTTTGGCTTTGTTGGAAATTGCCTGTAATTGAATCCAGCTTAATTATTTTCACTAAATTTGATGTTGCTCGAAAAAAACTTGCCACTGCCAAAATATTGATAGTCGTTATGCGATCATCCAAACTTCCATTGCTGTGCGCTGCATCAAAAAAGAAATCACTTTTCTTACGATACGTTATCGATGCATTTTCCGGATGCCAGTGTATATTGACCTTTTCCGGTTTCTCAATAAAGCGATATGGTCCCAGTTCCTGTAAAATGGGCTTAATCGAGTGATTCTGAAAGTCCTGCGGATTCGTCCAGTTAAAGAAGTATACATCCAACGTAAGCTTCATGGGTGGCTTTCGCCATGCTTCAAATATCTTTGTGTTAGGACGTATTGATAGTTGCTATATTAAAGGTTTAGAGGTATATTTGATTGTTTTAGTCGATTAGTAACTTCGAAAAGAATAGCATTAACGAAATTGTTAACTAGTTAAATAATTAATTTTAAATTTTGAAATACTTATGTTGCCTATTTCATATATTTCAACATGGCAGCAATATTAATTTTACATTACTGTCGTATTAATCGCTTATTTGTTTAAATTAAGTGGACTTTTAATATAACATTGATAAGCAAAAAAAGAAAAATACATTTTTTCCGTCTCGATCTTTCAATAAAATGCAACAATTTAAAAAACAAGTCTACTCCAGAACTCTTAACTTGGGAAAATCTATTTTAAGATTTTTTGAATTAAAAATCAATTAAATATTTACCTTTTGTAGAATAAATCTAAAAATTGGTTCCCAGCATACAACACAAAACAATCCACATACTCCTAAGCATAACCCAAAGATATAGGTTAATAGTTGCCGATTTTTTCTAGGAATAAGAATAAGTTTCGGAGATCTCTTTGGCATTTCTACAAGGAACTGAAATGGAATAAATTTAATAGTAAAAAGCTAAGTAAATTTATTAATATAACTTGTTTTTTGGATTCGATTTCGATATTAGTTGAAATGTCAATTATTGAGTGAATGTTAAAATGAATTAAGTTATTAAGTATAAAGGGAATGCAATAATTGTTGTTAAATACCAGCGCTACTTTTAGTTATTATTATTAACATTTAAATATTTAATTGTATCACAACAATTTGAAAAAATAATATCTCAATGCTCTTATTAAAATTGACATTCAGCCACTTGCCAGAGAGTGATTAACTAACTGCTGCGAAATATCGATCAGTAGCGCAATTTCTAACTTTTAACTAAGAGCGGCTTGGCCTGGCCTGGCCTGGCCTGCTCTGGTCCGATCTGATCTGGTCTGTTGTGACAATTCAAGTACTAAATCTTGACACATCATTGAACTTACTCGTACTCCTTGTAATTAAGCAGTAATTATCCAACTTGTTTCAGTGTTTATGCATATTTAATATGGTTCATTTAATAATATTTAATAAAATATTAAGCAGAAGTGTAATTATCAAACCGCATTTCGAGGGTTTTATATAATAATTAAAAGTAAAGCATACGATACGAGTATGTAAGTTAAATATTTTAAATTATTGAGGGCATTAGTTCTGATCTATTGTATGTCAAATTTCATAATGTTGTTTGTTACATATTGTATTTATGTATGTGCAAATTTAGTTAATAAAATAAAACCAAAAAGTCTCCATAATGAAAATGAAATTAAGGAAAACTTTTAAAGAAAATCATTATGAAACTACTTGTATAAAATTAACAGGTTTTGTTTTGTTTTGTTTGGTTTTTGTTTTTTTCTTTTTCTTTATTGCAATAATTTGCTAATTGCTGATAACAATTTTAATTAAAATGCGCAGAGATAAGTCTATACTATTATATATAATTGTTTGTTTGTCGCTTAATATGTACAGGGTAAACTTCTGAACCAATGAACCGATTTTGATGAAACATGTTCCAAAAGTTTTAGTAAAAAAAAATTTCAATATTTAACTATCCAAAAAAAGTGGGCGGTATTAGACAACTGCAACGCTCACTCATCTACGTAACATATAACGCTACGTAGACGCTACTGCATTCACAAAATTTGGTATGCAGATTCTGGGAACGAAAATTTACTTGCTCTAATAAAGTTGGCGGAATTAAGCAACTGTCACGCCCTCTTTGCGTTTTTTGCAACGCAATATATTTTAGTAGGAAAGCAGGTAAAGCCGCGGGCAAGAGCTAGTGCGTTATGTATCGCGCCCTGATCCCGAAAATAGAGTAAAAGATTTAAGTACAACAGTTTTCGAGAACTTTCGAAATATGTTCCGTTGACTCCTGCAGACCGATTTATTACAATTGCCCGATTTATATAAAAGTTGGGTGAAAAATATAGTGTATATAATTTATAAGGTCTTTAGTGAAAGGAAACCATTCGATTTTTTAATATACTCGTAAACCAAACTTCGTTTTATTCGGTGGTGAATAAATAAAATTTTAAACATTATTTTCAGATCCAGTGCGTGATTTTTCATAAAAAAGTTTTGTTATTTTGAATTCGATATGTACTTGTCAGCTAATATCGTAATTTTCTAAATGTACGAGTATCGGACCGTAAACGTCTTAAGGACAATAGTTCAACTGATTTTCGCAAGAAGAATATAAAAATGTCATTTTTAACAAAAAGTGTTAACATAACAATTTTTTTTTTTAATTTATACATACATATATAAAAGTTTTGTTGTATTATCTACGAGTATGAAAAGATATAAAAAATGTAATGTATAATATGGTCACTTACGATAATTTATCAATCCTTGATGTTTAATAGTTATTTGTTCGAAATTCAAAATTTCTTTTTTTCTTATTAATTGTAAACTAATTAATTTTTCTTAAATTCACGTATTCAAAATACTGCTTTCTAATACACAATTTTCAATTTATCAACACGAACTTGAAGGATTTTTATTACTTATTATTGATTTAGAGTACACCCAGAATTCCTTCAAATTCATAAATCTTAACTTTATTGTAAATTTGTATGCGTTAAGTTATTCACACCCATATACCGGATCATTTTCAATCGTAACGATTTTTGTTATATGCTAAACAAAGCAATTGTTGTCCTTGCGAGTTAGTAAAGTGAATTTAAGATTGCTTAAGTTTGAGCGTTTTAAATTCGATTGAACCGATCTTGTCAGCGGCGTGTTAACGACTGTTCTGTGAAGCTGCATCAAAAGCGGAAAGATCTTTCTAAGCCTAGAGCGGTTGTAGTATAATTTTAAAACAATGTAAAAAACATCAATATAAATTTAAAATGCAACACCGTGGTGCAACGACACACGGCTACACAGAGCAAATAACAACAAGAAAACCAACATATTTACATATTAATAGTAAAAATGTAGTCTTAAACGGCACAATTAAATGTTATTAATAACACTGGTTTGAATAAATTTATATCTTAATTATAAAAACGATCTCAGAGAACTGGCTATATTCCGGCGTAAGAAAAGTGTATCAGCTCCATAGTAAAATGGTGGCTATTACATACGCACATTTCTTGGTGGTGTAATGTTTAAAACTTTATTAAAAAAGTTGTGTAAAATGTATTTCCAAGAAGACAGTTCCACTATTTTGAACCTTTCGGATAGCTTATTGTAAATTATGGTTTATATTAATTTTGCTAAGTGTATTGCACAAAATCGTGTTATCTATTATAGATTTTTAGTGTCACTTTCCGTTCAAAAACTAATAATATTGTTATCAACTCAACTTCGACCTTACTTTAGTTCATAAGAAAACCGAAAAATTGCACTCAGCTCCGATCTGATTGAATTCAAGACGAAACCCTTGTCAACAGATTTCACTTCCAAAATAGATAACATGAAACGCCTGGTAATGAGACAGACCAGATGAGTGACACGATGTACCCAGAAGTACCCAGTCCAGTCGGCTTCTTAACGTTATCAAAGCATTCGGTTGTTCAACCGCAACAATCCACATGAAGATGATGACGACAATTACGAGGATGCTTCTATGTTTTCTTATATCTTCTGTTTTTGTTTTATAAGAGAAACAACAGATTTCTAAAAACGCTGATAAATTTAACTTGAGCATTATATACATATATACCGTCACTAATATAGATAATATATATATTGTATGTATACACACTATATATACAAGTTGTTTTTTTTTTGCCAAAATACGCAAATTACGATATAAAGTCTTAACATAATTTTTATGATGCACATTAAAATAATAGTCATTTGATAACGCCAGTAGAAGTGAGAAGTGAGTAGCTTCCACGAATTTTTGTTTAATATAAAAGTGTTTCAAGGGGTCAATGAATTCCTCTCCAATCCACATAAAAGTTCTAAACAATTACTCTAACACAAATGTGCGAGCCTTTTGCTCTGAATGTCATGAATTAACCTTCTGAACACGATAATATTAATGGTTGCTTTTTTCTCTCAACGTTTCAAAGGTATTCGCAAAAAATGTATTTTACTTAAAACGTAATAAAATATAAAATGCTACAGAGATTATTTTAGGTCACTGTAATAGGTAAGGTGATATTAAGGCACTGAAAATGTTAAATCATAAATATGTACAAACAAATATAAATGTGCTTTAAATGGAGCGAGCTTTTTTTTTTTAATATAATAATTATAATAAAAACTCATTACATACTTATTAATATTATTAAGCAATGATTTTTAGATGTACATATATATAAAAATTACTACATGGCATTTACAATTTCAGTATATACAACATTTTTAATGATCTCATAGTTCATCTTCTTCGTTCATATTGTATCTATTTTGTGAATCGAATTTTCTTCTCATATATTAAATTGTATCTTTAAATAACATTTAATCATTATACTAAGGCATTAAACAATTTCTTTAAATCGAAGTTACTTAAATCTAGTTACTTAAATAAAGAATGAAATCTTTTATTTTGAATTACAAAAAGTTCAATTGCAAACGCTTCAAGTTGCGCATGGCAAACAATTGCTGGCTGTGCGATATACAAAATCCTTTCACGCGCAACGCCTCAAGGCAAGGAAAACTGTTCCGTATAACTGCGATGGCGCCATCGCCGTAGCGCTCTGCATCGCAGCGCCGTATCGTATACGGATCGATGCAGTCAAATGTGTGAACACGTACAAAACTGCAATGCTCAAGCAGCTGAAAACGTCGTCGGCTTAGATGGCTCAGTGACAAACGCTCAACGAACGGACTGATGGCGATCATAAAATCGAGAAAATCTTCATTGGTAAATTGCACAAAATCGAGCTCCTCAAAATGTAGCTCCTTCAGACGCAGCTTCCAAATTGTTTTGACAATGTACTCCAGTCGGATATTCAGCTTCATTAGTTGGTACTGTTCGATGGTCGACAAAAACCGAAGGATGTGTTCCAGACAATGGTCGTTTAATACTAGCAGCGACATTCTTGATTCAATGTGGTTCTCTACATCTACTGTATACTATATAAAAAATTCCTTTTTTAAAACTTATACTTATACTTTATTAATGTGGTGCTGTGTTGTGCTGTGAACCGTTTCCTTTCGAGATCATTGCATTACTAGTCCTTACTTTATTGAGGTGTGAAGGGTCCGAACATTTTTTAATTTTCTGCTGTTGACCGCTTTCCATCGACATCTTTGTTTTAAATTAAATTGAATGCATAAACAGAAAATTTGAGACCATTTTATTTCGTAAATGCATTTCTACCTGAACTATTTATATTCCGTTAAACAGCACCAACAAACACTAACCTTTATGTTCTACCTACTATATAGTATGTCATACACATAGGTAGAAATTTAAAGCCATTACTTTATAATCCTTAACATAAACATCAGCCATTTTAGTCGCCCGACTATTACAAATATATCAAATCTTGGACAAATACGACACGACAATAGCTTTTATTTATGTGTATTCGCGTAACTCTTACAAACTTGTAACCATGGGATATTCGTATTGGTGTAAATTTTAAACACCAAGAGCTGAATTTTTAAGAATTTTAAAAGAATGATTACGCTTGTATGGGGAATAAAAACACCTGATATACGATGTATGAGTATAAATTTGTAAAGTATACGTGGCTAAGTGAGTGCCAAGCAAATTGTCAAAATGTGACTAAGCATTAAAAAAATGGTCTATTTAACTTAATAAATATAATAATAAAGAGACATGTGACGAGTGATTGACTATCGTCACCCAATAAGCCTAACCTAACTAGATCATTTAAAAGCAATTAGAAAAGCAAGTAATATAAATCAAAAGCGTGTAATTATGAAATTATATGTAAATTTATTAAATACAATTACAGCGACTAATTATTACAAGCCCTGCCGTGTCGTATTAAGGAAAGTTTTTGTACTGTTAAAAATACGAGTATGATATTTAAGCTCTTAACTATTCAAAAGTTATATATTTATACACATGTAGCAGGGTTGTGTACTTTGAACCAAAAGTGAAATTTTTAGATTTGTATGTGAAAGTAATTTTGTTATAGTAAAGTATTATATATAAATTAAGTGCATCATGTGGCAAATGTAAATTCCAATACTCCTGGTGGATTGGTATCGACCGTCCATTTGTTGGTATTGATTTTGAGCAATCGTCTATTGTCAACATAACGAGGATCCTGTTGTAAATAATAGTAAACAGTTACATTTTTAATATAAATTTCAACGCCTATGGTCATAGGCAAAAGTATGAAACATCTTTAAAATAATTAAGTAATTTGAATCGTAAATTAAGTTTATTCTGAAATATAAACAAAAATATATCACTTTGATATAAGACATGTTTATCAAATATTTATGTATGTATGTATGTATATGTTAATTGAAAAATGCAATGTCTTATTTTCAAAGTTATTACAGTTTTAGAAATTTAATTTCTCAGAACAAAATACTCTTAAGATTTTTTTGAGAACACAATTTTCAAAAAATGTCTCGTCTTGTAGCTAAAGTT
Organism: Suillia variegata; assembly: GCA_949127995.1. Lineage (NCBI taxonomy): Eukaryota > Metazoa > Arthropoda > Insecta > Diptera > Heleomyzidae > Suillia > Suillia variegata. Next base: position 1,149,922 of record OX421844.1, on the reverse strand, counting down.
ATGCTGCTAACTCTACTTCTATGTACTACATATATACCTTCAAAATGCTGAGCTCAATATCCGTATGCTTGATCCACAATTCCAGCGGCTCCACGCGCCAGTTCTGTTTTCGCAATAGCTCAATGCAACACCACACAAACGACTCTGTGATATTATGGGTGTTGGTCATATTAATCAGGCGCAATTGTCGACAATTTTGTACGAAATGCAATAGTCCCGACTCGCTTTCCAGCTGACAGTAGCAAAAATGAATCTCTCTCAACTCGGACAGCTGTTCGGCAACCTGCTGCAACATGTGATTTTGAATTTCCTTAATATTGTAGTCACGACAATAGTAGAAAGCCAACTTCTGCAATCCTTTAAAGTGCGACATTTTCGTCAAAAAACGCTCGAAGCTTTGTAACATGCCGTTAAACCAAAACGCCTCGATTGGTTTAATAAGATTCCGTGAAATTCGATCCACTATATCGAATACGAAATTCTTTGAGTAAACCGAAAGTTTGAATAGACGTGGCATGCGTATGATAACATTGACATCGAAGCACAAATAATAGTCGGCGATCTTGATGTGCTCCAGTGTTTCACACTTCTTCAGGTCCGCTAAATCGCAACAGCTGAGCTCATCGCAGTCCTCCATTATGTCAAATGTTCGCAGTTTCATCCGTTCAAAGATCTCAATCAATCGTTCCGACTCCAAGCACTGACAGTTGTCGAGACTAAGATGATCCAGTGTCGAAAAATCACTAAGATATTTACCGGTTATATGGCAAGAGTGCAATTTCAGAATGCGCAAATTGGGAAAGATGCGCTGCAACATGAGAGTATCTTCATCAAGGAAAGATGTTTTCTCCAGCACAATTTCATAAATATCCTCTGGGTTGCGCTCTATTGCGGCATATTCAAAATAATACATCTTTTCAAATGTGCAATTTCTAAGCAAACGCAACTTTGCTACGTCTAGGTAACCTATAACTAAACTTTCCATGTGTACACCTATGGCCGAGAAAAAGGTAACGAAATCATCATCGTTAATATTTTGTATTTGCTCAGAATGGATTGACACACTGCGCAAACGCGTGTGCCAAAGACTTTGGACGATGTTATCGAAGCGCGCATGTAGCTGCGAAAAGTTATATTGCTGTATCAAGCTGAGCTTGCATAGAATCAGTACCAAGCAGTCATCATTTAGGTCGAGTAGCGATGGCGTGCGAACACTGAGCTGGTCGCTGGGTGAAGTATCTAAGGTTTTGGAAAACAAAATACATGCGCATTTTTAATTCGATTTGTTTCAATGTATTGAATGTGAGCTATACCAACCTCTTGTTCTCACCATCATTTTTGAATTTCTAAAATTTATTATAGTATTTAATATTCACTTGTTGAATTTGATTTTTCCTTATTTTTTATTTGGAAAATTTTTCTTTCCTATGAAAATTTTATTTTTCTACCTGGAATGTTGCCCATACTCTGTGTTGTTGATTACATCGAGGCTTGTCCTCATCTGCCGTTTCGCTTTATTTTTTGGTTGTTTATACCTACAGACACTTTTCTATTTGTCTGTATCTATGCGGACAAAATTTACTTACAAATATTTAAGGGTGGGAAATTGTGTTTTTTTTTAATTTTTGAAACTGTTTGCTGAAAATGTTAGATATAAATATCCAAGGAAATAGTTGAAAGGCTATGGTGAAAACGACGCGAGACCATTTTTGTAAATTCGTCAGAAAACGTATTTGAAAGGCATCGTTTTCTACGATTGCCGCTTTCCTTTGGCTCGATTTGTAAGTATGCCGTGTACGTAATAACGAAGCGACAAATGCAGTTCGAGACTCCAGCCACAGAACTACTAAACTGCATCAATATTTTACTTTAAAAAAAATATGCTCTCATCGTTTTTCCATATTTAACATATGTTTTTTTTACTCTCTTAGTATGTGTGTAAGTTTTTAGAATTCCACAAAAAATGAACTGAACCAACATAAAATATATATTTATATACTCGTATTCATATTCTAGATTAGGATAAAAGATTGAGTCAATTTAGCCATGCCTATACGTCATATCTTTTTAACACGATAACCTGATCGAACTATTAGAGATATTGAGCTATCTATTGAGTTCCCTAAAATCATTCGGGAGGGGCGATTTATAAAACATATCTTAGTAAAATTTAAATACAGTTTATATTTATTCCATAAATTACTTTTCAATTATAAGTAGTATCAAAATTGGTTTAAGTTCAACATTATTAATATTGTATAAATAAGGCAAGATAAGGCAAGATTTTTCACATTCTACATGATTTTCTTAAAACTAGGCTTTGTTAAATTTTTTTTTATTAATCTTTATATTGTATGTATTCTATTTAAGATTTACTTACATGCGTCTATATAAAAAATACTGAAATTCGTTGTAAAGAATTTGCTCATATGTATGTCGTAACTACAAAATATGTTATAGAACTTGCTATATTCCTAGCGTTACCAACTTGTCTTTTAGAGTATTTTTCATATGTGATTAAATTCTTTGCTTACTTTGGCACTTATATTTATGCTAATAATTGTTTGTATTTTTGTTTTGTTTGTTTTTGTAACTAACTACCAATAAAATGATTTCTTTACTACTTAAAACAAATAATTTAACCTAAACTTCTATACAAGATTAGCGATTTCTAATGAACTTGATTTGGAAACAAGAAACAAATTACCCAGGACGGCGGTAATGACCTATTTAATTATTCTTACAGGCAAGTTGAGGGTGATGCACTGGCTGTTGTAGTATTTGTGACAACGCTATCGTTTGTCTCAGATTTTGGCATAATCTTAGCTGGTTTATCGGTTTTTTCCAACAAAGGTGAACTATCAGGAGCTTTTATTTTCTCCTCCGCTTTTGTTTTTAAATCGTTCGAATTGTGAAATGTTGACTTTAGCTGACCATTAGCAGCTTGCGGAGTTTTAAAATCGTAGACACGATTTCTTGCCGCCCATAATTGTTCGATAGGATACCAGCAGAGTAGTATTAGACCGATGGCAAAACAGACGCCGGCAAAAATTTGTCCACCCATTAAAACAAGAGGCAGCATTTTTAAATCGGTGGCCAGCTCTGGAGTGATGCGCACTTTTTGCTCAAACCAAATAAGCGGAAAGAATATCCGTGGTATGTCTTCGTACATACTGAAAAAAAGTAATACGTGTGTCTGAGTTACACAAAAAAAAAAATAAAAATAGAAAATCGAAAAGGTTCAGGTTTTTATTTGTATTTTTTTTTAATTAATAAACAACCGTTGCGTTTAATCGGATAAGTACCTCAGTGCTTCTATGGGTTCTACAAGCATGTTGACTTGAAAACGTGCTGCTACCTCAAGTGGAACGCCAGTTCTTGGTTCCAAAATCATGTAAAACTCATGATCAGTTTGTGTGGGCGACAAACCTTCCACCTGATTTACAAAGTATGGATCGGCATTGTAAAAGTGCGGATACGACATGAAGACGGGTGACCCAAAACGACATGCTGAAATGTTCATGACTCCGGACGGCACACACTCCCCACCGCAGAAGCACAGATTCTCGGGATATATCGAACCTTTTTTGATGACAAATAAATACGCATAATTAATTTTCTTTATAAAATGTTGCATGTTAATTTATTAAATTATTCACCATTATCAACTGAACGCTGACCACCGGCATATTTATAGCCCTTAATGCCCTCAATCTGCACTGTTTCAACATAGTCCAAAGGTACTGGTCGACACATATCTGGCGTAAATAGCGATACAAATCCTTTAGGCTCTAAGTTAGGTGGTTGAAATTCACCAGCAGATCCATTGACAAGTCCACAGTAGGACTCAAAGAAACCGGTGTGAGTGTTGTAATTCCACGAATGCATACTTCCAATTCGTCTTATATCGTCGGCGCCAGTGTGAACATTAAAGACTCCGGTCAAATCAGCGCTGCCGTTTCGCTATATTATAAAGCAAATAAAGTGTTTTTTTAATAAAAATTAGTCTGGATCAAGATTTAAAAAAAGGTTATTCAATAAAAACATAGTAAGTAAAACTTCTTACCGTATAGAACCAACCAAACTTATCAAATGGAACTGTTACATCGTTACCAAATATAGGCATGGCTCGCGCCATATCCAGCATATCATCACTATATCCTGTAAATAGTAATTCGTCGGCAGTTTTTATCACAGACATCTCTTGCATGTACACCTAAGAATTAAAAATATTTAAGATTATTATTATTATCATATGTAAATATAATTAAATCAAAATGACACAACCACACCTTCAGACCGACATCGACCAAACTGCGACGCATCAAGCTCCATTGTTTCGCTTTAGCTCCGGCTGACTGAAAATTTTAATATCGATTTACTAGGATTTAAAAAAAACTCAAAAGTTTAACCACAAGACTGACCAGTGCCACTGCATTCAATGTAGTGATTTCATCATCTAATGATCCTTTGCTGCCAGCAGCATCAAAATAGAAATCACTCTTTTTGCGGTACGTTACTGTGGCGTTCTCTGGATGCCAATAAATATCGACTTTATCTGGTTTCTCGGTAAAGCGATACGGTCCCAATTGCTCTAGAATTGGTTTGGTCGAGAGATTTTTGAAATCCTCTGGATTCGTCCAATTGTAAAAGTACACATCTAAACTTAATGCTATTGGTGGGCTCTTCCAGTTGTCATAAACACGAGAATCGGGACGCAAAGTCATTTCCTGGGATACAAAAAAATTATATTGTTTAAATTTTATTTTTTAAACTGTCATTAAAAAGACAAATTCTCTTTTGAAAACCAAATACGTAATTCAAAGAAAAATTTCCTTAATTGAGACGATGGATGCTTCAGTTAATTACAATATTTCAAGAAACTGTCAGAAGTTGTTGTTATTAAAACAGTCTTGATTTACTACTATAAACGCATTGTACTATTAACTCATGCACTTCTTTAATTTATTCATTCATTTTTCATCAATCAACTGATTTCGGCTCGTAGACATCAGCGCTACTTAATGAATGCATCAATAAATCACAGACATCTTTAATGACAAATCAAAAGACACAATAACAATAACGTACGTATATTTTAAAATCTGTGACTTTGCAATAACAAATTCAAACTATGAAGGGGCAACACTAATTGAAGCTGTTCTGCGTACTTGACATAAAATGTATTTAATTCCGAAGCGGGTGCACTGCCGCCATCTAAAAACGCCGAATCGACAATGTCAATTTAAGTTTTTGTGGTAAAGTTCACGATGTGTAGCGCCGCATAAACCATGAATGAATTGAAAACGCATTTCAATTTTGTAAATACAATATTGAAGATACAATATTTTCCTATGTTTCGCTTTTTATTAAATAAAAACTTTATTGTTTTAATTCAGGCAAGTTTTCTTGGGGTCATATACAATATGTTTAGAAAAATATATAACAGGTTATTCTTAAAAAAAAACCTCAGTAAATAAAGAGAACCGACATGAATTATTACCTTTGCCATTATGCAGTTGAACATTTCTTCCCAAAACATAGCGCAGACTACGCCCAGCAGTCCAAGACAAAATCCTAAGATTCCAATAATTAATTTTCGATTTCCTTGACGCCATACTTTCAAATTGTTTGACTTTTTTGGCATCTTAATGATTTCTGTGGCAGTTTACGTTGTCTGGTGTTCTCAAGTCGGTGGCCAATATTGTCTGCAAATAGTACAAGAGATGATAAACAAGTTATTGTCAATAGTCATTTGCCATAATTATAGCACTATTTTATTATCATTTATTATTCTTATTCATCTTCCAGGAAAGTGAATACAGTTTCGGGCAAAACTCGTATGTTCACTGTATGTATGTCTATCTGTAAATATCAAAGCTATTAACATTCTAAATATGTTTAGAAACATTTGGTATTTAAATAACACCATTAAAGTACAAAATTTCCCATTACGAATTTTTTTAAACTTTTTCTCCTAATTTTTACTAATATGTTACTAAATTTTAAAAAAGTTGAAAAATTATTCTGTGTATTTTCTCCGTTGCAGAATCTCCCTTCACTGTACATGTAATGTGTTTTGTAATGTCTATTATCATCAACATCAAACATCATCAATATTGTGTGCGGCGAATTTGTCATATTTAAATTTTTATTGTGGTAGCTGCTGTTTGATTACTATCTGACTTTAATTAGCATTTCCGGATTTGTATATAGTATTTTATCACTTCGTTGAAGTAATTAAGTAAAATTTGTTATTATTTTATATGCATGTCAAAGTATGTACAAGTTCATATTTGTGTACAATATACACACATCTATTTATAGTTAATAGTGATAATGAGTTTTCATTTGATATGGAGAACTAAATTTAGACAATTATCTACACGTTTGGTGCTCCAGCCAAATATTGTTGCTTCTATCACTGTAATCACTTTCATAGGGACTTCATATCTGAGATTCATATCACTAAACCCTGTTTTATCCGATATGCGACTAGCACAACTTGTTAACTCAAAAATAACTCGCACATAGCAAATGTTTAATCAGCACTTGGAAGTTACACATTTGACGGTCTCCAAAAGAAAGGCTTCTCACTTAGTTATCGAATGAAAAGTACCTTAACCCTTCAAGTATCTTTATCGCATTACGATTATCAAGATGTAGTTAACGACATGTCAAACTAGAAATATAACAAACATAAAATGCGGTTACACGTAGGTAAGCATTTTTAATTGTGAATGATCGCATCACATACATAACGCATCGTATACGTTTGTTTGTATGTTTGTTTGTGTGTGTGTGTGTGTGTGTGTGTGTGTGTGTTAAATGAAGAAAGAAGCACTTGCAGTGAGCGGCATATTTTTTATCACATTATTTAAGCGTTTTATAATTCGTAATTGAATATATCAATTGACCCCATAAACATGTTGGGTCTTTGACATTTTGTTGTTGTTGTTGTTGTTGTTGTTGTTGTTTGCGGCTATTTTTGCGTATACACTATACGAATATGTGTGGTGTGTGTGTACGGCGCTTTTAAAGAGTGAATAAATTGTTGAGTGCACGAATGGTTTGTTAGATGAAACGTGAACGTGAACGTGTGTCTACCGGCTTTTTGGCACTTTTTTTTACGATTTTGATCAACTTTTGCATTTCGTTGTTATTCTTATTTTCTCCCATAAATAACGATACCATAATTCGCAAACCAGCTAAGTTCATATTTTATTTCAAAAACTTTAGTAAATTGACTTCATTTGTTGTACTTTGCTCTCTAAATTCAACCTAGTGATATTTTATCTTTAAAACATTTGTAAATGAAGAATATATTAAAAACAAAATAATTTTTGTTATATCAGTTTTTTTTTTTAAACTTATGCACTTTTCAAAATAATCAGAGCATAAATCAGAATGACGAATAAATCTATAGAGTAAAATAGAATTATTAACATTCACTAAAATGTTTCTCGAAAACGAAAGTGTGATAAATATTTCCGTACTTCATTCGTACATTACTTTAAAATAACTACAAATTTGAATAAAGAATTGCGAGTTTATGACTATACTTGTACAATTTTGTTATAGAGTGGTTTTAATTATGCATCTTAGCGGAAGTCGAAGAATATCTCTTTGACCAAAACAATTTTCAATTTACATAGTGAAGAACTTTTTCACAGGAACCGTAAATGAAAGTGCAAAACTTTATAAATACTCTATAAAGGCATTATCACAGCATTTTCACATTAAATTAAGTAGTTTTGTTCATTGCTTCCTTTGATTACAGACCGAGGGTCACCTTGCGTTGGCACTGAAAGATGATCTGCATCAATAACGTATTCCATCCTGTCGCCATGCGAGGTTTTTAGTAATTTAATTGCTTGCAAAACCGTTAAAGTTCATCTAACTTGGTTTGATATAGATCGAGGAGCTACTTTCAAAGCTTAAGACATGACTGTGATTGCTGTTTAGCGTTCAGCACGCTTGAGAACAATTATTGTTTTGCAAATACAAGCAATAAATATTACTATAAATGAACTCGTACTAGCACTTCGCAAAGGTAGGTGTGATCAATTATTTTGTATTATTAATTAACATGTTTTAAATATGACATTAATAACTAAATTTAGCATATTTAGTTCTGCTACCTATTCGGGATCACATATTTAGAGCTCAGTGTGACGTATGAATCTATAAGTTATGATACCGGTTTACTCGAAATGTTGTTCGAAATGTGTTCGCTTGTAAATGTATTCCGTTGATTTAATAACGTGGTGTATTGAAGTGTAATTTGTTCATATGTTACTCATACTTCAACTAATGCATCTTTTGCTTTGTACTTTTAATGTATATTGCATACATATATACATACTTGATCTGCGCAGTAATTTAGAGATATCGAAGTTGCTTGGAATTGAATATATAAATGTGAATTTATTCTTAATAACAGATATACTTAATATGATCAAAATGTCTTTAATTTTAAAAGATCACAACTGAAAGTTACTTATACTCCACTCCACTACACTATGCGGGGTATACTGGGTATATTGAGTTCCATTTTGAAATGTTGGAGTATATTTAAACTCCAGCATATCGTATAACCGCGGCTATTTCACTAACTAGTTTTCTACATTTTTTGAGTTAAACGTTTAATTCTAGCGAAGAATAGCCAAAAATACCTTATTGAAAATTTAAGAATTGTTTTTTTTTTTATTTTTTTTTTCTGTTCGCTTTATTTAAATGTGCACAGTATACAAAATTAAGATGCATTCGGTCACCTTAAATACAATATATGATAATTACAATTTAAAATTGTTAAACCGCGTTTTTAATTTAAGAAAACGAGTTCTTCACATTTGAGATAAATGCAAATAATTGCACACTGAGAATATTTGATCAAATAAAGGAAACAATTTAAATTGTCAGTTAGTTAAAAAGTTTCTTGTTTTATTGGACTCAATTGCAAAAAATAACTTAATCTAAAATTTTAGAAAATTTTATTGTAAGTCTTTATTTCTTGATCGTACAGTCTAAAAGAAGAAATTAAAATATTGTATTTACAAAGTATTGAAAGCGATGCATCTGGCCGAAGTAACGTCTTTAAGGGATTTTTATACCCTTCGCACATTTCTGGCATCACTGAAATGGCAAAGGGTATATGAGGTTTGGCACAGCCGGAGATAATTTTCTTACTATTTTTTTTATTTTTTTTACTGATTTGTGCCAATTTAAAGAAATACTCGAACTCAGATTCTACTCAAATACTGAAACGAATTTTCGAAGCAAGTGTCGCGTGTAAATGTGGTAATTTAATTGATTTTAAAATACAAATTTGAATAAATTCTTTTTTGTGTTCTCAAAATAGAAAATAGCATGCCAAAAGTTTATAAAGAAAATATATATTTGCATTTCAAACGAATGCGCTAAATACGTTGCACGCAACCCTGGTGTAAGATATTTAGAGCCATTTCGAATCTAAGGTGGGAGGCGGAAAGATTCGGATATTATTGGATCTAGAATTGAATGCTATTAGAGCACGCCATTTCAATTAGAAGAGCAACCCCTTAATTGTGTAATTAATTGTTTAATGAAGTAAAATTTATATGTCAATTCAATGCAACTTTGCGTACTTCAAACTTGAAGATGCTTTGCGAGAAAAATGTTTAAGAGCTAAATTTTTAGGTATGAAATTTAGTTAAAACAACGCAAAAGTTTGTAAAATTCAACAGAAAACTGAAAACGTGTGCGGAAGTTACTTGCAGTTTTTGTTTAGCATCGGCAAATATCTTATAAAATCTTAAAACAGCAAATAATGGAAAGATCTTCACACTTTAGGGTTTTTCCAGATCTTTGTCAGGTCGCGATAATATTTCAACAGTAATCTTAGCTTTATATAGCAACAGAAGCGAACTATGTGCCTCATTGCGAATTGATTTTGCGTCTTATCGAAATATATTAATCAGTTTATTTAAAAAGCTAAAAATTATAATAACAATAATAATAAACTTCAGAGATCACGTGATGCTAATTAAGTTCTATATATGTAGATGCAATTTACCTAAAACGCAAACATATTTACATAAAAACAACACTTTTAAGCAAGCAACGATTTGTTCAACTAAAAGAAGTGAGATGAGAAATAGCAATTAAAATCATTATATGTACATACACTTATGTACGTACGAGTGTATGTAGTTAATATGAATAATTATGTTGCAAATACATACAATGTCTAAAAGATCAACTTAAGCAAATTCACAGATTAAATTTATCTTTTCTGTTTTCATATGGTGTCAAAAATGAAAACATTTAACATAATTTAATTAGATTGCCCCTTAGTATCTAATGGATTTGTTAAGATTTTTAAAAGGTTTATTAGCTTTGGCGGCGAAGTGGACATTGGTTTGTGCGTTGGCCTTCAACGCGAAACGTTTTAGGTCCGATTTTTGGTGACTGCCGCGCTATCAGCAAGCATTTGGCAAACCTTTGGAAGTTACAACTCGCCACGAAGAAGCTCGGCCTACACCCTGCTAGAGTGGTTGAACACATTATTAAATAATTTTTCGTAAATGGACTTATTAATTTTTCATTTCTTATAAGAATAAAGATCAAGGAGATCTTTTTTTTTTGACTAAAATAATGAAAGAAGTCTTATAACATTATTTTAAATAAACTCAATTTTTATGAAATGTTGTTAATTTTGACCAACCTTTTTTATAACTATGCACTTAATTAAAATAAACCAATGTTGAATATTTTGTTGTTGTTTTTTTTTTTAATATTTAGCTTATCCATTAAAAAAGTTAATGAGCGATTAAAAATGGTTTTATTGTTATTTTCCTATTGTTATTTTTTTTCAGTAACAACAAAACGAACTGATTAAGTTATAAGTGAATTATTTTAAAGCTAATACAGAAATTCTACTTACTAACACAGCTGCATACGAATATGTGTGTATGCATGTAGATAAGGACTGGCCCGGAATGTAAATGTACATTTGGAATACAAAAAAATTGCTCGGGAGACTTTAGCAACTGGAATTGATAAATAAAACGCAGTTATCCGAAAAAATAAAAAAAGAAAAAAATGTTTTTTAACAGTTTCAAGTTTCATAATCAAGAAAACTTGAAAAAATTGTTATTGGAAGGTACAAACTATTGTTTCAGAATTTTCTTAAATAAATCAATCAATAATCAGATAATTTTCATAATCTGCCGAGTAGATATTCCGATTCGAAATGCCGAATTGTCGTTCTGCACTTTAAGCAACGAGATAATAAAAATCTTAAATTTCACCTATGTGACTTTAAAAAACAAAGAGGAAGAACTGTAATAATAAAGTGCGGGTTGGTTTTTTTTACAAACAAAATATATGTATATATTGTCTTTATTTATTTTTCTATATTTTTGCAATGACTGATTTTACTATAATAATAATAACACATTCGTTGCTGAATCACAACATAAATAAATAAATATATAAGTAACAATTTCGATAAACAATTACGACGAGAATCTAAGCGACATTTTAGACATAAGGAGAAACATTTTGTTCGAAGTAGCCAAGCAACCGATCACTAATTTTAATTTTTTAATTACTCGTAATGCTGTAAAATTATCAAATCCAGTTGTTTTGCACAGTCAAAGTCTGCCTTTTCGATTATTTAAATGACGCAACTGAAATTACAGTTACCTAAAGAATTTGCACAGTTACTTCTGAAATGGTTTGACGTAGCTTATACTCTAAAGACATCAACACACTCAATCAATTGGTCAAGGGAAAGTGCACAATTGGGTTTTATATTTAAAGATTATAAAATAAAAAAATTATCTTTGAAAACACAATTTTTGATGTTAATTTTAAGGATCTAATTTCTGTAATTTTACATCTTTTGTGAACTGTTTTTTAAAAAGTTTCAAGTTTTAAAATACTTTTGATGAAATGCAGCTTCAGACGTTATTTTGATTTGCCATGATAAAAATTATCAAAATATATCAAATTAATAATTTGGTTGGGAAGGTATGATGTTATTTGAGGAACGCTGTCACATTCTAAAAGGCTTACAAATAAACGACCGTAGTCATTGAAGAATTATTTTTGGTTGTAATAATTTGAGACACACTCACTTTTTTAATGCAATGCAATGTAATGCAATGCTAATAAGGTAACTAACTAAACACTAAACACTAACCACGAAATTAGGCAAAACTCAAAAGCTCCTTTTTGCTCCTTCCGCAAAAAAATCACAAACACGAAATGCACTTGTTGGATTTATCATTTAATGTGTTTGTTTATGGCGTGTTTCAGGTTTCTTGCTTTCAATAATATTTATTTTATGTTGGTGATGGTTGTCCGCGCCAGAAACCGCGCGTGTTTGACGCTTGATAACGAAATAACGAATAAACGACCGATTTCTGTCGTTTTTCTAAATTGTCGTCCGTCATCCGTCGATGTGAACAAGCAAAGAAAATCACACATTCTTACATATGTACTTTAGGGTGGTCCTTATGATAACTACCAATAATAGCATCACCGATACGATGTGATACAAGTTTACAGTTTAATAATCACGCTCATTTTTTTTCTCTGTACGATTTGAAAATACATGTAAAAAATCTCTCTAGATATACTACATAATATGCCAAATACAAAAATATAGAAATTTGTATGAACTTAAATAATTTGAAAAACAATATATTTGAAATTTACTTTGATAAAAAAATTTCCTTATTAGGAACAAGTTAATTTTAAATTCATTTAACATCTTTGGCAAACCATTTTTTCTGTTTGGAATAGATTTTTATAATTTAAATTTTATGTTTATTACTCCCGAAGTTAAAACTGAAGGAGATCTCTTTTATAAAATACAAATAAAGAGCTTTTCACAAAAATTTCGAATCTTTTCACAAACTTTTGCAGTACATTTAAGAACCAGTCTTTTTTGCATTCGCCGCTGCTTTACAAATTCTAATGCGAATGTTTTTAGATGTGAATAGTTGTTTTTGTAATTGGTGTTGTTGAATTGAATATTTATACTGTGGATTTTTGTAGTCTCTCGCAAAAACAGCGGCGTTCTCGTATATAGCATATAAAAGGTAAATCTAACGTTTGCTTCCGTAGGCCAAAGTTTAAAAGTTTATAGCTGAAAACTAATCGAGTGGATAACCATTTTCCACAGCAAGATCAAAATACATCATCTACGCTACTGTACAGTAGTGTACTGTACTGTTTTGATGTTGAATACCAAAGAGAGAGAAAGAGAGAACAATTTGCTATTGTAAATGTAATTGCTTGATTGTAGTAGTGCATAATGAGCAAGCGCTTTTATAGGACTGATGAAACATGATGATGATTAGAATAAAGCTTAGAATGATAGAAATGAAATGTTGAAGATAATTCATTAAAGATGATTGAGCGCAACAAGTCGTGACGGAAAGGATGTTAAAAGAGAGTTATTTTGAGCAAATAGACATATGTATATATACATCCATACAATCATACATACATACATACATACATACATACATACATACATACATACATACATACATACATACATACATACATACATACATACATACATACATACATACATACATACATACATACATACATACATGAAAAATGGAAAAGGCTAAAATAAAGACATATTTAAAAGTGCATTTAAGTACATTTTCGTAAGCCAACTTACAAAATACCAAATATCGCTCATTGCTAAATATTATCAAAAATATAATATACGAGTATTTATTAAAACACAAAAACAAAAACATCAAAAATAATAATGATAATGATATTGTAAGTAGTTGGCAGGCAGGCAGTTGCAATTTCATCAATCGACGACGACGTTTTTGCTGATAGACAGACGGACGATTGGACAGACGACTAAACTGCTGGCTTATCAGACTAATCAATTTGACTTTAATCAGAATGGGTTTCAAACAGAAAAACCAACAACAAACACGTTTAATTACTTCTTAAGGTGTTTTGCTATAGAACCCCGCAATTTTTATAAATTGCATTAACTTTTGTATATAAAAAAAATAAATTTTCAAATGACGATCTCAATTTTTTATTATTGCTTTATTTAAATACAACTTGACACAGTTGATTTGCATTTCAAAGAAATAATCTTAAAGTGCAAACAAATTGAAAACTCCAATTTGTTGCACTTTAAAGCGATAACTATAAATTCGTTTCTTTGTCTGTTCGCCTGCCTACTTGTCTTACTGTCGGTTTGTCTGTTTTTCTATTATTGGATTACTTCAGGCATTAGTGGTGGATGACAGAGGCTTCTTTTACTCCTCCAAATTGAAATCGAATATGCGTTAAGTGTTCGTTTTAGTGGTGGGATTAGTCAGAGTTCGGTTTGTCAAAACGAGGAGCATGGAAAATGTGTCAGAATGCGATTTCAGAAACACTTTATATTCGTACTTAAGTACAAGCTCCTAAAATAAGTGGCAACAGTTTGAAAATTGGTTTAGCATTGTTCTTAATTAAATTAGTCTTTATGTTAATTTTTCTGCCAAAATGCAGAAAGGCCCTAACCTACCCACAAAAAATTACGATTTTATAGCTAATACAAACAACAATATATATTTATTACTTTTGTTAACATATTAAAATATTCTTTGCATTTCCTCTTTGGTTGGTTGCGCGGAGTGTTGGGTATAAAAGTCAATCAAAGAAGCATACAATATTTTTTGAAAACCCAAAATTGTCTTGCAGACCATTACAAAACCCTAATTAGATTACTATATTCATTTAAGATGGTTTGTGTACCAAAATAACCTAATAAAGTTGTAAGGGTTTTATTTAAACATATAATAAAAAAATAACAATCTTGGAACACCCTAATCGTTTCCAAAATTTAATCAGTTGTTTCCAAGCACAACTATTTTTTACAAAGTGTCAACCTAATATCTCATATTGTGCTCAAGATATCGTGTTAAAAATAAATCAGTATTTTCTGTAACAGTTTTTCGTATCATAATAAGTCGTGCATAAAAATTACTCAACTCGAGTTGCCTAAAAGTGTGCTTATTAAAATTAAAATATCCCATACAGCTGATTATGATTCTGACTAAACACATCTCACAAACAGCTGTTCTAGTGTATTGTATTTAATCTATTTTTTTTATTGATTTTTGTATAAGAAACTGTAAACAAAAGCTTTTGTTTTTATCAATTGAATGTGACAATTGCATATATAAAATGGAACTTACACATTCAATTGATAAGTCGCAGGTGAGTTTAATAACTTCTCATTTTTTTAATTAAGCTACTCTTAAAATAAATTCGTATAAACAGGTTCCGCCGTTGCATCAGAAACGTATTCTGGCCTTTGTGAATCACTTTCTAATCAGCTCCTGCAGCTTTCTCAATGAGTTCACTACAAAATGTGAATCCAAATTCATCGAACTGGAGCGCAAGATGCAAAAAGTCGAGGCAGCTCTAACGATCATCGAAGCGAAGGTGCGACACTGCTCTTCTTGAATTCTATATTATTTTTTGTACAAAGGATTTGTTGTATTTTCAGCTTGCTTCAATACCGGACTCGGATGTTGTAAAAGACGTATTAGAACTAGAGAATTCGACATCAATAGTTTCACTTCCATCGATTGCTCCTCCTCATGAAAATCTGGCTTGTACTGCAGTCGAAACTGCTCAAACAGATGGTGTAAATGAACGTCAAGTGACGCCTTCCGCCAACGGTGTACGGGCGTGTGACGACGTGCGCTATAAAAAGTTTTTCAAAATGGTGCAATTTGGAGTACCGGCAGATGCAGTTAAAATAAAAATGTTAGCCGAGGGAACAGAGCCCACCATTTTGGAGTAAGCATTTTTTTATTGAAATTTTAAAATATTGCATTTTAATCTATTTTATGTTTACTATTTCGAATTAAAATTTCAGCACACCTAATTTGCTTCTGTCCGATGGCACGAGTTCAAGTTCTTAATTTTTATTATATTATAAATTTAATTTATAATTTTATAAGAGAAATTTTCTTATTTAAAAAATAACAAAATGCAATTTCTTAATTTGAAATAAATAAATAACAAATATTATTTTTCTTTCTTTATTTTAAAGGTCTATCTC
Organism: Suillia variegata; assembly: GCA_949127995.1. Lineage (NCBI taxonomy): Eukaryota > Metazoa > Arthropoda > Insecta > Diptera > Heleomyzidae > Suillia > Suillia variegata. The sequence goes on along the minus strand of OX421844.1, from coordinate 1,133,826 downwards.
GCGATCGCTTGATTTTTCACCATTCTTAATTTTCCTTTCTCTCCAACTTAATAAAGTAGTTTTGTGCGTGCGTAATTGGTGAACAGTCTTACTTATAACCCTTCCGAATATTGCTCACAGCAAGTTTGAAATGTATTTTTAGATTCTTCGATTTTGTTAGTTTTAATGCCAGACTGTAACAAAACAGATTATGTTCACAAATAAATAACTAAAGGTTTCTATGCATTTCGAATGCATTTTGCAAACAGAGCTAATTTCGGATTTAAAATGACCTCCTTCTAATGCTGAATTAAATTTTATCAAAATACACTTTTAAAAAATGGCGAAAGCGCCTTCGGGACAGAACCTTTATAAAACGTTTTCACAGACTAAATAAAATCTTGGCAAATCCGTTTCTTCAACGTTTTAGGTTCATAACGAATTCTTGACTTTAGTTTATTATATTGCTACAATTAAAATACATAAAAAAGAAATATTTTAATTTGTTGGGTTTCTTTTATTCAATTCATGTAAAAAAAAAACAAAAGTAAAAACACTTTAGGTGTTTCTACTCCATTTATTAATGACGATTGAACCTTTGAAAAAAGACCAATTAAACGCTTTTACAAAAAACGCATAACCAATCCAAAACGGCATAGAAAAAAAGACAACAAGCGCAGGTTGAAAATGGTGTGGAGCAAATCATCTAGAACTGGATCATCTGTCCCTTCCTCTTCTTGTCACCGCCCAACTCGAAGTGCTTGCAACGCTTCAATGGGGTCTGCTTGCGGTACTTGCATTCAGTGCATTCCATACGCAACACAATCTTTTTGGTGGTTTTAGCCTGAAAAACAAAATTTAAATGTATTTAATAAATTTGATTTGGAAGAAAAGTTTAAGATTAGTTAATCTACATCGAAAATTTAAATACGAACAAATATTTTTCAATTAAGCTTTATTTTTGTTTTGTTGTTTTAAGTTGATTGAATTCTTTTGATTTGAAATTAATAGTCAAATTAAACACATTGTAAATAAATTTTACTAAATTATAAAATATTAAATTAACCGATTAACAAAATAAAGCGCGATTTAACTAAAACACAACTATCTATAACAAAAAGAAAATTAAATAAAAACAAAAAGAAATGTTGGAATCTTCAGGTTAGAAAACTGCAAGCAAACCCAACTACGGATGCTTTGCCTGCATATCTGAGGAAACCGTAAAAATTCCAATTTGCTTTGGCACAGGTCAATCCCACCAAAGAGCCTTGCAGAGCACTCTCGAAAGAGCGGCTCAACAGCAATTCAGTTCTACAAAAGTGCCTTAAAATATACCATTCGCGCTACTCCCTCCTTTACTCACCTTCTTTCTGAAGATAGGCTTAGTCTGACCACCGAAACCCTGCTGCTTCCTGTCGTAACGTCTACGACCCTGGGACGCATGACGCTCCTTGGACTTCTTGTACTGCGTCACTTTGTGCAGCTTGTGGCATTTGCACTTTTTGCAGAATGTGCGACGTTGTTTAGGCACGTTTACCTGCGAATCGGAAAAAGAACAAACAATTTAAATTGGCCAACTTCCGAGACTATAAACTTAAAAAAAAAAGTCACAAAACAAGACACCAAATTTATCTTATTAAAATATTTTCACATGTTTCACACAATTTCAATTCTGTTTTATTTAACTTGTTTAAGTTCACATTCCAAGTAAAATTTATTGAGATGTTTTGCGATTTTTAATTTGAAATTTTTCGAAATTATATTTTTCATACCATCTTGACGAATTTCAGTTGTCAAAGAAAGAAACGAAAAGAAAGAGAAGGCAAATCACCGGATGTGCCTGTACTGTCACTATTTACAAAACATGGCGGTGGACAGTTTGACATTTCTATAACACATGAAACACTGCCAAACTTTTGTACTGTTCGATTTGAACTGTACTAAACAAAATTTAATCCGGAGTTAATCTGTTTAAACTTTTGTGGATAAACTTTTGTGGACATAGTTTTCTAGTTTAACACATTTTTCTAAAAAATTACAATAATTGTAATAAAAAAATGATAATGCTTTAAAACTTTTCTTTGTTAGAGTTGAGTGTGGGCTGGGGACCATAGCACTCAGTCCTCATGGGCTATTGAGCTGTGCGCAGGATACATATAGGAAATATGTACTAAGACGGGAAGATTAGAAGAAAAGTTCATACGCTATTCCCCAAACTTCGTTGTTTCACAAATCAATTTCAGAAGAATGGGAATAGAGAGAGTATGATTATTATTCATCACTATCCAGTATTTGCAGTCTCACTCATATTGGTTACATGTTGACCACATGTATTATGCCCCGTGATTACACCAATCAGTACTTATAGGTCATTTCTATTTACTTTTATATGAAGGTCTGCTACATTCCTATTAAAATTTTTCACGAAATATAGTATTGTTTTTTTTCTACCATGAATCGAATCTATGTAGTCGCTAATTTAACGCATAACTTCCGCTGAACTTATAATAATAATAATAATAATAGGCTCTGGACACAATGTTGATATTGAACTATCTTCATTTTATTAGTTTCTTCACCCTTGTGTAAATAACTGAACACTTAGGTGCCAACAACTAGACCGCTTTGTTTGTAAATTAAGTAAAAATAAATATTTTGAATCGGTGCCAGATCCTGGACGATTTAAAGCAATAAATCGTTTAAAAAAGATCGGATATCCTATATTTTGTAAAATCAAGTAAACTATATTAATAAAGATCAAAATCAGTGTTTAAACTTAAGATAATTCTCTTACTAGTTCCGTGTTACATTTGTTGCAGTTTTTTAATGTTATAAATAAAATATTTACAACTATTATGGAAGGGTGCCCAGTTATAACATAACCTGAGAAAAGTTGATTATTAACACAAGGTTTAAAACAAGTTGGTTGTTATTAGTAAAACTTTTTTACAAACATTTAATATAAATATTTTTTTAAGTAATGACAAACAAGACTCACAATGTATGCTACATAAACTAAAAAAAAACTCGGTCTAATTTACGATTAAACGAATAGGCTTGACAATCGTATTACTGGACTTCGACCGTATTTGGAATACTATTTAGTTGAGCTGTGTTTAGTTTTTACTAGTACCTTCTTGGTTTGTCTTATTATGAACTATTCCGATAGTATCTTAAAATGAGTTAATTTAGATATTTTTAAAATTAAAAACATATGTCAAAAAACTTTGTTTTTTGCTTGAATGTTCTTGGATGAGAGGTAAACTTATAACAAAACATAAAACAAATCTTTATTTTAAACAAAGTTAACAATTAATTTGAATAGTTTTATAAAACAATTGTTATTTAAAATCAAGTTAACAATTTTATTAAATATTTTTATAGGTTAAAAAGATATATACAGAAACATGTTATGGGGATGAATAAATTAATGATGCACTCTTGGTTCACTTTTACAAGAACAGAGATAACTTTCATCATTTCGATTATTTATTATTCTCTTTATTAAAATTTTTTGCAATAAGTGTGGCTAAAAAAGATACAATTGTACCTACCTACAATATTATCAACGTCACCAGGGTTCGGACCATAGCATTGCGATGGCGTAGTGAATGATGAACAAAATCGTAGTAAATCTTAAATTTCCCTAGTAAAATGTTTAATGACTGTAAAGAAAGAAACACCATTAAGAAATACCTAAGAAAGACAGCGAGGCATTGAGATGAGTATAAGTCCTCTCTTGTGTTGCCATCGCACTGAAAAATCGTGTAAAAAAATTATCAGCATAAAATTAGCGAATTTTACACATGTGAAAAAAAGGTCACTTTTAATGCAAGCATAATTTTTTTTAATTATGTCACATTACGTTATTCTAAAGTAATTTGGTTGCAAATATAGTAACAAGTAATGTTTTGAAATTCTACAGTAATTAAAAAAAATATAGAAAATTCTACCGTATTCTTCTTAAACATACAATAATTTTTAAAATGTGGCAGTATTTTTATGTAAAAATACAGTCCAAATTGCAAAGTGAGGACCTTATTTTTTGTTCTGCAACTATTTTTTGAAAAAAAAAAAAACTAAGAAATGAAATGAGGAAAACAAAAATGTTTAAGACTGTGGACGTTTTTGTTTTTTTTTTTGCTTCTTGATCTACTTTTATTGAATATATAATATTTTATATTTTTCTCTCATTATTTGTAGAAAAAATTTCGAAAAAACTACTTTTTTTAATAAACACGATGAGATTAATAATTTTTTAATATCTACAGTAATTTTTCTCCAAAAACAGTAATTTTTTTGGAAAAATACAGAAATTTCACACAATTTACTTAACATCACTGCTGGTGACAGTAATTATGTCATGATGGCAACGCTGGTCCTCTTCTTATTCTCAGTGATGTTATTTCACATTTCTTATTGTACCTAATTTGACATTTTGAATCGACTTTCTTTGAAAATTGTAAATTGTTCATACACAAATTTAAATACAAGAAACTAAACTGCAAAACCAATTCATTCAGGGCTCACTTAAGAAGGTTATAGCATAAATACAAAAACAAAATTTCTACAACAAACACATACATGTTGTTTTTGGTTTTCGTTTTTAGATTGTCACTTTGACAATCTAGTTTAGAGCAAGACCGTAGCCAGAATTATTTCTGGGGAATTGTTCTTAGTGATACAAACAAAGTATAAATATTTTATTTTCAGTAAATTTCGTCGGTCTCCTTCGAAATAACACTCAACGAATGGCCAGTCTGATATGAAATATTATAAAATTATGTTATTTGTATGTAAGCCTATGAAAAACGATTTTAGTAAACAAAAATTGTATTGGAAATCTTTAGGGGCATTTGAACCCGTATTCCCCTGGCTACGAATTTCGTTTAGAGTAACAGAATTTCGATTGTCATAAAATGTAAACAATGCTGCTATTGGTTGATTTTGACAATCTAAAAATTAGACAAAAAAAATTGAGTTTCACGGAGCGATACACAAATGATCAATTTGTTACATTCTAAACAAAACACCGAACCAAAGGGTTTAGTGCGCCCAAAAGTTTTAAGCGTGCGAAAGAAAAGGAAAAAAGTTTTTTATGCTTAAAAGCTTCTGCGCAGGAAGCTGAAAAAATTATATAGCGGAAACCAATGAAAACTGTCGTTCCCAACGGTTTTTAAGATTGCGTCATGGGTTTTTTTGTCGGAAAACTTTAAAAATAGCATCAGCTGTAAACAAAAACTTCTGAGGTCTAGAAAAGTTTTAAGGAAAACATTTTATGTATTTAAAATTTAATTATAATCGAAAAAACAACTTTGTTAAAAGCTTTTAGATATCAAAGTTATTTTATATTAAGTAGATTAATTGAAAAATAGTATTATTGAATTTAATATTTTTTTATATATTATCTGACAGACGGATAAACGTATGTTTATTGATTCAGAACGATTCGACGATGATCATAAACATATTGCCATACCTTCCTCACCTCCTAATGGACTTTACAAATGGAAGACCGAATGGTAACCCGTGCGTGTGCATAGTGTAGGGTGTAAAAAAGTAGTTGAGAACCTCTGAATGACATTTGAGTTTTCTAAAATAACTCACAAAACACTCGCTTGCCATCAAAAACACAAAATGTGTGAAAAGTGCTGAAGGGGAGGAGGAGAACTCCACAATATTCTTTGATCATCATTGGTATTGGTAAAGAATGTCTTTCTGTCTGTATGTCTGTCTGTCTGTCTGTCTGTCTGTCTGTCTGTCTTTCTGTGTGGCTGTGTGAGTGTAAGTGTAGATAGATGGGGTAAACAGCGCTCATATTCACAAGTGAATATGCAGATTGTTTATAGATGTACTTATGCAATTCGTATACCTTAATGTGAAAGTGGTGCTCAAATGTGTAGGGTGTATAAATTCTTCTGCAATGCTTTAAGAAGTTTTTAATGTTCAATATAGTTGGAATTTTAGAGAAAACTTTTTGGTATATGGATCGAAAAAATATTTTTTATTAAATTTTTTTATGTTAAAAATTTGGTACTCGATCATTAAAACAATAATATTAGTAATCGGTAACATTCGATGCAAACTGAAAGAAAACATGAAACACCCTAGCAGAAAATATATAAATAAATATATAAATTTGCGCGCAATCGTGTTTTAATAAAATTTCTTATCAATTAACGACATTTAATGTGGCCACAAACTTTCACAGAGAATCTATGAAATTGTATTTGCTAAAACTTATCAGCAATTATAAAACTTTTTCGAGCTAAATATTTATGAAACAAAATATAAAGTCATGAGCAAAACATGGTTGATAACTTTTAACAAATTTACTGCAACTGAACCTGAACTATGACATGAGAAGGTATTGTTCAATAGGTTTAATGCGCGAACCATAAATTAACATAATTTAACGATTCATTTGTGATTACAGGTGCTCACTACCAGACAAACAAAACATAGAAAACCTGCTTTAAAGAATACACATTCTTTTTTCATTACAATAAATATCAAGTTTATATCACAAAAGATGAAAAAATGTACAATTCTATTTTAATATCAACCAACTAATCAACCACTCACTACCAACCAATACTATTTTAAAATCGACTAGCCAAGATTTGCACCACAAACATTATCTCTCACAGTAGAATGTTCTACGCCTTATTCTGTCTAAGAACCTTTGAAGCACCATTGAGTCGAACGAAGCGTATTCGAGTAACAGCCAGTAAAAAGCCTTGGGTACCCTATCTGTCAACTGCTACGTGGTAAAAGAGCTCTACCAGTACTTCTTGGTCAAACAAATAGATGCGGATTGGAGCCCAATACCGACAACGATGAAAAAAATAACAACTAAAACCTTAACACAATAGGTACTATGAAACGTTTGATATTGTATATACTACGATATGTTATGCTACGCTGTGTGCTGTGCTTCTGCCTGAATTCAAATCGTACTGAACCATGCGTCAAACCAACGGACACAAACCAACCACCTTCGTACGATGAAAAACAATTTTCAAATTTACCGCCAAACGGCGCTGATTACAGTTTGAGTCGACTGTACTCATGAAACCCAAGCAGCATTTATATGGAATTACTCAAGGAACCCTCTTGAATCGTCAATTATTAATAATGCTTTGTTAAGAGATTTTTTTTACCAATACCAAAATTTGCAGGACTTTTTTTTTGTTACTATTTCGGTGGCCATTTAACATTTTAAATAAAATTATTCGTGAAAAAAATCATGAAAGTTTATCATATTTGACGAACAACCACACTTGAACAATTTGTTCCCATCAACATTAAGTTTGCATCGAAGAAGACGCGTTTAGTCTAGAACGAGCATTCAACGGGTACACATCGGTGGTTAAAAATCATTCAGATTTCTACCTTAGCATTTTTTCGAAGAAGAAATTGCCTGAATAACCGAACCGAACCGCGCCGCATAAAAGAAACACATTGTAAAATATATCTATCTATCTACCGAGACAGCCGCCGTCGCTAGAGAGATAGAGACAAGAGTTGTCGTACAGAAATAATATTTAAACTTAAATACACACCGCATTAAAAAAATTCAAACAGTGTGTCTGTGTGCTTCGTACAGTACGGTTCATAGCAAGTTTGCGCATATTCAAATAAGATTTTGTAAAGTTTAAAATATTACAAAATTAGAGAAAAATATATATAACATTTGAGTGTTATATAATTAAATAATTAAAAAAATTCACAAAAATAAAACTTAAAATGTCAGCCGCAACAGAACAAAATAACGGAGATGTTGCCGTTGTTGAGAAAGTTGCCGCCGTTGATGCCGTTGACGCGGCAGCAGCAGTAAAAGAGGATCTCAAGTCAAAACCTGCCGTTGAAGAGATCAAAGCCACAGCCGCCGATAATGGCACAGCGTCAAAGGAAGTAGCAGAGGATGATGAGGAGGTAGACGCGACCGACGCTGCTCCAGTTAAGGGACAAGTGAAAGGAACAAAACGGCCTGCTGAAGTAAGTTTATATACATAAGTATAAATAAATATTCCAAAGGTTATGAAAATCTTAATATGTGGATAACAAATTGGACAATTTTGCTAAATCGGAAAATATTCTCTGGTGTATCTGATTTATGTAAGGGCAAATATTAAATTGCGCGTAAATTTTGATGATTCATTAATATTTTGATTTACGATAAGCAGAATTTTAACAAGGCAACATATAAGTAAATACTTTAATTACTCTCGATACCGTTCTCGAAATAGATACATACATACATTCAGTGTGTACAAATATATTCTTTCTTAATTCCGGGATTGCTTAAGCGCGCGCATTTAGCTGCCTATTGCATCGTGGTACTCTCTTTTAGGTTATACATGGTCCCATGTGTACCTATGCCACAAATGTATAAAAACTGAAAACACACTTCTCTTTTATATTACTGACCGATTTACTATTTCAAATATACTGTATCATGTTTAATAACATGTTTGTACTGCACTTACAATATTAATTTTTTTTCGACTAATAGAAAATTATTAAAGCGATAATCAATATTTATATACTTGCAACTTAATTACACCCACAGTCATTGTTTATGAATATAAACGATAACTATCATTAAAACACAACTCACACCAAGTTTGTACCATTCAAATTGGAAACATGTTTATACCTGTTGTTTACACATTATAAAAGTTATTATTTTTATTTAGTGAGTTAAGTTAATAATTGTAGGCACGGTCGGTTGATATTTCAATTTGTAATCAAATGCATTAATTAACTTTACTTAAAACCTAAATTTTTAAGTAAACGAACTAATTTTTAATTAGAAATAATTTTTGCCTTACATTTAATCTTTTTTGATTTTAATAAGTTTTTTTCGTTCTTGAACTGACTAATTACATGTTGAAATTATTTTCGTTATACAAATTTTAAATTAATAAAAGCCAGCACATTTTGTAAAAGCGAGAATTAACAATTAATATTTAAAAAATTTTGTGCACACACAAACAAAAACTTGTATATATAGATACATACAAACAAAAATGTACAAAAAAAAATCTATCGTTGCAATTCATGTTTTTTAATAGCTGCTACTCTCATTCATTCTAAAAACACGCATTTTAAAAATTTTATTGTGGGCTACAATAATATATGTATATTTTTACAAATATTTACATATACTTTAGTATATATATATAAGTATTGTTTTTTTTTTAGTTTTCATGTAGTGGTTTTGTTGCGCGCGCTACTACAGTGAAAAACAAAAAAAAGTAATGCCGGCCGGTGCGGTGCCGAGGCCATGTTATTTAGTTTTACCTAACACAAATTTCCCCTTAAAACTGGTTATTCTTTTCGTTTCACAGGTGTTGTCAAATCATTTTAACGAATTAATAAAAGTTGTTTTCAAATGCTTGAAATTCTTACGCGTTTTTTTTTCTAATAGGAAAGTGTTGTCATTATAAATACTCAACTGCCTACTTTACACCACATGCTCAATCTCTCACCACATGTACAGTCTCTTTTTTATATTCAAAACAAAAAAGTGAGTTTTTTTGTGTTTGTTTTTACATATACTCACGCTCATTGCATCACAAAAACAAAAAGGCGAACCGACTACATACAACAAATTCAAAATAAAAACAAACTTTCTTTGTATATACGGGTATATATAAACATGTGTATTCATCTCTTTCTTACTTATTTACTCACCTTGTGCTTTATTTTGCGTTCATTGTACTATAGTTTTGCTTTTCTTCTTCATCGTCGTTTGTCGCTGTCTCGGGGGAAAATATATAAGTCAACGGCAAATGTATTTCCTCGTAGTTTTATTTTTTTATTTGTTGTATTCAATGTGCCATTGATTCGCCCTATATGCCGCTTAATCTCTTATTTAGTTCTTGCGCCATTCAATTGTACAAAAATGTTCTTAGCTAACCTCAGTGCTCCCATAAGTTGCGTCTTGCTCTCTTTTTGCTCTGACTCCCTCGTACACGCAAGTATAAAAATAAACTTCGAACGAATTAACCGATAACAGAGCATGCAGCCTACTTTTCTCTTTCGTTTCACCCGTTACCCGTCCCTCTAGTTTTCGCTACACGACTTCTACTTCTGTTTTTGTTGTATTATATTAGAGGGAGCTATTTTGCGCCTTTTTCACCGTAGACCGTCATTGCATCTACAAACCAACCGTCCGTCCGTCAGTCAACTGATGCCAGGTACAGTTTTGTTTCAGCAAATACTTTCCAGCGTCGGCGTTTATTCGTTTCGTTACTTTTTTTGTCTATGTGTTTTTAATACCATGAACTAGCACAGTTTGGTGGGTTATTCTCTGTATTCATTTGTACACACTTGTAATGGGAACAGTTTTGGTGTTTTTGTATATAGGAGAATGACATTTAAGCTGTTAGAAAAAAACGTTTTTGTTTAAGTTAAGAAAGATGTGGGTTGTTAGGCTGGACACATTTTATATTTGTGATTATATAGTATGTGTGTGTATGTATGTTTTCAATTGAGCATAAAAAAAAAATGTCCGTAACTTATGTTTTGTTAACATTAACTTGATATTGTTTGCCCTTGATCAAGGAGATGAGTTAAAATTGATTTTCAATAAGAATATTTTGTTTCAGTACAAAAATATAGATTGAACACAGATAAATATGGTTTTTTCAACAATAGTTTAGTCCAAGAGTGTTTAAATTAAATTGTAAACTCTGTGGAATACTTAGCCAGCAAACTGACTCATACAGTTTAAAAATGCGGTCTTATGTCATTTATTAAAACAAGTTTTGCACAAGTTTTATTTTATGAAAACAAAATAAAGTTATCGAATACATTATAGAAACATTAAAACTTTCGTCAGGCAAACATTTTTCAAAACCAAAAAAGAAATATTTTATTTTGTTTATAATTATTTCACATTGTTTAAATTAATTACCAAACTAATAGAAAAATTTTTTTTTTCCAGGCGAAATCATCAGAGACAAAGAAAGCCAAGAAAGATAAGCCTGCTGATGGAGATTCAGAGGACGATGAAGCATTAGATGAAATTATTGAGGGAGAAAGTGACATCGAAAGTGATGAATATGATATCCCTTATGATGGTGAGGAAGATGATATAGAATGCGACGGTAAGTTTATATCCAAAATAACACTAATATTTATACAAGCTAGTTACTTAATTGTAAATACAAAAACAAAGCAAAAATTTGAATGTCAAAAAGACATTTCACACACATTAAGCAGCACATTCTAATAAAACTTGGTTCTTTAAAATTCCTGTTTACAGATGACGATGATGAAAATGACGACGGTTCTGGTTCAGACGATCAAGCGTAATAATAATGTAGTCAAAACAAAAACAACAATTAAATTAATAGAATGCAAAAAGTATAACAAAAAGTATATATTACGTTAAGAAATACTTTTTTTATTTCTTACACTTTATTTTAATTGTGTATTATGTGTAATTTTTTTTTATAAAAAAGATCAACAAAAGGCAAAACCCACGATGCAAGATTTTTTTCCTCTAATTTAAGTCTTAAACATATATTATTATTTAAATATATTTAAACAAGATAAGCGATGAGATGAAAAAATAATAAAAACACAAAACCACATTAAGAATTAGACGTTACAATTGAAAAATACAACAAAAAAGTATTTGAATAAAAAAATATATTAAAAAAACAAAAAACTGCAGACTCGAAAATTATTTGATTCCACATACAGATGCTAAATTGTTTTTGGTTCCCTCGAATAGGACATTATTTATTAATTAATTGATATATAAATATATATTTATATCTGTTTATATATTCTAAATACAAACATCGGTCTTGGGTAAGTTTTGTATGTGCTTTGTCGTTTTCTTGTGATTTTTCTCTTTCTTTCTTTCTGATTTAAGCAAGTTTATCGAAATCGTGGCATTTTTAAAAGAAATTCGCGTGTCAATTCGATCGACGTTAGCTTTTTTTACTTTTTCATTAAGTCAGCAATTACTGATTTGAATGGGAAAGATACGTAGATATTGTATCTGTTATTTATGACGTATGTATTTCTAGAATAAAAATGTTTGTATCTTTTTAGTCATTAGATGTTCTGTAATTATTTTTAACAGTATTAGAATTGAATAGTTACTGACAAATGTACTTAAATAAATTGCATAGAACTCACAAATTATTTGTAGACAAACTTAAAATGATAATACAATACTTTTAAGTGCAGAAGTATTACAAATGTATTAAGCTGTAATCTTAAATATACACATGCATCCTTATAAAGTTAATACCTACAATGATAATAATACAACTTAGTAATTAATTATAATCGTATTGTTTTTAAAATACATAGATACAAATAAAGTAATAGTTGCGATTACGTTAAAATGAAATGTATACACACATACCATTGTAGCAATACCTTGTACAAAACAAAACCTTATATATATATATATATATATATATATATATATATATATATATATATATATATATATATATATATATATATATATATATATATATATATATATATATATATATATATATATATATATATATATATATATATATATATATATATATATATATATATATATATTATATTATATACTAATACCGAAAACATGTGTTGTATATTGTTACTCAACTGACAAAAATAATTTTAATAAAACAGAAAGATTAAAAGTAATACTTTATAAACCACAAACAAATAAATGAATTTTTAAGTTGTCGACTGATTTTAACTTTCCTACCAAAAGAAGTGTAATTTATTTATGAGATGGAAATGAATTATTTCAAAAATATAATGATAATATTTGCCAAGTAGTTCCCACGTTATAAACTATTATTTAAATAAACATATTTACATAGATGTATACTATTTAATTTATATAATTGCATAACAAAACGAAGCAATAATACTAAAAACTTAAATTTAAATAAAGTACATTAATTGTTTCAAAATTCATTTTTAAAAATGAAATGTATTTTTAAGCAGCTTCACAAATTTTTGTAACTTGTGCAAATCATCATGTTTTTTGTAAATACGAAATACAACTTTAGAAAAAAAAAAACAAAAATAAATAAACATGTATATTAAATGGCAGTACATTGCCAAAATAATATTTTTTAATTCAATATTTTGCAGTTAAACATGGAGAAGGAATCATGTTAACATTTTCAGAACAGACGAACATTTTGTTTTATATTGTCCCGTTATTGCTGAAGTCTATAGGTTTATTTTGTTTAGTATTTTACTACACTGTTAAACAAATTAAATTTTAAATTTCTATGGTTAAGTGTTGTTGACAACCAACCATGTTGGCTAAAGGAAGGTATTATAGTTGGGTTATATACTAAAAATTTGTTTTATCTTATTAACTTCTAAAACAATATTATTTTTGTTGAGTATTATGATGTCTTTTTAGTAAATGTTTTCCTGCGTTGAAAATAAGAAAAAACTTTATTAAGAGAGACAGAAAAAAAATGTTTGAAAACAAGGCTTTTGTTGATTAAATATTAATTACTAATTTTTACAATCCTTAATTTATTAATGATATAGAAAAATTTATAAATAACAATATTTTTAAAGAGTATCATGATATTTTCCTGCGTTGAAAATAAGAAAAACCGGTTTTAAGAGAGACAAAGAAAAAATGAAAGAAAAAAGAAATAATTTTTGAAAACAAGGCTTTTGTTGTTTAAATATTAATTACTAGTTTCTACAATTGCTAATTTGTTAATGATAGAAAAATAATTTTTAAAATGGTTTCGTTAATTTCTTTCGAAAGACTGCTAATGTGGATGGTATATTGCTGTTGCAATTAAAATTTTGCTAGCAGAGTTTGCGTACGAAAGTAAAAATATTGGTTTTGTAAGAAACATTTTAAATACTCTTTTTTCGTTTTTGATGAAGAATGTGTTCAGACGAGGGTAAACAGACGTGTGGGAAACAAATAACGACAGGGTCCTCTCTTCTCGCTAGTGTTCGGACCATGCTACGATCGTAGTAAATCTACGACGCTTTTCGAAAAATTTTTATTTTAACTACGCCACTACGCTTTTACTGAAATTTACTACGATTTAAGTTTTTATATAAATATAATAGCTTCTTTATTTTTTAATGTAACGTAATTTTATTGGAAAAAATAAGACGGAGAAAAAAAAGAGTCAATTTTAACATATATATATATATATATATATATATATATATATATATATATATATATATATATATATATATATATATATATATATATATATTCAGTTGTAAAGCACTTTTTTTACGAAATTTAAGATTTCTACGATTTTTTCATCATTTACTACGCCATCGGAATGCTATGGTTCGAACCCTGCTTCTTGCATCCTTTTTTTCTTATGCCATAGTTTACCGACCGAACAGTTCCACAGGGTGTGACTGTGGTCGAATGTTCACTAAACGCAGTGCTGTACATTTTCGGATGTGTCAATGATTCACAGTTACATCCCAGCAAACCAAATTATTAGCGCTCGTAATTTAGATAAATGGTTTATCTGAAGCGCCAAATATCTGATTTTGAAGTTAATCTTATTTGTGAATGTGTTGTGAGCATAATATTTCAAACTCCTAATACATAAATCAGCCGGAAAAGAGCTTCCTTCCGATGAGACAAGATATATAATTCATACAAGTCTTTTATGACGCATAACTAACTGCAAAAATTAATCTTAAATCAATTAGCAGTTAATACGAGTCATGGAAAAATAGTCTCAAAATATTTATGACTCCTACCCAGCAAGTATAATGAGCCCTATAATAATTTAAGAAGCGTTTCTAATTTGGTTTGCTGGGATAGTATGTTATATTTATCAGCTGTTTCTTAGTTGAAAAGAGAAAATAATAAAATAGTAAAAAAAAAAACAGAAAGCTGTGTAAAGGATAAAACAAAGAACTAGATAAGTCTAAATATTAATCTATTGATTACGGAAGAAGCGGAAACTTTCGAAGCAGCATAGCTGTATATAAGAAATATATTGTGCGGCAATGGACAAGGATTCCGATAGTACTGTGACATCATTGGACGAGAACACTGAAAACTTTTGCACAAATCCTACAAGAGATATTTTGGCAGAGGGCATTGTTAATCTTTTCAAGCCTACCGTCGAACAGCTAGACGAACGAATTACAACGACACGTGCAGCCCAAGCTGAACTAAAAATACAACTTGACGCACTATCGGCGCAACTGCGGGAAATCGAAGCAGCACAAAATAGCATTCCCGAATTCGCGGATAAAGTTAAGGAGTTGATAAACGTGAAGCACAAGGTCACCGTGATCACGAATATCCTCAGTGCTAGCCAGGATCGGCTTACCGGTTTGCACAAACTCATCGAAAAGGAGCAGCGACGACGACAGGCACTTTTGGACTCTGCGCTCAGCACAAATATTTCATAAGTAAGACTATCAATCTCAATTATTTGAATTGTTTTAATAATTTAAATACATTTTAAATTGTATATATTGTATGGTTAAGTATATTACTTTGTTTTTAACACTCTCCAAGTTTTAATTTTAATTTGAAAACTAGTCTTTTATTTCTATATCGTACTAAATTTTGTATCATATTTTTTTAATGCAGATTAGGTAACACAGTCTCAAAAGTAATGGAAACGCCATACACCGATCATCTGACGGAGCAACACTACGAACACGTCTACGAACCGGCTGAAGATTCCTTTCTGCTGTTAGACGCCTTGGAAGCTGATCTCGACTGGCTGAGACAACAACTTCTACCGTGTATTTGCTTGGAAATTGGCTCCGGCAGTGGCATTCTGATAACGGCTCTTGCTAAAAATATATATGGCGCAATCTGTTTAGCTACAGACATCAATCCACATGCTTGCCGAGCTACACAACAAACGGCGCAGCGAAATGAAACGTCTGTTGATAGCATATGTTGCAATTTGGTCGATGCAGTGCGTTCGCACTCTATCGATTTACTGCTCTTTAATCCACCATATGTCGTGACTACCGATGAAGAGCTGGCGCAGCAAAAATTTATCGCATCTGGCAGACAGCAGACGACGTCAGCCAATCTAGTTTACTCATGGGCTGGTGGGCAAGATGGTACTCGTGTCATAAATGAGCTACTACATCAGCTCGATTCAATCTTGTCGCCACGTGGCGTTCTCTACTTGTTGTTGCTGCGCGAGAACAAACCGGACGAGGTGATGCAGCAGTTGAAGACATTAAATTTTGAGGCTGTTAAATTTATGGAGCGTCGCATACCCGGAGAATATCTTTACATTTTAAAAGTTACGCGGCATAGTAATAAGCAGCAGTGAATGTATAGATTTCTTCGAGTTTAGAAATATATAATACATTTCTTTAAGTAAAATTTTTCGGTTTATGAAATTTTACTATTAATCGATTTTTTTAACATATTGTCGCTTCAAGTGCAGGATGCCGTAAATGTTCTTTTTAAAAATTAACTAAAATTGAAACTTATGGAAAAACTTAAAAGTTGTAGGCTTTCAAACAAGTCTAAAATTTAAATATTTTCGTTTGAGTGAAAATTTTTGAGGATTTCTGTTTTTGGTACAAGTATTAGAACGTTTTGAAAAAGTCAGGTCATAGCGTTGTTAAAAACTTCAATAATTTTATTTAATGTTATAACTTCCATTTATGTAAGTCAAGGATAGGAAATCTGGCAAAACTATTTTATTAACCTATGAAGCATGTATAAATTATTTCATCATATATTGTCCACTGGCATCTCGTAGCAAAGCCTATTTTGGTAAGCATTTGTTTTTGTCGTAAAATAAAAAAATCATTCCAGAATCCCGATTTTAATAAAAATGGTAGGAACAGCATTAACTATTCACTTAGAAAACAAATTATATTTTTTTTTATATAAACTCATTATAAGCTAAAATTATCCTTTAAAAAAAAAAAAACAATTTGAATATTTAGTATTTTATTAACGTCTAATTAAAACCAAAGTTAAAAAAGCAAAAAAAAAAAGGCATTGAAGTTTCCGTCTTTATTCAGCGCCCAACGCCTTTGTTACTTCGTCGGCAACTTCGAGCAACTTTCGCCACTGCGTCGTTGTGAGCGAGATTCCCTTCTTGCCAGGCAACAACTCTCCATTTTTCTCGTAGAACTCGCGTACGTCCACCATTTTCCGACCACGAAATTCGTTTATACGCACCTGGCGTAATTTTTCCAGCGTCCATTGATTGGGAACACTGGCTGTCTTCGAAGAACCGGTACTTTTCATGTCCTTAATCACTTTTGATGGCGTTGGATTTATCTGATCAATTTTAGGATTTTATTAATTGATAAAGTAGCGGCCTGTTTATTTGTACTTACGTCGTCTGGACCGGAATCTGAATCAGACGAAGTGGCAGTTTTCCTTTTAGTTTTAGGCATTTTCAAACAAAATTAATCAACTTTAAATATTTCGAATACTGAAATGAAAGTCCGCTGCTTCTTTCTGTGCACAATTTCAACTCAAGCGGGATTTAAGATGCACTTTTTTTCTTCTCTTATTCGTATGAAGATGATCGAAAGGGGAGAGGCCACTGACGCAACTTTTAAGAAATTTTGAAAAGTGATAAAAAAAAGGTGCTAAAATATAAATTTTGTTCGTGTTTTGTGATCGGTGGCGTAGAGTCGATGTTTGCAGATCTTCTGATTGTGTCTTACACACAGTGATGTTTACTACACCGAAATTATGTTACTCTACAATAATTTACAGTAAAAATTAATTTTTCGAAATTCCACAGTAATTGAAAAAAAATTTGAAAATTATAACCGTATTCTCCTTAAAAATACAGTAATTTTAAAAACTCGATTGAATATTTCTTAAAAATACAGTATTTGTAAAAAATTGCATAAATGCTCATGTATAATTTCCATTTATAAAAGTGAGTACCTTTTTATTGTGCTTGTAGATCTACTTTTATGAATATATTTCTGAATTTATTAGTAAAAATTGTTATAAAAAATTTAACTGCTGCTACTTTTTTAATATCAACGATGGTGAATAATTGTTTAATAACTACAGTAATTTCTGTCCAAAAACAATAATTTTTTGACAAAATACAGTAATATCCCAAAATGTAGTAAACATCACTGCTTCCACAGACCTTTCATGGCTAGTGGAAATAACGGGATTCGCAAACGGCGTATTAAAATTCTAATCTATAATTTGTTATGCCGTTATAACTTCGGTTCGGCCAAATAATTCCTTGTGGATCCAATATTCATACATTCTTCGTAAGGGGATGTGGTACCTTAAATACCAAAACGAAATTTTTTATGTTATACGGTGAATGAAAAAAGAGGTAAAAGAACAGTATACCGGCGAATCGCCAAAAAAAAATGCAGAATGTTTGGTATTGAG
The DNA here is from genome assembly GCA_949127995.1 of Suillia variegata. Taxonomy (NCBI): domain Eukaryota; kingdom Metazoa; phylum Arthropoda; class Insecta; order Diptera; family Heleomyzidae; genus Suillia; species Suillia variegata. The sequence goes on along the minus strand of OX421844.1, from coordinate 1,115,468 downwards.
CTAAAAATCAGATGAGAAAAACAATATTTTGGCTCTCGCTTCCCATGAGGAGGTATGCCATTTTTTTAACATAGGTGTAAAAGTTGGGGATACTGCCTTTTACTCGAAGAAACATATCTTGTTCATGACGACTTTTTAAAAAAAAAAAACAACCACGAAACTTTGGAGGAGTTTGGAAAAAGATTGCAGACTAGAACTTCTCCTAACTTCTTCGCTAATTGTACCTGCCCTAACGTTTGTTAAAGCACATCACTAATCAGGTAAAATAAAAACAAAGAAAAAAAAGCTAAATTTGTGAAAAAATAAATGAGTTTGGAAACAGTAAATATAAAATTAGTAAAATAAGTTATAAATTAAAAAAATGGTGATTATCAATGAAGAAGAATTGCCAGAGCCTTGTTCACCACCAAACGAGTTGGAGGAAACTCCTGGTGAGGCATTAGGTGAGTTTCTACATCAGCTTGAAGATTACACTCCTACGGTTCCTGATGCGCTCGCTGCCCGCTATCTACACCAGGCAGGATTTGATGCAGTCGATCCCCGGATTGTACGTATTATGTCGGTGGCCGCGCAAAAGTTTATTTCGGATATTGCTAACGATGCCTTACAGCACTGTAAGACGCGCACCAGCAACAACCAACACTCGAGTGGGCACGGCTCCAACAAGGTTGGTTTACTTTGTTACTTTTAACTATGTAGTTATATTTTTTTAACTTATTGTTTTTTTAGCAGGACAAAAAGCCCAATAAAGATCGCAAGTACACTTTGGCTGTTGAAGACTTGCAGCCTGCACTGGCCGACCATCAAATCACCATGCGCAAGCCACAGTATTTCGTTTAAAAATTCTTAAAAAAAAAGTAATAAACAATGGACCCAAGAATATTTCATTATATGATAAGTAGTATCATAAAATGAAATATTTTCTAATTTTATGAATAAAATAGGTTTTTTGTTTCTTTAGTGACTCTTAATATAAAAACCAACATTTAAATATAAACCGAACTGAAACTTAAAACATTTAAAAATCTGAGAACTTGTTCAGAGACGACAAACATAAAAATATGATGTTATTTACACACAAACAATGACTATTTTGGAGACTCGAACTTTGGGTGGAAGTGTATCAAATAAAATAAAATTTGTATGTTGAACACTTGTTGAGTAGAATATAAACTGAAAAATCTAGTAAAAGCAAGCAAGCGTTAAACTATGAAAGAAATAAATGTTGGAATTTCATTGTGAATGACTTGGTGCACAGAAAAAGAAGAAGAATTCAGTCGACACCCGAAACGGTAACGCAGCTGTTGAAAAATATTAAAAATTTTCAGTAATAAAAAACAATTTTCCTATAAAAAAAAAAGAAAAGACCCACAATCGTCATCGTAAAATGTTACAATGCGAAGAACTGGTAGCAACGCCAGCGACAGGTGACGATGAGGGTCCCTCAAACACGCTCGAACATTTCACGGAATGCGAACAAGTCTTTCAAATGATTGACGACATCCGGCCATCAGATGCGCCCGGATTCGAGAAGGATTTCGAGCACTATACGGAAATATTGTCACGTTACCAAGAGCAGCCGCATCTGCTTGATCCCCACATGGAGAAACTATTGCAGCGTCTACTGCAGCGAATACGCAATCGTGAGTTAAACCCGATGGAATTGCACGCCGCCTTTAAGTATTTGTACGTTGTGTGCAAGGTGCGCACCTTTAAGGTGCTGGTCAAGTTCCTACCGCACGAACTAAGCGATCTGGAGTTTGCACTGGAGTTGATCGAACGTCAGGATCCTACAGAACATAAACACTGGGAGACGCGCTACATGCTGCTGCTTTGGATGTCAATTCTAGTATTAAATCCATTTCACATGGCCCGATTGGATGTGTATGACATCAGCAAAGCGGCCAACAACGTTTCGCAGGTGCCTCTGAAATCAAAAATGGAACGTATCTATGAGCTGTGCCAGTTGTACACCGCCACCAATGATACGTGCAGTAATGTTGCGGCCTATCTGTCTGCCAAATATTTTGTTCGTTCCGACATAAAGGATCTTTATTTGGAACGCTTCTTCGATTGGGTTATTTCACATCATAGCGCCGATACAGTTGACGTCAAATACGGGCAATTAGCAGCGGTAGCTGCTATTCTAAAGCACGGCAAGCGTGAAGATTTGCTGCCATATGCCGATAAACTGTTGCGTTGGATTGTCGACTGCAATTACAAGGAAAGTGCCGACTTTCTGAAGTACAAGAACGCAATTAAAATTATTCAGCGTATCGGGTTGATCTATTTGAAGCCGCGTATTGCGGGTTGGCGTTATAATAGAGGTGAATTTGATCTTTGCTTTTTTAAAGGGTTTTTGCATATAATTCATGAAGTTAAAATTTGTTTCAATTTATATAAAAGTAAATTTAATAATTTTTAGAGTAAGCAAAAGTGTAGTGTAAGTGTAGTGTTTTCAAGAAAAATGGGGTGTTGAGGAGATAGTGGTTAATAAAACCATCGCTATGAATAAGGGGTTGACTACTAAAACAAATGTAAACCTCTTTTGTTTGTTTTTATTTGATTCACAATAATAAGCTAATGCCTGTTTTATTATATATTATATACATAGGAACTCGTTCGTTGGCCTCAAATTTAAATCAGAACATTAGCTCCGCTGACGGGAAAAGTGCTAGCAATAGTGGCAGCGGTATCAACACTGACACAGATGCCGGTCAAACTGCCGAAGAAGAGGGTGATGAAATCATTGTTCCTGACGCCATCGAAGAAGTTATTGAAGAGCTGTTGCAGGGACTTCGTAGTGGCGGTAACGATATACGTTGGAGTGCTGCCAAGGGTATTGGACGAGTAACGAATCGACTGTCGCGCGAACTTGCCGATGAGGTTATCGGTTCAATAATTGATATTCTTAGCCCGCTGGAACCGCATGAGGCGTGGCACGGTGCCTGTCTGGCACTAGCAGAACTCGCTAAACGTGGTCTACTGTTGCCGCAACGGCTGCGCGAACTGGTGCCGTTACTGATGCAGGCAATTTTCTACGATGAAATGAAAGGTTATATGTCAGTAGGGCAACACATACGCGATTCCGCATGCTATATGTGTTGGGCGTTTGCGCGCGCCTACAATCCCGAGGATTTGCAGCCTTTTGTGGCACAGATCAGTGCTGGATTGCTGATAGTTGCCGTCTTCGATCGCGAGATTAATTGTCGAAGAGCCGCTTCGGCTGCCTTTCAGGTAGGGATCATATTATTTTTTTTTAAACCCTTATTAAAAGTAGATATTTAGGAAAGTGTCGGCCGGTTAGGTAATTTTCCACATGGCATCGAAATTTCGGCTATGACCGATTTTTATTCGGTCGGTTTGCGTCAGCATTCCTATTTGGATATAAGCGACTTTATTGCTCAATTCGAAGACTACCGCCAGCCGCTGATCGATCATTTGGTTTCGCGAAAAATCAACCACTGGGACACTGCTATTCGGGAGCTTGCCGCAAAGGCGCTGCACAAGTTAAGCATGCGCGCACCCGAATATATGAGCTCGGTAGTTTTGGCGCAATTGTTTGTCAAGTCCGATTCTGTTGATGTTAATACGCGGCACGGTAGTGTTTTGGCCATAGGTGAAATTACATTGGCGCTTCGTCAATTGGAAAAACAGAGCGGACAAGAACTGATATATCTATCAAATCAGTCGATAATCGAGCTGAACGCGTTGATAGGCAAGTTTCTGCAGCGCGATTTGTTTCGAGGTAATTGCAGATTTTATTTAATATTTTCTAATTGACTTAAATATCAAATATTTTAAGCAAGTATGATTTTGATTTGTATATATTACGTATACACTGAGCTGGGCACGAACTAGTTATAAAATTAAAAGTAAATGAAGTTAATTTTTTTCCTCATATTTTTAACTTTCCTGTTCATTTTGTAAATCACTAAAAGGTTAATTAACTCGCGTTAAATTTCTTCCGTTAATTCAAGTTAGTTAAAATAAAAAAATAAACAATAACAAAAAAGGAACATTTAAGAATTGAATAAGGGCAAATCGAACGATTTACTGACAGCTCTTCCTTCTTGGATATAAATAAATGATATTAAATTAAATAAAACTGGCTGAATCACAAATTTAACGATATTTAGAATTTCTATTCACCTTTATATATAAAAAAAATTTATTTTTTTCGAATTAAAAAAAAAATATTTTTGGCTTTTGCTAAAGAAATGTTAAATGTTCGTTAAATGTTTAACAAAGTTAACTTTTCAACGAGATGTACGAAATTAGCTTAACGAAGTTAAGTTTTTGGTTAACTTTTCTTGGATTAACGAAGTTAAATTCTTAATTAACGATGCTCATCCATGCGTATACATATAAAGTTTTATAGTAAGTTATAGTTAAATCACAATTTTTTTATCGATTTAGGAATGAGCGGCGAAATGATGAAGCAGTGCTGTACTGATTTCATACGCAACTGCAGTATGGCTTCGATTGATGCCACGCCTTTTTGTTTAGGTAAATCATTATTATTTTTTTTTTATAGAACTTTTTGTCTTATAACATTTCATTTCAATTATTTGACGCACAGAATCGTGGCAGCAAATTATAGATAAATGTTTGCTCAACAAAACCGCGCCCATACGCGAATCGGCATCTGCTGCTTTTGCCGCCGTCTGTCAGACTTACTACGCTGTCGACGACAGACGCAGTGCAGCCAATGCCGACGTAATTCGCGGTTATATGCGCGGTGCCGATCACGATGGCGATGAGCACATTCGCATGGGCTATATAAGTGCGCTAGGTGCACTACCAGTGCCCATGATAGTTCCTTATCTGGACGAAATAATCGATTGTCTGGTGAAGCATTCATTGCCACCGCGACAGAGCGCCGGTGCAATCGATGGTGGAGAAGTGAAAAACGAAAATATGCAGACTTTCAAGTGGAGTGAGGCAAGGCGCGACAGTGTTAAAGCTTTAAGCAATTTAGTAAAGACTCTTGGATTTGATAGCTGCAATAAAGGTTTGTATTAAATATATTAGTATAATCGTTAAAATTATTTGAATTAGAAAACATAATTTATGATATGTACGTTGCGACTTATTAACTTCATAGTATGTAACCTTTTTTATTTCTAAAGTTTGTATCAACGTATAATTAATTATAAATATTTTCATCTAAAATATCTATCAGCTTCGTTTGCCAATCCCAAGTACTTTAATAAAGTGATCGATTGTCTTCTGAAAGCAATGGATGAATATACTTTGGACAATCGTGGCGATATCGGAGCTTGGGTCCGCGAAGCTTCTATGGCAGGTACGAAGAAACTTCAAACTTCACTATAATATAAGTTCATTAAATTTAATCGATACATTTCAATGTAGCAATTTTCCAACTTGTGACCAACTGTCCTCTGCATATGCTCACAGAGTTTCACGTATATCAAATAATGCTCGGTTTTATGCAGCAATCGGTAGAGAAAATTGATCGGACACGCGGCTTAGCTGGTCGACTATTTTGCCAATTGGTAAATGCAACACCCACTATTCCACACATACGTCATCATCAGCGCTTGCAGCAGATCTTTCCCGCTGATTCTGCAAGCGTTTTATGGCTGTTTGCAGATCATACATTTCCGTTATTTTGTTCGCTGCTCGAATTGCCCGACTACTCAAAGAGAGTACTGCTTGGACTGAGCGCCAGTATTGGACAATTGACTGAATCTTTGGTACGTCTTAATGACTTAATTGTTTGAATATACATATGTATTTTACCAAGCTGCGCTACTGTTTAAATTTTATTTTAAATTTGAAATGTTTGCAGATAAAACATTCGTCGACTGCAATGTTTCAATTCCTGCGTTCACATGCATCCGAGGTTCCACGTCTATGCAAAGAGATTGTCGCCAACTTCGAGGAGAATCTACTCAACGAACGTGTAACATATCCAATGCTTAATTTTTTGGATATTTTGATTGGGTCAGGTGAGTATTTTAAAAAATTATGTTATATTTGGTTTGTTAGTATAACCCCAATTTTCTTAGGCACAATAAATTCTGTACTACTCGATGAGTCGTCTAGTTTTTGCGACGATATTTATCGATTATTAAATCTTGAAGTAAAGGGATACAAGAAACTCTACAAACTCGTCTCCAGCATAAATGTGTACTGTCAGTTGGTTCAAGTGCCTCGACTCTGCAAGAAAATACTTTCCAAAATGTCAATTTTCTTAGGACTCACACACGTGCACGTGCGCAAAACAACGGCTACTAAACTGTACGAAGCGCTTGCCTTGCACGGGGATGCTTGTGAAGACATTCCCGAGGAGAATATGGATGACATTTTGAATCTGTTGTCGGAGACCGATTGGGGTTTGCCGCTAGTTGAGGTGCGTCCCATACGAAATGAAATATGTACCCTTTTGGGCGTCAAGGCACCTGTGAGTGGTTTAAATACAACTTCGACAATTTTTGCGGCAGCGGGAGGTGCTCGCTTTGGAAATTAAATAATTGTCATCACGACAAAAGTGAAATTCTCTCTAAATTATTTAATTTTTTCTTTTAATAACAGTATTTTTAATTTAACATGGACTGCACCATACAAAAAAAACTATGAAATAGTTTTTTTCGATTTATTTCCAATAAACTAATCAACTAATTATAAAACTGCTTGTTTTTTGTTTTCACCTTTTTGGGGGTTGAATTAATCTTTCTAAATTAATGTTAAATATTTAAGTTGTTTTATTTATTTGTTTATTTATGGTGAGTTGTTACAGTTTGATTTCAATTTAAGCTATTTAAAACTAAACTTACGCTGTTTTAAACAAATTAAAAACCCAAAATTACTAGATAATTCCAAAGACAACCAAGCATACTCTGGTAATTCCAGTTTTAACTTATTGCTTCATAGCTACTTATGAACTACGTAAACTCTAGCATTGAAAAACTAGAAATGCTACAAGTGTGTTTGTTTAAATTGAAACGATCTAGTTAACTTGGGTTTTTGTTTTGTTTTTAAAAAGTTGCGCAAATGTTTTTGAAAAATAAAAAATAAAAAAAAACAAATAAACTTATAAGAAATTAAAAATAAAATACATTAAATAAAAATTGCAAACGGAAAAATTAACAATAAACTGTCTGTTGTTTGCGCAAGTTTTCGGTCATTCAATTTGCATAAAGCTTAAGTTGCAAATTATATTTGAAAAATTACATTTGTCCTTTTTGTTTTAAAATTCTTTACTGAAACTACTACAAATTAGCTTAACAGTTTTTTGTAGTTTCGTTCGAGTTTTTGCTTATATTTTTAAATTTGTTAACAAATTTTAAAATTTTGTTAAATAAAATTAAGGGTAAAAAATTTACAAATACAAATAAAATTTACTTGCAGTCAAACGTATGTATATAAATTTAATGTATGTGTGTAAATGTTGCTTTATCGTTTTATTTATCGCCTTTGTGGTTGGTTTTAACGGAACAAGCGAGTAAACGTCTTTAAAGAAATTGTAACGGCTTTGGTGGTATCGGATCTGTAATTAAAAAATTTTAAGAAATTTTAAAAATTATTTAATTGTAAAAACTAAAGCAAAAATTGTTCTTTGAAGACGCTGACCTCACGACAGTGTTGCTAAACTCATCTAATTGCTGCTGTGTAGCGGTAACATAACCGCCACTGTTCTTCTTTGGCAGCGCATCGAGCGCCGTCTTTAGATATGCTTCCATTTGTTCGCGTGTCACAACTGCTTTCAATTCGGTCATCACCTCGGCCACGTCGGGAAGCATGTATGAGTGCAGACAAAAGACTGAAGCATGAATTAGATTCATAATCAACGCTTCGCCATTTTGCTGAGCAATCTCTTTGACCAGAGGTCGACAAGCGGGCAGACGATAGTTGGAGCTGCGACCCCATTTTAACAAATTGCAAAAAAACTTCATCACCGATGAGTTCGCCTCTCGGTGGTCGAGCGTGCAGGCGAGTAGCGCACACTGAAAGATGGGAGTGACGAGGGCGCTTTGCAAAAACGGCAACGGGCAACAGTCAATAAAACGCGAACACAATCGAAAGAAATCATCAACGGTGTCCGGATTATTCTTGAGGCCGTTCTCTACTTGCAACATACTAAATGTGGGTTCGATAAAGGCCTTAAGCATCTCCAGCAAACCTAAAAAATATAGAAATTGAAAATTAATATTTTAAGTTTAAAATACATTTTTTGTTTACTGAGGATAAAATTAAAAAATTCACATTAAATAAATTTTGAAGAAAATATAAAATGACGTAAAGTAAAACAAAAAAACTAACGAAAAAGAGAAAACTTTTTTTTTGACTTGATTTAAAAAAAAACCTTAACAAAATCATTTTCATAGTTATACCTCCTATACATTCCTCGGACTTAGCAAACTCATCGACCAGCACCGAACCTAGATAGAGAAAACAGCTATGATGATGCAGCGCATACATGCCAATCATCTGCTTCAGTAGCGGCTCAACCAACAGCGTTGCTTGTTTGCGTACCATACGCACGCCATACCGAATCAAGCGACAAGTGCGCTCCATGATGCGCACATCGGTCTGATACTTGTCCATGACACGCGAAACTAGCGGCCAAGCATCTGTTAAAATGGGCAACGTAGGGTGAATTGCAACAATGTTACCGTCGTCCCCCTCGGCTCCCATATCCGGATTCGTGTGCCGAATGACGGCACAGGCGCGATCAATCCAATAGGCGGGATCGGAGCGCTCACCTTTGCGTATGGTAGCTAAAGTAGCAGCGCTGTTCTCGATCAGCTGCGCTAACGGCTGTAGTTGAAAAGAGACAATTTCTCGCATGGCCGGCTCCAGTTGTGATCGCGGCAGACGCGAAAGTATTAGCGAAATGCCTTTAAGAAGTCCAATCGCTAGGTCGTTGTTGATTTCAAAACTGTCAAGACTACGCGCTATTTCGATCAATCCGCTAATGTGGCAAGTCATCTTTTGTCGGCATGCTGCGCAAATTGAAGTCAAAGCAATGGCAGCAGCGGCGGCTAGACCATTCTTCTGTTGAAGTGAGTAGAGCAGGAAGTTAAGAACTGCTTGCAATGTTTCAGCGTGATTTTCAATCCAGTCACACAGCTCGCCAAGAAGCATAATAGAAGTGTATCGCACTGCAATGTGAGTGTTCTCAGGCAAATTTATAATCGCCTCGACTACTTTTGGAATCACGTCGTTTTCGTCACTTTGGGTAAGTATAATATATTTAAAAATGTTGAGGTTAATTTAAAACTTTAATTATATTTAATCAATTAAAAGAAAGACTTAATGATATTTTGAAATTTAATAAAGTATTAAAAAATAATATTAACATGTATCCTTACGGTATAATGTTCTTTGCCACATTTTGCATAATAAAGAGCGCTGACTCCGTTGACTCCCAAGTGGCGCCCGGTGTTTGTAAGGTCAGAAACATTTGCTTAAAGCAGGCGCCAGAGCCCACGATAAATGCGACATCTTTAATAAGGTCAGAGACCTTGCGACGAAAATCCTTCGTATGCAAAAAATGTAATTAAATAATTAAAACAAAATATTTTAATGATCACAATTTAAAAATAATTATAATAACTCACATTGAAACTGTCGCTTTCCTCGATAAGTCCGTCATGATCCGCATCAATTTGAGCATGACGATATAACGCACCCAATAAACGCTCGATGTGCGGCTTAAAATGCGTTGTCAACTTATCGTTGTTGCGTTGAAATAGCTCTTCGCTCAAGCGGTACCACAAATTAAACGTAATTTCGGCGACCTCATAATCGAAGTGTCCCACACACATTAACACCAAATCGAGTCCGGTTAGTGAATAATGTGGTGCTGCATCATGCGCGAGCATTTCGTATAAAAACGACTCGCATAGTACCGTAAATATGCGGCAATAATTCATCGTTTTATCGATGTCTTCGTGCGCGACGCTGGTGTGATAGGCGGGCTCCAGAGTTGCAATTCCGTTAAAAAGCTGCGCCTCGAGTTGTGGATCGACACCACAGCCGCCACCACCACGATTATTGTTTGTCGCCTCGATACAGCTTAGCAGCGCACACAAACACTCTGTTGCAGTGTCGTGCAGCTTGCGCGGTGTGTCGCCTACGCTAAGTAATCGAAAAACGTGCTGTGTAATCAGCGCATGTTGGCTGGCGGCGGCGACGGCGGTTGGTGACGAGAAATGCTGCAGCGGTATCGCGTGTATAGAGATCCAAGCGCTAAAGCAACGCAAAGCGGCATTGATTAATCGCTCTTGAGTTCGTTCGGCATCTGCGGCACCTTGCAAACATAAGCAGAGAAATTCCAGTACCTGTGGCGCTGCCGTATCAAGCTGCTTGTGTATTTCTTCGCGTCTATTTGCGCCCAGACGCAAATAACGCGAATCGATTTCCTCCGGCAAAAGCGTCATTATTTCGAGTAATGGCCAAACGGACGCTGGTTGCGGTGACATCATTTCCAGCAGATCGCCGATAGGGTGACGCCAGGCGGCCATCAATAACGCCAAATCGGCCACAGCGAGTGAAAGTTGTGTTACGATTATGGGCTCCGTTTCGGCGGTGATTTGACCGACGTGTGAAATTAGCGAATCCCGTAATGATTCATGTGATCCGGGCGGTAACTCGTTGAAGGAATTTTGAATTTTGATGCGCATCGTTTGAGCAGCGAAATAACACGAGTGTAGATCGCGCTTTTGCTGAAGTAGCTCGTCAGCTATGGTCCAAGAGTAAATCTAGAAAAATGCATGTTGATTATTTGAACACTAAAGTTTTGTAATAAACACGAATGCAAAATAATAAAATTAGATGGTTCCTCTAATTTAGGATTTGAGCTAAAATATTATATATTTTGTCAAGTAATCAGAGAAATATAGGACGATGGATGGACAGACAAATGGAAGGTGAGCCACAAAAATAGTTACTTACCGATTTCTGAAAATCCTCAAGCCATTTGTTTGCCTTTTCCTTTTCTTTAGGATTTGTGTTGTGGAATAGTGTGCATATTCCCTGGTACACTAGCTCAGCGGTCGGCGCTGCGTCCATTTTTTCTGTTTTCGCTGCGTTTAACTTGAATAATTTTCTTTTTCAATTTTTTTTTTTTTATTTTTCCACACCAAACTTAAGTTCCGCTTCTTCTCATTTTTCTTATAATTCACAATATAGTAATGGAAAAATATTAAAAATATTTTAAACGAGGGCTGTTTGAAAATGAAAATATTTTGCAATTTTTAATTTTTTAAGTTTTAATCGTCTTTTATGAGTTGTGCTGATTAAAGATAGATACCAAACAAAATAAAACAAGTAAATATTTCTGACATTGTAATCTGTCAAAACTTTGGGTGGAACTATGGGAAAAACATTTAAAATGCCCACATATTTAAATAAAATAAAATAACTTTTTTTACGTATTTATATGTTTTATTTGATTTTTTCTGTGTAATAATTTAATATAATTTTTAATAATTGTGCTCAATTGTGAATGCGCATTGCAAAATATGTAATCTGGCAATATGGTTTATGTGGCACTCATTTTTTGTTTACATGTCTTGCGGTTTTTTTCTTTACATTAATTTATGATTTTTATTTATCAATATTGTTAATTTTAAAATGGAACCGTGCCAAATTGAGTTTATCGGTGAAAAGTGCGTCGTTGGTGTTATACCGAACTTTTCTTTTGATCCACTACACCTTATTTCGGGTAGCGTGGGACCATTTCGAGCCGGCTTGCCGGTTTATGTTCCGCTGTGGATTGGCGTGCATTTGCGCAAACAACAAAAATGTCGAATTGTACCACCAGAATGGATGGACATGGAGCTTCTCGAGGAGATCAAAGAAGAAGAGAAAAAATCTAAGTGAGTTTTTTTGTGCATTGTATTGGAATTGTTAATGCGACGTAGTACGACAAGCGGAAATAAAAAATAAAAAAATAAATTGAAAAACTAAATCTCTTTAAAAGTATAAATGTATCAATAATTTCAATAAAATCATTTTCAAAGTTTGAAATATATTATTAAGGGGCGACTATATCCAGTCTTGTCGCGAGCTTAGTTCCTATGTACGGGCCTGGTTCCAGTGCAGATATCCAGTTAAAATTAAGTATCTTAGTAGTAACACAAAACTGTTACTAGTTATGGTCAAATGTTTGTAATGTAGATAAATACTCAAGATAGACGGACATGGCTAAATCGACTCAGTTTTTGGTTCTGCTCAGAACCAAAACTGAGTCGATTTAGCCATGTCCGTCTGCCTGTGTGTCATCATTTCTTGTTAACATAATAACGAGAGATTTGTTAGAGATATTGAGCTAAAATTTTGTGCACTGGTTGCTCTTATGCCCTAGACGAACTGATTTTGGAGCCGATTAGGGTAGTCCATGTTTGTTCTTTTTTATTATATGCTTAAATAAACTATCTTAAAACTTTAATAGGTTATTTTGGTACACAAACGAGTTAAATAAGTAGAGCAATCTAATTAGGGTGGTTCAAAATTTATAAAAATAGGGTGGTTCAAGTTTATTTATTTTTGTTATCACCATTAACCATCCTAATTTTATTGTGATATTTAACAATGTAATGCATTTGTGATAGCCGGTATGATCAACTACAATTTCTTGTTTGTTTTAATTGATTTTATTTCGGTGTCGCCCCACCAGATTCTTTACAAAAATGCCAAGTGAGCACTACATGATTGAAGCGCAGTTAATACTCAGTACTGCACCGGATGATGTACCGCGTTGCGAAGAGATTCGTACTATCATCAAGGATATTTTTGATATACGTGAATCAAAGCTGCGCACTTCTATCGATGCGTTTATCAAGGGCGAAGGCACTTATGCAAAACTAGACAACTTGACATTGTTGGAAATTCATAGTGTTCGTCCAATATTACCGCATTCGCTGGACCATATTGAGCGATATCAGCGGACCGCGATGGCAACGGTGCGCGATATGTCGACACTAGGCGGGAATAGTACCGGCAATACGAGCTCGTTTTTCTCGCAGTAGGCAGACTGCCTGGGGTTAAATATGTATTTAATTGTGATTTCAAACTAGCTTCAAAAATGTATTATAAAAAAAATTATATTTTTGCATACCAAATTTACAACTAAACAAAAAAAAATATTGGTATTTGTTTTATTCGAAAAATATAATTACTTTTTGAAATGACATTGTATGACCAATTATGTTAATATATTTTTTAAAAAAATATAAATTCTATCAATACATATGTAAAATTAATAATTTGAAATTTAAAATATAAATTAACAATTTGAACATACTTTCCAAATTTTGTTAAATTTTAATCATTTTTAATGTCATTGAAAAATGTTTGTCTTTGCCATTTTATCGACGTCCGACCGAGCAGCACAAGTTAATTTTTTATATTTGATATTTTTAATTGATTGATGTGTGTTGCTACTAACCAAACAACTTGATTTTAAATAAACAAAGCATCTGCTTTCTAGAAGCAATCAAAGATAAGATTAGTAAGTATCGCGAGTGAGTCACGACTTCCGTTTATTTAAGAAAGATAAATTAAATGCACCAATATTTACCACTTATAATTTTTAATTTTGATTAAAAATTCTTAATTATTGCTACAATTATAAATTAGAATAAGTACTTAATAGAAATTTCGTTACAATTAAACTACTCCATCCAGTGGCTTAAAATATTCACGTATTACAAAAAAAGATATAACACTAATTAAAAAAATTCAAAAATAAAATGAAAATATGATTGGATTTGAACAATAAAAAAGTGTTGATCAGAAGAGAATTTCTGAATTTAAACAATACTGAAATTGTTTAATATAAAATAAATATTTTTGAATTTGTAAATTCCAAATTTTAATTACATTAATTATTAACTAATATTAAATCATAATAGCAAATAAATTATCGTTCAAAATCACCAAGTTTTGGTTTTAGAAATATATGTTTTTTTGTAATTCTTTTTCAATTTATCCAAAGAACACAAATATGAGCACACAAATTGTAACGGCCAAAGCAAACGGAAGCCACGTCTTGATGAATCCCTTAACGCCTACATAGCTGCCGCAGAAAAACATCCAAAAGGCCAGAACGACCATATTCCAGCGCGTGCTCTGTTTGTAGCGCATGCCAATTAACGCAGTTGCCACATGCGAGTGGCAATTGTCACAAAATAAATTGTGCATGCGTGTCCCGTAGAGTACAGATGCTTTCGACACCGCCTCATCCCATTCGTAGCGTCCGCCGGCAACCTGCTGTGGATCCAGACGCAAATAACGTGTAGGTCTGCCGAAACCCATGTTATCCTCCGAAACAAAGTACGGTCCGGCAAAGTCACGTATTACTCCGTTAGACATGCATATTCCCATGTGCCCGATCATCGGAAACAGCCACGTGAGCACCGGAATCGGTGTCCAGACAATGCAGTAGGGAAAACGATCTGTATCGTAGTTTATAGGAGGTGTTGTGCCATCTGCATCGCCTTGTCTGCTTCTTTGTCCCATTATATCGATAGTGATGTTAGGCGTTGTAGGTGTGCCGGGTGCTGAGGAATCGGGGCTGGCCATAAGCGTTTGAGATTAGTTTTTGAGGCTGCTAAAATAAACGTAATTTTATTAATGAGCTGTTTACCGAAATGCTTTCTTTATGGGTTTAAGTTTTTTCGGATTAAAAAATATTTTAAAAACTTAAATGTTTTTTGTTTACTTTAGTAGTTACCTGTTAATAAATAAATATTTAATTATTGAAAGCTTTACATATATCAAAAAAACGTTTTTAAAAATGTAAATATTTATTTTTTTTTCGATTTAGTGTTTGGTTTGCCTTGTTGTCAGATATGTCTTTCTTTTTATCTTTGTATAATTAATACAAACAATGATATAATGAGATGCTTTTACATGAAAACTGCGAGTTATTTTACAGGATTTCTCTTCTTTATTATTTTAGATTAGCTTTGACTGACTTTTGTCAATTTTCCACTTTTTGTCAATTATTTAAGTTTTTTCGGTCCAAGTTAGTTTAACTTAATATTTACTTATTTTATTTATTTTTCCCGGATGTAAAACAATTTACTTCTTTTTATGCTGCACATTAATCTCGTATTTTATTTGTTACTTACGGCGAATTTAAACAGGGGCTGCGAACTCAAAAAATTACAAATGTTTTAAAAGGTACATTTTGTGGCAATACAATACAATACAATATGAATTATGATAGTATGTATTTCTTGAGAAACAATTAACAAATGAATACCAAGTATTAAACTTTCAGAAGTTCTATATGTCATTAGTTTAAAATTAATGAAACACAAAATTCAGTAAATGTTTGTTGCAGCCCTGTACTATCTATCAGCTGTTTATCGGCCAATCGATTGATAAGCTTTTTTTCGCTTTGTCTTAATTTTGTTTGCAACTAAATTTATTTTAGAAATTTGGAAAGAACCTTTGAAGGCAGCATAAATTATAGGGACAGCATTATTATTTAATAACAAAGATAATATAAATCAGTATTCTTTGTATTAAACAATCTACACGAAAATCGAAAATGTTTGTAAACGGCGTCAAAGATGATACTTCAGTAAGGCTTTTCAAGGATTTGGGTACGTACAAAATGGTGTTTCCGCCGGAAATGTCCTCTTGAAATGCAAGTTCCCGTATGTTGATTAAAAATATGGTTATAATATTGAATAACGCAGAGTATTGAATATATATAATTTTTTAAATATATAATTTATTAAATAATTGAATACAAAAATTTTAAGGTATATTAGTTACAAAATTACGAGTATATGTTAAAATTGTTGTGGTACACAAATAAAATATAAATTTAATTACAGTAAATTTAAGACTTTTCTGCTATTAAAACCATTTCTAATAATTTGTTTTAAAAAAAATTACTCGGTTTTTTATCTGGTCTTTGATATTTTAAGAGCTTCCTAAGTTAACCTTAAACAAATTTTACTTTTTCGATACAGATACATCCACACAGGAGCTGATAACGGCCGCAATAGAGGCGCGTAAAAACGCCTACTGTCCCTATTCAAATTTTGCTGTAGGAGCGGCGCTTCGCACAACCGATGGCTCCATTTACAGCGGATGCAACATTGAAAACGGCGCCTACACTGCCGGAATTTGTGCCGAACGCACGGCAGCTGCAAAAGCGATAAGCGAAGGAAAGCGTGAATTTGTTGCTTGCGCAGTAGTTGCGCAGCAGGAGCGTGGTTTTACCACACCTTGTGGCGTTTGTCGCCAATTTTTGTCGGAGTTTGCAACCACGAGAGACTTTCCGCTATTTGCAACGCAACCAATAAGTCCGCCGTTGCGCGTACTTTGTACCAGCATTAGCGAACTGCTGCCAAAGAGTTTTACATTTTTCGAGAACAAGTGATAAGGAGGCCGAAGATTTTGAAACCGGTGGTGGTTTTAGTTTCGTTTAAGGTGGAATAAGCATATAGAAGTTTCCTTTGTTTGTATGCCATCAAAAATCTTTTTTTTTATTTTTGTTCTTAAATTTTATAGAAGTTTTGTAATAGCTGGTGTCAAAATTGCAAAATAAAAGTTTTTCAGATATTCCCGAAATTATTTAATATTTAAATACTTCTTAGGTTTTAAAAGTAAATTAATTATTATTTAAAACATTTATTTTAACATTTCGCCGAGAATTTGAAGTTTTTTTGTAAAAAACTTTATTTTAAACAATAATTTTTTTGTTTTTCAAATTATGTTAAACAATTTAGAAAATAGTGTTGTTTCACCTTTCGACCAAGCCTTCAATGTTCGGTTTTCTATTTATTTGTTTTCTCTTTCGGCCTGTTGACTCAGAGTAAAAATTTGCTCTCTTTTGCCAAAAAGTTATTTTGGTAACAGTTGTCGACGGTTGTAGTGACGTGAAAGAAACTGAGCATACCTAATCTAAAACAAAATAATTAAATCGAGTGAGCGAGAGGTCGGGTGAAGTTCTCTTTTGCAATAGTGGCAATGGCATTGGTGTTTCGACTTCAGTGATAGTGGATTTTTTTGAAGGCACAATACATATTTCTTAACAGAAAACTATTAACAACGTCCATTTGCCAGTCGTCGGCTGGAGGAGAAACACGCCCGCACTCTCACACGCTTAACCCCTGAAATTATTTACGTAAAAATAATTCGTTTAAATTATATTTAGTATAGACGATTTTTTATTTAAAAAATTACAATAAATAAATTCAAATGGACATTACCGCAGTAACGGGATTAAAAAAAGCCGCTTTTGAGGAGCGCATTGAAAATTATGGTAATTTAGGTAAGTTACTTTGGGATGCATTAATCATTTCAAACTAAAAGTGCTTTTAATTCATTTCTAACACGTTTTAATAAAAAAATAATATAATATCAGTAAAAATGTTTCGATATCTCTTTGTTTTTTTTTCTAAAGAATGCGTGATTTCATTTAAAAGCATTTGTAATCAAATAATTTTTTTTAGATGCTACCACCAAGGAACTCATACAGGCTGCCATAGCAGTGCGTCAGTTCGCATATAGTCCGTATAGCAACTTTAAAGTAGGTGCTGCTTTTCGTACAAAGTGCGGTCGTATCTTTACCGGTTGCAATGTAGAAAGCGCTTCTTTTACGCCTACATCCTGCGCTGAGCGCACAGCGCTCTCCAAGGCTGTTAGCGAGGGTTTTCTTGAATTTGTAGCCGGGGCAGTTGTAGCCTATCAAGAGGATGCATTTACTACGCCTTGCGGTGTTTGTCGCCAATTTATAATGGAGTTTGCACATGAAGATATACCGCTGCATGTGACCAAAGCTGATGCAAGTGGTTCTGCGTTAAAGCTGGACACAGACACAGTGCTTTGTACTTCAATATATAATTTACTGCCCAATGGTTTCCGTAATTATAAGAAATAGCTTAGGTTATAGTTAAAATAAAATATAATATTAAATGTTTTGTTCTTATTATTGTGGTGGTCTTTCATATATAATTTGTAAAAAAGAGCGTTTATTTAGAGAATTTAATATAAGTCTACTTTGGATCTTATTCAAATATTTTAAACGTCTGCGTTAGAAACCAGTTGTTTGTATTAAATGCAGTTAATCACACTATTGAATAAGCAACTTAATAGAATGACGACTTAACGTTTATCAACAACTGCACGCGATAAGCTTATTTTGTTTGTAGAATGTATTAGCACTTTTCAATTGGTGCAAATGTTATCTCGAAAGCAAATTTAGATTCTTATGAATTATGTTTCTAGTCAAGATAGAACTACTACCACATAATCTCCATAATCGAATAATTCGATTAGAAACTTATTCATCAGCATTTTTTGCCTTTTTAATTGGTAAATCAGCAAAAGAGTGTAGATTAGCTGGTATTTCTTTAATTTCAAATGGAAACCAGTTTTATTAGATTAGTTTTAATATATTTAGATAGTAAATACCCAATAAATATATATTGGATAGTATTTATCAAAATTCGGTAGCTTCTCAATGTTTTTTCTGCTATGCAGAGAAGCTAATGTATTTATCTACTTTAAGCTTATTTTCCAGTTTTATTTCTACTTTTCCTTTGAATTTTCAAACAAACACTACAAGACGTTTTAAAAATTAAAAAACATCAAATTTAATGTTAAATAAAAATTTATAAATCAGAAAAAAAAACAAACAATTTTTATAAAGTGTTCTTTTGGAAAAACAATTAATTAAATTATGGATAGTGTTACAGCGACTGGGGCAAATAACATAATTGCAGAAAGCATTAAAAATTATGGCGATTTGGGTAAGTTGGGTAAACAATTTATTTCCAGTTTAAGTTCGTGTTTAACAGTTTCTCCAGTAAAGACAAATTGAGTACAATTAATATTATGTTCAATAGCACCAATAGTTCTTATCTTTTAGATGCTCCTACTAAGGAACTTATACAAGCCGCCATAGCAGTGCGTCGTCTAGCCTATTGTCCGTATAGTAACTTTAAAGTCGGCGCTGCTTTTCGTACGAAAAATGGTCGTATCTTTACCGGATGTAATGTGGAGAACGTTGCTTTTTCACCTTCTATATGTGCCGAGCGCACTGCGCTCTCAAAAGCTATCAGCGAGGGATTTCTTGATTTTGTAGCTGGTTCGGTAGTTGCTTATCAGGAAGATGCATTTACCACGCCTTGTGGTGTCTGTCGTCAAACTATTGTGGAATTTGCAAGTAAAGATATTCCGTTGTATGTGACTAAAGCAGATGAAAGTGGATCAGTGACAAAGCAGGATACGGAAGCTGTGCTGTGTACGTCAATTTACAATCTCCTGCCGCATGGTTTTCGTGATTTTAAATAACTTAAAATTGAGTGAATTAAATTTCGGGTTTTTATTTTTCAATTCTATGATAGTGGATTGTAGGTTAGTCCGTAGAGCAATAATATTATAAGTTTGAAACTTTTTTAAAATTTTGTGTGGCGTTTAAATAAAAGAGATAAGTCGGTTTTAAAAAGCGTTTATACTTAAAACTTATTATATTATAAATTATAAATATATATATATATATATATATATATATATATATATATATATATATATATATATATATATACATGAATCGAAAATATCATATTTTCATCCTTATTGATTTAAATATAATATGCAACTGTTCCCTTTTAATTTCACTTGTGAAGCTGTAAATGTAACTTACATTAAGTTTGGATATGTAAACAGATTTACCATTTTTTTTGTTTACTTTCCAACACTTAAAGTTTTAACCAGCTGTTCGACTCTGAACAAAAGAATTCGTAACAAAAAAGTGTTTGTTACTGTTTTTTAGTTAAACTTCTGAAGGGTATTGAAATAAACATTTTAGTCTTTTATGGACGAACTGAAATTCAATGAGCACGCTTCCAGAGTTGTTTCAGTGTACAATGGACACAATGCTGATGAAATTGGTGCTGAAACTTTTGTCAGCGTTGCCGTTGAAGTTGAGTCAACAATGCAACAACAATTACCGGCGTCAGCAGTCGTAATTGGAACGGATTCATCATTCCAAAGCATTTTGTTGCAACACTCGCCCAACGGAACCATTTACCAAAATTTCTACACTCAGCAGCAGGACATACAATTGCATGAGCCACCTTCTATTGCAGTCAATATCTTTGAAGAGACACAATATAATTTACATCATGATCAACACCACCATCATAATGAGAACAGCGTCGAGTTAATGTCGCAATTTGCTCTTGATTTGGCCAATTCTGCAAATTACAACAGGGAACAGGGACGTACTCTGTTACAGAGCACAATGTCTCCTTTGTGTAAGTATTCCACCCTTATTTTATTTTGTATTTTTTTTTAATTTCGATTATGCATATTAAAATCAAAAAATTAAGTAATATGTATTTTTTCAGTGGCCGCTGTAAATGATATTACAAAACGTGATGCCGAAATGCAATTGTATTTAAATCAAAACATAGGAAAAAATTCGTTTAACACGGACGATGAAGAGCTACTGTCTAAAAGTTCAAATTTTACTACTGATTGCAATGAAATTGCCACTGAACATTCTGAAAATGAGTCTGAGTACTGTAAGTAATTTTCCTTTATTTTATGCACCTATGTAGATTTTTATATATATATATATTAAATTATTTTTGTTAGTGTTTATCGTAGATACACCAGTGGAATGTCGTGCTAAGGCAAGTTTACCTACCAAATATTTGCAATTTGGTGGTATTGATTCTGTCACAAGAGGTAACGATTTTTTTCTTTTGATCTAATAATTTTGCATTAAAAACTATAATCAAAAACAAAAAAAAATTCAAAATTTTTATATGTTTTTTTGGAAAACTTAATTTTTTTGATGTTTAGAGTTATTAAATAATTTATGAAATTTTATTTTCGTTCTAAACAATTTACAAAATATAGTTTTGATAGGAATTGTGTATAAATGTGTTATTTCATCCTCATCCCACAAACTTTTGCGTACGATCGCCAGATCCATAAATTTTGTATTCTGTTCCTGTCGAAAAGGGAATTATCGGAAAGTGTACCAGTTTATTTTGTATGTGCGTCGTGTCGAATTCCAGAGCGCGTTTGTGTGGCTCAACGAAATTCTCTCGAATTTCTGTGGTCAGCCCCGTATTGGGGACATGTTTAACCAAACTGGCAAACTCACAGCGACGTTTTGGGCACTCCTTCGCCGCCTTATAATCGCACATTTGCTCATCGCGTTCGCGAAAGACCCGCTTTGTCGGCGTTGTCTTTGAATCCCAATTCCAGAAAGTAATGTTATCCTTGGCTGCCACGCCTCCCATTAGTTCCTGCGGCGTGTACGCGACAAATGCGAGTCGCGATGTGGTCGCCGACGGATCCAAGTACTTGACATAACCTGGTTTGGCACGGTCTATAATAATTTGCGTTGTGGCGATCGGAGAAGGCAACATTTTTGATACGGGCAATTCGGTCCGTGGCTCCGGTCGCCAAAGATAATCTTGACGCGAAACACTAGTAGCTGGACGAATCGGTCTTTTAAGAAATCGCAATTCAACATCAGCGATTGGTTTAATGTAATTGATTCGACGATCCAGCGAAGGATTACGCACGTCATCCGGATTACCATACTTGATTTAAATAAAAAAGGTTTTTTGTTTGTTTAATAATATGCTTTATGGTTACTAACCTTCCACGTGTAGTTAATTTGATAGTCGCTTATACGATGTTTCGCCAATTTGGGATCTGTAATGTACGGCTTGAGCTCTTTGAAGGTTGCATGCATGTGATTGCCAAGCATTGTGTCCGTCATATGCTTATGTGCCAAGTAGGTGGACGTTCGCATATCGTTCTGTTTGCCAACAGGCGCTTTATAATCGATGAAACCGAAATCATTCATGTTGGTGAGCGAGTGGACGTCTTTACCTATGATTACAATTTTTTAATTAAAAAATAAACAAATGTCAAAAATTGTTGCTAGGGTTACTTGTTAATTTAAGAACTTTCACATATATATGTAGAAATTAGCTTAAGGTTCGACGTTGCTCGGGTTTTGTTTTGAATATAAATATGTGTAAGATAATTAGTTATCGGAACTTCCCGTTACTTACCGTTGTAGTGTTTCTGAGTTACTGTGGTGGACATTAAATTGATCCAACCACTAAATTTTGGGCGTCGCAGATGTTATAGAGCCTATTATTCTCCCCAGTGCATCACAATAAATGTTTCGTAATTCCTGGGCCTGAAATTGATCATAAATACTTCTAAAAAATAAAATATTCTTAATTCATTTCAAAAATTGTGAGATGAATGGTTTAGGTCACTGTGAAAGATTGAAAGAAGGAATTTAATAAACATTAATCTATATATATAAAAATGAATGTATCTTTATATCCTTGTACCCCATGCGCGTCTTAACCATTCATCCGATTTTGATGAAATTTTAGGGAGTTGCTGTGCTCACGCCAACTTAGGTTTAGGGCAAAGAAAAGTTTGCCACGCCCAACTTTTACGCCCACAATTTGTAAAACTAAGTTAAAATAGTCGATTATTTCGCTAATATTGCTCCAAATTTGGTATCTGAGTTTGTATAGACGTGGTTGGATCAATTTAACGCACACTTTCAAAAAAAGGGTGGATCATTTTTACGCCTACCACCATTTGCTCAGAAACTTGATGTGCTAAATAGAAAACATGTAACGGGATGCACCGGGAAGAATAACAGGATATACAAAATTGTCCACGCCCACTTATTACGCCCTCAATTTATTTAATTAAGTAAAAATATACGATGACATTGCTAATATTGCTTCTAAAAATTTGGGTTTTTGTTTCTGAGTTTGTATGCCGATAATTTCACAGCCATAACTCAGAATCGCTACAACGGTGAATACCGAGAAGTTCCGCTAACTAACGGGAGTACCGGGAAGTTCCGTTACTAACGGAAGTACCGGGAAGTTCTGCTACCATTTTTTTTAAGTGACATTGCAACGCATGCCGGGCATTCGCTAGTTTTAATATAAATTAATAACACGTATCGATTAAACTGACAAATTTGTATTTTAGTTAGAAGTTAATGTTTTTATAGGTACATATGTATGAATGTTTTGAATAAATAATTTCTTAATGGGAGTTGAAAATTACAAATAAACTTGACATTTAAAATTTAATACTAATATGTTTATTTTCTTTTAGAGTTAACAGTTTATGCAAAAAAGCGAATACCACAGCGAACCAAACTTGGCCCTTTTGAGGGAGTAGTACATTACGCCAGTGAACTGGATCTTGATGTGCTACATGTGCAGACACCACGCTACTTTCCTCTACTAATGCTTGATGATACGCATATGTTGGACACAACCGATGAAAGTAGTTTAAGCCTTACTGTATTAAAACTTAACCCATTATATATCCGATTTTACTCTTGCAGATAATTCGAATTGGATGCGCTACGTACGTCTGGCGGAAACTTTTTCCCAGCAAAATCTACATTTGGTGCTCGAAGATAATGACAAAATATTTTTTAAAACAGCGCGTATTATTGAGGTCAAGGAAGAATTACGCGTGGGATATCATCGCTCGTATGCAACACGCTTCTTACTACGTTGGTTGCAACCAACAATCGAGAAGGAAACTGAAAATTGTGTTGACAAAGAAACTAAAAAAAACATTGAATCTACTGCAAAATTGCTTTCAAAAAGACGACGGTGTCGTGAGAGCTTAGAAGACTTAACTCCACGGAATATTTTTTTTTCAAAACGTCGCGATGCAGTCAATGCGAAAAACCTGAAATTACAAACAATCGATAAGTTTCCGATGCAACGTGATTGCAAGCAACATTCGGCGAAAAGTAAAAAAATTTCGGAAAAACGTTGTTTCAAAGTAAAAGATCGCAATTTTAAGTGCAACTTATGCGCTAAACGCTTTCCTACACAACAGAAATTAGACGTAAGTATCAAACTAAGACTAAGTATACATTATTTTCTAAATTAAAAATAAATTTTAGCACCACAAAACCTCACATCCGGCAGACTTGACTAAGCCACACAAATGTCCAAACTGTCAGCAGCAGTGTGCTACGCCTACTGCGCTTGCAGCACACATACAAAGCCACAATCGCAGCACCTTGTACACTTGCATTTATTGCGATATAGAATTTAAATATGTATGTGACTTTAAGCAACACGTTGAAACTCATCAGTCAGCCGATGGAACTTTTCAGTGTGTTCACTGCAAAAAGGTCAGTTGTCAGTTTCTTTTATTTTTTGAAAATAATATGTATTAACATTAGTAAGGTTATACAATATTTAAGGCCTGTTTAATATTTCATGTGTTTTGTATTATTGTGGCTAAGCATTTATTAAACATATTTTTGCAGTATTATTTGGCTTACCATCTCGTACGCAAACATGTCCGAATTTTTCATAGAACACGCAAATTTGGCTGTGATCATTGTAAAAAGAAATTTCAAAACATCAACAATCTTCAGCGACACAAATTGACACATTCGGTGTCAAAGGAACTGCTATATACGTGCGCAGAATGTGAAGGTGCTTTTAAACGCCGCGATCAGCTTACCGCACATATGCGACGAAAGCACAGCGCAACTAAAAAACAATGTAACGGCTTTTCAGAAGATAATAAAATGCCCGCGAAGGAATCCAAAATTGTCATGCTACCTACTCAACTTGAATCTTATTCCCAAGAATTAACTGCAGAAGAACCCAAAGACGTTGATACCTTGAATTTATTAGGTGGTGTCAGTGATATCAACGACGGATCACAATATTTGCAATTAAGTCCGGCAAAAGTAACGCTAAATAATACCTCTGTCACGTCCAACATTGCTTCTTCGTCGTCTTCCAACCGACGTAAACAAATTCCGACGAAATTAAAAGCGGTAGAAGAGCTAAATGCGAAAGCAGTTACCTTCGTTTCGCTATCCGAAATGCTGACCCCATTTTTAATTTCAGAAAGCGATTTACATGAGGAATTTAAAAAGACGGTCGACGACTTTTGTAGCCCAAAAAAAATATTAGTTGAGACATATAAGATGCCATGTAAAGAACAGAGTGAAAAAAGTATAATAATCGATCATCGACAAGGAAAAAATAACGTTAAAAAAGTGTTAGAAAATGTTAAAACCCATAATTTGGAAGATTGTAGTCAGGGACTATGTAACCGAAGTAAAAATTTAAAAAACCCAATTAAAAATTTTGAGGAAAACGAGAAACCAAACGAAATTTTTAAAAATCAAAACCGAATACATGAACAAAATACAAATAATGATAATTTAATTTTAGAATATATAAAACCAAGTCATAATTTGACCGATTATTTTTGGCTGAATGATCAAGAACAAAGTTTCGACAAAGGAATTTTAGAGAATTTAAAACCAAATCAAAGTATGTTTAAAAACAATCTAACTAAAAATGTTGAAAATAAAACGTTAGAAATTTTAAATCAATGCAAATCGAATTCATTTCGTGAAGACATTAATCAAAAAAATAATAATTTATCATATAGGGAATCAACCAAAATGTTAGATGAGTCAAATCTAAAACCGCATTATCAAAATAAAAATAACGAAAATACAATTTTTGATTATATAAAACCAAGCGAAAACTTGTCCGATTATTTTTGGCTGCACGATCAAGCTGAAAATATAGAAAATGGAATTTTAGAAAATTTAAAACAAACGCAAAGTTTGCATGATCCGGGTCCAAGTGAAAATGAAATTTTTCAAAATATAACGCGAAGTAAACTTTTGGCACAGCAACGTACTCTAGAATTACCCAACGAATACCATGGAGAAATTATTTTAAATAGCAATTTGGGACTTCAATTGAATATTGATAATAAAAACAAATCGCCCAACATATCCACTGATACTCAGACAATTGATCCGCCTCATCCTCCTGATAGCAGCTTAAATCAATTATATCCCTATCAATGCCATCTCTGTTCAAATGCGCAATTTAAGCGACGCGGTATTTTAGTTAATCATTATGTAAAATTGCATCCACATCTAAATCTCAATCAAGTCGTGCTTCTTAATACGCCCATTGTAAAACCACAATTGCTCTTTCCGTGTCCTTATTGCCGACAGTGTGTATACAAAAGCAACGCCAAGCGCAAGGCGCATATACTTAAGCAGCATCCCGACCAAAAACTGCCCGTTTCGTTGCGCCATTGTGCAACGGATATCGCAGCAGCGGATCGTTTGGTTGTGGGCAGCACTGAGACAGAAATACACAGGTGCGAGCATTGTCCGCGCCAATACGCCGCACGTAATCGTCTTGTCGCACACTATCGTCAGGCGCATGCCAACGCAAAATTGCCGCAAACGCCAAAACTTTCAAACCTGCAATCACAGTCGCAAGTAATGACTTTCATGGCGCCGTCTGAAATTAATTTAGAAGCAGTTTACCCGCCTGTTACGGTTTCACCCGAAAATAAACTCTTAAAATTATCCAGTGCTGCGTTGGAGATTTCACGTTGGGATTTCTTAAATGATATCGGAAAATTTGACTTTTAAATATTTAAAGTTTGAAAAAGCTAATTTTAAAAAAATTAAAAGAATTTTCTTAAAAATAACTTAATAACAATTAAAACTATTCTAAAAATAAAGAAAAAACACGATTTTAAAGAACAAAATAAAAAAATTAAAGAGAGTAACAATCGAAACAATATCCAAATAGCGGAATTTTACATACAGTGGCGGACAAGTCTACGTACGACCAATTTTTCTTAAATATAACTAGTTCTTAAGGATTTGAAAGAAAAGTATTGATGCAGATTTGTTTTAAATCTTATTGTATAACAAATAACAAAAAATATAATTCTCCCATATTAGATTTTAAAGTTATTCAATTAAAACTGAAAAAATTCACAGACAAAAGTGTACGTACGAACTTAAACAATGATAAATAATATGAAAAAAGAATAATAAATAACCGAATTTAATATTTTGTTGGGCCATCACCAGCATCAATGACTGCTTGCAACTGTCTTGGAATTGAAGCTTCTAAATTTTCGAGTTCTTCCCGTGTTAAAAAAAAGTAATTATATATAACACAATTAAATGATGTAAATCAATTTAATGAATATTTAATACAAAAAAAATTTAATACAATACTTTATTTTAGTTTGTCAAATTAGGCTTCAATTGGGTGTTGCCGTTAGCATAATGTGTTGGAATGTTTAAAACACCCTTTTTGTAGAATGTAAATTTAAGCGCATAAAGTAATATTTTTTTATAAACGTTTGCTTAAAATTTTTGTATGTATATTACAACACAATATATTTATACGCAGGATCTAACAAATGTATTGGTAAGAATTTTACGTTTAATATATGTATATAATGAGTGTATGTATGCACACTTGTATAGGTAGAAAATAAAAACAGACGATGGATTTTAGAGCGACGAAATATCTGTTTTGTTGATATTTTAAATAAGATCCGTATTTAGGCAATTTCCTTTAAGGCCAATAACGACTGACGTAAATATTCGTATTGAGTTTTGGCATGTTTAATTTCAAGATCTGCCAATTCGACAAGACTGTAAAAGTAGACAATGTGAAAATTTTAGTTTTAGTGTGTATTACAATTAAAACATTTTTCGAATTAACAAAAACTAAGCAAACCTTTTCTTAAAAGCGCCCACACGTCGATTGCGAAAACTGACGAGTTCCTCCTTGCCGCAAGCAGACATCGACTCGAATTTTTCACATGCCTCGGCTTGAGCAGCTTCCGCCTTAAATTCGAATTTAATTTTATAAATGATTATTGACTTCTTAAACAAAAACAAAAAAATAAAACAGTACATTTGCAGCTTAATTAAACAGAACACAACAGATGCAACAACAAACTACGTGCAAAAATGCGTGTTAAATGTATTTATGTTGAGGTGAGTAATTTCCGGGTTTCTTTCAATAAAGCAGGCCTGGTTATTCCTTAAAAATGTGAGTTTGGTTTTTGGGTGTCATTAAGGATAATTGTGTTTTTTTGTGCACGACAAATACACGCACGCATAAACAAAAAACAAAGTATGAAACAAATTTTCAATCAAATTTGAAGTCGTGTTTAAAAATGTTTAATTAAGGCCGTATACAAAGAAATATGTTGGCAAAAGTATTTAAATTTAAATTAAATTCAAATATAAATTAAAAATAATACAAAGAAATATGTTGGAAAAAGTTGAAATGAAAATTTTAATGAAATTCAACATGTAAAAAATAAATAAATGTATATTAAACATTTAATTTGTATTGCAAAAACAATGTTTTGTAAATTTATGAATGCGTAATTTTTTTATTTAATATTTTAATGGTTTAAGTATTTTGACCTATTTAAATTTTGAAAAAATTACGAATTAGCTAAATGTAGAGAGGCAATATAAATTTAGAATTTTATTCGCACAAAAACGGAAATGTTCGAACCTAATTAAAACATACAGACGAATAAATTAAATTTCTTTGTATTTATCTAAAATAATATCAAGAAATCTATATAAGTTTTGTTATTAAAAAATTTCCTTGCATACGGCACTTAACTAAAATCTACTTTAAATTAAATGATAATAAAAACTAACGAAAATTTACTATAATGACAAGTAGACAACAACAAGAACAAATACCAAGTACCTCTTGCACTTCCAAGGGCTGCACATAGTTCGTTGAAAGCGTTTAAATTTTGCGCATGATTTATAATTTGTTTTTTCAAAAGTTGTAGTGTCGAAAAATGGTTTAGAAATTGCGTAACATTTTTAATCAGTGTAGAAAATTTAAAATAGAAATAAAAAAGAATTAAAAGGACGTAAAACATTGATACCAGTATTCACTTAACAAGGTAGACCCATCCTTAGTTTCATTAATTTTAAAAAGTTCATACGGATAGGTCAACCTGGCTTGTTATCTTTTGAATAAAATTTAAAAAGATAAGAGAAAATACTATAAAAGCTAAAAATCAATATTTAGCAATGATGAAGCTAATAATTAAAAATGAGCGGCGAGCACCATAACCAAATCGATTTGGAAACAAAAAGGCACAATAATACAGATTATCCAAAAAAGAAAAAAAAATATATATTAAAATTGCAACTTAAATTCATTCTTACCGCGTGCACGTCTTTATTCTTGGCGCGCACTTTCTCCAAATTACGATTGGCAGTCTCATAAGCGGCAAGGCAGCGCAGCCTGCGTATGAGCAGCGCCTTTGCAGCATCGCTGTCGCGCTGATAGTAGCGCAATGTGTCGCCCAGCTTTAAATCCTGATCACTAGCAACGCGCGCTTCCAAGTTCTAAAAAAAAAAAATACAAATGTGTTTTTTTCGAATAAAATATATTTGGTAATATTATATTTTTGTAATTATAAAATTTTTATCTATTTATCTATCTATCTATCTATCTATCTATCTATCTATCTATCTATCTATCTATCTATCTATCTATCTATCTATCTATCTATCTATCTATCTATCTATCTATCTATCTATCTGTCTATCTAAATATTTATTATCACTATTTATAATTTAATATAAACACAAGCCCACCTTAATCTTTTCGAAAATCTCTGCCGACTTGGCGCAGAAGCTCTCCATATTGCCCTTCTCCGATGTAGAGAGTTGCATCAGTGCATTTGAGATTTTCTGATGACATTCGCCTACTTCTTTGTGACGCTGGGTCATTTTTTCGGTGCGCAACGATGCTTCGCGCAAATGACCATGATACTCTGTCAGAAATTGCAACTCGTTCTCGAAAAAATCATTGACATCGCGCACAGTGGCGCCGAGTAAAATTTCATCTGTAGTCTTTCCTAGAGATTTTACAAGTCCACCAAAAATAGCCATTTTCTTTCGAGGCTTCGCACACAAATCCTGATCGTATTCGAGAAAGACCTTAAGATGCTGATCAACACGAAAGACGGGATGATTCGCAAGTCGACGCAAAAAGACTTCGTGCATAGCGACGGTCTTTTTAAAAGTTGCTAGATATTCGCTAAAATCGGTCATTTTTTGTGCTATTAAAATAATTTCTGATTTATAATAAAATATTTTATATATTTACGCCTCTAGTTCTGATTTCATTTTTTTAAATTCTTCTTTGGTCATGTTGCCTTCACCTTCACCGAGGCGTTGTAATTTTTCGCGTGAAGCATCAAAATCGGGACGTGGCGGACAAGGAGGGATCTGAAAACATAGTTGAAATGCTAGGTAATATTTACATAAAAAGAACACAGTACAAAACTACTACTTACAATATAACCAGCATAGTCTTCGTTCTCCTCGAAGCGATCGTGCAACCAAACAAACTCTTCGTGCTGTCGGACGACGTTGTTGTCCTGTTTTGCGAAGCCGGCAAGTGTTGTGCGTGTGTGCACCGTGAATTTGACCTTGTCTTTCTCACTTAGCGCATCCGAAATTTCGACATGAAGTGAATTTTCGCTTAATGCCGCTGGAGTTATAACAGACGACGATGATTCGGATGTAGCGGTGCCGCTGCCACTATTTGTAGTACCAGCAGTTGCTGCAGCTATAGCGGCAGAGAGTGGACCATCGGCCGCTATTGTTTCGCCTCGTTGGGGCGAAGTTATCTCCATAACAGTAGGATTGGTCGGTGTACCCAAGCCTAGAGGCGGTGATGAATCGCTACGGTTCATCGCTTCGTTTAAGTTTGACTCATCCGTGCCGTCCTGGTTAAGGTGTAAAAAAAAAATTGTAATACTTTCGAATTTTAATGATCTTTTTGCGATTATATGCGGTATTTGATAAGATAGCAGCAGAGGAGGGCGTCGTTTTGGTGGAACATATAAAATGTTGCCGATTTTCTTTATCGACTTCTCGCAAAAAAAAAAATTTGTTTTCAAAACGAATTTAAGAAATACCATAGTGCGGTGAACGCCCTACATTTCTCTTTCGTTTGCAAATCCACAAAATCAAAAAAACAAATTAAGGTTTCCCATAAAATACGTTTTCTGTGTTTAATTATAATAATTAACATCGATTATACCACTTACCATCATGTTTTCCTTATATTTCGACCGAGGTTCAACTAATAATAATTACCGAAGACTTGATCTTTATTTCCTCTATATCCGCTCTTTGTGCTTTACTAACGAAGCAAGATTAAATTGTTTTGTATTGGTTACTTTTTTTAACTATTTTTTTATTGTATTTGTAAATGAAATTATTTGCTTTATATGAGAGTGAACTTACAAAAAATCTTAAAAATCTAATTTCTTTGCGATTCGTGGACGTTATAAAATAATTAGAGGTTCTCTTTTATCGCACAATTTTGTACCAACAGCTGATTCAGTAAGTGATTCTGGCATACCAAAAGAAAGTGAAGTCAGTGTTCAGTGTTGCATTTGAATGTTTACTACAATTCACTGTCCTCAGAAACTTAATATACTACGCGCGGCGTTTATATATATATACATATATATATATATATATATATATAATTTTAATTTAAAGGGAACTCGGTGAACATTCGTGTCTTTGTAATTTAATGTAATTTAATTATTATTATTCATATTTTTGTAACTTGAAAATCTTGGCTTTGATGTTTTTTTAAACTATTGTTTTTTAAAACTACGAATTTGGATATTACTATGTAAAAATTAAGAGTTAAGAAGTTAATTGAAATTTCACACATACCCCTTGCTTGGCATATCTCCTTATAGAAGGAACTCTTTCAAAAACATTAAAATCTTCTTCATTGGACGTTTTTCTTTTTAATTTCTTCCGTAAGAAATTCATGTCTTTTTTTAAGAAACTAATTTTATTTCATTTGAATGCTTCGACTGGACTTGGTGACCTTCAAGATATTTAAACTGAGAAAGAAGTAATTAATTATAGAACAATTTTTGTAAATTTGCTTTTTTGTTTGTGTTTTGCTTAATGAATATTATACCAACTCGTAGAGTACCGTTTTTGAATCGATAGTTAAAAAAAACTAAAGAACGTTACCAGATTATGATTTTGGTATATAATAAATTTTTTTAATTTTATAATTTTGTGGATAACTCTTTTCATAAGTTTTTCCGAATTTCCCTTTTATCACACATTTTTATAAAATTTCCCTTTTACCACACATTTTCATGTTCGAAAATTGATTTTCCTTTTGGTATTCTACGCCTGATGAAAATTGTGTCTGTCCCCTTTTAAATGCTTTTCATTCAGTCTTCTTGTGATTCTGCTACAGTAAAAACCAAAATCCCAACTAAACGTGTGTGGAAATTCGTGAAAAAGTGAGTAAGACTTTGACCTCAAATTTTATAAGATTCAAGTGCATTTTACATGTTAAAAATATTTTAAAAATTAAGCTCTCCATTTGGCCTGCAATTTGTTAATACTATATCCAAAAATAACATGATTTAACGTTAATTAATTAACATATAAGATAGGAGATACATTTGACTATGTCGATTCTGAAATAATTCTGCTTAAGTGTCAAAATGGTGAAAAATCGAATTTTCCTTTTGCTTGCTGAAGAGAAGCAGAAGAGTGTTCGTATATAAATATGTGTATGTCCGAAAAATATAGAGTAGAGAACGTTAGGAAAAATAAGAGACACGCATCTATGACAATTGGGGAGATTAAAACATTTTCCAATAGGACAATTTAAATATTGAAATAGCAAACAAGGAATTGGCCAAATAAATATCCTGCCTGCTGTAGTCTACGGTAGCTCATGGATTAACTTAAATAAAAAAATAAATAAATATAAAAAAATAGCAAACAATATTTAACGCTATTTTTCCTCCCATATTATTTAGTATTTATTTCGTTTCTTACCGAATTTTAGATTTGAAAAATGTCGAATTTAAAGCGGTTCAACGATGAGAGCAAAGAATCCTTATTTGGACGTGTCTATGCTGTCTCCGGTCCCGGTAAGTAGGCCATGGTAAAATTATGGACTAATCGAATTAACCATTTTCTTAATAAATACATTTATTACATCTTCATTGTTATGTACATTTATGTTTAAAATTTAAAATCTTTTTTCGTAATTAGATATTTTATTTGGCAAATCATTCAATGTCTTTTTAAACTTCTCGCATTTGTTTTTATTTAATTATCTAAATTAAAGTTTGTAATATAATATCAAACGCTCTAT
Organism: Suillia variegata; assembly: GCA_949127995.1. Lineage (NCBI taxonomy): Eukaryota > Metazoa > Arthropoda > Insecta > Diptera > Heleomyzidae > Suillia > Suillia variegata. The sequence continues at coordinate 1,082,409 of OX421844.1, read as the reverse complement.
TTTGAAATCACTTCCTAAAATATGTATGTATATTTTAAAATTGTGTCAGTTGTTAATTTTCCAGATTAAATGTTTAAATTAATACCGATATTTGTTCATAATTTTGTCTGTGTTTAAGTCGTCACTGCCGAATGTATGTCCGGTTCAGCCATGTACGAGTTGGTGCGCGTCGGTTATTATGAACTGGTCGGCGAGATCATTCGTCTTGAGGGTGACATGGCCACTATTCAAGTATACGAAGAGACATCCGGCGTTACTGTTGGTGATCCCGTCCTAAAAACAGGCAAACCGCTTTCCGTAGAGCTGGGTCCCGGCATTATGGGCAGCATCTTTGACGGCATTCAACGTCCGCTACGTGATATTGGCATGCTGAGTGGCTCTATTTACATACCGAAGGGTGTTAATGTGCCCGCGCTGTCACGTACACAGTCCTGGGACTTTAATCCGCTCAATGTGAAGGTTGGTTCACATATTACGGGTGGTGATTTGTATGGCTTTGTCCATGAGAATACGCTCGTCAAGCATCGCATGATTGTAAGTCCACGGGCTAAGGGCACCGTACGTTATATTGCGCCTGCCGGCAACTACACCGTTGAGGATGTCGTTCTGGAAACAGAGTTCGATGGCGAGATTACCAAACATACCATGATGCAAGTATGGCCCGTGCGTCAGCCGCGCCCATGCACTGAAAAGCTACCGGCCAACTATCCGTTGTTTACGGGTCAGCGTGTATTAGATTCGCTTTTCCCTTGTGTGCAGGGTGGTACTACTGCTATTCCGGGCGCTTTCGGTTGCGGCAAGACTGTTATATCACAGGTAAGCAAACCGTAAAGTTTTGGAATTTTGTGTTTTTGAATTGCTGAAAAAGCCGTCTATAATATAATAATATTCAAATTTATAATATTAAAATTTCTCTTTATGCAATAGGCACTCTCCAAGTACTCTAACTCGGATGTTATCATTTATGTCGGCTGCGGCGAACGTGGCAATGAAATGTCTGAGGTATTGCGCGATTTTCCCGAGCTTACTTGCGAAATTGATGGTGTCGTCGAGTCCATTATGAAGCGCACTGCGTTGGTCGCCAACACCTCCAACATGCCTGTAGCTGCTCGTGAAGCTTCCATCTACACTGGAATTACGCTCTCTGAATACTTCCGTGACATGGGCTATAACGTTGCGATGATGGCAGATTCCACCTCACGTTGGGCAGAAGCGCTGCGTGAAATTTCTGGTCGTCTTGCTGAGATGCCTGCCGATTCTGGGTATCCAGCGTATTTGGGCGCACGACTCGCTTCGTTCTATGAACGTGCCGGCCGCGTCAAGTGTTTGGGAAATCCCGAGCGTGAGGGTTCCGTGTCTATTGTCGGTGCTGTGTCGCCTCCAGGTGGTGATTTCTCCGATCCCGTCACTTCCGCTACTTTGGGTATTGTGCAAGTCTTCTGGGGTCTTGACAAAAAGTTGGCCCAGCGCAAACATTTTCCCTCAATCAATTGGTTAATATCATATTCAAAATATATGCGCGCCCTGGATGAATACTACGACAAAAATTTTCCCGAATTCGTACCCTTGCGTACTAAGGTCAAGGAGATTTTGCAAGAGGAAGAGGACTTATCGGAAATTGTGCAGCTAGTCGGCAAAGCATCGCTCGCCGAAACAGACAAGATAACTTTGGAGGTGGCGAAACTGCTTAAGGACGATTTTCTGCAACAGAACTCGTACTCGGCATACGATCGCGTCTGCCCATTCTATAAAACAGTCGGCATGTTGCGCAATATGTTGTCTTTCTATGAGATGGCACGTCACTCTGTCGAATCTACTGCCCAGTCGGACCACAAGATAACATGGAATACAATTCGCGAATCGATGGGTAACATCATCTACCAGCTGTCTTCAATGAAGTTCAAGGTGATTTTTTTTTTGTTAAGAAAAATTATCTTTATTATATTTTTGTGTCATTTTTCAGGATCCTGTTAAAGATGGCGAGCCTAAGATAAGGGCGGACTTTGAGCAATTACACGAGGATATGCAGCAAGCTTTTAGAAATCTAGAGGATTAAACACATTTAATTTCCTTCTTTTAGCACACAATTTAAACCAAACCAAACCAAAGTTAAGTTAATTTATTTTTTATTTTAGTGAACAAATGGAGTATTTGATTCAGTTCTTGCTTTTCTAGTCACATTCAGAATAGTATTTGATTTTATATATTTTAAATATATTTTAGTTGTTTATTAAGTTAATTTTGAAAGTCCTGTTAGTAAATCGTTAAAACGCCTAAAAGACGAACAATAATTAACTAGTAGGTAAAAAGGAAACTTAAAACAGAAAACACAATTACCATAAACAAAAATAAAGTTTAAACTCTTGTCGCGAATGTTTGTAGAAACTCTCGATGTAATTATTATTAAATAAATTATATGGATTATAATACAATGTCCTTAATACAATGTTCGTATTCTTAAAATTAGAAAAAAATATTTCACACAAATATTACAAACCTATAACAAAATAAACAAAAACAAAAACAAAAAGAACATACCTCTTACCAATTAATTTACATAAATACTTGTTTAATGTTTTTCGACATGTTAATAACATAACTATAAACGATTCAGATTATTCAACATCTTTTACTGATAACGTAGCTACTATACTTAATGCTAAAGTTCACATAGAAACAAACAGTTTTAAACTTTGAAAACCAATTGCAATTTGGACTTTAAGGGAAACAAGTTTTTTTGTTCCAGCGTATTGACTGTAAAATATTTGAAATTATATAGAGATTATTATATTAACATAATTATTTATGTATTATGAGTGTTACCTATAAATAAAATATTAATAATCGATGAAGATTGCCTTTAAATAAATAAAAAATAGTCAATATATTGTTAACTAGCTGTTACCCGCGGCTTAGCCTGCATTCCAGCTAAATTATGATATGCCGAACTCTGCCTCATTATTAATTGACTAGCACGAATATTTTGCGGCTGACTTTTTTTTTCAAAATAAACATGCGATATGTTAAATGTTTCAGTTGACATATTCATCCGGTGATGTAGTAAACTTCATAAGTACTGCGTAACAATCTCAAAACGTCAACCAAACTTTTGAACATGTTTGATATAAATTGTTTCAAAAGATAAATAGTTATCTAGCTTACAGTGCCCGGCGTTGTCCGATTTTTTTTTTTTTCATAAAAACGTGTGTAAAATAATTAGCGATGGTGGTGAGGTAAAATTCATTTGACCTTTAACCTTAAATTGCGGGTTCAATTGATCCAACCAGATATAATAGGTGGGCGTGTCGATTTTTTTTAACTCGAAACCTTCGTTGGCATGAACACAGCAAATTTCCAAAAATTTCATCGCAACTGGATGAACAAAGAAAGAAAGAAAGAAAGTTGGACATACATAGAAAGATAGATAAACATAATAATTTTTTTTATTATAGATTATGTAGATAAAAAATTAAATAAATAAATAGATAAATAAATAAATAAATAGTATGTAATGGATAAACTTAGCTTTTTAAGTTTTTTAACGGAAGGTGACAGGAATAGTAATTTTACGCCTGACTCAAAATTAAAATTAATTTTTGAGTCAAGTTTCAAATTGACCAACAAATTGCGTCATCACTGACCTTCTTTTGAATTAAAATTCTTGCTTTTGTTGTTGGCGACGTGTCAACAGTAAGACAGCTGATTTTTTTTGGATTGGAGTGTCTTTTCGATCCTTTTTTATTTTGTGTGAACACAACAAATTAGGTTACAATTGAATACAAGTTCTCAACGAATTAATGTAAATTTTATGTTTGTTGTACTATTAAAAACAAGTAAGTAGTAGTAGTAAGTAAGTACGTTCTTCACTGGGGGAAACAACGGGAGTGCATTCCTTGCACAAAAGTGCAGCTCCGTCGCGTCATGCTGGTTAGCCGTAACTTTTGCTCAAGGATCTTTCCGTTTTTCCCACTAGTTTTAAAACAAAAATGCATAAAATTTATTGATAGATTTAGACAATTTAATTCCTCTTCCTTCTTATTACATTGGTTGGAAGGTGGTACAATTTAATATGTACGAGAACATTTACAAAAACATTTTTTGTGCGGTAGCGCTCTCTTCGAATTTTTCGCATTGGAAACTTCGAAAATATGTTTTTATGTTATGCCACAACCGACGCTTCTTATTCCTTTTGTATAAAGTTCCTTGTTTTATATTAATTACAGCTGAATTTGAATACTAAAGATGTCCACATTTGGCGGTCCGAACGATTTCTATGGCACCGGCGGCCAGGAGCAATCATACAATTTTGATATGCCTGAATTTGGACAGGAATTGTAAGTATTATAAATTTAATTAAAGCAACTTTTTTTTTAATTATTAAAAGAACACTTAAAGAAAAATGTTACACCGACTTTAAGTAATTGAATTAGAAATTTTACGCATCAAATTATTAAAATTTTCATGAATTTTTTTTAAAGAGTAGAAAAAAAGTTTCATAAATTTCATCTTATTTTAAAATGGGATTAAATAAAAATGTATTTGTTTTCCATTATGTTTTTAGAAATTTTCAAAGCTTCGACAATTCGCAACCTTCAGTGCCACCAAATTACGATGCCGCCTATCCTCCAAATCAAACCAACCAAGGACTGAGCGGTTTTTATGATCCAAATGCGTATGTCGAGAATCCTTATGAACAGGACAAGGCCTTTAAGACAGCTGGAGGAGCGAGCGGCAGCGGCAATGAATTCGAAGATGAACCACCACTTCTGGAGGGTAAATAATTAGTACCTAATTGATTTTTTTTCGTTTCGAATATAAATTTTTATTGTCTAAATATTTTACAGAACTTGGCATAAATCCAAATCACATTTTTCAAAAGGTGAGTGAATATTAATTTTTAATTTAAAAATATTTAAAAAAGGATTTAATAAAAACCTGTAGCATAATTTGCTCCTCCCTTCCAGCATCAAGTATAAATGTTTTCATTTCATTTCTTTTCCTAACATTTCCCACTCTATTTTTCTTTAAGCACAATTGTATATGCTAAACGGCTTACTTAATAAATAAATAAATAAATAAAAGGAAGTCCTCAAAGAAAGCGATACAAAACTTCTTAAGTCGCGGAAAGAGACAATTTACCAGAAAGTCTGTTTTTTAATTGTTATCCCTTTTCACACAGAAAGAGCCGTATTAAAAATGCATTTTACAAAAACAAACTTAAAAATTACGTAAAATATTACATAAATATGCACAAAAGTTTACAAAATAATTATAATGTATCGGCAAATTTATTGGTTGCCTAATTATAATAACATATATATGACTTTGTTAATCGATTTTTTTGCCTTATTTAAACGATTAGATCCTTAACAATGAAACAAAAAATAGTAACAAGATCTTAGCTTAGCTTTTTTGTCCCGTATACGGTACTGTTTTCTTCCTAACGTCAAAAAAGTTCTTTACTTTTACCTTCGAAATTAAATGAGTAAAAATAATTTTCTTCTTTGATTTATCTAAACTCTTGTGTCGCAATAAATTTAAATATTAATAAAAAGAATAGAATTATTATCAATTTTGTTTAGACGAAAATGTTCTTCTTTTTTTAATCTCGTATGTTCAAATCTAAATTTTAGTTTTACTCATGGTGTAATAAATAAAAGGTGAGGAAAGTAGAAAATGTCCCTCTCCACCTCGATATTGTTTCTCTCTTTGAAAATTTAATTTTTGAGCTATTGCCATGGTTGCTACAAAATAAGGCTGAAATCGAGGTGAGTTCTACTTTCCTAACCCTATATTATTCAACCATGGTTTTACTTAACCTTAATGTTGTTTATTTGCCCTTTAAATGTATGTAACGTTATAAACCTTATAATGATTTTTTTGTTTATACATTTACATTTTCAACTGTTTAGCTAATTGCAGCGCATTGTCCATTCGTTTTTTCTTTTAATGGTTTCTATTTTTACTTTCTACCTCTCACTATTTCTCATTTATTCTTATTTTGTTGCGCCTTAAGCGACTTTGCTGATTTAAAGTGGATAATTGCACAGCGTCGAGATTAGCGAAATCATCTCCGTTTAATTTCCCATTTCTCTCTTGCGCAACGCCTTTTCACCTTTCTTTACCTTTGTTTTTTTGTTATAGAAATCGTACAGTAGTCGGTCATTAAATAAGGAACATTATAGTTTTTATATGTTTGGAAATAGAGTGTTCAACGGAATTATACGTAGAAGATTTTATTTAAAAAATGTTTTCACAAATTATACAAATAAATACTTTTTACCTGCATATGAACAGCTGGGCACAAACTAGTTAATTAGTTAAAAGTTAATTAACGAAGTTAAATGTTTTGCTTATTTAAAACTTTTCCGTTTAATTAGAAAACCATTTAAAAGTAAATTAACTCTCGGTCAATTTTTTTCGTTAATTCAAGTTAGTTACATACAAAACGACAAATTAATAATAAAAATGGTAAAATTAAAAATTGATTAAAAGCAAATCGAATAATATACTGATTTATCTTGACTTCTTGGATGAACAAGTTCACAAAGTATTTACAATACAGTAATTCCCTCCAGATCTGCAGTGGAACGATTGCTTTCTACGTGCAAGAACATCTTAAGAGCAACGAAGTCAAAACTTTGAAATGTTGCTTAAAGGCAACCTGCATCTACTGTTATACATAATATCGAGTGCGAGTATGTACATATATGCATAGTTATTATGACAATGAAAACATTATATTATGTTAAAAAAATTCTCGATGACCAAGTTCAAATTAAAAATTTTTCGAAAACAAACTATTTTTTTGACTGTTGTCTTGCTTCAATCGGCAAATAATTATATGGAAAGTCACTGTAATTGCAGAAACTTTTTTCGTACTGACTGACGCTAGTTTTCCTACGCACTCACTCAATTCCGTCTTTTTCATTTACTGGGAAATTAAAAATGAGACCTGCGTATTTTGTACATTTTTCCGGATTGCTTCCGGGACTCAAAAAAGCGAAAGGCAGCACGAAATTACTTTTCTTACATTTCTATGTATTTCCTTTGTTTTTCTCCCCATCTCCCAGTCTTACAATTTTATTTTTCCTTGCATTATTGCCACTCTATTCTTCTGCCTTCGCTATACTTCAGACCAAACTGCATTTTGCCTTTTTGATCCTTTGCGTACATTTTTTGCGTTTCGCTTTTGCATTTAATTGAAATTTAAATGTTTGGATTTTTGTTTTTATTATTTTAGTGCTCAGCAGTAAATGAAGACATTTTGTTAAAAACAAATAAAACTTTTATTTTTAATTCAGGTTATTTTTTTATTTCGTAATTTTTGTGCTTATTTTAACTTTTCGGTTTTGTTGTGTAAAGTTTTTGTTTGCTTTTGGACTTTTATAATTGTTGTAGTTTTATGGAATTTATTACATTTGCGTTAATTGAAAATGAAAATGTTAATGAGCATGAAAAATGCTAATGAAATTTCGTTCCTCCACCTCATCCACTTACCTTAGCAATTAAAAAAAAAACAAATGGAAATGAAAATGAAAATGCAGCTGAAAAAGTTCCACTGTGGCTGCTCCTAAAAATATGCAATATTTTACGACCGCCATGAAATTAAACGGAATTTGCGCAAATGTTTTGAAGCGAAGCGTGTGCCTTTGCAGGTCTGTGTGGGTGTGTGTGGTGAATTTTTTCTACTTTTATAAAAAACGATAACATTTTATGCACATATTTTTTAAACGACAAATAATACAATTTTTATCTACAAAACTTTAGTTTTAAAAATAAAAGTTTTTGATTCAAGCTTTAAGGAATATTTTAAATTGTTAAAAAGTTACATAATGTGAAAAATTTACAAGTTCAGTGTTAAAACTTAATGATATTAAACTAATGGAACTTATTTTATAATGTTTCCTTTATTTATTTCAAATTTGAGCGACAAGTTGAAAAAATCATAAGCCAATGCGAACAATATTTTGAACTGAAAAATAAATAAATTAACTATGTAATTAAATGAAAGAAAAAAATGGCATAAGCTTTAAAAAAAGAATAAAAGGTTAAACTTTACACCATTTGGTTAATAGACATCAGTGCGTGGATAAAAACTTTAAGTTTCATATTTCATAAAAATATTTAAATACAACCATGATTTTTTTTAATTGAACTAATGTTTAATCACGTATTTATTAAATTAAATACTAAAACGATTTATAGTTTAAAAAATAAGAAACGATTTCTTTAAATTACAAAAATAAAAACATCATAATCGTTGTTTGCAATAAGATTTAGATGAAAAAAAAACATAAATTTGACAACTTCCGTTCAAAAATAAATAAAATCTAAAAAGTTTGTGTTATGTGCTTTGGTTTGTTTTTTAACCGTCGACAAAAACCAACCTTACTCGTAATAAATATAAAAAGTACAAACGCTGTAGCCGAAGCACGTTGACAACTGATGCTTCTTTTCGCTCGGTGGTTGCTCGCTATCACCATTTATCATCAATTTCCATTTTTCAAGTTTGTTGAAAATATTCCATGCGTTTTATATTTTTCCATGTTTTATGTATGTATGTATGTATGTATGTATGTATGTATGTATGTATGTATGTATGTATGTATGTATGTATGTATGTATGTATGTATGTATGTATGTATGTATGTATGTATGTATGTATGTATGTATGTATGTATGTATGTATGACTGTATGTATGTATGTATGTATGTATGTATGTATGTATGTATAAACTATTACATGTTTTAAGTTTGTTTCATTGCTTAAAAAATAGTATTTAAATATTTTTTTTGTGTGTATTATAAAATTGTGTTCGAATGAACAAAAGCCACGCCCACATGGATATAAATATCATTTGTATTGGTATTAATATGTGTGTGTATTTCTAACGGCAGACACTGCTCCAAAATGCATAATCCACTTAATCCACTTTGTAGAGTTTTATCAAAATGTGCCACTGGTTAAATACGGTTTGATAAAAAAATTTAAAATTTAAAATTCCGCTGAAATAGTTTTTAATCCATTAAAAATCGTTTCGTATTTGTGCACATTTTGTTATGCTTTTGCGATGCGAATTAAAACGGGATCATTGATGACGAAATATGAAATGCAGCCTAAGACTGCGTGTTCTGTGTTAAGTTCATAAATTAATTTGCAGAAATATCCAAATTTGAAAAAATACCGAGAATTTGTTTAAAAGTGTTTAGCTATTTTAATTCTTATATTGATTTCGCCTAAGTATACATATACACACACATATTCAGTGATTTGACTCGTAATTCTTGGTCTCTATTTTTATATTGTACTAGCGAATACCCGGCATGCGTTGCAATGCCACTTAAAAAAAATGGTAGCAGAACTTCTCAGTACTTCCGTTAGTAACGGAACTTCCCGGTATTCACCGTTGTAGCGATTCTGAGTTATGGCTGTGAAATTATCGGCATACAAACTCAGAAACAAAATCCCAAATTTTTAGGAGCAATATTAGCAATGTCATCGTGTATTTTTACTTAATTAAATAAATTGAGGGCGTAATAAGTGGGCGTGGACAATTTTGTATATCCTGTTATTCTTCCCGGTGCATCCCGTTACATTTTTTCTATTTAGCACACCAAGTTTCTGAGCAAATGGTGGTAGGCGTAAAAATGATCCACCCTTTTTTTGAAAGTGTGTGTTAAATTGATCCAACCACGCCCATTTTTGGGGAAGTTATCGATAGTACCAATACAAATTCAGATACCAGATCAGATTTCAGATTTTTAGGAGCAATATTAGCCATGTAATCGTGTATTTTACTTTTTTTCCAAGTGGGCGTTAAATTGATCCAACCTCGCCCATTTTTGGTGAAGTTGTCGACAGTAACCATACAATTTCAGATACCAAATTTCAGATTTTTAGGACCAATATTAGTGAAATAATCGAATATTTTTACTTAGTTTTACAAATTGTGGGCGTAATAGGTGGGCGTGGCAAAATTTTCTTTGCCCTAAACCTAAGTTGGCGTGAGCACAGCAACTCCCTAAAATTTCATCAAAATCGGATTAATGGTTCAGACGCCCATTTTGTACAAAGAAAGAAAGATAGAAAGATATAAGAATTCTTTTTTATATATATAGATTTTAATTACCATTTTCTTTGTTGTAATTTTTTATTGTAGACACTCGCCGTTCTTAATCCAATGCGTGGTACTGAACAACAAATCCTCCAAGATACCGATATGGCTGGTCCACTGGTCTTTTGCTTAGCTCTGGGCGGATTCCTTCTGCTGGTATGTATACGCGTGTGTGTGTGCAAATATTTACAATTGCAATAATCCTTAAACAAAAGCGGATAACTAAACAAAAAACAAAAATGAAAAATAACAAAATTGCAATTGTAAATATTTAAATATTTGCAAAATTTTTAATTAAAAAACTTTTGTGTTGGTCTTCCTTTCGCGCACTCGTGCCCGCACCCGCACCAACAACCAAAAACACTCTTACGCCCAGAGTGGAAAAGTGACATTCTCGTACATTTATGGAATTGGCGTTATGGGTTGCATCGCCTTCTATTGCCTTCTCTCGCTAATGGCAACACAAGCTCAAGTGACCTTCGGCGCTGTTGTCTCTGTACTCGGCTATTGTTTACTGCCGATGGTTGTGCTTTCGGGCATTAACGTTTTAATCACCATACAGTAAGTACTGACATATACATTTACACATACATGTTCAAGTTTTTACATAACTTTCATCGTTTTTGTTTTTTGTTTGACTAGAATATTAGTAAAAAAAATATTTTTGTATTTGAGTTCTTTGCAATTATGACTTTTATTTTGCAAATATATAAATTTTAAATTGCACAGTACATCCCCAAATCGTACAGCCAATTGAAAGAACAACAGTATAATTAGGTATAGAAATAAAATAGCAGTTAAATTCGCCATACTTAAGGTCCTTTTAACAAAACCTTGACCTCGAATTTTAATTTATATAAGAGTAAAACTGTTGAGAACAAAAAAAAATTTGTATTGAAAAAAATTTTTTTTTGGAATGTTAAAAATATCTTTTATCTAAAAGTATCTTTTAGTTGACTTTTTGTTCAGGTAAAAATTACGCCTAGGTTCAAACTAAAAAAAAATGCAGAATCGAAATTTTAATACAGTTGATTTGTTTTTAATTGCCAATTGAACAAAAAAATTGTTGTTTATAAACTACTAAATACATTTTTATTATTTTGTTACTTAATGAACGTTTATATTTTGAATTATGGGAATTAACCACAATTTGCTGTAATACTTCCGTAGCTTTTTTCGTTTCTTTCGTAGCCTTGTTCGATTTTATTTGTATTTCTCGCATAAAATGTGGCAATGTGCACTTTTGCCATAATTAAAAATAGCACATGCTGCTTGTGGCTGGTGCTAGTGCTAGAGCTGGCGTTGTTGCTGTTATGGCGGTGGTGGTAGAAATGGGCGTTGGATGGGCGTAAAAAGGACATCGTTTCCCGCTTGTGTTTGTCAGTTTGTCTGTGCGCGTTGCTAAGCATACGCGCTCGTGCATTTGCACGTACCAATTCGAATTGATTTCGCTCAATAATTGGAATACTCTTGGTGCCACACATTTATTGCCATTGTTTATTTTTATTATTGTATTGTTATATTTTTCTTTGTTCTCGTTTATTATTATTTTTAATTTTTTAATTTTTCATTTTGTTTTTATTTCTTCATATTTTCCGCTTTCGACGATATAACATTTTGGAATTGTTGCATTTTGTTTGCTTTGTGAATGTGCACAATTTTATTGTCAATTTTAGCAATTTTATGTGTGTTCGCAATCAAAGTTTGTAATCATGGCAATGCAATCAAACCTAATATTTACACAAAGATGTATAAAAGACTATAAAAAATAGTTGTAACATAAATTTTTTGAATAATTTATTTAAGTACTTTGGCAATAAATTAGCTGAAGTTCAAACCCACAATACATGTTCCAGTGTCTCATCTCTAAATTGCCATTTCTCTTACGAATTTACTATTAGTTCAGCAAAAATTCTTATTTACTTTTCTGTCTTCTTCATTTCCAAAAGTAATATCTGATTAAAAAAACAAAATTTATTTGTTGTATACATCCAATCATAAATTAATTTCATAAATTCAAAATTTCGAATTGAACTGTTTGGTTTTTGTCTTTTCGTGTAGTTTTTTTTTTATTTCTGGCCTTATTAACAAAACTAAATTTGCCCTTTACCATCTATATTCGCTTGGGTGCTGTCTCGTCGCATCTAAATTTCCGCCCATAATTGAAGAAAATCTCAATTTTGTTTTTATTTTTTATATATCGCCCTTCCAATTTGGTTAGCGCGTTTACGCTTAAATGTTTCCCCTGTGGAACGCTGCTGTAGTCAGCATTGAATTCGGTTTCCTTTCAGCATGTTCGTTTGGTAGCGTGAAGTGGCGTGTGGTGGGTGGGTGGCTTAGTTGACGCTATTTAGCTATACTGTTTGTTTCGCCTTATTTTCTTTGTTTTAATTTTATTTTACCATTTTTAGCTGTTTTAACACTCGACATTTTTTAAGCAGTTATCCACATACGCTAGAAGCTTGTTTCAGCAGAAGCTATAATTTTTTTCTAGAACTCAATTTGTTGTTGTTGTATTTTCATTTACTGAATTTTAAGTTTACAGTTTTGTTACGCTTTTTATTGTACTCTTAGTTTCAAACAATAATTTTACTACTAGTTGTTGTTCTTTTACTATTTTTTGTTAGAGTTTTAAAAATTAGGAGTGGTGCATAGAAGTTTTACTTTTGCTTTCATTAATAGAAATTAAAAAGTTGATTATGCCTACATATATAATAAATAAATGTTTTTTATTTTAATTTTAATATAAAATGAGGAATCTATTTAATTTTTTCAAGGGCGAGAAATTTGATAAAATAATATCGCGTTCACAAGTTCAAAATGCATGAAAATGATCCGTCCGCAAATTTACACAGCGTTTTTTTTCACAATTTACCTGTTTTTTCAATAGACAAATTCGATTGTGATTGACTGATAAATTTATGAATAACTAAGAAATATTCAAATGGATTCTTAAAATGTTTTCCATTGTATTTTTTTTTAGATTTTTATTATAAAATGTTTTTATTTTTTTGTTTTTAATCAGAGATTTAAAAAAATTCAAAGTTTTAGAAACCAATTGAATAATAAATTGCTATATTTGGCTCCTAATCGCATGGGTGGGCACGCCTTAGCAGTTCTTTCACGGGTACACTTGTGTATTTTGGTGTGTGTACCCATTAACAAGTCCGCAGTGTCTACTTGATCATGGAGGCTATATTGCTTTCATTTTAGTGGTGCTCTGCCGAAACAGCGAAACAAGTCTGTCTGGTTTAGTTCAGTCCGGCACGGTCCTGTGCTGTCCTATTCTGTTCAGTGAGCTTGAAGTTTTTCACATCACTTGTGTTGTGCTGTTTTTTTTTTATTTTTATTTCACTTTATTTTTATTGTTTTATTGTTCCATAGCATACATATGCATTTTTAAATTGTTTTCTTTTCCTGTTTTGATACAAAATTGTTTTAGTTATTTTCTTACGCTCTTCTCTTGTGCTCTTTTTTTCCATAGGGGATCGCTGGGCTTAATTGTTGCTGGAATCTCGATACTCTGGTGTGCAATTTCAGCGTCGAAACTTTTCGTAACGGCGTACTCGATGGACCATCAACAAGTCCTGATTGCATATCCTTGCGCACTTTTATATGGAGTTTTCGCATTGATTACGATTTTTTAAAAACCAACGATATGCAACAACAACAACAACAATAAAAAAAATAAGAAGTAAAACTGTAGAATTGAAATGGTAGCGGTGCTTTTATTACAAAAACAACAACACCTCCAACAAAGGACAATAGTTATGTGCGCAGCAGGAGTATATGGATCAGGAGTAAGCAGAGTAGAAGTAGAACTCATGCAGGAAGCAAGCATAAACGCAAAAGAACGAAATACAATGTAGCGTTAATTTCAATTTTTTTCTTTTCTGTGTTATTTTTAAATAAAACTGTAAAAACTGCAAAGTGCTTAAAAATCAAAAATGGTTTGCCGAAACTAGTGGAGGTGATATGATTCTGGCACACAAGACATAGTCCCAAATCCTTTTTATGCATTTTATCTTTTGAAATTTATTAAAAATACAACATTACTTTAATATATATTTAGCTGATAAAAGGCAAATTAAGTGCATAAAAATCAACTAATTTTATTTTTCTGTTGAGAGTTATCACTAAAGTCGTAGTTGCAGTTGTAATTTTCTTATTTATTATCTCTTAGGGATAGATTTAAAATGAAAGAGACTTTTGAATATTAAACATTTTTACAGTAAATGTTTTTCTAAAATTTAAATGGTTTTAAAGTGAAAAATATAAATTTTGTTTTTCTGTCCTTTGGTATAATACCATAGCGTAAATATTCTGCACTTCCGGTTGGGCAGTTTCGCACTTCGACGCGCCAGATACGTTTTTTTTTAATGTCTCTTTCGCTTTTCCTTTTGTCGTAATTATTTTTTCGTGTGCTTTCGTTCGTTCGTGTTTGCTTTGTTTAACGTTATTTGCGCTTCAGTCAATAATTTCGTTATGGACGCATTAAATTGGCGCTTTTGAGCTTCATATGCCACGCCCCCTATGGTATCGTATTTTTAGCGCGGTGCTGCCATTTCCGACTGCGTCTATCCTTCTGTCCACCTACGCCATTCGACAACAAACATTTTCATAAATAATTTTGTGTTTCTTTTATTTTTTTAATATTCCATGCTTTGCGCCAGCAAAATTGTTTTCATTCGTTCAATTATTTTTGTTATGTTTTGTTTTTGTATTGCTAGGTTTTGCGAATTGCTCAATTGGAAATGGTGCCTAATTGAGTTTTGGCAATCGCGTTTTTTTGGTTCCTACGCATTTTTATGGTGACAATAAATGTTTACTTTGTTTTTTGTTTTTTGGTAAGTTTCAATGCTGAAATTTTATAAAAATTTAATGTTATACAGTTTGTTTAGTTGCTTCCGATCTATTTAAAATTTGTCTTTTGTTATCTTAGAATGCTTTGCTCTCATTAGCTAAATAAATTCTCTATCTACTCCGGATTGCAATCAAGTGACTTCTTAGCATTTAGTTGAAGAAACGACTGAAACAATAATAAATTTTTGATAACAAAGCTTAAAAACCAAACAAAAATGTTAAAATAACAAAATTTAAAGAGATGATCTCTGGACGGACCAAGATAAAGTAAGCTTAAAAATAGTTAAACTTGTTTACTTGACTACCGATAGAGACCTCATACGTACAATAAAGATAACAAACATTTTATAAGGGGGGAAAGAGTTTGCGAAAATATTCGAAGACAGTCGCGAGTGAATAGCGAAAGTGAGCAGGTCGGAAATAGGAAGAAACGGAGACGGCTGCAGGGAGCGGAAAACTAAATTATTCAGAGATATACAATAAAATAAAATAAATAGTTTATAAAATATAAAATGTTCTGAAATTCAATAAAACATTTACACTAAAATAATTGCTGGCCTAAAAAGCGTAATAAAATACAATTTGAATTTTTCTAATAAAAAAGTATGTCTTCGTCGTCTCATTCTGCTTCGTTTGCAGTGAACATTGACCTCTCTCGCGAGCGTCAACTGGCCACAATAGAGAGTGAAGAGTTCGCAGAGTGGTGGGCCGGCGGACGCCAAGCACTCAGCCAGCGTAGAGCTTTGGAAAAGCTCTTTTTCGACGATGCCGAATTTGATGAACATGACGGTCATATCGCGTATATGTCGCACAAGCAACTCTATGAGCATTCGATTGCTCGCGCCACTAAGATGATCGCCAAGTTGCGCGTCTGGCAAGCGCAACAAGAGGCAGAACAGCGCGATAGGGGCGTGACTAAAACCGAAATACAATCGTTTTATGATTTTCGCATGTTGCTTAGTGGACCGCTGGGCACAGCGCTCTTTCAGCAGTCAAATTCATTGCGTCTGCACTTTTCTATGTTTCTCCCGACGCTGCTGGGGCAAGGCACCGAGGAGCAGCAGCGTCAGTGGCTGCAAAAGTCATGGCAGACAGACGGCATCATTGGCACTTACGCACAAACGGAACTGGGACATGGTACGCATATACGTGGCCTGGAGACACGCGCCGATTATGACGCTAGTCGTGATGAGTTCGTCTTGAATACACCCACACTTACCGCCTATAAATGGTGGCCGGGTGGACTGGGTCAGACTGCTAATTATGTAATTGCGCTGGCACAGTTGTATGTTAAAGACAAGCCTTGCGGTCTGCAGCCGTTTTTGGTGCGTATTCGTAATGAGGAGACACATATGCCCGAGCCAGGCGTGGATGTGGGCGAAATTGGTGCCAAGTTGGGTACGAATGGCGTGAATAACGGCTTCCTTGGTTTTAGCAATGTGCGAATTCCGCGCACACAAATGCTGATGAAAAACGCTCAGGTTACGTCGGATGGACGTTTTATTAAGGGTCCAGAGCCGTTGTTGACCTATGGCACAATGGTATTTGTGCGTGTAATGATTGTGCGTGATGTGTCTTTTAACTTGCTGCAGGCTGCAACAATTGCCACAAGGTATGTACGAGTTTGAAAATACATGTGGGAGTGGGGAAAGCAGATTTCACTAATTTTGTTTAAAAGCCCTCGAGTTTCTGAAATTCGGGCTTAATTAAACCAAATAAAAAATTAATTATATTCATCAGTGTCTTAGAATAAACTAATTAAATTAATTTCGAATTTTACTTTACAGATATTCGGCGGTGCGTCGTCAGAGCCCAATTGAGCAGGGCCAACCGGAACCGCAAATTTTCGATCATGTAACGCAACAGGCCAAAGTGTTGCCACAAATTGCCAAGGGTATCTTTTATCGCCTTGCCGCCGATTTTGTTTGGACTCTCTACCAAAGTGTTGTAAAAGAACTCCAGCAGGGTTATCGACGAAATTTGCCTGAATTGCACGCGCTCTCCTGCTGCCTTAAGGCCTTCTGTTCGCACGAGTCCGCTGCAGGCATTGAAACACTGCGACGTGCATGCGGCGGTCACGGTTATCTCACCTCTGCTAATTTTCAGCAAATCTATGGCGTGGCAACGGCCGCTTGTACATACGAAGGCGAGAATACGGTTTTATTGCTGCAAACGGCACGTTTTTTGGTCAAAACTTATGTGGACGGACTAAAACGCAAGGTGCTGCCAAAATCGGTAGCTTATTTGCGCATTTCGACGCGACCGAAATGGACCAAAAACAAAGTTGAACTTGGTGAAATAGTGCGCGCACTGGAATTGGCTTCCACTGAGCAAACTCGCATCGCCTTTGAGTATCAACGCTTAAAACGAAAGGAAAATAACACAACTAGTGATACGGTGGCTGGCAATTTAGCTGGCCTAAAGCTGATCGCAGCGGCAAACGCACATGGTCGCGCTTTTATGGCGCGCACAGTACTTGATTCGGCCGCGCAGCAACGTCAGCAGGTACGTCCTGCCTTAGCAGAAGTTTTTGTACAGCTTGCAGAACTCTTTGTTCTTGAAATTTTTCTTGCTGGTTTGGCCGATGTGCTGCGATGTGTGGTGGTGCCTGCGGGAGTTGTTAATACAGTGGAGGCGCGTTATGAGGTACTGTTGGCTGCGCTTCGTCGTAATGCAGTCGCCGTTGTGGATGGTTTCGATTTTCATGATCGCGTTTTAGGCTCAACGCTAGGCTGCTTTGATGGTCGTGTCTATGAACGTTTGATGGAGGAGGCGCGTAAGAGTCCGCTAAATCAAGAGCCAGTAAATAAGACCTTCCAAACGCATTTGCGGCCTTTTATGCAAGGAAAATTATAGTTATGAATGTTGGTACCATCTGCAAAAAGATGCATTTCATTTTGAAGTCGTTCGTGTATATATTAATGTACGAGTATGTTTGTATATTTTTTTGAAACTGCCGTTTTTTATACTGTCTTTAAATTATTTCACAAAGTAAAAACTGAAACACTGGTGAAGGGTTTTGATAATTTTTTTAATTTTTGTACAAAAGGGTTTCCGTTTGAAAATAAAATAAATTCCAAATTTGCAAATCTTTGTTTTTATGGCTAGCTATGTGCTGTGTAGCTGTGTGTGTTTTTCTTCTTTTTTCGCTTATTTGCTTTTCCGTTTCCTTTTTATGCAAATCGCCATCAAATTCGCATTTAAATTTACGCGCGCTAATTGCAGCGTGTTAAATACAACGCTGCGTTCGTTCTGTGTTGCCCCAAAACAATCAAACCTCCCTCTGCCTCGTTCGTGTACCCCACCTCGCCAGCAGCATATTTTTTATTTGCGTAATTAATAAACACTCGTTAGTGTGTTTCCATAATTTTGTGTGTTCTTTTCCAAAAACTTTTTCACTTTCCTTCTTTGACAAATAAAAAAGCGTAAACGCGTAAACGTTTTTTTTAAAAAAAAGCACCCCAACCCACCCCACCCATTTAAACAGATGGTTAGTCAACTTCACCCCATTCGCTTGAACTAAATTTTACAGCATAATTTTCTTTTTTTGTTAATTAGCGATTTTTGTTGTACATTTTCCAATCCACTTTTAAATGTAAAAATCAACACTCAAATACTCCTAATTGATGCCATCAAGGCGGATGCCCTCCTGCCGTACTTTTTGTATTTTTATAAAAGGCCAAAAACGCCCGCACGTACATTATTCTGTTGTAACTTATACTCGTATAATGTACAAACCCGATTTTGTTGTTTTTATAACAGAGTTGAAATGCAGAAATTTGTTTTATTAAACAATTAAAATTAAAAAAAAAATTTATATTAACGTTTGTTTGATTTATAAAAAATATATACAATATAAATCCAATTAAGAGAGGGTGGGGTGAATCTGTGATTTGTTTGCACTGTTTTAAATTACATTTAATAAAATGTTTATTCTTGTTTGCAATCACATTAATTGTATAGCATATAAAATTGTTACTCATACGCACCGTTGTACTTTTCTTATATTATATTACTTTTTTCTCTCTCCTCTTCATGCTTCTACTTTCCTTTCCGCTGCGCCGCATTTATTCATTGAAACTCTGCGGCTGTGGAAAATTAAAAAAAAAAAAAAACAAGAACTATAATAACAAGAACAAGAACAGTAGTAGAAACTTTTTCAAGCACCCGACGCTAAATTAAAAGCTTTCCAAAATCATTTTAATGCCAATATCATTGGGTAAAAAGTTTATTTTGTACTCGTTGCTTATAAAGAGTGTAGGGGAGCTTAGGAGCTCGGGGTAAAAAATTTAAAATCCATTTAAAATACACATGGGCAAGGTGCAGAGCAGTATGGTAAGAGGGACTTAAGAGCACACACACACACACAGACTCACTTATCTAAATTTACACATACTAGTACACACACGAAGTCAGAGGCGTAATCGGAGAAAAATGTCAGAGTAAGCTTAAGTGCAAGCAAGGGATATTTGAAATTGTTTGAAATATGTTGTCGATTTAAATAATTTAAAATGTTGTTCGATATTTTAAACATTTAGTTTTATTGAAGTAAATTTTAATTTTTTATTTAGTTGATTGAATTTCAAAAATGTTGCATAAATACGGCCTTGAACGAGATCATCATCGTTGGGCGACTAAAAAGTTATCTGCTAACACTAAGCGGCAGCGAATTAATTTGAACTCGGAACTAAAATTGAAAATTGACGATTCATGGCGAAAGTTTGATACTTAGCAAGGGACAAAAAAAGATAAAAAAATAAAAGTCCTTAAATGCTGCAATATCACATATCAATGTCGATTCAATTACGTGCATTAAGCGTGTATTTGTGTATGAATTCATGTATATACATATATATATATATATATATATGTGTGTGTGTGTCAAATACTCACACACTCAACAACCTAAAAAGCACACATCTGAACAAAAAGCATTTCGAATCGTGGGAAATCCTTTTTGCAACTTCCGTTTCCGAAAATGGCGCCCATTTGACACCGATTTCCGTTGCAAGCGAAGCGATAATTGGCGGCAAGGATTGACGGTGTGAGGAGAGTTGCGGAGGAGCTTGTAGCACTGAGAATAGTCTCATGATTTCGTTCGAAAATGTTTAAAGTTGTGTTGCTTCTTTTGCTGCGCGCCGAGAACATTGCATAATTTTAGGGGTTTGAGCCAGTTAAGCTGGCAGATCTCAATTGCAAGTCAAATAATCGATGTGCGCGTGAAGAGGTTATCGTTAGCGGCAGCGGGCGGGTCATATAAACAAGCATACGTATGCATGTGTGTATTTATGTGCCTTGTGTGTGCGTGACTTTTTGTATTTGTAGTTGAGCTTAATTATCGGATTTCGAGCTTGGCGCTAGAGACTCGAATGAAATGAAATTGCTTTAAATTTCCATTTAAGATAACAATTATCCATTAAAAAAAAATAATTTTTATACCGTAGATTACTTTAAGACAAATCGAGCATCAGTTAAGTTTCTTGTCGTATTCAATACCACTTGTTGATTTGAATTGTGAATATCACAAAATCAGATCATCACATTATCCCTAAAAATGTCGCTAGTGATACTTAAATGTATATGAATATGTAAATATGTATGTGTTTAAAACACATAAACACGTGCATTTTATTAAATTATATATGTACATATGTTTGAGATGTGTATGTGTGCGTAAATACAATATATAAATGAAACGCTTGATTAAGTGCCAAGCATACCAAATAAGTTTTTGCCATTTCCTACTACTAAAAGTATGTGTTTGCACTAACTACAATATGCAGACGACTAAAGTATGAAAGGCATAAACAAAGGCACTTGTGTTGCATAATAAACACACACACACACACACCCAAATACATACACATATACACGTACACATATTGTAGATAGACTTTTGTGCAGTACTGCAGTCAAAAGTCATGCGCTCCATTGCACCCAAGATGAGATTTCTGTTGACCGGCGCCAGGATTTGTTTTCGAATACGTCTGCTGCTGTTCGAATATCCTTTGCATTTCACGCTCACGCACACACACGTCCTAATGCACAAATTTACTTGTGCATGTGTTTATTCTGTTTGGCTAATGTGTACTTACAAGTTTTTGAAAATTAGTAAGTCTGGGACCCAATCAGGCGTGCGACAAATAAATTTTAAATAATATATTTTGCATTTTGCAGCATGCTTTTAGGTGCAAATGCAAAAATTTTCGCATTAACATAGTAGACGTTATGGCATGTCTTGTTCATTGCCGCATCCGACAACGTTGGCCATCCTCTTTTTGTTTTTTAATTTTTCTTTTGAAATATTAAATTTTTCAAAAAGATTTTTAAAGTTATAGTAAAAACAAATAACATGAAACACATATGAATAAAATTATTAATGAAGTTTTAAGAATTCATGACTTATTCACATGAAATGATTACATTTGCATAAAAATGCGACCCTGTGTCTGCTGCAAAATATGCTTTTAAATATGCACTGCAATCCTTAAGCGATGCTGCATTTTTGCCATTAATAATTTATTTTTATTTATGATTAAGTTTTTTGTGTGTTTTTGTTTTGGAATATTTTTGTTCACAACTTTTTTGTTTAGTTTTTTTGTTTGTGTGCCCCGTTTGTGAATGACCAACTTTAGCACTTGAGACAAATATTAACACCGGAAACGGAAGTGGTAGCGGAAGCTGCCACTACCCACACCAAGCATTTTGAACATGTGTGTAGAGAAAGACAAATTTGGGGGAAGGGGGGTGTTCGCTCCAAAATTATATAAAACTGCCTAAAATCATATTTTAAACAGAATGATGTTAAACACTTTTTCATCTTTTATTATAAATTAAAGGTAATTTTCTCGCTTTTGTTTTAATGAAATAAAGATAATTTGCTTCTTGATTTGTCCTCATTTAAATGATTTCTATTCATACTACGCCCAAGTTTTTTGCTGCCGCGTTTGCAAATGTTAAAAGTTTTCAGTTAGTGCATTATTTATTCTCATAAGCGACGAGTTTTGTTTTTTAATCTGCTCCCTGAAAATAATTTTCATTCGTCGACTTTTAGAAATTGGGAAGGTAAGTGCGTAACTTTTAATTGTGACACTAACAGGATGTCGTGTGTGGAGGTATGTGATTTTTACCCTGTTTATAGAAAGTTTTTTGTTTCGATTAAGTATTGGGCAATTATTTCGCTTCAGTCCTAGCTTTATTTAAGCTTTTATTTGTTAGCTTTTTTATATAGAAAAATATATTGTTTTCATTGAAATATTTTATTAAAAATGCTAAACTGATTTCATGTTTTAATTCTCATAAAACGCAAACTTTTGTTTAAAAAATAATTTTACTTAAATCCGCTTTTTCCATTTTTTCCATTAAAATGCCAATATTTTACAACAATAAATTTACAAACTCGTTTATTGACAAATCCAACAAACAGCTAAGCAAAAAAGAACAACTATTCTTGTAAACAAGCCCCACCAAAAACAAGAAGACAAACACAAAAAATTTCTTTTTTTTGCATTTGAAGGATATCTTTTTGCTTACCGCTGCAGCAACTTATACCAAATCCCATTGATGATGTCCCTGTTGTTGTAATTTTTTTAGTTGTAGTCGCAGAATCCTCATCAGAGGCGTTTATCGTGAGTGTGTGTGCGTGTGTTTACTTGCCTTGGGCGCTGGATGTATCTTTGTTTATTTCGCTCCTTCGTTACCACCAACCTTATCCAAAATGAAAGGACTCCAGCCACATTCTTAGCTGCGTTGTATTTCCATAAAAGTCTTTGCTATTTTTAAGGAATTTAAAGTCACCCTATCCTAACGCTCCGGCGGCTGTTTGTAAGGAAAAGGATTATTTACATTTTTTGTTTTGCGACCCACTCATAATCAACTCTCGCCATGACTTGTTTGTCTAGTATTCGGTTTAGTTCAAGAAAAGTGAATTATATTTAGAAATTATTGTGGTTTTTTAACGATATACGAGTATATAAAGGAAATAATGTTAACACTAAATAATAGAAACCATAATATCAAATCTAAAAGAACCGTCTAAAATTTGGAAAAATGTTAAATGGGGCTCGTCCTCGGGTTTCACATAAACCATATCCAATTTAAGATAATCACAAAAGCCAGCTCAGTCATAAAGGTCAGAACCTGAACTAACAACTTGCTTAAGTGTTCCTGACCAACCAAAAGTTTTTTTAATTTTGTATATAGATACGTAACAGATTTAACAAAACTATGCATCAATGTTAATATGGGCCTCCACAAAAAACAACAACAACAACAAATAATCAAGTTTTTTACTATCCCTTTTTGCCAGAAGGCAAAGGTCTCTAGTTTATGATTTTGTTTTTGTATGTGTTTTTTCTTCTGTTCGTTGGAATTTGCATTTATTAATATTTTCCGCTGCTCGAGGCGAATTCGTTTAAGCGCCTTCGAAAACTCAAAATTTTCAAAGTTTTTTTATATGTATATATAATTTTTGTCTCATAAGTCAGCAATGGACGTTGTCATTGGCAATTGACGGAATGTTTTTTAGCAAATATGAGAAATAGTTTGGTAAATTTTTTTGTTTGCCCTTTAACTTATCTTCTTGAAAAATGGTTACAAGAAGAAATTCCGAGTGTCCTTCTGTTGCTTGTACGCTTCGCCACTATTTAGGGCTATGTTTTTCAATTGTTGCTCATGAATCAAAGCGACCGAACGAGCGAGTGAGCGTTCTTGTGCCCGAATGTATGTAACGCTTACAGTTTTTACTAGAGACAAATTGTTTGGGCGTATCTTTTTATTCGATGTTTTTGCAAATAATGATTTTTTTTTCGATGGTAGAAAATAGAAAATTAAGTGACACTCATCGAATACGTTCATGCTTAGCAGGGGTAAGAGTGGAAAATGGGCACAGTGCTCTATTGATAAAACAATTTTTTAAAAGGTAAGGCAGATTAATTTAAAAAAAAATTAAAAACAATTTGAAAATTCGAATGAAATGTTGATTTTGCACACTTCTTAATGTTTACTTCGTATATTCGAAACATATTGAAAATAAACTGAACGTTTCCTGTTAACTGTACAAAAGTGTAAGTGGTGTGTGGGGGGGGGTTAGCAGCTTGAATGTGTGTAGCGCCACAGTGCCCTGGCGACAGTGATGAAGCTGTGTTGCAGCAATTTTATTTTTCTTCTATTCGTCGCTTTTGCTGGCAGTGCTGCCAGTGGGCGATAAATAAATAAATTTAGAAATCATTGAGTGTGGTTGTGCTCTTGGTTAATAGACGGAAGAATCAAAGTGTGGGTGTTCTAATGAAAACAAAATTACCAAAGCCTGGGCCAGGCGTCAATACAGCAGTCACAATGTTTTGCCCCACCGACGCATAAACAAATCGATTAAATTTAAAAAATCTTTCTTTTAAGTTGCCTTTTTAACTCAATTTGAAGTTTAAATGTTTTTAACTATTTTTAGTTTCACACTAACAAGAAAGATCTGAGGGTATCGCAAATAGTTTATACGATGGTAGTCCGTTAAGTATTTAGCCTACGAACATTTTTGAAAAGTGGTTATATGTTATATGTGTCTTAACATAGTCTCACTTTAGCTCAATACACTTGACGATGCGATGCTCCAACGTCTTTAACCCGTCTTAAAAATACGTTTTCTCGAGGTCTGCAAAGTAGGCCTCCATCGGGCGGTGAGACTAAGTACGTCCGATAAGTCTGAAACAAGTGAAACTAAATTATTAACAAAAACAAATATTTCTACTGTTTAATACTCGAAAATTGCTTAAATCAGCAAAGATAAATTTGATTATACACTAAATTATAAACTAATTTTGTTTGTATTGTATTGTTTGTTTATAATTTAATGATTAGTTCATAATTGGAAAAATTTATATTCACTCAAATATACATACACATGTACAAACAATTCAATATTCTTTTTGATCTTTCTCCTCAAATTGGTTTGTTTAAGAAAAGTTTTCTGCATTCAAATCTGTTGCGATTTTCTGTCGTCGTTTGTGGTTCGTTATTTTTTGTATTATATGTGTATGTAAGTACGTGTCTTTCGATTTCCGCCAATACAAAACACATTTCCACAGCTTCACGACAGCTCTTTCAGCTGCACCACCTGCTCTTTACTTCTTTCCGTCTTTATTCTGCCTGTGAATGTGATCGTAAAATCGATTCGTTTGCATTGCAAAGCAGAACCAGAGTAAAGGAAAAACATTTTAAATTCGATTCGTTCTCTGAATTATTAAAATTCCACTTCCGGTTGATTTGGACATTGTTTTATTGTAGTTGTCTGCCACTTCGAGTTTCTACATGTTTGTTTTTGTGTTTGTATGTGTATGTGTGTGTGAGTTTCTGTCGATTAACTGCACAATAGTCAAATGAGGTGTTCGGCTGTGCTAGTGTCGATCTGTCTGTGTGTATGTGCGGTGTTGTTGTGTGCTTGTAGTGGTATGTTGGTATTGGACGAATTACCTTTTCTGTCGCCGTTTAAAAAGTATTTATCTTGCATGCGATTAAAAATGTAGTGAATGCATCAAATGGCACAAATGGAATGCAGTCGAAAATAATTACAAATTAAGTCGGTAAAATAAATTGTCGTTTTCATTTATTTTGAGAAACATTTTTAGGACTAACATTGTTTTCTAGAATATATTTTTTATTCAAGAAAAAGGTGAAACTTTCGGATTGATTAATTCAATCAATGAATTAATGAATTAATCAATCCGAATGGTAATTAAAATTCATAATTAAATACATTTTTATTTTACTTAGCAAATACGACTTAGATTATTTTGAAAGGATTTCTATTTAATATTCTCGATAAAATTGATGCCTTTACAATTTAATAACTCAATGATAAAAGCAACCGTGTTTGAATTTTACTTTTCATGTTCAGTAGAGTATGTAAATATATTGTATATGTAAATATAATAGTATTATCAATGTTACTAGAACTTTCTGAAAATTATTTTAACAATAGCTTCTAGTATTTTTATAAACGCACTAAGTTAAATCTTAATTTTTCTAAAGATTTCCTATTTTTTACATCGAAAGATAAACTTAATCATATGAAACGAATTTGTCTGTTATATATGTAAATTTTAGCTCAAGTATGAAACTATGCACTTTTGATCTATGATAGGTAAAGAAAAAATACTCCGAGCATAAGGTTAAAAGTACCTAAATGCTGTTCAAACTAATACAGCAGAAATTGAAAAAAAACACACCTGCTGATTACAAATAAGGATGATTAAGCTACAATAAAAGTAAAGGAAAGGCACAAAACGTGTGAATAAAAATACATTTAACGAGTGCAAATGAAAATGCACATCACACATACTTACGCAACCACGCCACGCCACGAACCTAACCAAACCAAACCAAACACAAATTGCTGAGGGGCAAAAATATTAAAAGAAACTATTCGACGCGGTTTTTGTGAGTTTTTGTTTGCTTGCAAATTGGCGAAAGTGTTAATCAGCTACCGCATTTGTATGTGTGAGTGTGTATGGCTGCATTCCGTAACGCCTTCAAATATGCAACAAAATTCTACAGGAAAAACCAAGCATTTTTTAATTAGCACGCTTATGTTATATATTACTACTGCATGCAAGCATTTAGCAGCAACAAAAAGAAGCAAAAAACAAAAAAAGGTTTAATTTACACAGCAAAATTAAAAGAAAAGCCTGGGAATATTTCCAAACAATCACACACACATGAGTGCAAAAGCGTAGAAAAATGTCGTTATTAACTTAATATATTTTATTTTATTGTGTTTTAAACTAGACATTGGTTTTTCAATTGTTCATGCTTATTTAATAATGAAATTAAACAATGATCGCATCGTGATATTCTATAGACAAAGAAAAAGTTCTCTTATTTTTGTTTCTTTTTTGACTTTGTAACACTTCGCGTAATTCGAAATATTTGAATGTAAATATAACCAGTTTGTAATTGGAACTACTCATTTGAGTAACTACGTGTGCGTGTGGTTGTGTTATTGTCTAGAGGTGTTTAGCAGTGGAAGGAGGCGCAATGCAGAACAACAAAATATCGTATATATAGTATACTTAAATCGTACACATACAAACACACATACATTAATATTAAAATTAATCATACATATGTTCAAGCGCTGTGGCATTCAAACACATTACAGCAAAGACCGGTTTAGGTCGGTTCGCGTGTGTGTGCTGCTGTGCTAGTGTGTGTCTCTCTCCTGTTCTGGGTGAGTTTGTGTTGGTGTTGCGTTGTGTTCTGCTTGTGGCAGCCTCATTAGCGAAAGTGTGCAGCAACAGCGATTTGCGATTTTTCAATTATCCTTCCCGCGATCCGCTAATAATGCCCGATAATGCATATTTTGTTGAGCGTTTTTTTCTCGCAGCGTTTACATTTTCGCGCGCGCATTTTAAAAATGCACAAAGTTGGTTTGCGGGCGCGGTGTGTTTGAGCGTGAGTGCTACGTGTGTGTATGCGTGTGTCTGGGGAATATGGTAAATCCTTGGCTGTGCTAAAACCGCTTTATTACTTCAAGCGCCATATTTAAATTTCCAATAAAAAAGAAAATGGTGTGAGAAAATTTACAGCATTTTGTTTTATGTTTATTAAAAAAAAGTAGTTCCTTTATATTATTAATGCTTTTACATACCAAGATTAAATTTTAAGTTTAAATGTTTTGCTAATTTTAGTGATTAAATTTTATTACAAATTTCATGATTTTTGATACATATTAAAACCAAACAAAAAGTAAATTCTAAACTTTGTAAACTGTTTAACATCGCTTGTTGTAATTTTAGAATTAACAATAACAAACGTATAACTGCTACCATCACGAAGGCTTTCACATCACAATAAAATTACTCAAGTGTGACGGGATACAACAACAACATAAATAATAAATAACAATATCAACAGAATGAAAACGGAAAACGATGCTTTGTTGCTGGCCAAAAACTTCTTAGCCAAGCTGATCAGCTGCTAAACGTTTATTTTGCGCCGAAGAAGATAGAAACTTAACTAATCCCAACAACAACAAAACTACAAGCAAAAACACAAATCCACACACACATGCTCATACATCAATTCACTAACTCACTCACTCGCATTCTTGGCAACAAGTCAATTACGAAACTTGTAAGACTGTCCGCACCTAAAAGTATACTGAGCAACATCCAAATTAAATATCGCACATATTCTTGTGCTGCTCCTTAAGTGCCATAGGCGCAGCTGATTAGTTGTGTGTATCATCTCCAAATTGGGTAAAATTGTATTTTTTTTATTTCGAATTAAACAAATTCTTTAAAACAAGGTTTTGTATTTCTTATCCAAAATCAGTTAAGTAACTTTTGTTTTAAGTATTCTAGCTACGCCCATGGTGGCCGCTGTTCTCTTTAATACTTTAATGCCGCAACTAATTGCCAATCGACACTTGACATGACTCCAGCGGACACTCGTCTTATTCCTCCACTCATTCCCCATTATATCCCCTTCTACTTCTCTGCTCCCGCCTCATTCTTGGTTTGTTTTTGCGATATCTTTGCTCATGTCCAGCTCAAATCTTAAACTTGTTCTTAAATGAGTTAATAATGTATGGGGCGGGGTTTGGAAGCGAGCAATTGGTAGTACGAGCAGCTTGACTTCTACGGCATTTTCCTCCACTTCATCCTCATCCCCCAATGAAAAACATCGTTTTGAGTCGTTTTTAATGCCTGTCGAATGGTGAAATTGCGATTTTGCTTTTGCTCTTTTGTGGAAAATTGGAAATTCAATTAAAACGCACCATAACTTTTGTGTGGATTTCAACAAGGATCAAGGATAACGGGATAACGAGTGTGCTAAAATACAGTTAAGCAGTGCAAATGTGTGCGGCGATTGCGATAAGAGACAGCCAGCAGACAGACGGATGGAAGTGTGGACGGACACAAACAGACGGACAAACAGACGATGCCAGTACACAGGCAAGAAAAGAAACCAAAGAAGAAGCGAGTTGTTTATATTTGAGGCAATGGAAGAGAACAAAAATATTTTAAATAACTTTGAAATCAAAAGAAATTACTGAGATTTTAAAACTGAAGAGCTGATGTTTATTTTACCAAAGATACCAACGAGATCTACCTGCACTTACGATAATATTCAACTCAAGAAAATAAGATTTTAAATTTAATTTGTTTTGTTTTGTTTTGATTTAAATTTAATTAATTTATATTTTTTGGCCAATACTCGCCGATGTCGATAAGGTCAATCAATAGCTTTGTAAGTGAGTAACAGTTATTTGTTTCAACAATAAACCGTTCTCGGCTGAAATGCTTTATTTTTGAGGCCTTATGAAATAAGTTGATGCTGTCCCTCTTATTTATAAGCCAAAAATAAAAAATTAGAGCAAAAAAAAAAAGTTACAAAAATAAAAACTCACGCCAACATATTCAAAATGTCGTGCCTGTGCCGAACTACCCCATCCAGCCACACATAAAAACCGCTCATAACATTTTATTACGCGTCGCATGTGCCCTTAGCGGGCTGCACGAAGTCGCGGTGGCCGGTGGCTGCCACATTAAGCTGTCAACGTGAATGACATAAAATTGCACCCATCGCGACCCTTGCTGCACCGCAAAATGACAGATAATAATTTTTTTGTTGTGTCGTGTTTGTGTGTGCGTATGTGTGTGTTCATGTCAGTGTATGTTTGTGGTGAAAACTTAACAACAGCGAAATTATGTGTTTTATTATTAAGCAACAAAAATAACAACAATGTGAGTGAGCAGGCAACAAGGACGACGTCAGTGACAACAGCAGAAGCAACAATTTAAAAGGGCCTTAAAATGGCGGCGGTTGGTCGCCGGATACGCCATTAAACGCTACACAAAGCGAATTATCGTCACAAGCACATATACATACATATGTACCCATGCAACATGTTGCATTTACACTTGCAATATAGCGTCCACTTTATGCCACGTTATCCTTGTAGCCCTGGTTGCTTGTTGCTGTGTGGCATTGATGGACATGTGAAATTAAGTAATTTTGTAGCTTACGCGTTCCGCAAACGAGACATTTTCGTGCAACGTACGTGTCATCATTGTTTTCATCGTTCTTAAGAGTCAGAAGAAGGCATGACCCCTCTCGAGGAAAAAATCCTCCTGACCTGACCTTGCTATTGCTGCTGCCTGCTATGCCTCAGCATGGATTTTTCGGGAGTTCCTTTTTTTGGTGTTATTAAAAGTACTTTATGACTTTGTCGGTTCATTTGGAGTCAGCGAAAAAAACTGTCCTTTGGAGTGTTACTCCCTAAAAAAAAGAGTGTAAAAAGTGACAAGTTACTACAGGCGATATTGCTTACGAAAGTTTTTTGCAGATTCTTTTTAAAGTGTTAATTTAGTCGTTCAACTGCCACTACTGCAACTGCATGTCAATCTCGTCCTTGTGAATATCCTGTAAGGGTTCTGTGTCTTAAGCATGGCTATTGTGTGTCTGAACTTTATTCGTAAACTAAGTTCATGACGATTTTTACACATGCCTTTTTAAAAAGTCCCCAAGATATCTTTTTTCTAGTAGGCTTTGAAAAGTGCGCCAAATATTTAAAAATTAATTTTCGAATAATTTGAAAATTTGAAAATTAAAACAACGTTTCGTTTTGTTTCGTTATGACTAGCAAAGATCGAGAAGAGCGTGAATCGCGTTATGGACGTGTCTACGGAGTGTCAGGCCCAGGTAAGTCTGAAATGTTAGATATGTATCTAACATACATATGTACATATGTGTCGAGGTTACACAAGTTGCTTAATGTCCCTACTTGGTTAGTGGTTACGGCAGAACGCATGTCTGGCACCGCAATGTACGAGTTAGTGCGCGTCGGATACTTCGAACTGGTTGGCGAAATTATACGTCTGGAAGGGGACATGGCCACCATTCAGGTATACGAAGATACATCCGGCGTCACTGTCGGCGATCCGGTGTTGCGGACGGGCAAGCCACTTTCGGTGGAACTCGGCCCTGGAATTATGGGCAGCATCTTCGATGGTATCCAACGTCCGTTGCGCAGCATCAACGAGTTAACGAAATCAATTTATATACCAAAGGGCATCAATGTGGAGAGCTTATCGCGTGACATCAAATGGGAGTTTACGCCGAGCAACAAATTACGTGTGGGTCAGCATATTACAGGCGGTGATTTGTACGGTGTGGTGCGCGAAAACACGCTCGTAAAACATTTTTTGATTTTAAATCCACGCGCTAAGGGCACTATAAAGTGGTTAGCTCCGACTGGACATTACAATGTTAATGAGGTCATGATTGAGACAGAATTTGAAAATGTGACGACTAAGCACACCATGTTGCAGGTGTGGCCCGTGCGTCAATCCCGTCCTGTTGCTGAGAAGCTGCCCGCAAATCATCCGCTTCTAACTGGGCAGCGTATTTTAGATACGTTGTTTCCATGTGTTCTAGGCGGTACCACTGCCATACCAGGTGCTTTCGGCTGTGGCAAAACTGTCATCTCACAGGTTGAAACCACTTTAAATGAACATTATATATATTTCTTAATCAATCTCTTTGGCAGGCTCTCTCCAAGTACTCTAACTCTGATATCATTGTATACGTCGGCTGCGGTGAACGCGGTAATGAAATGTCCGAAGTATTGAGGGATTTCCCTGAGCTCTCGATTGAAATCGATGGTGTCACCGAGTCCATTATGAAGCGCACTACTTTGGTCGCCAACACCTCGAACATGCCTGTCGCTGCTCGCGAAGCCTCTATCTACACCGGTATCACACTTTCCGAATACTTCCGTGACATGGGTTACAACGTCTCCATGATGGCTGATTCTACGTCCCGTTGGGCTGAAGCTCTTCGTGAAATCTCCGGTCGTCTTGCTGAAATGCCTGCCGATTCCGGTTACCCAGCCTATTTGGGCGCACGTCTCGCCTCATTTTACGAACGTGCAGGTCGCGTGAAGTGTTTGGGTAATCCTGAGCGTGAGGGTTCTGTGTCGATTGTTGGTGCAGTATCACCGCCAGGCGGCGATTTCTCGGATCCCGTAACTTCAGCCACTTTGGGTATTGTCCAAGTCTTCTGGGGTCTTGATAAGAAACTAGCACAAAGAAAGCATTTTCCATCGGTAAATTGGTTGATCTCTTATTCGAAATATATGCGCGCATTGGATGAATATTACGAACAAAATTTTCCGGATTTTGTGCCGCTGCGCAAGAAAGCCAGAGAAATTCTGCAGGAAGAAGAGGACTTATCTGAAATAGTGCAGTTGGTCGGTAAAGCTTCACTTGCCGAGACAGACAAAATTACATTGGAGGTAGCGAAATTGTTAAAAGATGACTTTCTGCAACAGAACTCCTATTCTTTGTACGATCGATTTTGTCCTTTTTACAAAAGTGTCGGTATGCTGAGGTGCATCGTTCACTTTTACGAGTTAGCTAACCATGTGGTTGAGCTAACGGCACATGAAGAAATTCGGATAACTTGGAATACGATACGGGAGAATATGGGCAATGTACTGTACGAGTTGTCGTCGTTGAAATTCATGGTTAGTCCTTAGGAGTTACAATTTAAGGAATATATTCCATCGTACTGATTTGCGATCTTAAATTTTTAGGATCCAGCCAAGGAAAGCGAAAATTCGATGTTGCGTCATTTTGAAGGTTTGATTACAAAAATGGACAAGGGATTTCAAAAGCTAGAGGAAGAAGAGTTATAAAGAGTTCGTTCGTATGCATTTGTGTTCCAGATGTTTAATTCCTAATTTCTGGTTTCGTTAAATAAAATTTGATAGTTACAAAGTTAAGCCATGTATACCGAGATTCTATTTTCCACAAATTTTCCATTGAGGCGCAGGACGTGTTGTTTGTAGATATTTCCCTCTTGCGAAAGTATTTTTAATAGTTTTTCGAACTAATTTATAAAATACTTGTGTGCGCTGTTAAAAATATTCAATTTCACACTAAAGTGCGCGCGAAAATTAAAAGCAAACTTTTACAACACACACACACACACACACACACACACACACACACACACACACACACACACACACACACACACTCACATGTGTATGCATATACTCGTACACACACAAATGCACGTTAAGCACACACACGCAAAGCAATACTAGCCAACACGCACTCAATTTTCGCCACACTTAAAATCACAAAAGGATGAAAATTCGAAATCAGAAATGACCTTTTGCACACAAATTCCCATCTACTTCGGTCCGAGCCAGTCAAGGCAAAATACTACTATTTTCTTTTAGTACCTTTTTTTGTTTTTGGAGAATGTTTTCAAGCGCGCGCGCTCGTTGCTATTGAACCGGAAACAGAACGGAATGTAGCGCGTTTGTGTATCGAAGCAGTAGGAAAAGTGGCGTTTGAGGGGCGGGGTTGAAAAATGGCGCCTCATATGTCAATCAGTTAATTCGAGCGTAAAAATGTTATGTACATGGGTGTGTGTGTGTTTATGTGTGTTAGGTAAAATTGTTTTGCAGAAAATTTAAAAAGTTGTTCATTCGATGTGTTAAAATGTCGACAATTTACGATCACACTTTGTGCTGCATTGACGCCCACAAACAACATTTTGGTAGAAATATGCGATTTTCCGTTCACTCCTTATTTTATTTTATTTGTTTGTTTTTTTTTATTTTAGCTGCAAACATACTTTTTCATTTATTTCATTTCGCTTTGTTCATTTTCGCACTAGTTCATTCATGGCCGGAAGTTGTTGTTTGTATTTTGTGTCTGCCGTTCGACCGTTAAACCGACCGACTCCACCAAACCACAAATGCAAAAAAAGTTTATGGCGCTAGTCGCCTGTCGCTGAACATCAACCTTTAAAAACTTTCTTTACTTCCAACTGCGTTTATTTTCATTACGCTTTCGTCACAAATATTAATTAAGCCCACATACAGTTATGTTTTTAATGGGGTAAGGGGCTGAAATATAACAAAACAATCAAAAGTGGTATCTTGCAATAGTTAATTAAACAATTAATTGTCCTGTTCCCGAAGTTCAAAAGTTAATTAATTACTACTTACATACAATTAACAAATAACTTCAGAAACCCAGTTTGAATACGACATATTTTAACTTGAATAAAATATTTTTAATGTTTGTCAATTTATGTTGTCTTTGTAGATTTTCCTCTCCTTTAAAGTACCATATCCTTTAAATAGTGTTATAATATAACAAAGTTGCGGTTTTCATAATTTTTTTTGTAAAAACTAAAAACATAAATTATTTTTTAGAAAGTGCAGAATGTGTCAAGGTTCGACCAAGCCCTCGATAATTATTTAAGAATATTTTTATGTAGCTGGCATTTGACGTTATTGTTGATAGTTTAAAATAAATAAATTAACAATTTTACAAAGCCTCATTGGATACATTGGATACATTTAAAGAGAAAACCACTGTCTTTTTTTTGTGGTAAAATAAGAAAACGAATTTTTGTAAGCTTTTTTAGAATATTTTAGATATTACATTTACATGGTAGTCAGAATTTGCGTAAATGTCACAATTTTCTTGAAATTCGAGTATGAAACAAATATCTCTATCTCATTGGTAATATATTTTGTCACAGAAAGAAAACACAAATCGATTACAATAAATGTAGGTAGGCATTTCTGTTAGACTTTATTCATAAATTTAATGCGTTTCTCGGATTGCTCTTTAAATATTTACAAACATCAACAAAATAAAAACATAAACCTTTTCAATTTTGACAAAAAACAGAGGAAAAAATAGTTTAACAATAATACTATGGGTGTGTGTGTGTGTGTGTTGGTGTGCTTGTGTTTGTATGTTTAAGTGTTTTACAAAAATGCACAACTACGTTCTACATAAATACATAACAAAATATTTATTGGAAGTACATAAGGGACGTTGTTGTTGTTGTTCTTCTTGTTTTTTGTATTTGTTGTTGCAGTTTACAAAATAACATATTTTAAAAATACAAAAGGGCCGGAATGTTTTAAAGACTGTTTTTCTTTTAGAATATTTGCATTACAATTTTTGGTTGTTGGTTTAAATTTAATAATTTTTTTGTATACCACAAAATAGAAACGAAAATGGAATGTTGGCATTTGCACATCGATTTGACTTTTACAGAGGAATTTTCGGAAATTCTGTTTTTCGATATTTTTGGATTGTTTTTTTTTCACTTTTAAATAAACTACATAACAATAAAATACGTTTTTAGTACAATTTAAAATTAAGCAAAATAATTAAAACCGCGCGAAAACTGGCGGAGCGTATTTAATCTTCCAAATTTCTGAACGCCTGCTGCAGGTCCTCGTGCAACTGTTCGAAATCGGCCTTGATCTTGGCTTCACCATCCTTGACGGGATCCTGGGCGTGGTTAAGCAGAAATAGAGATATTTAATAGAATACAAAAATACTTAACTATTGATTTATATACGTAAATAAAATAAATACAAATAAATTGTGGAAGCGAAAACAAAGAAACAATTTTTTTTTCTCATAACAAACCTTAATTAAATTCATTAAACTTGATTATTATTTTTTTTTTAATTTCTTTAAAAACGAAATCAAACATTTAATAAAAACTCACCTTAAACTTCATCGACGACAATTGGTACATGATGTTGCCCATAGCCTCACGGATCACATTCCATGTGATCTTGTTCTCCGACTGAGCGGTCGATTCAACCGAGTGACGCGCCATATCGTAGAAGGAGATGATGTTCCTCAACATGCCTACCGTTTTGTAGAAGGGGCAAAAACGATCGTACGACGAGTACGAATTCTGTTGCAGAAAATCGTCTTTAAGCAGTTTCGCTACCTCCAAAGTGATTTTGTCTGTCTCGGCGAGCGAAGCCTTACCGACCAGCTGCACAATTTCGGACAAGTCCTCTTCCTCCTGCAAGATCTCCTTGACTTTTGTACGCAGAGGCACGAATTCCTGGAAGTTTTTATCGTAGAAGTCGTCCAAGGCGCGCATATATTTCGAATAGGAGATCAACCAATTGATTGAGGGGAAATGTTTGCGTTGGGCCAATTTCTTGTCGAGACCCCAGAACACTTGGACAATACCCAAAGTGGCGGAGGTGACGGGATCGGAGAAATCACCACCAG
This sequence comes from Suillia variegata, assembly GCA_949127995.1. Lineage (NCBI taxonomy): Eukaryota > Metazoa > Arthropoda > Insecta > Diptera > Heleomyzidae > Suillia > Suillia variegata. Next base: position 1,046,348 of record OX421844.1, on the reverse strand, counting down.
GAGGCGACACAGCACCGACAATCGACACGGAACCCTCACGCTCTGGATTACCCAAACACTTGACACGGCCGGCACGTTCGTAAAACGAAGCGAGACGTGCACCCAAATAGGCTGGATAACCGGAATCGGCAGGCATTTCAGCAAGACGACCGGAGATTTCACGAAGAGCCTCAGCCCAACGGGACGTAGAATCAGCCATCATGGAGACGTTGTAACCCATGTCACGGAAGTATTCGGAGAGTGTGATGCCTGTGTAGATAGAAGCTTCACGAGCAGCGACAGGCATGTTGGAAGTGTTAGCAACCAAAGCGGTACGCTTCATAATAGACTCAGTGACACCATCGATTTCAACGGACAGTTCAGGGAAATCACGCAATACTTCAGACATTTCATTACCACGTTCGCCGCAACCGACGTATACGATGACATCAGAGTTGGAGTACTTGGACAGTGCCTATTCATAAACAGCGAGAATTTATTTTAATTTTATTCAATCATTATTTTAATTGAGCGTACCTGCGAAATGACAGTCTTGCCGCAACCGAAAGCGCCGGGAATTGCGGTGGTACCGCCCTGCACACAAGGGAACAACGAATCCAACACACGCTGACCAGTCAACAGTGGATGATTGGCGGGCAGCTTTTCAGTGCAAGGACGGGGCTGACGAACGGGCCACACTTGCAACATGGTGTGCTTGCTGATCTCACCATCGAATTCAGTTTCCAGGACGACATCCTCGACGTGGTAATTGCCCGAAGGCGCAATGTAGCGCACGGTACCCTTCGCGCGTGGATTCATGATCATTTTGTGCTTGACCAGAGTGTTCTCATGAACCAGACCGTACAGATCGCCTCCGGTGATGTGTGAGCCCACTTTAACATTAAGTGGATTGAATTCCCAAGCCTGAGTGCGCGACAAGGAGGGTACGTTAACACCCTTGGGAATGTAAATAGAGTTGGTGAGCTCGTTGATGTCCTTCAGCGGACGCTGAATACCGTCGAAAATGCTGCCCATAATACCGGGGCCGAGTTCCACCGAAAGTGGCTTGCCCGTCCGCAAGACGGGATCACCAACAGTGACGCCAGATGTTTCTTCGTATACCTGAATGGTGGCCATGTCGCCCTCGAGACGAATGATTTCACCGACCAGTTCGTAGTAGCCGACGCGCACCAACTCGTACATAGCAGAACCGGACATAGCTTCGGCTGTGACGACGGGACCTGAAACGGCAAAGACGCGACCATATTTGGACTCACTCTCCTCATCATCGAAACGCTTCAAGTTGGACATTTTGTTGGTTTGTTAGGTGGCTCAACTAAAAGAGGTAAATAACCAAAGAAAAAAAATATACAATACATAATCAAAAAAGATAAAATTATTATAATTAAAACAAATATTTCTTAAACTATTAATAAAGAAATATTTTCTTAATTTGGTTTTCCATTCGCTAACACTTGCATTTCCAAATACTAAAATTTTTATTTTTTGTACTATTTTCGAGTTGTCTATTAAAGTCGTGTCTGGATATAGGGGACTAATTATTGCAAGGACTGTTTCCTATATCCTGGTTGTTCACTTGAAAGAATTGGACATTTGTTGTTCTTGCGTTCAGTAACCTACAAATATTGAAACAAATTTTGAAAAGCATTTCAATTGTTCACTATTTAGAGAACTCCATGTAAAAACTTGAGTGTTCACTATACCGAGGTGTTCACTATACCCAGACACGACTGTATATCTAAATTTAAAGGTTTAATTTATTAACTGTCCTATAATGAATTAATATAATCATGTCATGTTTAATTTTTTATTTTTTCCCTTTCCCCGAAATTAATTTTCATACTCATAAGATATTTATCAACTTTTTTGTATATTCGAAAATATATAGTCAGCTGACGGATCACTACTAATATTGTTTTTGTAACTAAGCATTAAACACTCTAGGTTAACCAATACCAACTTAAAATATGACAATCAATTTAAATAACTTTCTAGCGACAAACAACTGCGAATGAAAATTTGCACTTCAAAACTTTTGAGCTATATTTTACAAATTTATTTTATTAAAATAAACGGCTTCTACACTTGTTACACTTTTAAAAATAAATTAAATTTTCGCTACCAGAAACCAACCTTCTTAACTCTTCGCTCCACAAAACACAAAAAGGTTGTAATAAAAAAATATAAGCTTTTGCAGCAAATCTTCGAAAGAGCTTAATTTCACGTGACCGCCTGGAGTTAATCGAATTATCAATTGGAAAAATATAAAAGCTCTACTCAAATTCGAGCACGCAAAGAGCACCAGACTTCGAAAGAAAATGAGATGAAATTCATAGTTTTAGAGTTCGCAGTAAAAAAACTATAAAAAAATAACAAATTTGTATTTCAATTGAAACAAAAACATTAAAAAAAAATATAAAATTGTAAAACATGCGGGTGCTGCCGACTGCGCTTTCGAAGTTCGAATTCGAATGTTTGACAATTCAAATGACGTTGATCACAAGACTACTGTCATGTCAGCTGACAGTAGATAAAAAAAGTAAAAGAAAGAAAATAAATTACTGGCAACCATTTTGGATTTTTTTGTACAAATATTTTTTGGCAGATTAGAATTAAGACTTTTGATTTCAATTATTTTTTAAATCTTTAATTATATTAAAATCGTGAGTGGTTTTAACTTGGCGAATGTATAACTTGACGGTTATAAATTTATTTCCACCAAGCCAATGCCAATGATCACAAGACCTTCCTTCGCCTTTTCACACAGGTCAGCTGACACGACATTTTTCGAGACACAAGTTTGTTTTTCTTTCACATTTTCAGCAAGAATTCCACAACTGAAAAGTGTAATTTTAAAACATATTGAAAACAGAAATCGAATCCATTTAGCTCTGCTGGTTAAACAATAGTTCTGTGATCGTTTAAAGTTAAACGACTTTCAATAAATATTGTTCCATATCAATTGATTGAAATATTTGCATAATTACCTAATAACAAATTTACCTTCAAATACAAATTTCGTTTTGAATAATTACCGTTCTTTTTAGAAAAATCCACAAAGTTTATTTCTTAGCAAAAATTTAATTCAAGCTAGTCTTTCTTTTGCACTCTTCTTTTATTTTTTGGGGTGGAATGAACACTGCGAACGTTGCGTTTCTCCAACCGACTTCTGAAAACCGACTACGAATTTCACTCTTCGTTTTCGAATTCCACAACGATCGCTGGAAAAAGCGTTCAAGATCTAGTGGAGTGACGAGCGTAAGCTTTTTCGTTTTTCGAAAATCACGAGTGCAAGAAAGAAAGAGAGGGAGTAGAGCGCGCTTCGCTGACAGTTGGAAATTCGACAAAATTTGTGTGTGTGTGTTTATTGATGAGGAAGAAGCTGTGTTTAATATAAACTAATAAACCTTGTTTAATATGTAAACAAAACATATACTAAAAAGTATATGTAGTAATTTAATATATATGTATATATATTGTATATCTGTTTAAAAAATAAATTTTTCCTTTATAATTAAAATAATTTGTCAAAATGGTTATCAAGAGAACAAAAATTCTCAGTAGGTTTCATTGAATTCGCATCAAAATGAAAAGCTGAAGCTTATATTCATATTAACAAAATTACTCACAAATCTTAATTAATACCATCATTAAAGAAGACATTGCCGCCATTGAACTTTTTGTATATTCAATTGTCAGTTAAGGTACCTTCGTTTATCGATTTTTTTGCTCATTAACGATATATTTGTACTATGATGTTGCGACAATGTATGTATCTTAAGAACAACAGAAGTATTATATATTATATATATGTATATGATTTTTCGTTTGAAATTACATCCACGAAGACGAAAGATAAGCGGTTTGAGATAGTTAACGAGGTTCGTGTCTTTGGTGCGAACGAAGTTTGATCTTTGTTTAGTTTTTTCACAAACCCGATGAAAAACCGTTTTTTTCTTTCGTTAATCAGCGGTTACAGTTAAAAAACTTTAAAACTCGTTAGACGTGAATTTTGCATTTTTTGCTGGGATTTCATTTATGTTTATGTAATCTGTCCAAGCAAAAACTTCAAATTCCATATGAATTTAAGGTTTTGACCTTTTTGCTCTTTGTGCGCCACTGCAACATGCAAAACTGATTGCCAACATGTAGAACGAACGAGCAGCGCAACACGCATCATTGGAATAATACATGAGAAAAAGTAAAATAGTGAAAAACGTTGCTATGACAATTGATCCATGCAGAAGGGAAATGTTTTTTTCTTCTAACTTTGGCCAGTTGCTTGTTTTTGTCACTAATTTTTAGTTAGTTTTTTAGGTCACATGCACAAATGCCCAAATACACACATGCACACCTACATACTCGTATACACACATTCACAGTATTGCCCAAGTTTTTGTTTTGTTTTGTTTTGAAACTGCAATTTTGTCGTTTTGGCGCTGCCTCAATTAATTCGTTACAAGCGAAGCGTGCAAAAGGCCAAATAAACGAGTTGCCCTCCAAAATATCCAATTACTAGGGTAGAAAAAATACTACCATTGGTGCTGGATTGATCAAGCTTCGAAAGCTCTCGATTGTAGTGGGTCGGTCGGTCGGTATCGTCATTTTTGTGGTCAAAATAAGAAATAAAAACAAAATTAACAAATTATTTTAAGACATGAGTAAGTTCTTGAAATGTTACAAATAAATACTTATTAGTTTAGACTTGGTTACAATTGATTGTCTCAACATTTTGCATCTTTAGGAATGTACTCAGTGCTAGAAAAAGGGTTTCCACTTTATCTGCAATTGCTTTTAATTTTCAATTTCCTTGCATCATCGCCGCCGTCAAGCCGCGCACTTCATTTACTATTCAAATCCGCTTGATTTTAAAATGCAATTTAAAAGTTCAACAACTTCCGATGCTGCTACGGCAGCATATGATCACGTATGTTGCAAGAGGTGGGAGGCCCTGAGCAACATACCCTCTCTGTACTGATGCTGGCACGTGCACGCACAACCATTTCGCAAGTGCACACATACCATAACTCATTTCAATTTCCGCTTCCTGCTCAAAGTTGCTTCTTTCATTTTTCTTCGACATCCATTGGTGGCAGAGGGCGGTGGTTGGTAGGTTATGGCATCGAAGAAGGTGATGTTAAACTTTTCGCCACTCGTGGGAACGAGAATTTATTTGCCAAACACTCGACATCTCGAGCGGGAACTGAACTAAGTATACTAAGTTATAACTTGAGCGATTTCTTTTGGGAAATTTTTCAACACGAGTTGAAGTTGAAATTGAAACATTTTCGTGGAGCAGGTGCAGGGTGTGGTGTGATGTAGCGTTTTTACAGCTGCAGTCTTAGCATGAAATGCTGTGATAAGTCAAGTTCTGGACATTCCATTCTGTCACGGCACTTTTCTAAGATTACTGAAAACTATTTTTTACAAAAAAAAAAAAAAAAAACTCCATATGTGATAATATCTTATTATGGCACACTTCAACCAGTTTATAAAAGGCACCAGCGCCACTTTTAAGAAAAACGTTTTCTTCACTAAATTTTTTTTTTATCATGATTTACTTAATTTAGGATTGAATTTAATTTAAAAAATCGTTTGATTTTAACACTATTATATGGTTTGCTTAAAATGCCTTTATTCCTTTTTTCTCGATGGATTTGCGGTTTCTAAGAGCAATTTTTACATATGTTGCTTTGGCAACCCTTTTCACATATGGCTTTGCGAACGCAGCAGCCTCAGCTGCATTTCCTGCTCTTTAAGTGCTGCGCCCGCCACAAATAGCGTCTTGAGTGTTCTGTTCTGAGTTCGGTTTGAATTGGGAGTGCAGTGCGTATGTGTTTGATTTACATTAAATTTGGCGCTGTTGACATGCAAAGGATCTCGGATTCCATCTATTCAACGACGACGATGGATGGATGGTTGGAAGGATGGTTGGATGGATGGATGGATGAATGGTTGAGCTAAGCTAGTATTTGGCGGCATTGCCAAGAAGTTTTGCGCTGACGACGCTGTTAAGTTCAAAAGCGGGTTTGAAAAGGCAACAAGCGCAGCGACATTTTTCTCGTCTTTTCATGTTTATGTTTTTGTGCTGACAGAAGCGTTTCTTTGCCTCGAGTGTGGTTTAAGGGTGAATCGAGACGACAACAGTATAAAAGGCAGCGATTTAGAAAAATGGAAAACCTCTTGAGTGATTTTTAGAAATGAATTAAATCGATAAAAGAGTTGCCACACTGTGACACTGTCGTACTGCTATATACTAGTTAAAAGAACAATTCAAGTTTGAATAGGAACAAGACGACCACAATTAGTAAGTGCAACATCCATTGGATTTTTATTTGGGCAACATAAATCCATGGGAATTATATGGAATGCGCATTCCATTAGCATTACTTTTTACAACAATAGTAAAAAAATGATGCTAGTGAAACAAATGTTTCCAGCAATGCGGAAAACCAGTCAAGGTTATCGAATGGTAAAGTTTGATCGACTAAACTACATCAAACGGTTGCTGTTATAGTTAAGGCAGTTAAACAATCACTATAAAACACCTGTGAAAAAATTTCTTTTTAGAGTATCTTTATAAAAAAACAAAACATTTAAAGCAAATAAAAGCAATTCTGAATCAACACGATTTTATGTTAAGCTATTCAAGCGAATAATTTCTTATGTGACGCAAACAGTTCCGCCACAAAATACCACAAAATACTTTCTTGAGCCAACTGCGGCCAGCTTTACGCCTATTTGACAATCCAATTAAAAACGGTGCAACGAAATTGACACTTTTCCAATTGGAGTCAGCTTGCATTGAAGCAAAACCGACGGAAACCAAATCAAATAAAAACCAACGAAACGCGTGCCAACTCGCACAGTAGTCAGTAGCTAAGCAAGTGAAGCGAACGAAGCTCGCAGCAGTGGACACACTTGTTCTGTACGCCACTAAGATGGAGCCTGATCGAAGAAGAAGGCGACAACAAGTTCGGCTGACATGGATCTGTATTGCAAGTGCAGCATTGTTTTTGTGCCTCGCGGTAAAGGGAACACATGGCGCTTCGACGGCGTTGACCCTGCAGGCAAAAAGGAGAGGTGATGATTTCGTCACTGTTCATGATTTAGAAGCAGCTGCATCAGAATACGGTGGTGGTGATGGCGGCGGCAAGGAGGAGGTATACGAAGCCGAGTCTGGCGAAGAAGAGCATAGCGAACACCACAAAAAGAAGGGTGAGAAGGGCAAAAAGGAGCACAAAGCTGAGGAGCACCACGTTAAAGGTGAAAAGGGCCATCACGACAAGGAAGGCAAAAAAGGCGAAGAGGAGGAGGAACATGGTCATGAGAAGAAACATCATCATGGTGAGGGCCATCACAAGAAACATAAGAAGGGCGACAAAGGCGAAAAGGGCCACGAATTTGAGGAATACGGAAAATACAAGAAGGGTCACTCGATCAAGGGCAAACACGAGGTGCATAAACTGGACGAGGACAAAAAGGAGAAGAAGTATTACGATGAACATCATGACGAGGGCGAAGAGGAGAAACATGGCGGTTTCGATGAGGGCAAAAAACACAAAAAGGGCAAGAAACACAAGAAGGGTGCACACAAGAAGTCCGAACACGAAGAGAAATACGGCAAAAAGGGTCACAGCAAGAAGGGACACAAAAAGAAAGGTCATAAGGGACATAAGAAAGAGCATGAAGAAAATAAAAAATGGGCCCATGAACATGAGGGTGGTGAAAAGAAAGGCGAGGAACACAAAAAGAAGTGGCACAAGTCACAAAAAAAGGAGAACAGCGATGGTGGGCATGGTGGACACGGTGCGCATGGGTGGTGAAGTTCGATGGTGTGTGATTTTAACATTTTAGATGTCTTTAGAATGAATGGATTAAAATATAGAGTGTAAAAAATAAATGTAGATCAGATCGACGGTTGATATTTTTTATATTAAGTTTTATTTAATCGCGGGATTTCCAGGATCTATTTTCTCTTGATACTATTTTAACTCTATTTTGTTAGTCTGAATATATTTTTGACATTAAGTTTAATTAAATATTAAAAAAAACATCGTTTACTTTAATGTCTTTAACCTTTTGCTGACCTTCGAGTTGACTACAGAACAACAAATGAAAAGTAATTATTTTCCTTTTCGATTGCCGTATACTTCCGTTTCCGAATCAAAGGCTGCCGAAATAATGCATTATGCATTCGATAATGGAACCTCATTGGCGAAACCTTGAGCAGTGGCGTGGCAGTGTAAGCGCGCGGCACATACTATAATCACAAAAGTCCATTAGTGCAACCGGAAGAGGAGGATGGCTGCTGGACTCACGTAAAACAAGCCTAATTGTTTAAACCGATTGTATGCTGAGTTCGCCAATGACCACGTATACTCGTATGTATGTTTGTATGTATGTATGTATGTATGTATGTATGTATGTATGTATGTATGTATGTATGTATGTATGTATGTATGTATGTATGTATGTATGTATGTATGTATGTATGTATGTATGTATGTATGTATGTATGTATGTATGTACGAATGGATGTGTAAATTTACCGGGTTCATAATTTTTGACTTTTCGCAAGGCTAATTACAATAACAACATTACGCAAGGTTACCTTGCCTTTTGTGTATGAAAGCATGTACTTGGGTAAAATTTTCCAATGACTTGCTATTGTTATGCAACTTCCGCTTGAATCAAGCATATTCGAGCGAGTATGTGTATAATGTTGTCTGTGTGTGTTCGATTTTAATACCAATCCAATCCAATCCGGAACGTTTGCGTTCAAAATCCATAAGCCCCAAATTATTAGCATATTTTCAAAAATCCTCATCCCCCTCGTCCTTGGCTAAAATTCATTTACATTCATTCAGTAGTCAGAGTGGAGGAAGGGGCAACATGCTCTTTTGTTATATTGAATAAGCCGGGATTTGTGTGGATTTTGTTGTGCTGGTGGTGGCTGCTTTTGTTGTTGTGGCTCGGCTCTTGTTTGTTGTTGTCCTTTCTTTGCTTAATAAATCCTCCTTTCCATAGGAAAAGTGAGCTATGCAGTGGCTCTTCAGCCTAAAAACCGAAACTCACAGAATCTAACGCCGGAACTGCACGAATTATACGGCTGCACTGGCTGCAATGGACCAACACTGGCAACCGTAGACTCTGCTGTACATTGGTGGAGTGGCCATTTTGCAGTTTAAGCTTATGTTATTGTTAAAGCTGCAGCAAAGCTACTTATGGCTACTTTCTGCTTGCTCCTGCTGCTACTGCCTCGAGGATATCTAATGGCCATATGTAGTCAGGCAGTTATGCAAAGAGTTTGGTGCGCGGTGCCAGGATATAACCCCAAATGTCCAATTTATTGTGTTCATTATCCTAAATTTTCTAAAGTGAGTTTCTGATTCCTTAGAAATAGAAAGTAATCGCAAATTGGGCTCACATAAGCATTTGTGAATTTTTTTTTGAAGATGCCTCTTTTTTTGGAATTATGTCTCTTGGTGTCATGTTGTGCGTCCCAGTTTGAACGTTGTTACCTCAGGTCATAATTTAGTTACTGTTGCATTGCACTCCATTATTTTCGGTTGCTGCATCTACAGCTGCACATGTGCACATGTGTGGGTTAGAGTGTGTGTCAGTGTGTGTGTCAGTGTGTGGCTGCATTGCAGTTTAAAGGATTTTCACTGGTCTTGCAAATTAGTTAAATCCTTTGTGTATCAAAAGTTATTGTCTAGCTATATTTTTGACTTGGGTGGTCGTAGGACAGCTAACTGCATCTGTTGCCAATAAATCCGTGAGAGTTGCTGCAGATTATGAGGTAGGTTCAAAAGGGTAGTTTTGGTTGTTTGTTTAGCAAAAATAAATTATTTAAGTGATATTGCACAAAGTTCCAATCTACTTGTAATTATTTATAATTTTCCATATTCTGTTGGAGATTTATGTTTAAGTTGCTTACCAAAAGAGTTATTAAAAATATTTAAAATTCAAAATTTTGACCCAACTATTAAGGACTATTAAATGAAGTATTAATAATTTATATAGTGTACCATGGTATTTTTTAATATTTCACAACTTGAACTCAAAGTAGCGAAGCCTGACGTAATCGTTGACAACGTAAATTAGACGGGGTTATCCTAATCGGACTGCCAATAAATTTAAACTTCGAAATTACTTCCGCAGAAATGTCGAACTCATATTTTAGCATATCTATCCGGCGCTCGTACCCGATTCAAGACTACATAACTCCACCCCCGATATCCGCTGGCGCTGTTGCGTAAATTATCAAACGGGCAAAATGGATAAAATGGGCGCTTATTTGCAATTTGAAGTGAGAGCTGATACAAAGATTATAGGCTCGAATATCAAATACACACATATGCACACACGAACACATGTGTACACAAATATACATATATACATATGTAGATGTATGCATTTGAACAACAACAACAACAAAAACGTTTATTCAACAAGCAAATGCATGATTATATGGTCCCACCCACCATATAAATCGTAAGTAGATCGCTCCCAACATACCAAGCGACACTGGCGGCACTCGGATTCAGATTCGCTCGGCATCGGACGTTAATGTCGAGAGTTGCGCCAGCTACTGCCGCCAGTGTTGCCTCATGGCCGTCATTTCGCTAATTTATCGCATCAATTTTAATCATTGCTGCCAGAGTCAAAGCCAGAGCTATCCGCTGCAATTTCAGCAACTTGCATTGTGGCTTCCGGTTCCGCCGCTCTAAAGCTGGACAACTGCTGCTGCTGCTGCTGCTGCAACTACTGGTGCAGCTGCAGCTGGAGCTGAAGCTGGCCTTGAGCAAATTGAAAATGATGGCAATACGCAAGATTAGCGCTTGTCCATCCGTCCGTATGTCCGTCCATCTGTCTGTTTGTCTGTGCGTTGTGCCACTCATGCATATGAATAAATTAAAAGATGAAATGGCTGAGTGGCACAGAATGGTCGTAGTGGGATAGATGCACTTACTAAAATGCATTTTCCAAATGTCAACAACGCACACGAGAACGACAAGCAGCAGGAGTAGAAGTAGAATGAGATAATGTATCGCGTGACACTCTAATTGCGGCACTCACTGTGTACATAATTTGACAGATCACATGACAAGAGTGGTCGGATGGAAGAGACGGGTGGAACAGGCAATATACGTGTATGTACCAGGAAGTGAAATAGCGGAACTCGAAAATTAATTTTCCTATTAAAATATTCTCACGAAATAAATATTCACAACTGCACACAGAGAAAAAATCATGTAAAGATAAAATGAAGTTTACATTTTTAATGTCAATATTTTTCAACTCAAATAAACGTGTTATATTTGTATTGTTAAAGTATTTATTTAAGACACATGCAACAATTTTTCGCAACACAAAATCTTCTTCATCTTTCTGGTCTTTCTGTCCTTTACTCCACCCAATCGCTTTGCTATTTTCCAAATCTATGATAATTATTTGTTATGTATGTATATAAATTTCATTATCGTTAATTAAAGAATAAATAAATGAATAAATAAATAATAAAAGGCGCTCCTTAAATTAATTGAAACTCGCTTGTATTACCAACTCTATTTACGTCTTTTGTGGCATATATTATTGCGCTTCTCTTGTGGCCTCAGGCAGATCCGAATAATGTATTCGTCTCTTCTCCACTTAATGCAATTCGGATTGTTTACCTGAAACTGCAGCATTGTTTCTGTTGCTGTTGCTCATTGGTGCTTGCAAAATTGCGTTGTGGGTATTTTGGAGATAAATTTCGACTGACTACGGTCCACAATTAAATTCATTGTCTTTTGACATTTGTGCTCACACATACACCCATATAGCAGCACTCACGCAAACATGTGTAAATATCAAACTGCACGCGTACACACAAACTCATACATATGCAGTCCCACTGCAGACGTACACTAACGAAAACAAGCTAGAATTTCAATTAATGCAAATATAGCCCACACCGGGTGAATTGATAGTTTGTCCAAATTAAAACAACAAAAACCGTAATTTGCATACCAGAAAAAGTGATTCTGCTTAGGACGCGCTTTAAGCGAAATTTCGGTTTTGTTTCATTTCGTCAATTGGAGAAACGCGTACTTTAAATGCGAAGAACTCGATTTATTTATATAAGAGTCAAGGTATGAGATTGTAATTAATTATAATTGAAGTTTCTTGTAGTTTTTTTACTTCTAATTTATTATTCTATATTCTAAATGTTTTCGCTTTCAGTGTCGAAGCGCAGCACAAAGCGAATTTAAATGCAGAAATCTTATTCAGCGATTTACAAGTAAAGCAAAAAATTAAAGAAACCAACGCAAAAACGAAATAAAAAAACAAGAAATTTATAGCAAATGCGTCAATAAATCTTGCGGCAAAAACGCAAGATTGCCGCATTGAAATTAATTTTGCTCGTTAGAAAAATACAAAAAATACAAAAAATAAATACGGGAGAAAACTTTCGGCAGCGCTTATGTAAAAAACCACTTAACGCCAGCGCTCACCAACACTTGCAAGAAAATGCATTTCCGGCAGCGCACCTTAATGGTTGCCAATTTCTTCTCCTGCTTCTTCTTCTACTTCTGTTTGAATTTTTGTTTTGCTGTTTGCGCTTGTAGTTTGGAGTAAGAAGAACTTTTACTGCAGCGTGTGAAAATCAAAAGTTCACCCGTTCAGCACTGGCGACGGTATTGAAGGCGTACCTTAATGTCGCCCACTTCACTTCGCTTCTCTTTAGCACGTTTATCATTGTTTTTGTTGTTGTTGCTGCTGCCGCGGAAAAGTGTTTTCGAAATGCCACCAAAACTACGAATACGTTGATGCACACTGGGGCTGCCCAAACCAGATTTCGCTTTAAGTTGTCAATTATTTTAGACCTTTGCTTTCGATCGGTTCCCAAAGGACTGTTCTGGGAATCGATCGAGATCATTTTTTCGTTTTAGTGTTACTCTTAAATAAATTCAGTAATATGATTATTAATTAATATAATTATTAATTTAAGAATACTTCCAGAACTTTGGTCGAAATGATTTTCAAATTGTTCGAGTGTGCGCCGTCACTGCAATTGAATTGTAAATCTCTTATTTACTTCTTCTATTCCGTCTCCTTCGTCTCTTTAGTCTTCTTCTTCGTCTTCATTGGGTTTTTCGTGTGGTTGTGGTGGCGAAATGTGAAAAAACGGTCATAAATTATCACATTGCGCTCTGAGGTTAAGTACGCGCACCGAATCGAATTGAATTTGTTGTCGTTGTTGTTGTTATTGTTGTTGTTATTGTTGTTGTTATTTTTGTTGGCGTTTGGGATTTGGCAAATGGTGGTCGCCAGTGTATGGCAAAAGAAGCAGCGTTATTTTTCTAAAGTGGCTAAAGTGGCTTTTATGTGATCGCTCAAATTGAATTTGGGCGACTTTTGTGATTGTAATTTTGCCTGCGCACTTTCAAAGCAATTTATTTAAATGGTTTTGATCCTCTCAGGAGCAGAAGGGCGATTTATGTTGGCACCACACGACGAACGCAAATAATTCGAGTGGTGTTGAAATTTTTTAAAAGCCCAGAGATAGATTTTTAAGAAAATTGTTTGGATTGTTGTGATCCAAGACAATTGAAGCTTTATAAATAATAAAAATATACACAACAACAAATGCGAAGTTTTGTGATTTTTTCTTATGTTAGGTGCCATTCGAAAAGGAATAAAATTACCTTTGTGAATTCAACTTCATTTAAAACTTGAGAGCAAACTACTTTTTAATGTGGACACAGCTTTTTGGCCAAAGCAAAGCATTTCGCCACAATTGGAAAATAAATTTTGTTGTCGCTTGCAAACCGCAACGCTGAAATCACGCTTGACAGCGCGAAAATTTGGTTTATTATAGCTGAAAAAACAGAAACAGAAACAAAAAGTAAAAACAACAAAATAAATAAATACTTACGCCGACAGTCAACCGCAAATTGCATGCAGCATGCGCTACCATGCTGCATGCTTTAATTTTGTTGCTAGTCAAAAATTTATTTTATTCTATTTTATTTTATTAAGCTTTAGTCACAAGTAAATTTTTACAAAAATTTTTTGTAATAAAACATTTTTTAAATAATAATAAAAACGATAAGAGTTTATTAAATATTCTGAAAACTCTTTCGTTCCATTTTGCTATGCAAAAACAAATACATACACAAAGATAGAAAGAAGAAAGCAAAGAGCAAAATGACAAATAAACAAAATACTTAAACACGAAAAAGTTTCCAAAAGTACAAACAAAAGCGCAATTAATTTCATTTCATTGTGTAAGACAATCAAAAGTAAAAAATAAGCGCAAACATTTTGAAGGAGCGAGTTTCTGAATAAAAATGCGCCTTAAATGACACAAATGAAACAGAGGAATCAGCAACAAGCTCATATACACACACACACACGCACACCCACGCACCTAACTCACTCAAGAGATTCTCGAAAGCAGCTTAGAACACAATTAAAATTCAAACTTTCGTTCGTTTTCCTTTCTGCATAAAATTCAAATGAAATAAATTAGGCACTGTCTAATTTTAGGCGCGCGAGCAACAAAAGCGACTTGGCGTGAGTCTGCATATGTGTGTGCGTAATGATTTTATGATTTATGATGCTTGTAGTAAAAAATGTTTTTTGTTGCTGAAGGAGTGTGGACGTTTGGGGCGCGGTAAGACTGGAGAATTTCACGCGCTTAAGTCGATGATTTTAGTCGACGTGGCGCAAGACTGCTTAAACAAAAATATAAACACACTCAAACAAAAGTTAATAAATATTAAAGCTAACCTCACACACACCAGCAGATATATGTGATATGCGGCAGACTCGCATAATTTCGAACAGTTGTGGCGAACTTAAAACACCATTTTGATTAATACATACATACGAGTATATAGATTGATTAAAATATATATAAACTTTGTTTGTTTAAGTTCGTTTGAAACTTTAGTTAGATCTTCAAGATTTTCAATTCTTTTGAATTGAATAAAATAATTGTTTATGCATGCAAAAATATTTTATTCAAAGCAAAAATGTTGAATTAAATAATTTTTAGTTTTTGCAGTTTAAATTTTAGTTTTCGATTTTTTGTGATCTTCGCTTGAAAGCGACCCATTCTAACTGTAGGTATTTGTGACTGTTTGGGTAATAGAAAACACACACAATGTGTGTGTGTGTGAATGTGTTGTTTGTTTTTATTTGAGTTGCTGCAGTTTCCATTTCTAATCATTTTGCTGATATTTGTTGTAAAATTGTCTGAGTAAAACAAACAATAGCAAAAGAATAATAATTGCATTCATACAAATGTATATATCCATTCACATATACATATACATATCCATACATACGTTTTTGCTGCTGCTATTAAAAATATTTGCAAAAGTCTGTCTGTGGAATATAAATAAAATGTATTAATTATTTTTAAAAACTTTTTTTTAGAGAAAGTTCAGAAAGAAAAAAACAATTTTAAAGTCCAAACCGATTTTAATTGAATTAAAAGTCGACTCGACTCGACTCGACTTGAATTTGTCTTGTTGGAATTTTTCATGCGACATGTTAAAGAAATTTCCATTCGGAAGGCGGCGGCGGCGGCGAATGGCGACGAACTTAAAATCAAAATCGACGGCGCAAAAATAAATATTGACAAAGAATTGCGACAAACGGACAAACAAAGCGAAAAAGATATCAATGAGTACAACAACAACACAACATGAGCGAGGAGAGAGTGAAAGTAAAGCACCAACAATAACAACATTTCCATTTCATTGAATTTTTAATTACAATTTAATTACCAAACATGTTCCAGCATTAATTCCTTTGTCAGTCGTACCAATACAAAAGAGATTAGGGAAAATTGAAACTGCTAAAGAACGGTAAAAATAGAAATGATGAAAATGGTAAAAATTGAAAAAATAAAAATATGATTAAAAATTTGATAAAAACATTTATTTAATAAAAAAAAAATTTGTTATAAATAAGAATTTTAATGGGCTGAATCTGTCTTATGATTTTTTGACAACAACAAAAAAATTGACCAATTTACCAGACCGGACAGCGCTGTTTCGGAATACGCTACCATTTCACATCAGCGGTCTTTTGGCTGAGAGAAGCTTTTCAAAGAAAACTTCCAAGTTTCAAAACGCAAGAATCGCTGAAGAACCTTCCAAATATTTTGTTATATTCTAAGATTTTTTATTTCTCTTGCGTTTTGTTATTCCATTTAAATTGCAAGCTCTGTACGAGTACAACAACTTTTTGTTTAACTTTCGAGCTGGAAAATGGTAAAAATCTTCATATGCAGAATGTAAATTTTAATTTATCTCAATTTGATTCATCGTATTAAAAGATTTCAATAAACTAAGTTATTTGACTTATGTCCTTTTATAAACCTAATATTCTAATAATTAGAAAAATATCGGATAAAAGCAGTTTTTAAAATTACTATTAATAAATAAAAAACAAAACATTTTATTTTATAATAACATTTTCTAAAACCGATTTCAATAAGTAGCATGTTTTTTCTTTATTTGTTATTCCAAATTTATTTATGCCCCATGAAATGTTGTTGATGCTGTTGGTTGGTCGTGAAAACGCCTCTTGATAAAAAAATGTATTTAAAATAATTTATTTTAGGCCCACAGCCTACACGCACAGCAAACAGAACAGGCCAGGCGCTGCTACGGTGAGAAGAGCGAGGGCAACACAATGGATTCATTTCTGAAGCGGCACACTTGCGCAAACACTCGGCGGCAGATAAATGTAGCTAAAGTGACAACAGAATAATAGATAAAAGGAAGGAAAGCAGTGGAAAAAGAAAAACACCCACGCTTAACGATTGACAACTTTATTGACACAGTAGAAAAATTAAAAAAAGTTGAATTTGAATTTGATTTTGATTTTGGTTTTTAATGCAACATTAACTTGTGATGACGGACGACGACAGCGTCGAGGAGCCATGTTGGCATTTTTGTTATTGACAGAATTCGTTTCGTGGCTGCTTGCTAAAAGCGTGTTCAATGGAGAAAACGGAAAAATAAAATAAATTTTAATATTTCCATTTTTTTATTGGTTAAATAAATAGACGCACCCATTGAGTAGGATTCGGAAAATATTCAAATTTCTTATTTGTGCAAAATTGAAGCCATAAGCGGCTTAAATGATAAATTTATGCGAGGGTGTTGAATGGCGTTGACGACGCCGCCAATGACAGCGACGATGATGACGCTGATGATGAAACTCTGCGATAGACGACAGTCGACAGTTGGCGTCTAAGCACACCAAGGAACGGGCATTTATGGTTTCTTCAAACAGGCCAATCTGATTTCGGGCAAAGCCGCTGTTTATTCTTCTTAATCATTGATTGTAATTCAATAAAATTGTTACAGTTTAATACCAAAATTGAGAGTTCTGGCAGACGTGACAACAAAGTTTCGTTTTTTGCGATAAGGATGAAATATAAGACGGAAGGAAGGAAGTTTTAAGCGATGTGGAGAATATTCACGTTCATAATTGATAAACGTGCTGGCGAGTTTAAAATATCATTTTCCAGTAAATAAAAACATTTTAAATGCGTTAGTTCAGCATTGAGTAGAAATGAATAAAACGAAATGTATTTCATTGGCATTTCAAGTATTTGCTTCTTTATTCGATTGATTAGCATATGCCAAATAATTACGAAATACATTTTAATTCCTACCACAATTTTAGTTTGTGATTGATTTCTATCAGCTCTTCTGCCGCTCGAAGCCAACTGTCGAAATGTTTTTTGCATTCTGATACCGAATCAGCGCCACATTAGTTCCGCACCCAATTTACGCCCCCCCACTTCTCATCAAAATATCTGCAAAAGGTTTTTTCTTTCTTTCTTTCTTTCTTTCTTTCTTTCTTTCTTTCTTTCTTTCTTTCTTTCTTTCTTTCTTTCTTTCTTTCTTTCTTTCTTTCTTTCTTTCTTTTAACTGAATGCGGCATAAATTTGCATATTTTATTGAGCAAAACTGCACAAACACCAAAAAATAAAAATAAAATGTAAGGCAAAAAAATCAAAGTTGTCAAAATCGACAAAAAACTTAAAAGGAACACCGCAACAAAATATGACAATAACTTTAGCGCAAAGAAAATTCTAAGAGAGAATAAAAAAATTCGAAACAGAAAAAGAACTTTATTTCGTTTTCTCAAAGCAAAATGTAGCAATGCATTTGTACACTGAAAAAAATGTTGCCCACTTGTCTCTGAGAAAATTAATTATTTAAAATAAAGTAGAAAATAAAAAAAATGCGAGAGTCAAGTATTATAAAATCATTAAAAAGAACCAAAGATTAACATGGAAACTTCTAAAAAATTGGACAATTTAAGGTAACAAAAGCTGAAGTGAGTTTAATAAATTTTTTGTTTAGCAATATTTCGAGCTTTTGGGGGCGCATTGATTTGGGACAGTTCAGTGCCTGAATTGGTTATTGAAATAATTTTCGGTGTTTGATGCACTCTGTTGGCCTCGATCGAAAGCACAAATTGCGCAGAAGACGAGCAGTTTGAGGCAAAGCGAAGGAAGGAATATGGCAGGATAAGGATAGGTTAGGGGAAGGCACCCTCGTATTTTTCTTTACAACAATGTTGAAATTTGTTTGTTGCAGCGTGCAAAGCGCGGAATGAAAAGATAATTCGCATTTCGGATTTATTTATTTGAGTTTGAAAGAATGTGAAAGGATGGCGGAAGGGAGTAAGGAAGGCAGGCAGGCAGGCAGGCGCAAAGGACAAAACTTGCTTCAGTTGCTGCTCATCGTTGTCGCTTGCATATGGTAATCGTACAAAAGGCGACAATGTGTGTTTGTGTATGTGTGTATATGTGTAAATGTGAGCAAAAAATAAACAAAAAAACATTCGCTGCTTTGTTTTTTTTCAGACAGGCAGAGTGAGTGGTGTGCGTAATGCATTTAAAGAAAGTTCAAGCGTAATAAATATGATAAAACTGAAAAAAGGGAAAAAATTGGTGGGAGAGGAGGAAGCGTCGTTGCAGCAGGCGCCTCCGCGATAGCGAAAAAAGAGACAAAACTTATTGTGAAACTTTTTTAGCTCCAAGACGATTGTTATTTTTGTTCTCAAGCAAATTTCACGCAGTTGTTTAAATTTGTTGAGCAAAGCCAGGCTTAAAATTTATGCATAAGAGTCTTATGGACACAAAACGTTCTCTGTATGAACAACTGGATTTATTTGAAATTCAAACAAATTTCAAGACAATCACTAAAATTTTAATTTAAAATGCTTTTTATTAACTTTTGACTGTAATAATATTTTTGCATCTAAAAGTTACTGAGTTTATAAAATAAAAATGTTTGAAATATTTTTGGAAAATAAAGTAATTTAATTAAAAAATAAAAAAACATAAATTCCATATTTGCATTCGCAAGTGTCAGCCATTCCAGTCGGCTTAATTTTTCAATCACCAAAGTAGTCGGCGGCATATTTTACGCTCACTACCCGGCGACTTGTTAACGATGCGGTTGAGTAATTTGCTGCAAGAGCAGCAGATAGCAACGCAAAAGCAGTGGCTCACAAAGTGCAATAATTGTCGCGCCATCAACAGCGCCAATGTCCACGCTGGCGCTCTCACAAACACAAACACAATCAACGGCAACACTAGACGCCGGAAGCAGTATTTTAGGCGCACATTCAGCGCTATTGCCAATGCACAGGATCATGGTGTCAGCTTATAAAAGAGATTTGAAGTTTTAAATCTCTGTGCAATTTTGGATGGATTTGAAAAATACTTTTGAGGTTATTTTATTGGTTGCAAATGTTGCCAAGATTAAAATAAAATAATTTTCAAAACTAAAATTTATTGTGTTATAAACATAAATTGCTTAAGTCTTCTGATATTTATTTGAAATTTCGTCTCGTCAAGGGTTATGCTAGAGTACTGTGAGGCTGCTTGCCTGTCGCTGACGTTGATAATGATGAAGCCACTTTGGCGTTTTGGTTTTTCGGAGGCGCAGAATGAGTTAAACAGTTTCGGTGGTCATGCTTGCAATTTAAGCGCATGTCGTGCAACATTTTGCGGCGACTTTGTGTGGCGCACATTTAGGCGCGGCAACGAAATGTGGACGAAAGCGCACGATTGAAATGAAACCGCGAATATATAGAGACACACACACATGCACATACACAAATACACATCTTCATGTATTAGTTGACTGTGCAGCAAAAAGTCTTTTTAAAAAAATGAATTCGAATATGTTGAACGAAGTGATAATTTACTATAAAATTATTCTTAAAATTGTGTTAAGTTACTCGTAATATAATCATATCTAATTTTTATTATTATTTTATATTTAGTTATCAAAAATCTTTTCAAAAACTACATTCACAAAAATTAAAATACCGGAAAACTATTTGAAAATAGATTTTAAAGCATGTCGTATAAATTTTGCGCTAGTTTGCTATTTCGCCTAAAAGTCGACCGTAATTTTTTTGAGCTAAACAAATTTATTTATGCCTTTGACATGCATTTCGGTTGGCGGTTTTTTATTTTGTGTGTGGCTTTTCTTATTTTGTGGTTAACCTAACAGAAAGAAGAAATAAAGCCAAAAGCATCGAACACAAAAACTTTTTATCATTTTTCCATTATTTCTTACGTTTGACAGTTTTATTGCAAGCTGCTTCAGCTACCGCTTGCATGCGCCACCACATTGCGACACGGAAAAATGTTGTTGCATATTTTTTGGCTTTCTTACCCGAAAAATAACCGAAAATGTTGAAAGCAGGCAAACTACATTTCTGTGCCTGACTGCCTGCCTGCCTGCAATATTTTCACATATCTTATGGCGCACAAATAGATATGCTTGTTCTTTTCGCTGTCGTTGCTGTTGTTGTTGTTCTGCAACACACACAAAATAAACGCAAATATGTCTTTTGACATATTTCCACAGCACACACTCACTGTAGCATATTTTTTGGCGCATGCAAAATTTGCGCATCGCAAAAATATGCAGTGAACTGCATGTGGTCCAGCTGAAAAGAGCCTTAAAATTTTGTATAGCAATTCAATTGAAAAGCTTTAAACTTCTTGTCGACTTTCAATGCTTGCAACTACATAGCTACGCATTATTCGCAACTCTCGGGCTAAGCTTCTGAACGCATCAAATTTTCATGATATTTAGTCGCTAAAATATTGTAGCAGCATTTGCGGCGCACTTGCAGCACCATGTGAAAAACCGAAGAAAAAGCGAAAATGTCTCATGGAGGAAAATAAAGTCATTTCCTTTGGAAAATCCCATTTAACGAAAAGTATCCTTCTTTGTAGTCCATTTAACGGGATTTGTTAGCGTGACTCCTCTTGACGCCCGTTTCACCCTATTTAAAGTATAATTCCCCTTTAAATAACGAGACAGCGCCGCTTAAACGACCGTTTGAGTGCCATCATCCGACAAAAGATGGCGCCGCGCGCAAAAGTCGCTCAGAAGATATCGCACAGTACTTTGTACTATAAGAAAACAAATAAAAATTAATAAAAAAATATGTGAAACAATTTAAGTTATATATCATTTATTTTATCTTTTGATTAAATATAACTATTTTGATATCTTAAAAAACCTTCAGATGGATTTTTTATGGTTTTGTTGATTTGTGATTTAAATTTCAGAAATTTTTTTTATAAATTTTTTTGTTAGTTTTTGTTGTCAAATTTATTCTTTTTTTTCAAATCAAATCAAATTACTGTGCATCGCAGTAAAAGTTTAGATGCGACTCCAAAATGTTGCAGCTACAATTGCTGAGATTTAGTCACAATTGCTGCGACGCTGAAGCAAAAGTAATAATTTCTTATTTTCTAGAAAAAAATAGAATTACAGGATGAACTTCAATTGGCTCCAAAATAGTTGCAGAACGATTTTCGCAAAAATGAAGACTGCGATTTTATTTGTTTTTATTTTTTTGTAAATAAAAGCGACAAGAATGAAAAATTTCGTAGATAATCGCATTTTATTGCGAAAGATGCGAACGTTGCGTTGTGAAATGATATACCCAACTTATGATACGCAACCGAATATCAAGTTACTTCCGCTTCCGCACAAACTCACCAACTGAGGAGCTTTCAATCAAAACCTAATAAATCCAAAGAATTCCATATAAAGAACCAAATTTATTTTATGATGCGTTTATTAAGTTTTGGATGAATCTCATCGGATCCGAAAATCAGATTATTAAAAAAAGCCTTCTGTTACGTTTAAGAATTGGAAACGTAACAGAAGGCTTCTTTGGAAAAATCAAAGAAAAACAGCATTGCTAAAAATCGTTTAAAATGGTAATTCGTAAATCTTACAGGAAAAAATGTCGTTAATATGTATTGTATCTAAACTTGATTTTTTTGCAAACTATTTGAAACCGTTTTAATACCAAAAAGTTTTTTATATTATACACAAACAGTGTATTACAAAAAATAGTACATTTTCATTCTGATTTCGCCAGTTTATTATTGAAATTTTTTTAAAAGCAAAAAAAAAAACAATTTTTGTTATATACACAAATATTTTTTGAGTTTTTCTCAGTTACGTTGTTAGTGGATTTAGCAGTTTCTGATTTAAAGCTCCACAACTGTGCTATAAGCACCCGTATATGGGTTTGTTTGGGTGTGTGTTTATGTACATATATGTGTGATCCTGCGGTTATCAGTGCAAAAAGTCATCGTTCGTTTCAGTTATGAAAAAATCGATGGTAAAAAATTTTAAATGAAATGAAACGCGAAACTTTTGAGCTTTGATATTCTGAACTTGTGGCAAAATTGTTAACTATTATCTTATCCTTGCTGGCTGAGTGAACGTATCCATGTTGTTATTTTGGATTTTGGATTTTTGATTATTGTTATTAATATTTTTATATTTTTGATGTTGTTGACGACCGTTGTACGGAATTAGTTGAAAAAGTTCTTAAACTACATTTCAAAAACCAAATAAATTGTAAGCGAAAAATCATTCATTTTTTTATTTAAACTTGAAATATTTTGTGTTGGAATTTCGTTGGTATAACTGATATTAGTTAAATCGCTCACTTTCGCTTGTACTGTCGAGTAAAATCCTTTGAAAGCTTCGCAATCAATACGCGCAACTTATGCCAGAAAACGTGCCGCATATGCAGAGCAGAGCGTGATTTTTTGCATTGCACCGCAGCGCAACGTGGTACTTGCGGAGAGGAGGTAAGGGAAATCTTTAACAAAAGCCAAGGCGAAATAAATTCGGCACGAGGTGCGCAGGTTGCAACGCGTCGAGTGCCACAGATGCAAATGCAGCGCAGCAATTGCTGCTAGCGCAGAAAGCGACGCGCGTTGACGTCTTTCAGCCGTGACAAACTGTGACGACACGCTTTCTCGTCTTATGTACCTTCAATATCTGAAGAGGAGGCGAAGAAGGAGGTCTGCTTGAAGCATACGTGTTTTGTGGTTTCAAGGAAGCGTCACTGAAAGATTTTGGGCGTCGCAGAGCAGCAGCGGCTCAGATGAAATCACGCGCATCAAAATTGCATTTAAATATCGAAATTTTCTTCCGATGTGACGCTACACTGGAAAACCAAAAATTCATATATAACAATTTAAAAATATTTCAATTAAGGATTATCTGTAATAATGAAATGGAATTCAAAATTGATTAGCAAAGGAGATTACTTTTAAAATAATTCATTATTTTTGGAGAATTTAATAAAATGTAAACAATGTTAAGTAAACTGTAAATCGCTCCTCACTCTGCACATAAAGACGCTTGAGAAAGCTGCCGCAGGGCATTGAGCAACTTTAGCACTGCTTTAACTTTTGCTAAATGCTTTTGTTGCTGACTTGCTCCAGCAACATTATTCATGTTAGCAATTTGTGGGCTTGTGTGTTTGTGTATATTAATCCATATACTCACATGCATAGATATTTACGTGTGTACGTATGTATGTATGTATGTATGTATGTATGTATGTATGTATGTATGTATGTATGTATGTATGTATGTATGTATGTATGTATGTATGTATGTACAAATGCATTATTTCGTGTGTGCGTGTGTGCAGCCAAAACCGCAGCAAAACGAAATTCAATAAAATCTTTTGTTTTACTTTGCTTCTCGATTAAGCTTTATTCATCTTCTTCTTCTTTGTCGCTGCGTTTGCCTGTGCTGCATTAGTTTTCGTTCAGAAGCATAGCATATGCTTCTTCTTATTTTGTCTGAGTGTATTTGCCAGTTTGAGTGTGTGCCATTTTAGTTTTGTGGTAATTTTGCACGTTCGTTGCATTTAGTTCATTCCCAAATGCATGCGGCAAACAGCAAAAGCCGCACAGGAGTGCAACAAAATGGGAAAAGAAAAAACTCATCATCGGCAGCAGTAAAAGGATGTGTAGCCTTGCGTTTTACTTTTTGCCTTGCGCCTTGACTTCACTTGATTCTGCTTTGCTCTTCTTACTCATTAGTTTTCAGTCGCGGTTTTTGGCGCTGCTTCGACGCTGCAAGGGAAATGAATGTGGTGCAGTAAAATCATCGAATGAGATTTCGCGTGAGTGCGTGTGAAAACTGTTTGAAAAAATAAATTTGTTAAATAGAATTTATCGTTTCTTGATTTTCAGTTGTTTATTGAGTTAATTTAATATAAAAAATGATATTTTTAAATTAAAATAATTTCATAAGCTTAGCTTTTAACAATCATAAGCGTTTCTAAATGTGAAAAAACAAATTTCAATATCTTGACGTTAAAAAAATATGCAACATCATAATTTAAGTACTCGTTTTTTTTAAGCACTTATGAGGCGTGGGTGTGTGTGCCACAAATATACACACACAGAAACTTGAATATCCACAAATGTGCATTACGAAAGTCGTGTCACCGCAACAGTTGAACAGGATAAATAGGATAAAAAGTGACAAACGCATGTCACGTGACAAGGCACTAGAAATGGTGGCGGCGGCGCCAGCAAAAAATGATGCAACTTGTTGTTGATGTTGTTGTGCTTTAGCGGCACTTGTTTCTGGCACTCATGCGCTAAGGAAAAAATGAAACGCAACATACCACAGAAGACAAAGCAAAAACGACACAAAGGCGAAAACAAAGAAACACGAAAATTATCTCGGCATTGCGTGCATATCCTGCGGCATAAGAATGTGGAGAAGGGGGTGCAAAGGCGAGTTGGAAAGAAAAGACAAGGCAGCGAAGAGTGAGTGGCATTTGCGGAAAATGCAATTTATCACAAGCGACGGCAGCAACGAAAGCAGAAGCTGCAGCAGTTTGCATATGCGTGCGTAACGATGCACGTAAGAACGGCAGAGCGTAGCAACGCAATGCAACGAAGGACGTAGTCGTAGACGTGGACGTGGACGTAGACGTAGAGGTAGAGGTGGAATATGTGGAAGACGAGTTAATGCGGTAAGGGAATACAAGCAAATGCGAAGCACAAGGACGTCAAGGACAGTGTACGAAAAACAAAAATAGATACATAAAAGCATGTATTAAAAGAAATCATTATATATTTATATACATAGTAATAAATAATTGTTATTATGATAATCATAATATTTATAATAATAATTGTACAATTTACAATAGCTAGTTTTTGTAAGCAAATTCAATTAATGTGATGCACTGTGCGACGACACCAAAGGATTTTTGGGATACGAAAGCGAATTACGTGCGGGAAAAAGTTGTATGTTATGTTGCATGAACTACGCAAATTGCGAGTGTTCGTGTGTATTTGCAGTGCGTGCGTGTATTAGTGCAAAAGAGTGTGCGCGTATGTGTGCGAGTGTTTGCGTGTGAGTGATGTGCAACGAAAAACACTTAAAGTTGCAAAAGTACCTGTGGGATTACTTCGTTGCTGCTGTTTCCTCTGAATTAAAATGCAAATCCAACAAAAGCAATTTATCAGCGACCGAGCAGCAAAGCGTTCCGCAAACGAACTGAATTGCGTTTTAAAAATAAGGTCCAGAAAAAATTCAATATTTCGTAAATTATTTAGAATTTGTTTTGAAATATTTATCGAAACTAAAAATATTATAATCAAATGATAATATTTTCATAATACTTGCAGAATGTTTTGAAAGCCTTTGACTTAATATAGATTTTTTTGTTTGTTTGTATTTAGTGTTATTATCACCAGGTTAACCAAATACAAAAATAATACAATGGAGACCTCAAAGAATTTTGTCGTGAATAAATATCTGTCTGACTGTCTGTCTGTCCGTCCGTCCGACTATCTGTCTGTGTAAGTAAACACAGAGGTGTGCAAACTACAATGGCAAAGACAAAAGCCAAACTTTATAATTCCTTCGCTGGCAAAGTTGAGAATAGAAACAAAAACAAACAAACCAACAAAAGGCAACCAAGTTAAGAAAAAGAAAACGAAAACGAAACGGTTAAAGACAATGCCAGTTTGTACATACTACTGCAGCGGCTTCCTTTTCCGCTCCTCCCGAAGGAAGGTGGAGTAGGTACACGACTGTGTGTAATGTGTGCTTGGTATGTGGCCTTGTGTGTTTATCTTGCCAGGTAAATCATTTGAGACGCAACTCAAACAAATGCCAAAGTATTTTCAATTCCAAGAAATTCTTTTCCACAAACTACCAAGAAAGAGAAGCATCTACAATCCATACCAGGGGAATCGAATTTAAACAATGGCAGTCGTAGGGACTGTACGAACGACTAAAGGCGCGTACCATGCAATCGAGCAAGCGGAGTTAAGGCGCTGCATTGCGACGTTCTGCTACAGCTCCAACTTGAGGATATGTGCTTGTGGGCTTTTGTGTATTATTTCGCGGTCTGGGTGCACCTTGTTTTGTTTACATTAGAGTTAAGTATTCGAATTTATTATTGAAGAATGATGCGAATAATTCAAAAACTATTTTAGGTTTTTAACGACATCGGTTCTGATCAAGTTAGTTTATGGAACAGTTTTCAACACTAACTTTAACCAATTTATATATACTCCGGTAATTATAATTTCGTAAACGAAACTCGGTTTCCCGATTCCAATTTTGATTCTTATCGGATATTGGACAAGTAAATTTAAATAAACACTCATGATTTTGCAGTTCCAACAATGATCTGAAAAAAAATCGAAAAACTTTGACAGGGAATCCAACCAGCAAACAACCAGGTTAATATACTTGACGCTCGCCTGGCGAAATTCTTTTGTATGTTTCATTTGTGCTGGAGCAGCAGTTTCTTCGTCGTTCGGTTTTGACTGTTTGGACTGCCACCAGTTGTGGCCACGACAGCAAAACTTTCTTTTCGAAATTGAACTGACTGCTCCGCTGCTAAATGGAAAAAGTTTAAATGACGCTGCAGTTTTAAAATTTTGAATGCGGCAATAGCAACTCCAGCAACAGGAGCGCATACGTTATCAGCGGCACCAGCGGCGACTTAAGGCGGTTGGAAATCGTTGCTAGCACTGATCCTTCCGTCGAGTCGAATGGGCGGCTTGACTTTGAACAAATGTTTTCATTTATTTTGCGGAATAAAAAATAGAAAACTTACTAAAAGACGACGCAGCGGTTTGAGATATCTGCACAAGTAGTGGATAACACTTTCCAGTTGCAAATACAAAAATTATCAAAGTACACTTTTGGCCCGAATGTTGTGCGAAGCGGAAAACTTCTTTTTAATATGTTAAGCAGTGGATAAACTTTTCCTAAAATACTTTTTTAGATTATGTTGAAATTTTGTTGTTTCCGATTCTATAAATCGTTTTTATGTTGCATTATAACATTTAATCGATAAAAAATTAAAATAATTTTAAAAATTAACTTTAATAAAGTGTTAAGTTAATAACTTTTGTATTTGTTTGTGGTATAAGTCAGCAGGTTTTACTTTAGCTTACACAAACAAATATATTCCTTAGGCCACGACGTAAAGGTTTAATGAGCCCTGGACATGCACATCACACTTAACAGTGTTACGACACAGCACAGGGGTGCACTTTTCTGCAGCATTTTGCTAGTTGTTATGGCGTTAAGCGTCAAACTTCCATCCTGAAGCAATGTTAAAGAAACAAAAAATAGATAATAAAAGGAAGCGAGAACCAGCCAAGGTTAGTTTTTTCGCTCTTGGTCCGTGGGGTATGCTATAATTTCGGCGTCACACAAACTTGCGCCATCAAAGACGCAATTCTCATCATAGTGACAAGCGACAAGCGGGAAAGTCAAGCATCAAGCAACATGAAGCGTAGACACAACAGCCGCCGCAGCAGTTTCAACTTTAGCCATTCTGTTTGTTCTGTCGGTGCACAGTACTTTGTGGTAAGGCGCATAATCTTCTCAAATATAGAGTTTGTGTTTATATTATTTTATTATTTTATTCCAATTATATCTTCCAATTTTAAGACAAAAATATTCTAGAAATCTACGGTAAATCTACAAAACCTGATGATTCTGTGTTGGAAGATAAATTCAAAAAATTGTAAGCTGCTTCATTTTTAACATAAACTGAAACATTTTCCCATGAATTGTTTATAAATTCAAGTTCTAAACTTAAGCGAACGGGAAACATAGTCGATTGCATTTATACACCATCTTTTGTCATCGTATTGAGAAATAACTGTTTAATAATGTTTCATAATTATTTAATTATTATTATTTTATTTTAAAATATTTTATTGTTAATTTCTAAAATCAATAACTCGTCAAAGTACTGTACAATGCTGCTGTGTCTGACGCAGTGTGGCATAACCTTTTTTTTTGGGATTTTTCTAGTTGAAGGTTTTCAGCTTAAAATTCATTGTTTTTTCATTGTTGGTTGGTTCTTGTAGCGAGCGAGCGAGCGAGTTAAGTTAAGTTAAGTTGTTTGTTTTTTTTTTTTCGGTAGGAAATTGCAGCTTTATACAAGTTTTATTTTATTAAGGCTTCATGTATAATTTATTGCACTCTCGAGGATAATCGAACAAGTAAGTTGCTGTTGCTATTGTTGTAGTTGTTGTTGTTATTGTTTGTGTATATGCTGTAGTTGCTGGTTTGGTTTTTGCTGCTGACACGGATTAGTTGAAAGTTTGAAGTATTTGCGTGGCAAGGAGAAAAAGTGTTGCAGTCACTGCTGAAATGTGGCAAGAAAAACGAAAGAAAATTCTTTAAAGTGGCATTAAAGGGCTAATGTGCCGTTAAGTTGCAAGAAGGAAAACTCTTTGTTTTTATTTATTTGTTCTTGTGCTTGATTTCTTCGAAATTTGATGTGAAACAACGCAGATACCATAACAGAACAGGAGAACATTTATTTATCAATATTATTTGTTATTGTTTCATATGAATATCCTAAGAATCTGCTCTAGTTATAATTAATAAAAAAATATTTAAATAGAAATAACGAAATATATCTGAAGAATGTTTAATAAAATTATATTTTAATGGACTTTTTCCTTCAAAAGTATAGTTTAACAACTGGTTGACGTGCACAGAATAGTGTAAAAAAAACAATTTTCGTTGTTAGCAAACTCATTCTAAATATTTCCCATTTTCCGCTCGTTTATGCGTTTTCAAGCATTTGCAACCATTTGAAAACATTCGAAAATATTTGAAACCATAACAACGACATCAAAAGTAAACCACACGCAGCTAATGTCCCTTTTATGCAGAAATGTTTGTTGCAAAAGTCGAGAAGGGAAATTTTCTTACACAAAAAAATTAAATAAAAAAAACCGAATGCGGCAACTTTAGCGAACAAAAAGCGACATTGTTTCCGTCAAAAGGCAACATACACGCGTACACCCTGTACACACACATTATCTAACTTTGTGTGTGTGTGTGTGTGTATGTGCATTTGTAAGAGTGTGAGTGTGAGTGTTCGTATGCTTGAGCTGTTGTAATATGCTTTAATGTGAAAAGTTTTTCATACTAAAACTTCTACCGACACACACCTACTCTGCACACACGCATACATATACAAATATTTGACAACTGCGTGTGAATAGAGAAATGGCGAAGAAGAAAGAAGGACCCAAATACATAATATACATGTATGCGTATGTTCGGATGTGTGCGCCAGCTTCTTGCTTAGTTGTCGGCTTCCTTTGCGGTTTGGAGCTTTTTGCTGCTTTTGTTGTTGCTATTGTACGCGTAGCTGGCGCGCAGCTGATGAGGAGGCACTTTTAGTTCTTGCAGTTTTGTTGCTAGGCGACTTGCTATTTTTATTCTCTTATTATTATTATTTTTTTTGGCTGGTGAGGGAAATTAAAATCCTGTGACTTTTTGTTCACGCTGTACAGCACATTTTCCACTGAGCGTTGAGGCGTCAAAGAACTTGATTACAAAAGAAAATTACATTCAATCAATCGAGTTTTAAGACATCTTCAGAAATAGCTTCTCAGTGCTTATGACTGACAAGAATTATTTTAAATTTGGCAGCGAAGATTATTTCTTACCAAAACGCCATCATAATTGTGAAGCTTTTGTAATACAATATTTGCTTATAAAGTAATCTTATATTGGTTCAGTGCGTATGAGTTATTAATTATTTCAAAATTTAAATAAGCGAAACTATTTAATTTATTTTATGAATAAGAAGAAGATATTTGTTTTGACCAATTACATTTTCTTAGCTTTTTTGAGATGTACTAAAAAAGGTATTAAAATTTTTAAAATTTATATCACTCTTAGTCAGCATTTTGGCTTATCTTTTTTATATAATTTCTTTACTGAAGTGGCCTCCGAAAACTTTAACAACAACTGTTACAGCACTACCAACACCCAAGCACCATTCAAGCTCCCTAAGTAACATTTTTCCTTAGTAGCAGTGGCATTAAAAAAAGTTCAAAATAAAATAAAAGTTTTAGTTTCAAAACTGCTGTTAAATTGTCAAGCTTATATACCCCCGAAGCAGTAAAAAAATACAAGGCAAGGCAAGGCAAGGCAAGGCAAGGCAAGGCAAGGCAAGGCAAGGCAAGGCAAGGCAAGGCAAGGCAAGAGGAGAAAAGACAAGAGAAACAAAAAATAATGGGCGATAATGACAAGCAACTGTTGACAATAAATTATCTTAGCAGCAATTTCGACAATTGCGGTATCCTGCTGCTGGTACTTCTTCGCTTTTGTTGCTGCCACTTTTGGCATGAGTGCACAAAAGCGAATTTCAAGTTAATTTTCAAATGGCAGAGTGGCCATATACTTGTACAGCGTTTCTTCACACTCCAATGGCACTTACCACCATTCATTTACTCACGCACTCACTCACACTCACTCACACTATTGCACGCACACATACAGCACACTCTTAAGACAGCTTAAAGTTGACATTTTATGAGGTTGGCCATAAAGTTAAGCAAAACTGTTCCATAAGATTAATTTAATTGTAATTATAGACACGCAACTTTTCTTTTCCTTTTTGCTCTGGTTATAAAATGATAAATTGTTGCTTTACCCTTAGACGAGCTATGAGCTACGCAAAATGGCCAATAAAATTGCGTTTTAATTACTTTTGAAAAATGCTTCAACTTTTGTTGAAGCGACATTCCTCAGCATCACTTGAATTTACTGTCACTCATTCGCCATGTTCAACAAATTTTGGTTTTAATCACAAGAAAGTATAAAACCTTTCAATTTTTGTTCTTTTGTTTAAATAATAAAATTTGATATTGTTTACTTTACCGAAATACTGAAATTCTGTTTGAAAAACTGTTGAAAAAAATTGCAAAACAAAAATTATATAAAAAACAACAACAAAAACAAGTGCACTTTTTGCGCAAACTTTTCAATAAATAAAATTACAAAGTTTTGCTCAGCCAACAGAAATCTCAATTCGAATTGTCGAATCAAATTCAAGTTGGCAAGAAACAAGCCTGAACTTATACCCATGCACACACACACTCACATCCACTCACGAACAAACACACAGGCATACACATCAATTGACCGTAAAATCTATTCGCTTGCTCGCCGGTTAAGTTTTTTGTACAGATTGCCTGCCGCTCAAATAAAGTTCCCTGAAGTAAACTATTGAGCCTTGCTCCTTGAGGCTCGAAAACAATCACCTTGGCCAAAAGTACGAATGGAAAAATCTTTGCAAAGTTTTTTGTGTTAGTATTTCTTTTTTCTTTCTTCTTTATTTTTTTGTTGTTGCAATCAGCGCACCATAACACAGCGGTAGTCAACAACAACAAAAACGCACAAAAAAGTTAGTGGGGCACATATTTGTTTGTAAGGAGAATTCGAATAGTAAAAAAAATATTAAAGGATGATTATTGGCGATGGCGTTGGCAACGAAGACACCAAAAGAATTTAAAAGAGTCACCTTATCCGTGACACAAAAATAGGAATGGGAGGGAAATGAAAATTTGTTTGTATGTAGAAAAGCCAAATAAAGCTGATTACATGAGTCCAACGCAAAATACCAGGTGACCTTGGAATTTTGTTCGAATTATTTCGTTAGGTAAACAATTTATAGACACTCTTTTGTGTTTTTATTTTATGTGCTTTGGTTCAGGTTTATTAATATATATAATTGAAATAGAGTTCCAAAATTTACTTGCGATGACATTCATTTAATTTATGTGTATTTGGATACCACACATACTAAGATTCAAAAAAAATTATTCTTGTCGCTTTAAACCACTTCCAATGAGTATTATAAAAAAATTTAATTTCGATAAAGTTTTAATCGTGCCATTAATTTTACTCATTAAATTAAATGAAACATCATTAAAACATTTTAAGGATATAAATTCAATGTGTTGTTTTTGTTGTTGTACACATATCTATTCAGTAATATATAATAAAATTGCACATAAAAGAGTAACCCACATAAAAAACCGCTGAACCAAAATTCGGTATAAAACAAAACCAGCAACAAATCTTACCAACTTTTTTATTGCAATTCGCACACACTCCAAACACACACATACACACACAGAAAAGATATGCCCAAAATAAAAACTTGGCCGCTGTAAAGATAAACTCACTCCGCTTTGTTAGCCCCTTTCGCAAAAGTTCGCTCCTCTTGCGCTGCCTTGGACAAAGTTTTGGTTTCAACAGCGGCAATTAAAGTTTGTTAAACGCTGCTGAAATTTGTACAATTAAACAAAATTGCTCTGCACAAAATTACATAAAAGTGCAGAGGCAGAAAAAAATTCAAAGAAGAAGAAGAAGAACGCATAAAAACAGACGCACACATGAAGCATCGGAAACCGAAAACGAAACAAAATATGTGAAATGTGAAGTTGGGCAGACGCAGAACTAAAAAAGATAAAAAAATAATATTGTTGTAGCTACCACAGCAATCCAAGTAAAAGCCAGATTTCATAAATTGGCAGGAGGCCTCCTTGCTCGCCTCAGGAGTGCTTGTTTGAGTCCTTACTTTTGCGCACAAATACACTTTAAGGACTTTAATACAGGCAAAGTTTAGCATATAAATTAACATACACAACAAACAACATTTATTTAAATAAAAGTAATAAAAATATCGACAAGTCACACGAAAATAACCAGAAAATATCTTAAAATACCCAGGCAAAGCGAAATTGAATATTAAAAAATCATCTTTAAACAACATTTAAACCTGGTTTACTAAACTAAACGCTCAAAAATCAACAATGTTTCATGTTTTCTCGGAGGAAAATAATTTCATTTGATTCCTTTGAAACACAACACGATTCTTTTTTATTAGAAGTTAGTTACTGTGAAAATTCTTAAATCAAGTGTAAAGAGCTAAAATAAAAAACCAGATTGTAAAATATTGTAAATAGCGCAAAGGAGCGGCAATAACTTTTCGCACACGATTACAGCCGGCAGCCGCAGTTTCAGCAGGAGCAGCAGCAGCACCACCACATAATGTTGCACAATTATGACTTTGCAACTTGCCACTAACCGCATGCAGCTTGTTAGATTTGAGTGCGGTGATTACGGCAGTTTAACTGTAATTTTATTTCGTATTTATAATTTTTAAAAGCAACAACTTTACGATAAAGACGTTGGTACTTTTTGCAACTTTAGATTGACGTACTTCCAAAAATAAATAAGAAAATTGAGAAAGCCATACAAAGGGCCTTCGCGCGCACTCGATGCGTTTTTAATGGTCTCTGCAAAATCATTTTCAAATAAAACGTTGCATTCACTTAGTCCGCTGCTCTGAACAGTATTCTTTTCCGATATGAAGTCATTTTTTTACTGCCATTAAGAAACTGTGTGGGAAATTCAATTTGCCAGGCTTCGCAGTTAAAAGGATAATACGTCCTCTTTGTGTTGCAGGTTGCTTCGTTGTTTTGTTGCTTGGCTGCTTGGTTGCTTGTTCGGTGGTTTGCCTTCGACAACAGTGCGGTGCGGTCTGTGGATTCCTTGGTCGATTACTACTGATGACGCTCCAAGAATCGGCTGCAGAGTTTTTTTTTTATTGGTAGCAGAGGTTGTGGATAGTAAGAAAATACTATGAAAGATGTCGAGAGCAGGCAAGGAAATGTAATTGTAATATGATATGGTACACTAATTGGATTCAAAATTACAACTAACGATTATCTTTGATTGTAGTGGATGAAAAAGTTTTAATAGTTTTTCAAACATATTCAATCTTCTAATGATAAAGTAATAGAATTAAAAAATTGAAAACTATTATTAACAAAACCTTCTTTTAAATTAAATCTAAACAAATAGGAAATACAATTTATAATTATTTAACAGTTATAACTAATTGGAAATTAATAATGAAGCTATGCTCTATGTAGAAAAAACTATGTAAAATTTTTAATCTACTCTCCCAACACTGAATCTTAAATTTCGTTAAGAAGAGAGAGTCTTCACTGTCCCTAGTTGTACAACATTTGCTAATACACATTTACTGCTACACATATACTCGTACATACATATATATACATACTCCACATTGGGATTTGCTTTCAATTTGTTGTTGCTGTCGTTTTTTTTTTTGCGTTCTTTCTACCTACGTTTCGTGTGCTTGAACAAATGCGAAAAATATTATCCTTTATCCTTTTAAAAGTCAATCTTTTTGTAATTTTATAAAATGCCGCTTGTATGAAAGTAAGTCGCTTGCGCACCAACAACAATAACAATCGCAAAAAAAATTAATTTTATTTTAATGGTCGTTTGGTTGTTGCGGGATTTTAGGGATTTAAATTGTTTTTTTTTGTGTTCGAGCGAGTTGGTATACGTAAAATGCAGAAAAACAGTAAATGGCGCACCGCAATCAGCGAAAGTTGATTTTGTTGTTGTTGTCGTTGTCATCAGAGACTGACAGAATCTGTGGCTGCTGCGGCGATAGTTGCGTTTCTCAGCGACACGTATGTGCTAAGCATTGGTATGTGTGTATGCACAGTCCTTCTAAAAATTAATGGACGCTTGAAAAATATTCTAAAGAAACTCAAGACCAAAGAAATATTTAAAAAAGGCGAAATATATTTTTTTTTGCTGGCTACGTGCCTGTGTTGGGGGAAAAACAAAGAAAAATAAATTATAGCTTAAAATTTGTATGTATCATATTTCTTACCGTCATATTAAAAAATAAAATATTGTACTCTGCTAATATTTTAAACCAATACTGTATGTTCTGCCGTTGAAAGGCGGCATGTCGCCAGTTTCTTTTGTATGCACACATGTGTGTATGTGAGTGTTAGTTATTGTATTTTAAATGAGTTGCCATTGTGAGCGCCTAACCACGCCCGTGTCTGATAAACTAAAAGTACTTATTTTGCTAAGCTCACAGAGAGTATGCCAAGTCTCAAGTTTTACAAACAACAAAATCGTGGGCAGTAATGATACAACAGAGAGCTTTTAAAATTTTCATTAGGTATACCTAAGGATCATGCATGGGATTATTTAGGGTTTTAATATTTAGTTTCAAAATCAATTAGTAATCATAAAACAAAATTATATTTATTCCGTAATTTTGCCATCCATTGATATTTCAAATTTTTAATTTATCATTTTAGTGTGAGACTTTTTCCGATCCTTTTTAAATCAACTAAAAATTAATGAAGCTATTCGGTTTTAAGTAAGTTTTGTTAAGAGATGTATGTATGTATATATTTTAAATTGTCCATGTTTTGCAAACTAGCACTTTTAAAGAAAAAGGACCTTATTAGAATTACCATTAAAGAATGTGTCGAAGCAAAAAGGAACCGGATCTAATTACTTTTTAAGATTTCCCAAGCATTGATTCACTAATTTAATTGCGGAAAATTTTAAATTCTACTTTTAGGCACTGCAGGACTGCTTTCAACTATTCGAATACTTTAATGATATTTTCTTATTACTCACCAAGTGACTCATTTTTTTAGTTTTGTTTTTATTTTCACTTTTCCGCGTGCGCTTCTGAGTTGAAAACAAAAACTGCTTGGAATAGTTTTTTCTGCAAAGAAATGAAAACCAAGCATTAAGTCACATTTTCCAAAAGTATGCTTCAGTTTTTCACTTTCTCAGTTGAGGCGAACGAGCAAGCCAACGAGAGGCTTCCGGACGGCTTACTTGGTTCGTTTTGGCGGGTGTAACTTCCGCTCGAGTGGATGCTGAAGTTGCGTCTCTGCGACTCAAGTACAAGCGACACTATGCCCCGCCCACAATTCCCCCTCGCGAAACCCACTTAATGAGGAAATTGTAAACGCGCTCGCGAAATTTATCATGATTCCATTACATAATTAAATCCGTTTTAATAGAAAGTTGCGAAAAAGTTTTGCTGAAAAATTGCAAAAAAAAAACAACAGAGCTAAAATACGCAACGCGAAAATAGAGACAAGGAGCACAACTTTTGAAAATAGAATTGAAATAGCAAGCGTGAAAGTAAGCGTTAGTAAGAAACAGATAAATTAAAATATTCTTTGAATTTGACAAGGAGAGGAGAGAAAAGGGAAAACTCGGTTAAGTAAAATGATACGCACTCAAGTTTTTTAAATGTGCGTATTCGCGGGATTGTATGCTTAGTAAATTTACAATACCGAAAGGAAATATGTGGAACCAAATAATTGCTGCACTCACTCCTATTAAACAGCAGGTATTATTTGATTTTTATTTTCAGTGTGAATTTTTTAAGTAGAACATTTTGTCAGCCACCGTTGACATCTTCTGGATTATCTCCTCACTATATCTGCATCCTACTCCATAGACGCACTCCAGTCGTCGTCGCTTTCAATAGCTTTAAACTGATTAAGATGACACAATACGCGTCCTTATTCAGTTTCTAAACTGATAAAAGTGGCTGGTTGACGTTCAAAGATAAGCATTATGCGGCAATGCTGAAGCTCAAGCACCCTACACCATTTTAGAGTCCCTAAGAAAATGTGATAACTATAGAATTTTTTAAAGAACCAAAACTCCTTCTCATGTACAAATTAAATACTTATAAAAGATATTAAAAAAATGCGTAGCGTCGTGTCGCATTTAAAACTTTTTCGCGTTTTTCCGATTCGTCGCATACGAATTCAAATGAAGCGCACCAAACGAAAGTTTTTGTTGGCACAGCGTTTTGTAGTAGCTTCAAATGATGAATTTATTTGCCAACAAACAATTACCCACACCAACGCCTCTTTACCACGCCCACCAGAAGATATATTTACCTACAGAAGAAGACTTCTTCTGCAGCGAAAGTCTATAAAGTATTTAATAGATTGGCAAGCAAATGAACTCAAAAAATACAAAAAGTAAAGTTGACAAACTCTAGACAAAAGCGAACAAGTCGAGTCAATGCAAAAACAAAAAAACAAACAAAAAATCAAAGCATAGGCTAAGGCGAGGAGGCTTACATTACTCACGCGACAGCATTTTTGGCTTTATCTCTGCGCTTCAATTTTAAACTCAAAACAAAATGCCAAGAGATACGCACAGAAAGCGGATGTACTCGCTGTCTGTCTGTCTGTCGTTTTGTCTATCGCTCGACGTGGAGGAGTTGCTTGCTCGCGCTTATCTTATCGGTTGCTGCCGCTCGCCCGTCGTTGCTGCTGCTTAGAATTTATGTCAAGGAGATGTCACCAGCACTACTTATTGGGCGGATGTCTTCGTGTTACCCAATATGCAAAATGAAACGCTTTGCAGGCATTTTAAAGAGATGACTTGAGGTTTGTTTTAGTAAAAAAAAAAACAGGTCCAAAAATTTCGGAAAAATTAATCCGTTTTTTTTTAAACAAAGTTAGACATGATTCTATTAAAAAAAATCCTAGCATCGCCAGGTATTTTAAGCTAGTTAAATATATTTAAATAATTTGTAAATTTTAATATTGGTTTCTTGCGGTTTCTTGGGTAGCGTTTTTCTTAATGGAAGCCATAGGGGAAAGAAATGGAAGTGTTCCATCGTCGGCGTTGGTAACTGCTGTTGCTGGTTGTTGCTAATGTTTGTGTTGGTGGCAGGCAGAGTATACTTTTGCGCGAAATAAAAATTTCATCAAAGTCACGAACAGTTTTATTTCAGTATTTCAGTATTTTTTTGTTTAGTAGTTGTTTTTTGTTTGTTGTGTTGTGTTTTCTGTTCTGGAAAATACTACGAAAGTATTCTCAAGTTTATTTCAGTGGGTGTCTGTGGGAACGCGGTGGTCGAACATTTCAAGTGCGGTGTATGTGAGGATTTTTAAGTGGCCTGTGTAATAGGTCGGCGAGGTGGAGTGATTAAGACGAACTATTAAAAGCGAAAATGTTTGGTTTAAAATTCGTGGAACACATTTTTAAATATTATGGCAGGTTTTTAAAATATTTGTATATATTAAATTTAAATATTCAAAAGAAAACTCAAAGCATCAATTGTATGTTGCCTGTGCTGTGATGTCAAATTAAATAAACTGCAAATGTTTGTGCTTCTCTGCACCAACATTAACCCTTAACCGCAGCCATTATGATAATCATGTCCCTTGACCACATTAAAAACGAATTTGTATTTGTGTGT
This sequence comes from Suillia variegata, assembly GCA_949127995.1. Classification (NCBI taxonomy): domain Eukaryota; kingdom Metazoa; phylum Arthropoda; class Insecta; order Diptera; family Heleomyzidae; genus Suillia; species Suillia variegata. The sequence goes on along the minus strand of OX421844.1, from coordinate 1,007,552 downwards.
GTGGCGGTGTGTTGTGTGTGTGTGAAATTCCTTTCCTTTTAGCCATTTGCAACACAATTAAATTTTATTATGAGCCACGATGCCAAAATACCAAAAAATATGCAACGGAAAAAGTGCAAAGCATAAAATTAACCGCAAACAGCAAACAGCAGATACCGCGCAACGCGCAATGCAACGCAGCGCAACGCAGCAATACTATTTCAAAATTCCACAACGACATCGACAAATGCGTTTGTGTTTGCTTGCCGGTACAACGACAACAAAAAAGCGAAAAAAGCAAAACAAAACAAAACCGCGCATAAACGAAATAATGCGCCAACTGCTGCCACTGCCACCGCTGGTGGACAATGCAGCTCTGGCCACAGCTGCCGAAGCTATTTTTTGTTGTTGGCTTTTTAAGCAGCCAAAGTCGCATTTCGCTCGCTTCTAACTAAAATCGCTCACGGCACATTTGCCGCGTGCCATGGCAACTTTTGTGTAAGCGTTTTGACCAGAGTCCGTTTTTATTCGAGCGTTTCGTCCTGTTGTGCGCTTGTTTCGTTTTGTTATTTGTTCTTCACCGCGTTTTGCTTACATTAATTTTATTAAAAACCCAACAGCGTGGTTATTTATAAATTTTTTTTAATGGCAATAATATACGTTATTTTTGCCATAGTAATGTAGCGAGCGGTCACTCGACTCGACTCGTTATTTGAGTGACAATTGTGTGAGTGTCCTTTAAAAGGACGAGCTACACTTTAAAGATACTGCTGGTTATTTCGAGGAAAAATATTTAATTTGCAACTGATTACGATCAATTATCAGATATTTTTAAGGTACTTAAATTACACAAATTCCTGAATTTAAAATTCAGAAAATATAAACTTTGGACTAAAAATGTGAAAGTGTTTTCATGATTTGAAAATCCGCATCTGACAGTGAAACTCAGCTCATGGTATCAAATATTCGTAAATTTTGCCACCGTGTAGGATATGTGTTTCCACACAATTTATATTAAGACGAACTCTGTTTGCCTGCTCTATAAGCATTATGTTGGTTAAGCTTAAAGACCTCGTTTAAATGCCCCTCATATTTTTTTTTTACTTGTACTCGTATTCAGTTTAAGTTATTTCTGAGCTGCTTCTGTGTTGTTGTTGTTGTTGGCATCGTTAAGCCCACAAAAGCGCTTCTAACGTGTGTCCTTCACCCAACCTATTCGACTCAGCGGTCAGCCGGACACTAAATGTTAATGTACACAAATACAAAAACAACAAAAACAAAACGAATAGCAACAAGGACACTCACCGAAAGGATGCGCCTCGCCGTTAAAATATTTCTATTGCGTTATTTTTTTGTTGCTGTTGTATTTTTTGTTAGTTTCGTTTTTTTATTATTCAGAGACATAATGGTGAATTAAGGATATGGTCGCACGTGTATGGCACTTCTTCCGGCGTCGCAGACGTGGTTGGAATTTTCAATTGTAAGCGTGCGTGGAAGAGGCTTTGGGAAAGGGCGGTAGTTTAATTTCTAAATAAATAAATGAATGAAATGAATTTAACTTGTTTGAATTAAAACATGTGATAATTTTTTTTTTCGATCAAACTAACTTTTTTTTAATATATAAATGAATTGTTTAAGAATTATTTAAGCTGTTAACCGATTACATTTAAGGCATAAGGGTATTTCGTCTTGGAATTAAAAGTCCATTTTTTTAAGATTTATTCTCTAGAAATTCGCTTGAAACTTCTGTCAAGATATTTCGTGAATTAGTGTAAATTTTTATATATTGGGCCCTGGGTTGGGCAAACTGTAATTGATTGATAACGGATTATATAAGGACTATTCTGTAAAAGAATCATCATTATTTTTTTATAAATTTAACAACAAAAAAAAACCTTAAGAAACAATAAAAAAGATTACAATAATAAGAAGAATCATGGTAGCCGTTCTGCTCGCTGCTTGAAAAACTTTAATTGCACGCACAGGGCGTTTCAAAAACTATAGTTTGTGTTAGAACACAGGCTATTCCAAAATGTATTGGAAACTCGTTAGTGCAAGTCTATCAAGTCGATGTTGTTGCGGTAAGTTTGGTTTAATTCTGTTAAAAAGGAAGAATTGGAAACAGTGTAAAGAAATTTTAGAATCTGGCTACAATCTTGTTATAAACGAAATGTATTTCAACTTGTTATGTTCAAAAGTAATCATTTAAAATAAACGTGGTTAATTTTTAAGTTGTTTTTCATTTTTTTAACCACGCCATAAAAGAAATAATGACCAGCAAAGTGCTCCCTAATCTCCAAAGCGTTGACAGTTTTATGGACCTTGTGTTTAATTTTAGCATTCATTAAATTATTTTTATTGTTCACATTAATTAAGAAAAATCAATTAGAAAGTAATTAACTAGATACAAAAAAAGTTTATTTTTTAAACGCTCAAATTTAAACGCTTTTTTGTTGTTGATGTTTTTGTTTGTGCAAATTTCCGCAGAAAATATTAATTTGCATTTCACGCCATATTTGGCCACAATTTATTTGCTTAGCACACACATACGCACACACACACAGATAAACAGATACGGTGGTGCACTAAATTAACACAACAATTCCACACACACACATGCACATATGTATATACTTGTATATACATATAAATATATCTATATGCGAAATAAAAATTCACATTAAGTCCGCCCGCCCGCTCTGACGCTTGCCCGGAAATGACTACATTTCGTGTTTGCTTAATGGTCAGCCTTGTTACTAGCTTAAAGCCAAATAACAACAACACACAAATCGCCCCCAAAGTAGATTAACAACAAACGGCAGACAAAATCGGTGTGGGACAGCGTGTGAGAGGGAGAAAAAAGCGGAAAACCGCGAGTAAACAAATTTATGAATTTTAAAACAGCCTAAAAATGTGCAGTCCTGCTTGTCCGCCAGTCTGCCTGCTGCTGGTCTGCCGGTCTGCCTTTTCGGCCAGAGTGGACAGGGTTGCCAACAGTGCAGCATTTGCACAACTGCGGTTTTTCTATGCAAACAGCAATAAAAGCAAATGGCGCGATTTATTGGTCAAACAATAAATGCAGTAATTGATTTAAAGTGGAATGTTAAATTGCTGCCGCGTACCCGGGCCGGGAAGCGGGAAGAAAAAAAGCGGGTTGCAGTGCTACGCGGCACGACCGGGCTCTGCGGTTTGATTGAGGCGCAAACAACGAAAAAGCGATTTCGAAAAAATTGGAGCAGTCGAATGCGCAAATAATGTAAATAGTGCAGCGTTCTTTTTGCTGCATAGAAAAAGTGTTTAACAACAGAGCAAGCAGAGTTGATTAAAGGAGAAATTTGACATAAACAAAAAATTATTTATTAAAAAAATTACATACTTTTTTTTTATTGTTATTCAACTTATTCATAAATTTTTTATTCTACATTAATAATTAAAAGTTTCAAAATACAAAACTTTAATATTACAATAAAAAAGGAAACTTATTAAAGAAATCTGCAAATTCTTTGGAAAGGAAATCAACAGAATTTAAAAATTTTTTTATGAAATTATGTATAATATTTAAAATAATATTTTAAAATTGAATTTAAGTAGTTTCTATTTTATTGTATGCAAATAGATATTTTTTTTAATTGTTTTATTTTTAGTTATTAAAAAAAAGGAAAAATCAAGTGAAAAATAAAAAAAGTGTCAACATGCTCCGATTGCGCAGAGCGTACACTCACCTACACTTATGAGTACTTTCGTCTGCAGAAGGTGATAATCCTAAAAGTGATCTGCACATTTTTCAAATGATTAATTCAATACTTAACGTTTAAGCATTTCATTTGTAAAGTGCGAGAATGTGTGAGTTACGTTTTATTTTTGGTTTGGTTCGGAGCCAGCCTCGAGCTAAAGTAGCACTCAAACACCGACAGACGGCACTAGACGCGGGATGCGCAATTAGTTGTGTTGGTGTTACTTATTTAAAGTGGTGTAAGCGGATCTGCACATGTGTACGTTTGGGTGTGTTTATATTCGTGTATGTATGTGTATGTGTATGTGTGATGAGTGAAAGTAGTTTTATGTATGTGAATGAAAAGCAGCGCAAATGTTCAATTAGCGGTAACACTTGTAATTTCTGAATCAGCGCTACATCTGCCACGCCCCACATTCGCCTACGGCATAAGTGGCAGCTGATGATAGAGCAGTGCGGCAAAAGCGTGTGTGGTAAGTAGAACGATGATGGGGGTATGACGGGTGCTTGTAAATTGCTCCAAAAGTGCTCGAAATGATTTTCATTTAATTTTCTCACCTGTTGGCAAATAAGTTTTGCATTTCACTAGAACGCTCGTTAGTTCATTCGCGCGTTAGCGTTCGCGCTTTCGCTTTCTCCTCTTCTTTTTTGAAATTTATTTTTCTTTTTATTTTGAAATAAACATGATGGCGCCGGAGGCGTTCACATACGCACAGACATACACACACCAACACAAAAACAGATTTATATCATCAGCTTAAGGAGAGGGAGTGCACAGGTGCACAGTACGCTTTTGAAAAAAACCAAGAATGAGTGACAAAAGTCAACGTATTTATCGAAATTAAAACAAAATAAATGAAGGCTTAGAAAATGTAAAAAAGTCGAAAACTTACAATAATAAAAATGTATATACGATATTTTTTTATATCTTTTTAAAATCGATATTTTTAAAATATCGATCGTGGAAATGCACACACACCGTTTTAAGCGGGAATAGTTATCAGCTGGGTTGAGCTCGTATAAACTCTCTTACGAGAAAGTGATGTATAGTAAAAAGAAGTTTCTACACAAAAATAATTTGAGTTTATCCTCGCACGAAAATCACAAAAATTTCCTTATATTTTATTAAGTTTTATCGTTGTGTCGCTTTAAAATACTGTAGAGCTTTGAATGGTCCTGGGGAAGATTGTGCGGTGCGGTGCGTTGTGCTGCCGACACCTGCTTCTCTTCCTCTTCTTCCTCTGCTTTTGCGTTCGTTCGTTCGTTCGCTCATTTGCTCGCGTTTACCAATGTTGTTGGAGGATGCTTTATTTCAAATTGTTCGTAAAAATTATTTTTAATTGAAAGCGTTGAAATTCTGAAACGCTTTTGAATGATTTAAAATGGCAGAGATTAATTTAATTAAAAAGCGTGAAGCAAGCTGGGAATCGGCTTTTGTGTTTACATTAGTGTGTGTATTTGTACGTATGTGTGTGTGTGCGATTGTGTGTGAATGCTTTTGACACTTTGATTGAGCGCTTAAATTAATTACCGACAAATTTCATCACATCATCAACGACGACGACGACGAAGCAGCTGCTGAAAAAATCCACAAAAGCCGAAAATAGTCTCAAGGTCAGGCGGTTAGGCTCAAGCGGTACATCATATAAAATTCAACTATTTCTGCTTAGGTTTATTCGACAAAAAATACGAAATATACTGTGCAATAATACAAATAATTGCAAAGCTATTAATTGAAAATTTATTTTTCAATCAATTGAAAAATTAAAAAAAAATATCATTTATGATAAATGTCGGTTCGAAATTGTACAAAACTTAGATTTTCAAATTCTGCTTTCCAAAAATCTGCTTATTGAAAATTCTGCTTGCACGAAATTTTACATTCTATTTAAAGCGTAGTAAGAAAAAACTTTTTTCTTATGAAGTTTTCAAAAGCTGAATAAAAAAAATTTGAAAAGAAGAATTTTGCCCAAGCACAATTTTTTTCTCGTAAACTCAACATTTTGTCTTAAAATAATTTTGACAAAGTTAATACGTCATACTTCAGGTTGTACTGAATTCACAAAAAAAAACCTAAATTATTCTATAACAATAGAAAACCTTTAAAGTCTACAACGAGCAGAAAACTGCTGCAACCTTTCCAAGTTTGTGACTTGATTACTCTCATATACTCGTACATATACGAAATAAAACACACACATACACAAATAAACAGACAGGGTCAAGCGAAGCCAAGTGAAGTCAGTGAACTTTTGTTTGCCGATTGCATTCGTTTGCAAAAGCCAAATCCAAATTGCCTCACTAGGCCAAAGTAGCTAAAAGTCATATCTTTGCGCTTCATTCGTACGTTCGCTCGTTCGTTTGTCCGTTCGTTCGCCCGTTTGTTTGCTTGTTCGTCTGTGCCCCAAATAATTGCCACATTCTACGAAAATAGTTTTGCAAAAAAAAAGAAAAGTTTTTTCTAACATTTTCTTAACGTGATGACTGTGGCCGATGTTGTTGTTGTAATATGTTGTTTGAGTTTTTATTTTTGTTGTTGCGATTGTTGTAAATAAATTTGCGCAAAACGCAAAACAGCAATTTACGCGAAATTCGCTTTAATGCCGCATGCAGCAGTCTGTCTTTTTGTCTGTCTGTCTGTCTGTCTGTCTGTCTGTCTGTCTGTCTGTCTGTCTGTCTGTCTGCCTAATCGCTGAGGAAATTAACACGTCGCTTCTAGCGCTTTTGCTGAATAGCTGCAACGACGAAGTTTTACGGTACTCAAAATTGGTATATACAAAAATGCAAAAACTGAATAATTATTAAAAAAAATATTATAAATTTATGTTCAATAAAATAATAAAAAAAAAATTATATATAATATGTCACATATGACATAACTGTCGTCTGGGTGTTTGATATACGTACATAAATATTATTAAAGAATATATGTATTTCTAAAGTTGTTTTTTCAGAATCTTAGTAAAAGTAATGTCAAATCTACTCGTTCGACTGTTAGGCGCAAAGAATGCTGGATCAAGGTCATATTAAGATCATATAATATTAAAATAAAATTCAGTTTCGCTGTATTCAATTTTGGTTGATACATTTTGTGCATAACTTATCAGGCAGTTAAGTGCTGTGATGCAGCGGCTATTCCAGCGAATATATGAACGATCATGCAAAGTGAACTGAGCTGGGCTTTGCATTTGCCAGCATTGGCGAAGACAGTGGCGTGCGATATTTGCAGTGGTTATTCTTGTTATTGTTGGCGCTGCAGCACGCTTAATGCATAGTGAGCACGCAAGTGTAGAACTGATAAAAATTATTAGCATATTCAAAGGCGGCCAGGACAGGCTAGGACACGCGGAGCTAAATTTAAACAAACTAATTTGAGCACGAACAGACAACATTTTTAAATACAGAGAACAAATCTGCACAATTTAAGAAATAGAGGAAGTTCGCCATAATTAATGCAAGTCAAATTTTATCGTTGCGTAAACAATTTAATTATTTATTTTTCAGCGAAGCTTAATTGAACGCGTAAATGAATCGATTTATTAAATCTAAACACTTTTTTTTTAAGTTGTTGTTATTTAACAAAAACATAAAATCGCTTGATATACTGCGCATATTTTTAAATGGTCTAATTTTAGGAGCTGATGTAAATTCTTAAAGTCAGCTAAAAATGTTGCATACATTTTTGTGATATATAAATTGAAGATACTTTCTATGCATTTTTACTCTGAATCGCTGCTAAAATTCAAACATAAAATATTAAATTCCCTCTTGTCTTTCACCGAAAATTCTGCGCTAATAACACAAACTGAAAATCTAATTTGTGCGCCTTTGTGCGTCTTTTGTTGCCACTGCCGCAGCCGCGAATGCCGCCGTTGCCGCTTCTATATATTTTGGCATTTAAGAGCGCAGAAAGTGCTTTTTGAAAGCTTTGCGTCGCTCTGTGTATTTGTGTGTAAGTTTGTGTGTGTGTGGGTGTATGTGTGTGTGTTGTGGTTGTGTTTGGCATGCTTCATAGATCATAAAGGCTTTTTTGCGCAAAACGAGCAAACGAACGAACGAGCGAGCGACCTCAATTGAAAACGGTGTGTATGTTCCTTCGAACCATCTCCTGCAGCATTCATGGCGCTCAGTAACATTCGCAGCAATAGCAACAGAAACAGAAGCAACAACAACAAAATTTACATAATTCAATTTGCGTAGAAATCGCAGCGAGAGAGTATCGCATTACAGCAAGAAGAAAAACAACCACAACAAAAACAGTAACAGCCATTTAAGTGAAACTCGTTTTAAGCTGTTGCATAATTTTAGGCTGCGGAAACAGTCTCTTAAACGCATAAATGGCAACATCAGAAAATGTTACCTTAAAAAAAATATATTGAAAAAAAAGTTTAAAAGTTTTTCAAGTAAATTTAATTTCGAAATTTAATAAAAACGTTTTGATGCTTTTCCTAGCAACAATTGCTGCCAATATTTGCACACATCGGCAACAAATTTCAAATCTCGACGCAATGCAAAAATAATCGCAAATGAAAAATCTTTTTGTGCGAATAAATTTGCCTGATGTTTGTAACGCTGCTGTTGCTGTTGTAGTTGCAGTTGAAGCATGCAGCAACAGGAGCAGCACGCTTAAGCGGCATTAATACTGCGGCGCTTTGAAGGTGCCAATGGGTTTTATTTTGATATTGGTGTTGTTACTGTTGCAAGGATTTTATTACTGCTGCTGTTGCTGGTAATGATTGTTGGTGCAGCAGCAAAAGCAGCGGTTGTATCAGCAGCAGCTTTTCCTTCCCAATCACATTCTACGCGTCTAATCGGCGTACGCTGATCGCAATAACAATAATGGCGGATGCTGTTGCATTGGTATTCGTATTGCTGCATTTGCAGTGGTAGTTTTATGCATGTATGTACGTATGTGTGTTATACGAGTATAACTGTTTTTATGTTTCTGCGTGATTTCAATGCATTTCGCTGGCATTCGAATTGCTAGCATATTGTTGTTGTAATGAGTTTTCTGTTGTTATGTTGTCGTATTTGTATGCGACACCCGAGCGTTTGGCACTGTGTTGGCGTGTTCTCGCGGTATTAATTGGCGCGTGTAATTTGAAATTTGAATTTAAATTTAAATTTGAAATGGGCAAAAGTCTTTGTTCGCGTTAATCGAAAAAACAGACAAAAATAATCTCGTGTTGTTGTTTTGGTGTTTCCAGAATGGCTTCTACCCGAAACTGCTGTTAACGAAATTTCCCAAACTGTTTTTCCAGATGTTGAAATTGCATTGTTTTAATTGCGTCAATACGTAATAAGCAGGCACTTGCAATGCTGAGCTGAATCCACACGGGGCCATGTGTGGTCAAATCCATTTTCAGTGCTGTTCCCTGAGTGCTTTGTACATACAAACTCATTCAAAACTCACTAAAGGACGAAAATTTAGTCATTTCAGTTATAAATACTTACAAGTGCAGTAAACAGGAATGAATAAAAGAAAATAAATAAATTTATTATTAGTTAAAAGTGAATGAGTCAACATGTGTAAATTCGTAAGAGATCTATTTAATGTTTGTTTAACAACCTTCTAATATTTTTACAAATTCTGCACACACTGTTTTCTCATGATTTTGAAATTTAACAAATAAAATGAGTATTAAGTTTTGGATATTAAAAAAAAATTGATATGTGATTTTTTTGATATATACGATTAAAAGAAATATCGAATTTATTGTTAATTAAAATCTTTAGTTAAAAATTTTTAATGTGTCTGGATCAAGTTTAAGACATCGCTCAAGTGATTTGAAAAAGATAGTATTTGTATTTTTTGTAGTTATATTTGAAACAAGATCTAAAAAATATTAGTAGTAGTTTTTTGTATTTTGAATTACTTCAAATTGGAAAATTATATTTTTTAACACTACTTTGGGTGTGTGGTTAGTTTTGGAATCAGTTCTTTGGTATTCACGATCCAGTGCGTGGTAATGTTGTATGCTGTATTTTCCATAACTGTCCAAGCGCTGCCAACTTTAACATGAGTTATCGCAACACATTTCAAAACAATGTCCTTATTATCCTTCCGCCATATCCTTCTTCTTTTTCTTATTTTCTCTTTCTCTTATTGCGGCAATAACCGTTTCATTGTTGACTTTAATTTTGCTTGTAAACTATTGTCAAGAATGTCATTGTTGTTGTTGTTGTTTATTGTTGGTTGGTGTTCTTGTTGTTGTTGTTTGAGCGCTTCGCTTCGCGTCACTGTCAGTGGTTGTGTTGTTGTTGTTTTTAAATTTGTTGTTTTGAAAGTATCCTTGAATGCCTTGGTCCTTGTTGTTTTAGTACTTGTTGTTTTGCTATTGTTGTTATTGCTGATGTGGTTGGTGCTTCTTTGTGCCAGCAACGGACGTCGATTTAGCAGAATCACCCCTTCCTGCTTCTAACCCCTGCTGCACCGCTTTTTCGCTTCGAAATCGCTTCGTTTCGTCTGTTTTGCGGTTTTATTGGATTGCGTTTGCACATTCCATTTGCAAAATGATTGGAATTTATACTTTCAGATTACGTACGCCATTATTGCTGTTGCTGCTGTTGTTGCTGCTGTAGCTGTTATTGGTCTTGCTGTTGTTGTTGTTGTTATTGTTGTTGATGTTGTTGATGTTGTTGGTTAGTGTTGATGTTGTCATCTCTTTCCTCCTTCAGTTATTGTAGCAGCAGCAACAACAGATAACCTTAGCCACATATTTTGTTCCTTTTCGTTGTTGTTGCTTCGACTGACAAAGCAAAGTATTCCGCTCGTGAAAGGATGTTGCGCCAACTTCAAAATTCTAATTGCGGCAATTTCACAAAACGCAAAACGAGCGAATAGAGAAAAAGCAGAAATTTTGATCACAGGTCGTAGTTCTGCTAAAAGTTACATTTTTACGCTTTCAAATTTGCATAATTTAGTTTTAAAAAATTGTATCCTTAAGTTACAGATAGACTCGTTGTTTCAAAAAAAATAAAAGATAAAACTATGCATATTTTTTATTTTGTATTATTAATAAAGGGAGGAAGAAACTTTTTTGATACCTACATGAACGAAAGAAAACAAAAATAATTTCTTTTCTTTAAAAGATCTACAATATATTCTTTGTAAAAATTTGAACTTCGACCTCGACTAGATGAAAGCTGTAGCCGCAACAAACGAAACGCTTCGATTTCAAATTGATTTTGTGAATTTCTCATAATTTTTTCGTTCGGCTAAGCCAACTGCAGCAATAAATTTTGGCTTTCTTGTTGCCAGCCTCAAATGATGCACGTCCAAATTGCGTCCGTCCGTCAGTCTGTGCGTCTGTCCGCGCTCAATCTCATGCAATGTGCACGCACACAAAGGTACTATAAAACACGAAAGCACAAAACACACATACACACACCACACCACACACAAAACACAAACACACACTTCCGTGCGCCATGTGAACACGCACAGCTGCCGCTGCTATTGCTCTTGCTTTTGCTGTGGGCTTTTGAGGGTCAAAGCGTCCTTTTTAGCCTTTGTTGCGAATTAACATGAAAATCCCCAAATCGCCAATGGGCAATAACGAAACGGAGCGACGCGGCGAGGCGCGGCTCTCCAACTACAGCTAACGGTCGAGATTAAGCTACTAAAGCACCAGTCAGTCAGCCAGTCTGCCAGGTAAATTGCAAACGTTTCAACATTTTTTAAACAGTTTTAGACAATTTTCAATTCTGTTACGAAAATTACTCAAAACTGCACGTTTAATAACTTAAATTGTTATTTTATTCGCGAAATGAGATGAACTCAAATTGAGTACTTTTTTATATAATAAACAATGAAACAAATGACCGGCAACATAAAAAGGAGCAATATCCTTAATCCTTTTCGAATTTTCTAAACTGACAATATCAGCAGTTTTTTCGGTTGTTTTTTAAAGTAGTTTTTCCGAAGTGTTTCTTTTTTTGCAGGTCCACTTGGCATTTGCAAACCTCATTTCCTTTTTGGATGCAGCATGCCAGAAACTGATTGTGTGGACGGGTTCCTACTCCGCTCTTTACTGTACACGCCACGCTTCAAACAACTTCTTAAGCTATTTCGCATAAAATTTCACACACCATTTTAGCCAAGTGGCGCATTACCTGCAAAATACCATCTGACACACAAACACGACCATTAGACTGGTTTTGGCATGTGATATCAATTTTAAATAATATATCAATGATTTTATTTTGTATTTTTGTAAAGGCATTTAATTTCTACGTTTCAGTTTGTTCGAATAAATTCATAACTTTCAAATTAAATGAATTTTTTTGAAGACGTAAATCTAAAAGGGATAACAACACACAAACAGTTTTACACTTCGAAATGTATTTAAAGAGTTGTTGAGAAAGTTAGATTAAAACCAGGCTACTGTACTCTTTGTCACTCCGACAGCGACAGGCATGCAAGCTTGTACTCAGAATCAGATCAGAGCTAAAGAAAGAAAGAAAGTAGGGAAAAAACAACTTGAAAATTGCATTTTAAGGAGCAATGTTGTGGATCAAGTAGAAGGAAAGAAGAAGAAAAGAAATAAATACAAAAAATACAAAATAAAAAAGAAGAGTAGAGAAGAGAAGACCATGTGAAAGCAGTAAATGGGAAGCAACCATGTTAGCAAAATCCAATACAATTTTAACAGTAACGGTAATGGTTATGTTGCTCAAGAGTTGCGATGTTTTTGTTGTTGCTGCTGAAAGTGTCACATCAGCAGAAAAATCTGAACAGCAGCAGCAGCAACAACAATAAAAACAACAACACTGTGAATACTGTCGATGACAATGGCAAGAAAATGAAATTGATATTACAATGAAAGAGTTTTGGTCAATTTGACAAGCATTTTCGATTGTTTTTTTTCAGTTTTTTCTGGTTTCTTTCATTTGTTCAAAAGTCTAAAAGCAAAAATATTTAAATTTTTTTTTAAGTTTTTCGGCTGAGGTGATTTTTTAAAGTTTAAAGTGTAAAGTGCCGGAAAAATTTGTTCACGACTTCGATGTGTTGTTGTGTTACTGGGAGCAGTTTGTGATGATCTTCAATTCTGCATTTTTCTGCAACTTTAAAAATTTCCTTTATAACACTTTTTTATTTTTGATTTATGTACCTAAAATGTATTTATCGGTCAGCAATGTCAGCAACACAGAACAACAAGAACATGTGCTGCTGGCGGCCGCAACATAAATTTACTGAGCACCAAAAATAACCACAATAACAATAACAACAACTTTTTCCAGGACAATAAACCCGGAAATCAGCAAAGAGCATCGATTCAGATCGGAGTCGGAAAACAAAGCAAGGAGTACATTCTTCCGACATAATCAGGCACATAGAAAACACAATCATAATCGAAGCAACAACACCAATAACAACAAAGGTCAGAAACTACAAATCACAAACATACAAGCAAGCAACAACAGCAACAACGAAGAGAAGAAAAAGAATATTAAGAAGAAGACGAAAGAGCACAGGCGCCTTTTCACCTTTTACACATACATACGTGTGCTTTGAGCAACAAAACACACAGACACAAACATAAAATTCACAACTCCAAGAGCAATAGCAACACCAACAGCAACAACAACACAATCAACTAAAAATCCAGGATATGAAGCGCAGCAACCAAAGGTAACGGATATAAAATTAGATGTCATAACAAAGTTGTTGCTGTTGACTGCTCACACTTAACTGTATGTATGTATGTCTGTCTGTCCGTCTGTCTTTTAGTCAACCGTTGCTGTCTTTCTTGCGGAACGGAAGGAAGTCCATACATGAACACAGACACAAACAAACAAACGTACATATAGTAGAAACACACACACACACATGCAACGGTATAATTGCAGAATGAAGTTTTCCGTGGTGTGCTGCAGCAAATTTCTTAGAAGAAAGTAAATGTTGACAAAAACAAAAACACAACAAAAAAAAGAAAGACATGCAATGCTGGGGAAAGAAGAGAACTAAAACGAAAACTATGAACAAACCTGCAAAGAAAATTACCGTATGTGTCTTTTGTTATTGCTGCCACTGCTGCTCTTGTCGTTGTTGTTGTTGTTGTTGCACAGTTTTCGAATATGGCGATAAATTGGATTAGGAAGTGCTGCAGTAACCAGGACAGTACAGGAGGAAGACGACGAAGAAGAATAAGAAGAAAGAGAAGAAGTGTTAAACATATTAGAACTGCATGACAAAAGTGTTGGCAACAACAGAGAACAGCAGCAGCAGTTGCAACAGCCTTGCAAAGTGACGTTGGCTGACGTTAAGAACGAGTTGCGGCGACAAAACTGCACGTCTGTTTGGGTGTATTTTAAAGTACATGTTTGTTTGTATATGTGTTTGTGTGTTTGCGTGTGCGTTGTACATGTGTGCAAAGCTGAGTTGGCAACTTAATAAATACAGTTTTACTTGGTTAGCTAGATTCAAATAAAACAACGTTCATGCGTCTTCGTTTCTTACATTGGAATTGTTTAAATATCGGCTATGTATAGAGACTGATCTCTCTTACATACATACCTATTTTATGTATATTATTTTCCCTCTTGTAAAACGTGTGCACCTAAAATCTTTAATAGTTAATAATAAAAAAAATCATCATGTCGACATTGTGACCTTTTGTAACCACTTGTGTCACTTGTCGACAGCAAAATGAAAATTTTTTTTGTAAGCTACTAAAATAAGAAAAATAAAATCACGACATAAACTTGAAAGGCACAAAAATGAACAACTTCATGTTCCCTTTCCGACTAGACAGGCAGACACAGACAGACAGACAGATAGAGAGACAGAAGCTTGCTTTTGTATTTAAAGCCTGCTGCGGGGTTGCCGGAGCCGGAATGTAACCAGGGTTGACAACTACTTATTTTTTCGAGCGGTTTTTCTATTGTATTGTATTGTTCCCACACAAACCAGCCTAACTAACAATAAAGTGGCGTATTTAGTTAAAACAGAAGCGTTTGCTAAATCTCTCAAGTGGCGGTGGCGGGGCTCGTAGCGCCGCGGCGGATTCGCGCATTGTGCGCATTTTAATTTTTCCGGACTTTTTTGTTGTTTTGTTTTAAATATCTTTTTGTATTTTTTCGACCTTTTTTATATTGTAGTTTTCTTTTTTATTTGCTTTTCGCGCACAATTTAGTTGCGCGCTTAAGTGCGGACGGAATCTTCTCATTTTACGCGGCGCCAGGCAGAGCAAGAAGCGGCATGATGATAAATTGTTGCTGTCGCATGAGTTTTTCGCAGCTAAAATTTTATTTTTTGTATTATTTTATGCAAAGGACTTCCCCCAACTGCAGCGGACCCTTCGCAGCGACTGTGATAATCAACTGTGCACTGCGCGTCTCTTTATTCTCCCTTCCTATGCCCGCAGTCAACAACTTTTGTTCTAAATCTTTTTCCGTGGGTAATTCCCCTACTCACACATATTACAGTGCAGACATACAAAAAAGTTCACTTAACATCAAAGGTGCAACAAAATATATGGACATTTGAAGCCAGTTGAGACTAAAATCAAATTGGTATAACTTAACTTCATACGTTGGAATACATTTCAATCAAATATATTTATTGGGATTTAAAGTTGATATTCATTTTTTGTTAACACCATAATGTATACGTACACTGTAGACGCAAATACAAACACCAGCCAGCTTCACTTTATTAGTGCAGAAAGAAACGCGAGTAAGCGCGCTTTTGTAATTATTTGCCTGACTTTTTGTTGTTGGTTTTTTTTCGCACGAAGCGGTTAGGGTTCGGTCCTCAAATTTCCAGAGTGCTTCCCAGTCAACGCGCTAACAAAAAGCGTCAACACTAAAAAATAAAAGCAAAACCAACATTCCAAAAAAGAAGAGAGAAAAAAATAGCAGCGTATTCTAATTACACTTGACAATTTTTCAAAGTCAGGTCGGGCAGAGCCGGGCCAATTCAAATCCCTCCTTCGCTGAACACACATTTTTTGCGCAACGCTTTTCCGGTTTGCATTAAAACGGAAAAATATTTCCCTACAACGCCTAAAAGCATGCAACGAAATTTTCATTACAAAAGTTTTTGCATTAATCTGCAAAAAATATCCAAAAACTGAACAAAAACGAAATCCAAAAAAGTGCCGCGTGCGTCTAGTGCCAGCGGAAAGGTTCTTTCGCAAAATCAGGAAAAAAAACTTTAGGCTTATTTGCGTATCGCCATTTTTTTTTCGTTTTTGTTGTCTTTGCTTTTGTTATAGTTGTTGTTTTGTCTGTGGCGTAAATAGGCGTAAAAGGGATTTGTCGCAGATACTTAGTTAACTTTTTGCTTTTTCAACTTTTTCCGCGCCTCTTCTACTTTCCTTTACGAGTACATGCGCAATTTTAAAGCATAATTTTTGGGCTTACTTCCAGAGGGTTTTCTCTGGGTTTATGCAAAGTATTTTATGCGAATTTTTGTGTTGTTATTTTTTATATACTTACGCAGATTTACGAAAACTTTTTGGCGTAAAATCAACTTAATTTGCAATTAGCTGTGCGCTGATAAAGTGAAGAGTGTGTGTGTGTGTAGGTGTTTGTGTGCGTATGTGTGAGTTAAATGAAAACTTTAAATATGTATGTATATGTAGTTTAATAATGGAATTAAAGTTTTTGAGCCCATTTCAACAAGGTCACTTCAAAAGTAGTTAAATAACGCATTTAAATATTACCGTTAAATTAATAATTACAAAATTTAAAATAGTCAGTTTTAGAGTAGTGGAATGAACCGTTACGTTTCAAATCAATTTCACATTTAATTACAAAGCGAATAACAATAATTATAAAGCAATACAAAACTATTCGAAGCCAAACAATTTTAAAGCGCACTGAAGCGCAGACAAGTAGAAAAGTAAAATGCTCAGTAGTGTACAAGTTTCTATTGGATTTCTTTTATGATTGCATATGAAAACTATTTGCAGATTTGCTTGCTCATTACCACATGGCGGCCGCATTCACACTGGCACAAACTGCAACATTTCAAAGTAGTTGACGCGCAATTAAAACTCGGAAAAAGGTGCAGCAGGAGCAGAATCGCTGACATTTAGATTTAGTACATGCAAACGTCAAATAGACACATTTACTGTACATATTACCACTACTGTCGTCACTACTACACAAAAACAAAACACAAGAATATTAACTGCCTTACCACAAATAGCAGCTTCTATCCACACCCGCTCGCACGACACCAGCAACCTGAAAAATGTTAATTTGCGCTCACGTAAAAACTGCACGCAGCCAAAACGTTGATTTAAAGCATGATAACAAAATTACACACACACGCACACAAAAAAGGAGAAGAAATTAAAGTCAACAGAGGAAGAACAAGAAGAGTGGAGAAAAATGTTGTAACTGAAATTTTTCACTGAAAGTAGAATTTTTTTGTTGGAAAATTTTACAGGCCACTGCTTAACAAGGACATTAATTGGCGCTGCACATTACTGGCTGTATATGTGTGCGTGTGTGCGCCAGCGGGCGCTTAGAGTTAACTTTCCTCTGTGTGTTTTGCATGTGTGTGTTTGTGTGTAGGTATTTGTTGCAACTGTAAAGCGAAAAACGAGTAGTGACTCGTTCCTGGCATTTATTATGTCAATATTAGCATAACCCTTTTTTCGTGCCGGTTAAGGTGGCGTGTTACATTTTTCTCTTTTTTGCTCGACATTTGTATTTATTTAAATAAAAGTTAAAGTTGAACATTTTGTGGTTGGTACGAGCGTAGCTAAGAATTTAAAAAATCGTTCAGAGCAACTTTACTTGAAAACGTAACTGAAAATAGTTGTTGCTCTTTGGAGGGTGATAAGTGATAAATGAAGTTATCGTTTAATTACTTGCAGCACCAAAGTATCTCACTACTGCTTTTAAGATAAAAGCTGTTTTGTGCGGTATAAGAGACACTGATTATTTGTCAATATATTGCAAATAATTTTGCACATACAATCTGAAGTTCCTTCATCCGAAAGCCCAAGTTTAAGAGTAAAATAATAAAACAATAACAACATCAGCAAAAGTCTAAAAATAAAATAATGTACAATTATTTAAAAAAAAAACCATAATACATTTTTGATAGCATGTAAGAAGGCCATTATTGGCTCACACACACACATTCATAGACGCAAACATACTTACTCAAATAAATGCCACGAAAAGGACCTCATTTTCAATGTACAACCCACACAAGCAGAAAAAAACCTGCACACACATACGTACACATAATTACAGCCGAGGCAAAACACGCAACAAGCGGCTTAAGGTGCAGTGCTGATATTTTTGCTCTTGCTGTGCACAGTACTTGTTGGTCTATTTGAAAATAGAACTGTGGAGTAAAATTTAATTTTTTCTTTTATGAAATTATGAAAATATTTCTTAATTATTTTCATAAATTATTGTGTATTAAAAGTAAATAAAGTTGTATTCTTAATATAAAATATAAAACAAATCTAAAATTAGAGAATATCCATTTAACGATTTAATAATTTACTTAGCTTTGATTTGATTTGATTTGTAACAATGAAATTTTTGGAGTACTTTAAGTACTGTAGGCAGACATTTCTGCAATAAAGCAAACTTGTAAAATTTTGTAATTTATTTCGCATTCGTGCGCGCATTTGTAACACGAGCTTGAGTTTCTTCTTTGCTCGTTTTCGTCTTTTTGCTTCATAATTTCTTTATTTTTTTTACATTTCTTTTGTAGTTTTATGGAAATTGCATGATTTCTCACTCACTCAATTTTTAGTGGTAGCAAATTAAACACAAGTGTTACTGGCTGTGTGACTGTGTGTGTGTGTGTCGACGTTTGCTTTGGCATTACATTTCAATGGCAATCCTGCCATTTCGTTCAAATTGCTCTACGCCAAAGAAATGTACAAGAAAAACGAAAAAATTAACTGTGTCATGCACTATACATGAACGGACGGACAGACGAACGAACGAACGAAAAAGTGCGAAAATAACACTTAAAATTGTGCTGCATAATTTACGGCGCGTAAACGAAGTCGCGTTTGGTATGCGTTTTAGCAGTATTGCGAGCTTAAAGTACGCTTCATCTTATGCTTCTCGCTTCGCAACCGATATGAAACCTTAAATGCTATTTTATGCTTAATATCGCACAGCTCGTATAAATTTTAGTGTTTGTTACTGTTAAAAGCAATGCTTCGAAGCGATTTAACAGCTACTTTATATAGTAAAACGGTTATTTATAAAAGTAGTAACATTAAAATTGATTTAATAAATTTTTAATATGTGTTAAGCTTATTGAAATTCGCAGAAGGGAAAGTCGGATCCATGGAGTGAGTTGTTTTTCGTCATTTGATCTAATATTTCCTATACTTTTTGTCGTAGAGTTTTAAATGAAATATTCTTTAAACGAAAATTGTTTTTTTTAATTTTCAAATATATTTTGATAGCGTTATGCTGTTAAATATTTTTATAACAAAATTTTTAGCGCCACAATTTGCATCATAAAATCCTAAATGGAGCAAGCAATGCAATTTAGCTTACCACTTGCCTTTGCAACTTGATGCACTGACGTCATGCTGACTGCTCTACGTAGACCATAAACCTGCAACAACAACATTTAAGGTTTTAGTATGTTTTGTTTTTGGGTCGAGTGCAGATGCAATTTTTGACACCAAATGATACGACACGAACGGCAACGGTAGCCGCAGCGGCAGCGGCAATGTCAACAGTGAACAGCGACACGTCATAAATGTCATCGACACACCAAACGATGCGAAGCGTATGAGGCAACTTCGAGTGTAGTGCATTGGCGCTTACAATGTTAAATTGACAGTCTATGTCGAAATTTTTGTTCGCAAAGAAAATTTTTTGTTTTTAATTAATGAATTAATTAATGAACAAAAATATTCAACAAAGTCTTGAAAATGTAATGTTTAATTGAGTAGAAAAGTTTCACTTTTCTGATATATTTTGAACGTATTGTACCATTATTTTCTTGACAAACATTTTTGCACAGTGACTGTTGGTGAATAATGTATTTGGGTGTTTGTGCGTGTCGCATGCATAAAATAATGTTGCATGCTTGGGTTAACCACGATGGGACTCATCATTGTTGTTGTAGCAGCGATAGTTAGCAGTTTCGCATTTGTTGGTGTTGCAAGTCATGTTGTTGTTGCTGTTGTTTATGCGAAAATTATGTTGTTAAATGTTGTTATAGACGCCTTGTTCAATTGTCTGTGTCTAAAGCTGTTTGGCAAGTGAACACTTTGTTTGGAGCATATGAGATGTCACTCACAAGTCCAGTTTAGTCGGCAACAATGCCAAAAAGCACTTTAAAAATGTATGTGTAAGTGAAACATTGTCCAAATTTTTCACCCAATGGATTTCATTGTATGAATTAAATTTGTTAAGCTTTGTGATTTAATTAACATTCGTGCACGAGTTTTTTTGCAGATATAAATAATTAAACAATAATGTCCTAATCAAGTTTCAACTGAAAATAATTAAATCCATTAAAGATATTTTTATTTTATGTATATAAATAAATTTCAAGAACTAAAAAAGTTAATTTGATATCATTTTTGTATAATTTAATTTTAAGAAATTGCATTTTAAGATATTTTTAACCTCCCACAATAGAAATTTAAAATTCAACGTGCATACAAAAACTTATTCGTTTCTGCTCAAATTAATGGTTGCCAATTATTGTCTGCATGCAATCATTTGATGTAAATTGCGCTAATTTGGGTAACCCTGCTTGCGACTCCGCAAAGAGCACCAACCCATCCCCATTCGGTGCGGCCCTTATTTGCATATATCAAATGTAACAATGAAACTCAATAAATTGCGACGCGAAATCAAGAATTCGCAAAAATATCAACGAGTCAACAAATCAGAGAAAAACAAGAAAAGTGAAGAAGAGAAGAAGAAAAAAACGTAACAAAACCGAAAAGCATAAAATTGGCTAAAATTCATGTGGAAATGCTTTTCGCTGCTGCTGCACTCGTTAGAAAATTCACCAAGAACAAAAACAACATTCGTCACTACAGAGTCACTCACTCACTCACTCACTCACTCACTCACTCACTCACTCACTCAGTCAGTCATTCATTCTCTCGCTTCATTTATGCATTCATCAATCAGTTAACCAAGTGTAAATTTTTGTATTTTTCACTTACTCGTAAAATAAAAGAAGCAGCTACAATAAATAATAAATAAAAAATAAAATCCTACATACATTTATATAAAAAAAAAACATTTCATTTCCTTACGCGAAAACGACAACAACAACATGAATGAGGGTCACCCAACAAATTAAACGCCCCTTTCATGGCGAACGAACGAACGAACGAACGATCGAATAAAGGAATGAACGCCCTCATTTATTTTATTGAAAAATATAAATTGCACCTAAAAGTATGCTATGAGCTCTGATTCATGAGTGAAAGTTGCTTTATTTTGGCATTTTCTTATCGTTTTGTTGTTGTTGTTGCTGCTCCTTTTTCAAACACATCTGCTACTTTTTATTGTATTTGTGTGTGCGTGGGATGTGTATCCTTACACTCTGTTACATACTAAAATGCCACTCTTTTTAAAAATGTGTTTTGATTGATTTTCGATTGAGCAAAAGTGATTTAATTTCTTATCAATGTGAGAATAGTTTAAAATGTAGCTGAATTTAAATCGCTCATTCGATCTTATTTCTGTAAGTAGGTCTCAAATTTGCATCATAGTAGGAGTTCTAACAGGACATTGCATCATAGGTACTCATGTTAGAAGATTGGGTTTCTTCTGAAATGATTTCTGCAGAAGCTGTAGAGGTGAGAAGGAGGAAGAAACTATAATATATCTTCTATGTACATGCCCCGCATTGGCTAACAAACGATATATCTATCTGGTGAAGCATTTCTTTTTAGGCCTAGTCGATATATCTAGATCGAATATTAATAATATTCTTCATATTATAAACAGTACCGGATGCTTCAGTGAGTGGTATTACTCATATACCGCATTACATCACAAAGGGATCCTAGCCTAAGTGGTTCTCTTTTCAAGAGACAGCCAGTACAACCTTATATAACAACAATTAATATGAAATAAGAACAACTTTAACCATCTAATTTAAGCTTAATAATAGCTCAACAATTTCACTAAGCACAGGTGTGGTGAAATTTTGTATCTGATATTGAGTGTACTTGCAAATGTGTGCACTGTGGGGGTTCAATTCGTTCCGGTTCAGCGGTGATGTTGGGCGGCAGGGAGTGTTTTCTGGTGTTTTTTGGAAAATTCATTGAAGTTATTTAAAAAAAAACGCTCCTGTTTGCAGTAAACAATTTAAATCCATTTTACCACAAGATTTATAGGCATGTTCAGTTTTATTTTTGTTGTTTGTAAGAGAAATTAAGAAGGAGTGTCAGAAGTGATAAATAAGCTGCAAGCTCCACTGGAGATGTCTAAGTTGCTCAGTGTAGCAATTCAAAACAATTTTACGTAAACGATTTGCTAAGAATTTTTAAAATGATTTTAAATCATTTAAAAAATAAAATTTTCGAGAAAATTTAATGCGGTTTCTTTTAACTTTCTTGTTAAATATTTAACGTTACTAAGATGCAGTCAAAAGTAACAATTTTGATCACTCATACGCCACACTGTACCATAATTGGATTCGCTTAAATACGTCACTCTATAGTATATATCAAATTGTTGCAGTTATTTTGTGACAAATACGCTAACAAATCAGTTTAAATGTTTTCCGAACGCCTAAAAGCACACTTAGCTGTTAATACCAATAAATGAGCACAACGTAAATACAACTGAAAAATGTGAGTGAAAGTGGAACGACCGAATGTATAAATGAATAAATAAACGACCAAAATGACAAAAGCGAAGTCACAAACACACGATTTATGTCCTGCCAATTAGCCTTAGTTACCGATTCGCACGCAAATCCAAACGCAAATCGAATCAAATGCAAAAGAACTCTGCAATGGAATGAAGCATTCTGCGGGCAACGAATAAATAAGTGGCTTCATAGCGTTTCAAGTGTCCTCCGTCCTACGCGCACCGCCACCCACATTAAGTGACAAAGTGACAAACACCAGAAAAGGTAATTTTTCATAAAGCCGCCAAATGTGCTCATTTCATCGTAGCAGAAGAAGATTTTCTGTATGTTTTTTTGAAAAACAGAGAAATATGTAACAACTCTTTGTACTTAAGCCAGGCAAACAGTTTATTTGCCTTATTAGACATTCAAACGTTGCGAGGCTGGCTTCTACCAGCAGCCGCCACGAAATATTCAAGCTTCCTTGCAATATTAAGAAGCTCGGGAAGAGCGGCACAGTACTTTCTAACGTTATTTCAATGAATAAAAAGTTTCTAAAGGAAGTTTTCAACCTTTTGTTTTTTGATTATACAGATTCATATTGTTTAATGTGAAACTAAGACTTCTTTAAACTTTGACTTTTATTTTAAATTGATGTTACATAAAGTACTGTCCGACATGGGAAGGAAATTCTTTTGACGCGACCTACACACTGAGCAATCCTTGCAAGGACATACAAAAAATAGGTAATATAAAAAAAAAATTCACCAACCACATCGAGTAGAAGGCAAAAAGCGTAATAAAGTCTGATGGTAATGGCAGGCTATAGAGATCAAGAAACGTAAAGGGAGCGTTCGAGGATCGAGCGACTAACGAACATTCATTCATACGTATATACATACATACGAACCTCAACGACTAATAATAATTCCCTGCCGAAAAATTTTGAAACGCTTCATTGGATTCGGGCCATAAGCGTTGCGACGTCGCGCGAGTTTTTCAACAGTTTTAGGCGTCGTCGCCTTTTTTTCGTTGCCGACTTTTAGGAGCGTTGACATTATTTCGTTTGCTTTTACTTAGTTTTTGTTTTTTGTCGGTTCTTTCGCCTCTCGTTTGCCATCAAAATGAATGAATCCGTTTTGTAAACACTTGTGGTTTACTACGTAAATATGGGTGTGACAGTCAGTGGGCGGCGGAGGGAACAGTGAAGCCGGAAACGGATGTGTCTGTGTATTGGGTTGGCAAAACAGGCAAAAAATGAGTAAGTGTTGCTATTTATGCGAAATATGAGTAACGATTACGACCATAAGTAAAAGCATGTTTGCTGAAAAAAAAGCGAGAGCAAAGTGAAAAAATGTAAATAAAAAAAGAAACCAAGCCTGAAACGAAAAATTTGTTTGGCTTGGCTGATTGTCAACGTCGTTTGTTGTTGTTAACTGATTATGATGATGCATCATTTTGGCCCGGCTGTAATATGAAGGTAGTACGACAACGGTTATTGTAGCTGTCTTTGGCTAACAACGCTTATTAGCGCAAATGTTGGTAAATATGTTTCTCATTTGTTTTAAACATAAAACAGCCGTTGCGATTTTTGTTTTCTGAATAAAAAAAATATTCAATATTTTTTAAGTTTTATAAATTTTTTTGTGTATACAAGAATAAAAAATTTAAGAACAGAACAAAGAATTCCTATTAACCTCAAAGAAGAGTCTAAAAGTATACATCAGAAACTAACATTTATTAAAATAATAAAATATGTATTAAATAAATTTTCATTTGAACTCATCTTAAATTTGTCGAAATACTTGCGCTGAAAAGAGTCTCACTCTTTGTCGCATTTGTAATACTCTGAAATTGGTGTCACTTAATATGCAACAGTGCAGCATAAAAAGAACAGAAAATTGTGCTACAAAAAAAGACGTTTTGTCAGATTAAATGAAAAAATGATTTATTCGAGCCGACAACAAAGTAATAGCAACAACAACAACAACAACAGCTTCAGCGCCAGCTACCACCGACATTGTAATTAGTCCGCCTAAAAATAGGCAGAACAAAGAAAAAAAAGTAACAACAAGAAAAAAGCCCGCCTTTTGCTGCTATAAGCAACATTTTCGCCGTTTTTATGCTTGTTGGTGTGTTCCTTTTGCCTTCTATACAACATCAAATTATGCTATTGTTTTTTCTTGATCAGAGGACAAAAAATAAGTAGACAAAATAGCAGCAGCAACACTTTTCCGCCCAGAAATGGCATAAATTATTTAAATGTTTTAATTTTTCGGCATGCTTTGCTGATAAGAGGCTTTCTTTTGCTGTTTGCTGCTCTTTGGCCGGAACTGGTTAGGCGCTGATTCATTTCAGTGTTTCGCTCGCCAAATATATACGGATACAAACTGGGCGTTTCACTTTGTTGCCTACTTTGCGGCAGCTCATTCGTTCGTTCACTTGTACAATAAAATGTCGTGCTCAGCATTCGTGTTGGCAAATTAATTACAGAATTATGCTTTACGCTGTTACTAATGTACCACAGAATTGGGTTAGTTTCTTGCGTTTTTGGCAAGAGAAGCGGAATATTTATTAGTATATATAACCGAACTAGAGCATACTTTTAGGTGGCAGCTGGTGGCGAAGCAAAGTTGTCTCTTCAACTTAAGATAGACATTTGTGACTGAGAAAACCTTCAGCAATTTAGTTCTATTATTAAATAAAATATACCGAAAATTAATAATGCAGTTTTTTTCGAACTTTATCAAAATATCGTAAAACTTAAATTTATTTTAAAAAATTGTTTATTCCATAAAATAGATAATAATCGTTTTAAGTATTTTACATATTCGAGATGTCTTCAATTTTCAAATGAATTGATCTTCCTCGTTTCAGCATTTGTTAATTTTTTCATTATCTGAGAACCTTGGAACTTCTGTTTTTGTCTGGCGTTGCTGCCATTTTTAGTACTTTTGCCAACAAAAAAATATTACGAAATCTCGGAAGCTATAAATTGAATTAATGTTCTTTCTTGGCATACGAAATAATTACCATTACGAGAATAGCTTTGAAATTATTTAGTTTTTTTTTGGCAGCAGGAAAATATCGCTAAGTATCGTGTTTTAATTAAAATATTAGACAGTCCGCCTTGGACGGTGATGAGGAAGAAGAAAAGTCGCAGACAATACCAAAATTCAGCACAATTTGCATTAACAAATTTAATTCATTCAACTTCAAATTTTAGTTGAAGAAAACATTTTTGTGATTTTAATTGTTGTAACGATTTGCTAAGATTTTTTTTGTTTGCCTTTTGATGTCACAAAATTGTGCTGGAAATGATTTTAAAATAAGGCAATTATTAACATAAAATTAAGTTACACTGCTCTCACAAAGTGAACACATTCAATTATCCTCGTTATTAGCCATTGAAATGAAATTCTGCTGTCGTTGCTAATCTCGTTATTAGACCGGTTTTGCATTTGATTACGTGCAGCACTCATCAATTTCGTTTCGATGATCTTTTTTCGTATTTGCTTCAGTGACAAAAACTGCACTCAATAAAGGTCGTTAGGAAATTTTTGTGCTCGTCCTTCTCGTTGTCGTTGTCCTGGGTTCAGGTCTCTAAACTGCATTGCCACCTAAACTGATGTCAATTACCTACCGCCGGGCAAGAGGTGACTTCGGCAAATTTATTAAGTCGGAGCGGAACAGAGCCCAGAAGGGCATCAACACCAAAAGTGCCGATAAAATTTTATCGGAAACTGATTTGAAAGTCAATTATCCTTTGCTACCAGGACACAAGAATAACCTGAAGTTGAATTTTGCATTTCTATGCAAAAAAAAGACACGTTGGCAACTTTGCTGCTACTGCTGGAAAATTCAAATTGTTCTCAAAATACATATTAAAGGCAAATTACCAAGCGGAACTAAAAAAAGAAGGATAAGAAGAGAGAAGAGGAGGCGCTTGTCGAAACATTTCCTGTGCATGCAAAAATATTTACATGCTCGCAACTACTCGTCTTTCTGCCTTGCACCTCTTAATGGAGACATTTTTATTTGCGCATTCGAAAGCGTCGTTAAGTTCAATGAGAGCCACTAACAAGTTTTTTTTTGCCGTTACAACAGTCTTGCTCCGCTTTTTCTCGCAGGTTATGGCAGCACTAAAATAAACTCCTCCTCCTCCTGCTTGTGATTATTATTATTATTGGCAGTCATAGAAGCGCCAAGTACGATTTCCGACTTTAGTGGGAAATAAAGAAATAAAACAACGCGACAAAAGCGGAAGAAGAAATGAGCACCAGACTGTGTCTAGTTAGGAAATAGTTAAATGAGTAGGTAGTGCGGTGTTGTCTAATGATGTGGCTGGTTGATAACAACGCTCAAAATGATATTTAAACTGAAAATACAGACAAGTGGTTTTTTTTTTATTTTCTGTGTGGAATAAGGGTTGATTTATTAATCAATCATATGTTGTTTTTACGGCTTAGTTAGTGTTACCAGTGAAAGTATTTTTCTAATATATGTGATAATAAAAATATTGAATTTCTTTTATCTTACTTCTACACCGAATAATAGATTTTTGGTTTTCAATCTACATAAATAGAAGCGCCGTGAGTCTCTCCAAATTGCCACTGATTAAAAACAAAAACTGAAAGTAGGATATAAAAAAAATCGAAGCCAATTTCTAGGCGCAGAACGTTCAAGTCCATTGTTGACTACCTTTTTTTAATTAAGCTACAATTTGCTTACTTTTTCCGGTTTCGGAACAATAAAAAGCATTTTCATACACTCGCACACATATACACAATCAGTGAAAGCAAACGACCGCAGGCTGCTTTTCAACTTAAACATTTTCGACATGTACAACAACAAAAATAACAACAACAACGACCAGAACAACAGCGGGAGTAAAGCAACTTGTGTGCCACTGAGTCACTTCGGGAATATTTTGCATGCGGCAACGGCAGGCAGCGGTGGCCATTGAGTGTAAATGACTGTGCGCATGTATGTGTATGTATGTGTGTGTTAGTGGAGCCTGTCAACAACGGCCGCAATTTAAAAATTCTTGCTACTCCGCTCCGGAAAATGTATTTTGCCGTGAACTCCTCTCGTTGACTTTTGACTGTCACAGTTGTTGTAGTTGCTGTTGTTTGCTGCTGTGTGGCTGTAGTTGCATGTTGCTTCGGTTGACATTTTCGTTTGTTCCTTTTACTTCTTGTTGCATGTTGTGAGAGTTTAAAATGTTTTTTTATATCATGTTGCGGCAGAAAATCACTTTTCATACACAAACTTACCTACAAACAACGGCAGTTGTATATGTGTTTGTATGTACATGTGTATACATGAAAATCACACAAGCCGTTAGCAGCATGGGAGTGTGTGCGTGTGAGGACAGGCGTGAAATTGTATTGAGTTTGTGGTGTGCGTGTGTTGCAAATTGTTGCATGTGATTAGGAAAATGTTTCAAAAATTTTGTATCTCTGATCTTACCTGAACACAAATAAATCGAGTAATTTTCTCTAATTCATTGAACTATTTTTACAAAAACCACAATTGAAATTTTACATAAATCCTTATGGACATGATAATTATTTATCGAATTTTCTATGATAAAGAAAGAAACATTTTAATATTTTCAAATAATCAATTAACTCGATTAATCTCAATATTAATTGAAAAATAAAAAAAAATAAAATTAAAATCTTTCCAATAGAAAATTTATATTTTTAATAAGCTCGTTTGGTTAAAAAAACAAATAACCTCTATTAGACATTTCCATAAACTATCAGACTTATGCGTTTTTGTTTTGGTATTTGTAATAATTATTATTTCGAACAAATTTAATTTAACTATAAATTTTATAGTTTTGAAATGAAAGTTGTTTATTAAAAAATATTTTTGTTTTATACTTGATGCAGGTCTTCAATAATATGCTATACTAAGATGTATCTTCATATATAAATATTTGCTTTCTAATAAATATTCGGGCTTGAAAGAATTCATTGCATTCATTCATATTAATAAAAACAGCAGAAAAACTGTCAGTAGCAAATTAAATGCCACTTCGCACGCACACAAATGAAAAGAAGTAAACAAAAACAAAAACACCTACACCGACAACGATACCAGCAGTCATTCACGGAGGAAACCAAACCAGCACACATTCCCAACGCACATACAGATACACATGCGATTGTTTATGTGGGTTAGAACGCAACGCAACGCAATACAACTCAACTCAAACCGACACACACAGCCTAAAAGCACACTTGTCTTCTTGTACACACCGAACAGAGTAGTCAAGGCGTAGCGGCGTAGAGGAGCAAAGGTTCGAAGTGCGTTTGTTCATTAGAAGCGATTGTAAATCGCTTTTAATTAAAAACAAAAGCACGAACACCTGTTGTCCTTCTGAAGGGGCTGGGGACGGATGGAAAACCAAACCGAACGAAAAGGAAATGAAATAACATCGAACACATAAGCAAGCAGTTCAACTGTGTGCGTGTGGTAACAACAACAGAACGCAGCAATGTACATAAGAATAAAGACAGAATTACAGTTCATTATAACTTCAAAAGCAGTCATCAATACACACAAAGACCAATACAATTTCCAATGAGGAACGATATCAGCTGAGGAAAAGTAAAATTTTACAGCAGCATAGAAAATCTACTGAGAAATGCGAAAGTTATGTGATAAAATATTATTAATACAATAATAGTCCAATATGTTTATTTGCTTGTGTGTGCCATAATTCCACAATGTGTGGCATAAAGAGTAAAGTGAAAGAGGCAAATGAAAAAAAGTATTTATAAATTGCCGCTGCCGCCTTAAACGAAGAGCAACGGAAAAGATATTGTGCGGTTCGATGGGTAAAAACAGCAGATGCTGTTGATCGTTTACTTCTTTGTTTTTCATGTGGTCTGTGGCGCAACTGTGTGAAGTGTCTTCTGGCCATTTGTGGAACACAAACACAAACACGCACACGCCCATACACTCATACGTCACGCTGCGTTTGCTAAGTAAAAAAAAATTTATTTCTTTTGTTGCTCATTTTCCTTTTCATTTTCATTTTCGATTTGTTTATTTTTGCTCTTGCTTTATCTGTTTTTTGTTTTTGTGTTTCCATTTTCAATTTCAATTTCAATTTAAATAATGCGGTGGCAATTAAGCGTGTTGCAAGCTGTGCAAGTGCATAGCGAAATTTATTTACACCGTTTTGGCAGCGGCAGTGATTGTTCTCAACGTCGTAGTCACACTAGGAAAATACTAGGAAAGTACTTAAATTATTTAATATTGTTAAACAAAATTTATAAAAGAAAAACAATTTTTATTAAATTTTTAACTTTATATGTTATTGTTGTAGTAAAGTGTAAAAAATCTTCGTAAAAAATAAAAAGATTTTGAATTTTTTAATTACAAAATGTGGAAAATTACCAAAACAATATAAATTGTGTACTCTTGCCATACTTTCTATTGCATTAAAGTACTGTGATGCGTGCGGGCGGATCTCACTAAATGAAGTTGTGTGCATCAATACAAAGTTGCGTTGCGGAAGGATCTCCTTGGAAGTCGTGGCAGCAAAAGGAAGAAGAAAGTTGTTTTATGCAAAGTGAGAAATACACAAGCATAAATAATGGCAAAATACGTTTAAGTTGTTTCCCTACTGCCTGAACAAAAGGTACGAAGGGACGAGAACAGGGGACGAGAACAGGGGACGAGAACAGGGACCTAATTGAAATTGTCTTGAAAGATGGCATTTCATTGTTTGAGCTGTAATCGAGCACAGGAAATTGAATGTAATTGAGTAAGTCGAGGAAGAGTCCAGCAAGCAGTGGCAAAATCTTAAAGTATACAATGCTTTCGGTAGTGGTGAGCAAACAAATTTAAATTTTTTTTTTTGCAATAATTAAAATGAATCCAAAATCTTTTCACGTTTATAAAAATTAGAAAATTTAGATCTTAAAGAATTCGTTTTTGATTCTCAATATACGCCTTAGAGTTTTCTTTGGTTTATTTCGTGTCTTGAGTTTAATTTAATTTTATGACTCTCTCAAGTATGTCACATTCCCCAGCAACCACCACAGCCTCCCCATTTGCACAGCAATTGTGCGCCTTGATGAATGTCCGCAATAATGTCAGAAGCGTTATCGCAATTGCGCCTAAAACTATGCACGACACACAAAAATAATAAATCAACCGCATAATAAAATACAATGGCGACAATGGCACAAGACAATGAAGCACCACGTTAAAGTGCATTGAAAAGGAAATTTCGCAGGCACACGCTCTCTCCACTTTCTCCGCCTACTTTCGACACCTACTCCCCATGCTTAACATGCGCTGTTGCGAAATGAAAGAACAACAACAAACATAAATAATGGCAAATGAAAAAACAATACACTTAAGTGAAGTAAGGCCCCGCACAGCTCCGCATACCGCGAGCGAAAATACTTTTAGGCGCAATAGCATTACTTCAAATTTAATTTAAATTATTGCTTGACTCGCTTGGTCTTCAACGTAATTACCTGTGCTCACACCGAAACCAAATAAAACCAAACCAAAACAAAGCAAAAAAATCATCTTGTCCTTGCGACAATAATGACCGTTAAAAAGATTTAGATACAAAAGTTTTATTAGCCGTGTCGGATAAGATCAGCGCAATTCGCATTTTATTTTCATTAAAATTTGTGCATTTTTTTCCGCCTGTGTTGTTTCATCAGAAAACAACAATAACAACATTGGTTGAAAGTGGCGGGAGAGGTGGCCACTTCAAGGACCATTACCAGTGTTGCGTGTGAGTGTCGTTATGTCAAGTTATGGCGGTGCGAAAAATTCCAACAGTGGAATTTTTTTTTTTTAAGGCGGACATTTTTCTACTGATATAAATTTCATTAACAACTTGTTTAAATTTTCTCGCTTATAACCTCGAAGAAACTTTTGTTCACAGCTGAGTGTGAAATTAAAGAGAATTGCATTCGGCTAGACACTGAAGATTTAAAAAGTGTTGGTTGAATTTTTTGTTATAAATTTATAAAATAAGCGTGGGCGGTGTTCCACTTAATCCAATTTTAAAAATTAAATTTCTTTTCTAAGAATTGTTTGGAAGACTTTTTGTCATTAGCAGCAAACACAATTAAATATTATAACACAAAAATATTATAACATTTCTATAAAATCAAAAATAAATTTAAAATGAAAACCATAAGCAAGTTTTTCCTGAAACTGATTCAAAAATGTTTATTAAAATTTGTTCATCAATACTTTTTCAAGGATAACATTTGAAAACGCAAAAAAAAGAAGAATTTTTGTATATGGTTCAAAAGTGGCCCATATAAAAATGTAAGCATTCATTATTCGCCCCCGACTATTCCCAAGCTCCCAGCTCATGCACAAACTGTCCTTTTAATAAAATCTAGAATCGCAAATGCTGCTGGCACCAGTTTAACTCAAAACAAAAGAAAAGAAAAACTCGACAACAACTACGAAGAGCAAAGACAATGAAGGGAAGAAGAAAATTGACTTTTCGAAATGCGCCTTAAATATTTTAAGCATTTTTAGCGCAGTTTCTCTTTTCTCTGCTGCTTAGCCAAAGCGAACGACGAAAAACAAAGAATGTCAGAATTTCATTTTAAAAATATTTGCAACCACATTTTTCCTTCGCTGCTGCTGCTGCTGTTGATCTCGTGCTGCCATTATTCCTCGCTTATCCTTTTGGCAACATTAGACGTGTTTTGAAGTAATTAATTTATGTTAATGATGGAGAACCGTCTACACTAACAAATGTTTGCAATCATTTAAAAATGAACGTCAAATTAAATTACAAAATTTGTTTAATTCCTCAAAAAAATTTGAAAACATTAAAAAAAGAAATCCAAAACCAAAACCAATCTAGGCAATGTACATTCTTTTTTAGCAATTTTTTTTCCTCAATGATGCAGTGCGAGAAAAATGGTTTGCAACAATGCATGCTTTTTGTGCTCGTGTGTAAACGAACAAGAAGAACAAAAAGAACAACAAAAACTAAAACATGAACAACAAACACGGAAGTGGCATGTGCACATGTGTGAGTGAACCGAAGAGTGTGTGCGTGTGTGTATTGCGGTGTGGATGAAAGCGCATATAAAATATTTGCAGGAGGCACTCGAATTGAATCAGTTTCAACAATAACAATAACAACAACCACAGCAAAGAGGCGCAAAATGCTTTTCACCAAAAACGAAACGAAAAACGATTTATGAGTTTTAGGCCGTGCAAGCGTCGAGTGCTTGTGTGTGTTCGTGATGAAAATTGAAATAAAAAAATGAAAAAACGGAAAGCGAAGCATACTTTGTGGCGGTGAGAAAGGTTTCACGTGTATTTTGGCGGGATCGCACTCTTCACTTCGGTCGCCTGCAGCACGCGTGCAAAATGTGCAAAATGTAATGGAAATGTTTTAGAGCGCGAGAAAATTTCAAAATAATGTGCCGTTATTTATGATGATGCGATAGGATTTTCTTTTATTTTTATTTCCAAATAGATCAAAAGACATTATAAAATAAATTTTTTTGTATTGTATAGATTTTATTAAAAAAAGAAAGATTTTATAATAAAAGGGCAAACAAAAAAAGAGGTTTTTACAAATTTTTTATTTAATTAGTGATTCTTAAATGTTGGTTCAATTTATTCAATGAATGAAAAAAGGTTTTTTTATGTATCTGAATTATTTAAAATTAAGTTTCAAGACGATTTTTTGTGTTCTGTGCAAAAAATTGCACGCAAACACTTAAAAATTCCATAAACTAAGTCAAACAAAAATATGTATGCACATGCACACATGCAACATGTTCAAACGCACACACACTTGCAGGAGGCCACAAAAGCAACCAACACCGCAACGCATCGTAATTCAAAACAATTTAGCCTTTAGCTTGCTTCTTTGTTGCTGCAACACACTTTTTCATTGCTGCGCCATGAAACTTCAATAGCAATCAAAGTGTTGCTAAGAGTTGAAGAAATGTAAGAAGAAGAGTCAGAAAACCGAATATGGTTGCAGTTGCTTTTAGTGGCAATCTCTCTTGTCTTCTTCTATGCTGAGCACATATCCAGAGTAACACTTAAAACACCAATACATTTGCATTTGTCTAAATTTATGTACATACACACACAGCGTGAAGGTTTTGCTTTGCTTTGCTTTGCTTTAAACCGCTGCACAGTATTTTCATGCACACAAGTAGATAAAAATCAATTACAGCTATTTAATGTTAGTTCAAATGATATATATTGACTTTCGAAGTTTAAGAAAAAGAGTAACAACAAACTAAATGAAAAACAATCAAACTAAAGCAAGTAAGAAATGATAGATGTGCCACATTGTTTAATATGACAAAAAAAATTGGGTTGCTCATGGTTTAAAATCTGTTTCACGCTGGTTTTTTTTTTCTTGAATCTGTTTTAAGTACTGTGCAAACTAAACTCCAGCGTCTGCACATATGTTTCTACAAGTGCCTGTTTATATCTGCTCATATTTGTACACCTTTTTATGATGTCGTCGACGTGGTTTTAAGTAAATTTGACTAAAAACTTGCAAAAATCTTTGAAAATTGTTAGCATTGCATGCCATGATGTCATCAGGACTAGTTTATTGTTGTGTTCAACTTACACAAACAGAAGCAGCAGAAAAGTTTTGCTCTCGTTTTGGCCATGGCAAATCTAAAATGTTTAAAAACGTCCATTAAGCTTGGAGGCAAGAGCAGAGTTGTGTTAAATCGGCTTGTAGTACAAGAAGCATAATATTTGGTGAAACTTTAAATGAACATTCTTCAGGAGAAGAGTCCTTTTGAGAATTTCAACACATTTGGATAGGCATGAGTCAAGTTTTATTACATTAAAACAAACAAGTAAATATAAACATAATAACAAACACTATCTTTTACGAAATTTAAGCTATCATAAAACTAGAAAAAATCTTTCTACAAATTGTAATTAAATTTTAATATATTTTATAAATTTATTGAACCAATTTGTTATCTTCTTTTGCAGTTTTTATTTTAATAAATGAATTATTTCAGAGTTTAAGTAAAGATTAATTTGATTTTACTCTTTAGAACTTAAAGAGTAAAATCAAATTTTAATTGGAAATTCATTCATTTTTATACTAATAAAATATTTTTCTGACTAAATTCAATGTTACTCATACGTACTGCATCCGCAATTCTGCCATTTAATTTGTTCGGGATTTTTTGCCTCTTATAGACGGCATAAAATGCAAGCAAAAGGCATCAGCTGCATGTCAACTACATAAACAACTGCACATACTCATATGTGCACACGCTTTCATATACACACACTTGTGCAATTTTTAGACAGTTCTTTTGCTGCCTAAAATGTGCCTGTATGACTGTCTGCCTGCCTCAACTTAAAGAAGCTATCAAAAAATTCGCATAAAAATAGAAATTTCCACCTCCGTTTCGTAAGTGTCTGTTTTGCTTAGTGCATATCTTTGTGTGTATGTGTGTGTGGTGTGTGTTGTGTGTGTTTATGTGGGCTGCTCAAGTGAGTTCTTCTGTTGTAAGCAGACTTATGACATTGCCAAGACTTTGTTCAGCCACAAAAATAAAAATAGCAATGAATGAGAGCACACCGCACTGCACACTGTTCCGCTTACCTCACCGCATCTCAACGCGTCGAGTGATTTTTAGTGAAAGAAAACCAACAAAAAAAGAAAAAGAAAAACGTCAAAAATATGAAATAAGTAAGTAAAGTGCTTCTTCGCAGCAAATTCTGAGATTTCATACTTCCACTCTTCCATTTTGCTATTTGCTGTTGAACAATGAAAAAAAAGTTAAATAAAAATAAGACAAAAAAAAAAAACAAAAACAGAAACAAACTAAAAACAAGTTGCTTTTGCTGTTTGGTATGTTCAAGCCAGAAGAAGAACTTGTTTCATTTTTGGCACAAGACAAAAAATGAAAAAAAAAACAAATAAGAAAAGCGAAAAGCGTACAAATTGTATAAGAAGGTAGTAAAATATTTCACAAAATTATTAGTTGAATTTGTGCCAAAATGCTATTTCGCCTTGTTCATTTTTAGTGTATGCAAGGGTAGCCAAATCAAAACTGAGCAATCTCATAATTTTGCCATTTAGCTTTTAAGTTGAACAAAGTTTTAAGTGCACGGACATTGTATCTCAAAATTAAAAAAAAATATGTCAATAAGTAAAAGAAAAGCAGACATTTAATTGTTTGTTTGTTTATATTATATAAAGCATCAGTTCGTTGAAAATTTATGAATAAAAAAAAAAACATTATTGAAACTTAAAATTGTTTAAGTTGTATTTGCAAATCCTTCAAGTGTGTGTTTGAGATTGTGCTGCACAAGTCGCACAAGTCGCTACTAGGATATTTAATTTATGTGCTATGTCTGCTAGGGACAATGAACATGTAAGCGTATAATTTAAGCGGAGTTCCTTGCACAGGTTTCTATTTTTGTTCGTTCAACACTTTTTTCCTGCTATTTTGTGCTATGATGCATGGCATTTTAATAGGTTAAGAGCAATTGGCGTCAAAAAGAGGGCTCAGATTTATGGTTTTATTGCTTTCTGCATGTTTTCGTGATTTAAGTGCATTTTGCTATTTATTTTTAATATCATATGCATGCTGAAATATTGAGAAAGCCGAAATTAGTGTGAAAGTACATCACATAGTTAACTTTAAAAAGTTTCAGTTCTTAAATTGTAAAGAACATTTAAATTGAAAGAATCATATTAATGTTAACGTGTATGTTGCCTTGGGTATGAATTTAATATTTGTGGTTCTGGGCACTGACTGGTACTGTTCGTTCGTAAATTCAATTAAGATTATTTGCCATATAATACAATTATCTATCTGCATCCAGTCCGTACCGCATAAATTAGGTTTATTTGGGTTGATATTTGGTTTGTGCGTGTTTGTGTACATACGAGTATGAGTTTGTACATATGTACATATACGTGTGTGTTAATGTAACCGTGGTATATTAATCTGTAATATTGTAAGCCATTTGTACTGCTAAATGGGCGCCTAATGGGTGCTGCGATTTATCGTACAAACATTTTGAAACCTCTTAGGTAAAAGTAATAAATGCATATATGTATTGTATATGGTTATAAATCGTATGTCGGTGTTAATATAATTTTAAAATTTAATATTTTTAAAGCGTTCTTTAATAAGTTCAGAAGGTGTTTATATTTGTGAAAAATTTGAACATTTTTACGAAGCCTAAACACCCTGTTTATGCATTTATATTGCTAGTTATAACTCTTAAAGCGCACGTACGCGTAATCCTTCCACATATCCTCAACGCCACATTTCCACAGAGACAATAAACAAAGATTTTCCCCTGCACAAAATCGTGTGCGTAATGAAGAAAAGAAATAGAGCTAACACGCTGCTACGGGCACATACGAGCATATTAATAATTGTTTTTGTTATAGGGAATGATGAGAAAAACATAAATAAACGCAAAATAGCGAGAATATTACCAGGGCTGCTGTGTCTAGTCTCCTTGCTCTATTAAGTGCAGCGTATATTTACAAAGCGCGACCTTGAAATCCGGAATAATACAATTAACACGCAAGGCACACGGCGACAGTAGTTAGTCTTAAGGACGATGAAGAGCAAACAAGGATAAGCCGCAGACCTGCTTTAGTTTACTATAAAAGCGTGTTTTTATTACAGGGTCTCCCTTTCGTTAAGTGCTTGAATTTTTCGCATTTTTCATTTCAAATTGGCGATAGAAATTTTTCCAAAGACACATGCACACATACACAAGCACACACACACATGTAGAGTATAAAACTTGTCAAGATTTAGTTGAGTAGTTGAGGGGGACGTGTAATTACTGTCGCGCTGCTTGTTATCGCTTGTGTCGCTCATGTCATGTGTGTGTGTCTCATGGCAAACTTTAGAAGCTGTCAGTTCGTCACTCACTTACATACACAAACGGGCACTTTAGAC
Source organism: Suillia variegata (assembly GCA_949127995.1). NCBI lineage: Eukaryota > Metazoa > Arthropoda > Insecta > Diptera > Heleomyzidae > Suillia > Suillia variegata. The sequence continues at coordinate 970,108 of OX421844.1, read as the reverse complement.
TGGTTTTGTAGTTGAATATAAATTCTACTTAGAGAATAATATTTTACTAGAGTATTTCTTGGAAGGAAAATACTATTTTGAAAGGGAAAGACCTTTATATAGTTTCTGATTGGTTTTAAATTGATTTGACTTATTAAGTATTTTCTTTTGTTTTATGTTTAATTTTCTATATACAATATATATTGTATATAATCCATAAATAGATGTTCAAGCATATTCGAATGATTATTTTGTTGGAAAACTAGTCTAACACACACGCATAATCAGTAAAAGAGTTGCAAAGAAACTGAGAAGCTTTTTGTCTCAAGTGCCTGCCTTTCAAGATTCAAGATTGTGTTGCTGTTGGTGTTTCGAAGTGAAACATGTAAATAATTCTGCGCTGTGATAATGTTCACAAGGAAAAATAAAATATAAAAGAAAATACTTGTAGCAGTTTTACTTTTGATGATAAAGTCGACAAAGTGCTGACGACGACTTCTGAAAGAAAATAGTTGAAATATTTTTAATCTGCAACGAGGCGTGTGAGTGATCTTAATTAAATGTTGCTAGGCGCATGAGTTGAATTTTAAGTCAGATGGTCTAAAGCATCTTTACGCTTTCGTTAATTTTTAAATTTGTTGGTTGTACGAGTTTATTTATAAATGAATGCAAATAACAAAGTAATTGAATTAATTTAAAAAACAAATTTAAACGCTCTTCCTTCTCGTTGGGCGGTTAAAAGTGAATTACTTGTGCGAGCCACATGTGATTTCCGCTTTTGATAAAGCGCACTCAATGCCAGCTCGCTCAATGTCCTGTCGTCAATAATTGTTGAACGACCGATCGACCAACCGAACGCCAAACAGCAGGAAGTAGCAATATTGCTTCATATCGATGGACAGACCGAACAACAAAACAGAACAGAACTGAACAGAACAACTATAACAACAATTATTCCACACTGCAGCAGCAACATATTGTCATGCTCGAGCAGCAATAATTACGCATAAATGTCATCTCGACACAGTTGAACGCACAAAAAAGCGTTTTCATTTCGAAGCGAGCGGAGTTCATAAATGGCATGGCTGGCAAACTAGCAAATAAGCAGGCCAGCAGTGGTCTGTGACTTTTTTGTCTTGTTGTTGTTTTTGTTGGTATTGTTGGAAACAGAAGCAGTAGCGAAAAGCTGCACTTCAGACACGCATTTAACTGCATTTCGGAATGCCTCCGCCCATGATCCCAAATGAATCCTCATGAATTATTATTGCATTTATTGCTCAGCAGCAGTAAATGTTGTCGCCGTCGTTACTCAGCGAGGAATATGCTTAATGTGCATTTCGACTTTTAATCGAATCTTATTCACAATCCCGCCGCATTATGGCCAATATAACAATTTGTATTGGTCAAACGATAATTTACTTTATTGCTGCGTAGTCGCCAAAATGGAAAGTGAATTTAGAATTCAACTGAAAAAACAATGGACGATGAGCCTAAAAGTAATTTTTTTATGTTAGTCGGTACCTAAGAATATATTGTGCTATCATATAACCTCCTAAAAATACATTTTAAAATGACTTACAAATAGTAAGAGCAGATAAATGTGAAATTTTGTTTCGTGAATGATTTCAATGAGCATAGAAACCATTTCGATATTTCTGCAAATTGTTAAAAAATGGCGTGTGGTTAATATTTCTGCATTCCAAACTATGTCTGCACTTCTCCGACCAAATGCAATTTGTTCTGAACTTATTTTCTATTATTCTTGCTAAGGGTTTTTGCGCCATTCGTAAGTCAAACGCGCTGTCGCTTAGCAAACAAGCACGAACATTTCTATTATTTGCAGTTTTTGCATAAGTGAACACACACACACTTATACACACAAAAGCGTATCTACATGTACATAGCTGCGCATATCCTGGCTACACGGAAAAGGATCAATTGTGGCACAAGCGTATTGCATACGAATAGCATGGAATGTGCCATCCTTAGTTACAACAACAACTTTATCATCAACAACAGCAACAACAAAAACAAGACAACGACAGCGTAAGCTCGGATTTGCATTTTATACAAATACGGCGCCATCCCGTTCGGTTACTCTATTTTACAGTGTCCCATGCCCATACAAAATGTGACTATAATAAAAAGAAAAATAATAAAACAAACTTGAAATTTTGATGTTCCTCATACTTAGAGTTTAGTCTGGATAATAATGTATTAAAAAAAATTGAAATTTATTGGTAGACTCCTTGATTTTTCTACTTGAAAATGCAAAATAAAAGTATGTGTTTGCATGTATGTATTAATTAGTCAATGTAAATGACAATTATTTTAATATTTTGTAATAAGTGTAAATTTTAAACTATTTATCTAAATTTTGTGGACTTTAGGAGGACACTATTTCTCGGACCATTTGTTTACACACACTCGTTCTTCTGCATGAAAAAGTGTGTGTTTATATGTGTGTATGTTTGTTTGTGTTACAATGAGCTGTTTGTTATGCAATGACAGTGCGACTGTAAGTGTGTTAGTGTGTGTGCATGTTGCTTATTCATATTACATAAACTAACTGCGTCTTGCGTTTCGAATTGAAATTGCCGCAAAAGGATCAAAAGCACAAAATGAGACGAAACGAAACGCAGCAGATAGCGGATGATAGTGGGTTGTAGAAAAGTGTTTTTTTTACTATTTTCTGTAGATCGAAATCCTTTTGTGTAATGTTTGCGAGTGTGTCTGTCTTCTGTCCTTGATATTTGACATTTGTAGGCAAATGGCGCGAAAAATGGGAGCACGATTGTTATGGTAAGTGGAAAATTATAACCTCAGTAGCTCTGCAACTAACATTTGAGTTGAATTTATATTTGCAAATAATAGTAAAACTACAAATAATAGTAATTAATAGTCACGCATTTTTATAGTTTTCTATGAAAGTATTAATGAGAGCTGTCTAAAGGACATATAATAATGCCCTTAATGTCCTACTTGCATGAAAGAAAAATAATATTCAATTTGTAACTTTTTAGATTTGGTATTTACTTAGAATTTGAACTTATCTCCAAGCGATTTTATAGCATTTTTGTGACTTTGTTGAATTGTAGACGCTCTCTGAAATTTTAATCTAAATCTAAATTGCTAACTTGGTATATTAAATAATTCGCCCCTCTAACTTGCAACTCAGCAGTTATTTATTTGCTTTTCGTTTTACCTTTAAGACCATTTGCTGCATTTTCAATTTTTGTGCCAACAACAATAATAATAACAACAACAAATACAAAACAACAGAAATACACACAACATGCTGCAGGCAACAATATAAGTTTTTCAGCAAAATGCCACAGAAAACACACATACACACCCTCTCACTCACAATATTACCGTACAAAGTATGCGATTTGTAAAGTACGTGCAACTTGTGTCAAAAAGGCTAAACACATACAAATGCGATGTGCAATATGCACATGCAACTGTGTGTTTCGTACATAAACATATTCCTCACACTATTACTATGTACATGACATGCCCAACACACTCACACTCACACTTTCAACTCCGCCACAAATCCAGCTACTTATACATTTTTCTACGTTTCTAACATTTTCATTTTTACTTTTGTGTAAGTTTGTCTACAGTCACTGTTGAAATAACAAATCAGTCTCATTGCGAAGGAGTTTTCTAGAAACGCTCACAAAAACCAACAAATAATTCAAAAATTAATTCAGCTTTTATATTAAATATTTATTTCGGTTAATGGATACAAGAAAATATAATTGTGTACGAGTATTTGTTGCTATAGATGGAGTATTTTCCGCAGAAAAGTGGTTACACAAAAAAAAAATAAAACAAGAAAACAAAATCATAATTTGGGAAATATTAAATTGTGTTCAGTATTTCAATAATCGAAAAAAAAATTGTTTTTTAAATATTTATAAGATTCTTACCCAATTATTTGCATCGAAACTGTATGGATGTGTATGTGTATGTGCATGTGCATGTATGTGATTTTGTTTTTTGTTTTGTCCGTCTTTGAAAATAACGAAAAAACGCATTGAAATTTGTTGCACGTCGCAAATGTTGGCAAAAAAGAAGTATTTTTGTAACTTGAAACGTACTTTTGGGGCAGCAGCATCTCGCACACACTCTCACTTACAAACGAACGTACATGAACACACAGACACACGTATGACATTTGCGACACGTAGGCAACTTAAGTCGCCGTTGGTGGTTACTGCTGCAGCTGTTGGTGGCAGCGTTTGAAGTTGAATGGACGACAAACCTACAACATGTGATGGTGCTGTGACACATGCAAAGGAGCTGCGTTAAATTATGGTGCAACTGCAGTGGAGTGTGTGCGTTGTTCTGTGTGCAAATGTAAGCGTGTGTACTTAAATTGCTCCGCTGCCACAGAAATTCATTAATTTCATTTTGCGTTATTTTTTCTTTCTTCCAAAGTATTTAAGTGTGACTACAAATTTAATTTGTTTATGTGGCGTTTAATTGATTTATTTTTGTAGTGTAAAATTAACCCTTGCAGTCTTGGAAAAGTTAATATTTTAGTCTGAATCCATTTTCAAAATGAAAAAAGTTTCGTTTTGTTTACTATCAAATACTCGTATTTTAAACAACAACCATGTCGAATTATTTGTATCTAAACAAATGTAACACTGTTTAATATCTGATCAGAGAATGTTAAAAGTTGTTCGAACCCGCTGCTAGGCTATTAAGAAATTGAAATTCTGGTCTGTAACTTGAGCTAGGTATCGAAAAATTTCTTTATTTCTTTCACTACCCGTGAGCTAAGATTTCATTTTATTTATTAAGCTTCAGCTTAAATTTACCATTAAGAATAAATTCATTTTTTTCGCTTCCACTGCCATCAATACGAGATTAAAAGCAAAATCCTTGTTGTTCGTTATACGCACCACAAAAACGCAATATTTAATGCCATTGTCGATGCAACGCACACACTCATGTATACACACACAGTATCATAAAAGTGCAAATGGATATTATTATTGTTATTTCGTGCGTATTTGTGTACACTGCCCACTGTGCATAAATAAATTGCATTGCGTTTTTTGCATCCCATGCTATAAACAAACAAATAAACAAAACATATAACAAAATAAATAGCTGAGCCGCATGCGGATTAAAAAAATTTACAGTCGAAGCAGCCAAATGAAAAAATTGTGATTGTGATATGAGCTTACCGATTGTTTTGTTTGACGCTGTGTATGAGTGATATTAATTGCAGAAATGTTCATGTTTTGATATTAATGGCAAACAAACAGATGATTTACTTAAAAGGGACTATTAAAAAACAAATCTAAATTGTTTCGAAGTCTTCTTTTATTATAAAGCACATATGTAAGTAAATTTATTTTTCAAAATTGAGCCTCGAAGTTAGTGCTCAAATTTCTAGGTTATAAGTTTTTATTATTGTTTGTATTTTAATGAGAACGTTTAACTGATTTATTCATGTCACAAGAATATTGTTAATAAATGCACAGGCACGCTGGTGGGAAAGCTGAATAGCAATTCATTGGCCACTGTCACAAATGGAATTTTAATAATGCTGTAAGCTGCGCCGAAGGATTAAGACAGTGAAATTGAAATATGTAAAAAATTACCGACCATCGCTTTTTGTTGTTGTATGTGTTAATTAATAAAAAAATGTTTTTTTTAATTTTTTTTCACTCCCAGATGAAACGTAAAACTCCAACATTTTTGCTGTTCATTTTTTAATTGTGTGATTTTTTATATACTTACTGTAATTGAATGAAAATATTGGGAGGCTTGACTGTTTTTTAAGAATTTTTTGTTAAATATCGCAACTGCTATTGATATTAAATAATCGAATAATTTTTTTTATTTATAAACTTCGGGTTTGAATGTAACCGATTCCATTGAAATCCCATTTTTTAATATATCCAAGTGCTTCGCAAACCTCTGATTATGGACATTAATTTTCTGTAATATTTTTTTATGGCAAACGCTGTTTGTTTCAGTTTGCTTTTATCCTTGCGTTTCTATCGTTTTGTCCTTGTGTGCCGTTATCATGGCGTTGTCCTATAAATTTACTAACTGCTTATTGCGTTCGGTAGGTGTGCGTGAGTTTCTATATGTGTCTGTGTGTGTGTGTGTGTCAACAGGCGATTATTGTCATTAGCCTGCCATTATGTTGGCCATCAATGTCAGATGTTGCTGCTTTTGCTTTTGCCTTTTCCTGGAGTTGCTGTCGTTCCATTATCCTGGCCAACGCGCAGCAGCATCGGCAGCAGCAGAAAACACCTTGAAGGTCGAATTTGATGTGCGCCGAATCACTTGATGTGATATTTTATGTAATGCGTTTAAGCGGTGATGGGTAAATATTAATGGTGACTCATATTTATCAGAGTACTTTTTTAATGGAGCCGTGTAATGGGTTCGTGAAGGATGCGTTTTTTTTATTTTCTTCTCCTTAGGAACCCATTTCAATTTGTGTAAATTTTGTAATTACGATTTTATGAGAGAACAAGAAATGAGTTTAACACACTCACATGACACATACAAAATTGATTTTTGTGACATAAAAATATATTTCATCAAATAAAATATTAAAAAGAAATGTGTAATATTTTTGATAAATATTATATACAACTTGTAACTTTCAGAAGACCATCGCTAAGTGCTTCTCGTAAGTGTGACCCTCCTGGTTGCAATACCGCAACCGCCGAAAGCCACAGCAGCAGCAACTACATAAAGGAAACCTAGAAGCAGTCACTGCGACACCTATGCACAATTTTTAATTCAATGAGTGCATCCTGCCACCCCTCTAGCATTCTTTTCTACCTCTGTTCTTTTGTTTGTTTTTGTGTTACTCGTACTTTTTGGGAAAAATTTACGCAATTTTAATGAGCGCTGCGTGGCGCCACTTTGAGTCAAGAATTTACATTCGCAGAGACGGCACAAACGCTGCACCTTCGTTTCGTCATCAGAGGTAGGAGGCGGCAGGTAGAAGGCGTGCTTCTTTGTCAAAGAAGCACGCCGTGCTTAGATATTTCTCTGCGTAATCGCTTCGCGTTCGTCTTTTGGCGTTGCGCGACTTTGTGGAATTCAAAGTTTACGAGCTAAATTTTATTCTATTTTATTTCACTTTGTGCTATTCTATTCTATTCTTTTTTTATTCTGTTTATGTTTTTGGTTTTGGTGTTTATTTTTTTCTGGATGCGTACTTTTGGATAATGGCTTGGTTGTGGGACGCCATTTTCGGTGTTTGTGTTTGCCATGCTTTTGTTGTTGTTGTTTTTGACTGTAATTTATTTGCAAGCTGAAACAAGCTTGAAATGCAAAAATAATGAGCGATAAAATGCAAACGCAAACAGCGACAGCGACAACTTCATTACGCGTGATTTAAGGACATTTCCAGCCAGTGACAAAAAAAAACCAACAACAAAACAAAAACAACAACTACTAAAACATCCACGTCTAAAACGGTGTGGCTTCTTTAGTATCTCGTCGTTTATTAAGACGCACTTATGAAAACGTGCGCCACTTTTAATTTTTAAGTGTTTCTCTTCCATTTGCACGAAATAAAAAAAAAATATATTATAAGTTTTTAGCAAATTATTTTAGTCACTTAAAATCAATTCAAAATGTGATCGCAAACTTTTGACCAAAACTGTAGCAATTTATATATTTAAACGCATTTGAGTAAATTATCATATTAAATTGCTCCACTACGGCAGCTAAATAACGGCGACAGACAGAAAGACAGATGGACAGATGCGTACAACTGAAGGACAATCTCAAAGATACATTTCGTTCGCATCTACAGTTCAGGGGACAGAACGACAAAGAGACTGATAGAGAGAGAGAGAGAGAGAGAGAGAGAAAAAGGCAACTGTCCGGACCAACTCCATTTGCATTGTAATAATTAAATGAGGACAGGACAGGACGAAACATTACGTTGCTGAATTGTTTTCGGGCGAGAGTACGTTGGCCAAGATTAATGTTTCGGTCTCAGCGACAAATTCAGAAAAATTACTTCAATTTCGAAGAGCACACATGAGCCGTGATTTTTTCGTCGAGATTTAAATTCTTATATTAAGAAAACATTTGTCGCAAATATTTGCAGCAAATATTCTTTTAAAAGTATTATCAACTAAAAGTTATATTTATATCATATATAATTTTATTATTATTTGCACATTATAAAAAGATTTCGGGTGAAACAATACGATAAAAATTAAGTACTATTTCATACTATAACATACAAATTCATTCTATTGCTAACTTATTTTGAAAAGCACATTTTTGCTTTGCACAGAAAACAAGTAAAACTGATTTGAATTTTGTTACTTGTTGGTCAATGCCGAAGTTCAAATTAAAAATAATTAGCGAAAAATGCCAGTGGCCCTAAATTTTCTAAACCATTCAATGAAATTAGATTTTCGTGGAGCACGGCTTCGCATGCTCTGAATGCCCACAGGACATTTCAGCAGAGAATCAATCGAATTGTCATCCCAAAACAAATGTCAGCCAACTTAATTTGCGCTAATTTGGCGCCATTGCTTTCAGTTGTTCTTGTTATTGTTATTGCTGTTGTTGTGTTTCGGTTGACAAGACAACTAAGCCCGAAATAGTTACAACAACAACCGCTTCTCATTCAAAATTGCAGCAACAAATGCGACTAATTCACTGCGGCAAAATGTGTCAAATTTCAATGCAAAAATATCAAAAACTGATTTCAAGTGGTGAATTGCGAATGGAGTGCGGTGTGCGTGTATGTAATTGCGTTGGTATTTGTTTATGCGGAGTATAACAGCAATTTCAGGTGAATTGATTAAATTTGGTTTCTGTTGTTGTTGTCAATATTGTTGTTGATATGTTTTTTGTCGGTTTATAATTCACATTTTTATCTGCATGCAAACTTGTTAACGGTAACCAACTCGAAAATTTAGCCAGTGATGTATTCACATACATACACATGTACATAAAAAACACACATGCACAAAGGACATGTCAAAAGTCAATTTGTCACGAGGCCCCTTAGCCGTTGTATCTAACCAACGCCACACCACACAAAAGTAGCCGCAAAAAATACATTCAAATGTGTCAACAAAAACAAAAATAAATACCGAATTCGAAATCAAACAAAAAAACCCCAACACAAAATACAAACAGAAACACAAACACACACAAATCAATGATAACAGAAACAACAACAAAATTAAAATGAAAGCACGCTTCTCACCAGGGCGTTCAATGCAAAAGAAGAAAACGAGTAAATATCAATTGTCCCTAATTTAGCCCACACCGGCGAAAGTGAACAATTATTGCAACAATAATAATAAATAATAATAAATAATTTTAAAGAAATATCAGAATATAATATTCTGATTAAAATTTAGACATATGAAGTTCATTTGGCCCTAATTTCGTCATAACAAATACAAAATTTAAATAACGATGAAAGTTAGAAAAATATTTAAGATTCGTATGAAGGAAACTAATTTTTTTTATTTATATTGTTGTATAATTAATTAAATTACAATAAAATGCTTCTGTTTATTTTGTTTTATCATTTTGTTATTATAATACCGATGAAATTTGTAAAAACTTAATGGGACACTTTTTTCTAAGTTCTTCTTTTCTTTTTCAATGATTTGACAATAAATTTTAGTTGACTTATTATTCGCGCTCATAGTCACACTTTATTTAGGTGAGCCAAATGTGGAACTCCCGCTTTGGCTGGTATTATTTAAGTTTATATTGCTTCTTTCTGAAACAATATAAACTTAGAGACAATTGTGATTAAATTAAATGAACACAGAAAGCGATCAAGCAAAAGATCGTGGATGATGGAATTGTGGCGTAATCTGAAATACATGTTAAAATTTTGAAATTTAGCTGTTGTTTTTGTTGTTTAAAAATAAATAAAAATCAGCCAATTTTATTTTAAAATTATTAAAGGGAAAACAAAATGTCAAACATTACAACACCCCACCCCCCCCCAAAAAAAAAATAAAAGTAAATATATATGTATATTTCTTGTTTTGTTTTATTTAAGTTTGTAGCCCTGAGCCTTATATAACCATTAACAATTATTAGCACACACATACAAAAACAAATTTACTGCTACCCGCACATGCATAAAAAACATATGCAGCCATTCACTGACAATCTACCGAGCGAGATCTCGTTTTAAATTTAAAATTTTCGCCATTTTTTTTCTAATAACGTTTCACCAAATCAACTCGTATTGGTAGATATGTGTGTGTGTGCGTTGTTAAACTGGACTTTTGTAGATGTGTGTGTATGGTGTGTGTGTTTATAAGCATTTGATTTTAATGAGCAGCGCGACGTACAAATTAGACACCCAAAGGACATTTTTAAATTTAGATTTACAAACAGATTGCACTGCAAGGCTAAAAGCGAATTAGTGTTCGTTGCTATTGGCAATAAGAGCACATGTTTTTGATTCGCATACACACATACACATAAAAACCCACGTAGACAAATATACGTTGATGTTTGTGTGATACGCGGCAGCGGCGACCATTAATTTACACCACTTAAAGGTAATTTCAGATAATTGTGCCCGAAGAAAATAACGCTGAAAAGTATTTGTAGCGAACTTTAAATTTATTGAGTTTTTTTTTATTTTGACTTAAAGTCATAAAAAATCGCCAATGACATGCAAATGCTGAATATAACATTACAAGTCTAAATGTCACTCATACGCCCGGTTGGACACAATTATAAATTAATCAAAATCCACCGGATCTGCCTACATTTATGCAGCAACACAAACACACAAACATATGACTAACTAAACAGAAACTTGTATTTGCACATGCGGCTACTAATTGCAACTTAAATATTTTATAAAGCTCGAAATATATCATTACGCTTGGCACAACTTCGCAGAAACGAGCAGCAAGCAACCGGCAAGAAGCAAGAAGTCCATAAATTATTTACGCACACTTAATCAACTATCAACATTTATCAAAAATTACCCTAGAGGCTGGCGCTGCTGCCCAACTTGGACAGCTGTTTATCAATGATACACCTACGCACACATGATTCACACATACATACAAATAGCATCAAAAGTGCATACAACAACAATGAATAATTCATTTAAAGACGCTTCCTTATGTCAAACAGCAAAAGTCCATACTGTCTCTGCGTGTATATGTTTGTGTGTCTGCGTACGTTCATATGTTTCTTATCGCATATCTACATTTAACACAGTACTGCACAGTATTTTGTTGCATTACCAAAAAGAGGGATCAGAAATGTGGCCTAAAATTAAAGTATGAAACGAATGGAAAGTAAACAAATATGTATAAAAAAAGTTCTTTTGGTTTTTGAAATGGATGCAGAAATGCAGTGGCATTTGATTAATTGAAGATCCACAATGAATCCAAAGGTAACTGTTCGAAGCGTTCAGCGGCGCAGGAGATTTTATATACGTAAAAATAATTTAAATTTTTTTTTATTTTTAAAGTATTTTTCCTCGAACGTTGTTTAGCATAGTACAGTACGACTTCCTGTAGTCCGTCCACAAGCCATTAAGTAAGAAAAACTACTATGCGACGAATCAGAAGACCAAGGACATTTTCTGCATAACGCATGAATAATCGCTTTTGCACATTTAAAATAGCGAACAAAAGTAAAGTAAAGTTTCTTTGTTTTTCATTGGGAAAAAATGTGAAATATAACAAATAAAAAGCTAATAAATAAATCTTCATCTCTAGTAAAACACGAACATCAAAAGCAACAACAACGATAAGAAAAATCGAAAAACAACGCCATCATTAAGCTGCTTGTGCGTCCGCATATCTTTGCCAAAGACAAAATCATTCATTTGCTCAGTCATTGCCACAAATTCTCCTGCCACCATTCAGTCGTTCCGTCATTTAGTCTGTCAGGCAGTTATTCCTATTGAATTTGATGCGCTTTGAATGTATTCATTATTTATTATCAATATTCAATCAATATGCTGTTTTATGTTTTTTATTCCATTTCATTTTATTTCGTTCATTCGTTCGCTTCATTTATTCTTGTTTGGGTGTGCCTGTTAGCTGTCTTTGCTGGCAGTGGAATGCGTGATATAATTATAATAGCAGCATCTCAATATAAACGTTTATTTATCTTCATCTTTTCATTAGTAAATTTAATACCTATTTACAATTATACACAACAAAATATTTTGTTATTTTATTACCAGTAGAACAGCTAAAAACTAGTTAACCGCTGGATCTACAAATATGACTTGTACTATAATATATTATCTCTGATTCGTGATAGGTTCAACTTCCCTCCACTGTATTTTGCAGCTTCGTGCTCTTCTCGAACCACTTCTCCACTTGGTCTTAGCTCAATGCGATTCAATTCAATACATTCAATCAGCTTCATTTTGTATGTTAAATTTGAATTCATTGATTTCATCATATCAAATATGGCCACCGTCTCTGCCGCTCTTACTCTTCACATTTCCTCTGCGTCGATGCTGTCATTGTTTCCTGCTTCCGCTGTTCTCTCTGCGCGCTGTTCGTAATAATTTTGTACGTTTCAGATTTGTTGTGGGGCACCTGACTCACATTCAAATTTAAGTTCAAATTCAAATTCGAACTCGTATTAACGCAGCCGCTTCTGTCAGCTACTTTTGACGTTTGTTTAAATGTGTGTGCGGCAACATGGTGTCAGGGTGTTCAGGGGACAGGAACCTTACAAAGTTTGCATTTGACAATTGTTTCAAGGAGCGGAGATTAAATTTTATTTATTCGATTTTCGCGTAGGAAATTTACTTAAAAGATGCCTTTAACAACGCATTGACGAAAACATAAGTGAACTTTAGAAATTTTTTAATGGACTATATTAAAGAGCAACAATTTGGGAACAGTTGAAAAAACACAACAACATTTTCCTCTATATTCTACACAGAGTTTAATCTGGATTAATTTGTGATTTTCAATTTTGGGTCGATTTACAAAGTTATTTATAAAACTTTGAACATTTTTCTTTGGGCATTTACAAAATTAATCTCAATCAAATATCGCGTATACGCTCCAAAAGCCCATAATTGCACATTTGCTCTATTTAATTTCAACTACTAATACTAATACTAGAACCTTTTCTTTTCGTTCAAGCGTGCTGCGCGATAACAGAAACAGACATAAATTCCTTATCAACGAGTGGAGCGAAGAACACATTACTTCCGGTCAATACTGACACATCCTATTAATTTTATAAGCAATTGATTTTAAACACAAAATTCTCGAGCAGCAGAAAACGTGACTTTTCAAAGCGCGTCCAAAAATGCCAAAATCGAACGAAATTTAGTTTGGGAGCAGAGAGGCAGCCGACAACGCGGCGAGCGTATTTAACAAACTCATTACGAGGCCAGTAGCTAATGCAACAACAAAAACAACAACAACAACAAAACCAGCAAAAAACACAACAAAAGCTTGCAGCCAACATGTCCAACGGAAGCGGAAATACTAAAAATAAAAATAAAAAAACAATTTCAAATCGAAATCGAATAAGTATCAAAATTGCAGCCAGAAATTCGCAATTGCCGCATGCCGCGTATTGATGAAGCCGCTACGACCGAACGACCGACCGGTCGTTCTTCCGTCCGCCAGCACCAGTGGCTGCGCTAGCCTCTTTTGGGAATTTCCGGTGTTGCTGTTGCTGGCAACTTTTTAATCTGCTGCTGACAGAAGCAATTACGCGAGCGAGGAGCGTGCGCTGCCTCGCCCGTGCAACGTATAATTTTGCAAAACATTTTCACTGGATTGTTGTTGTTATTGTTGTTATTGTGTGTGTGTGTGGTATGAGTTTGTATTAAGGTGGTTCACGTTTTAAAGTCCATGAAATTGATTTCATGCTCAAGTGCCAATTAATGCTTCATTATTTTAGAGCGGATTTAGTTTGGATTCATAAAATTCAATAAGGGTTAAATTTCGTCTTAAGGTAAATGTTTAAATTCGTTAAAAAACTAAAATAAAGTACGTTAAAAACTCTGTTGATCAGGTTTTATAACACTTTCAAAATGTCAGTTTAAAATACTTCTTGTTAAAATGACTTAAAGCTCAAATAACAATTCTATAAAAGCATTAACGTACACATAAGACAAATGCTAAAAACAAATTTACAAAACATTCCATGTTTCAAATAAATAATTATTTGTACAGGTGGAGCCACCCTGGTGTGCTCATTTTGGTTTGTTTGTTGTTTGTGTATTTGTTGCCATTGTTTTACTGAAATTTTCGTATGCTCAACACTGCTGCGAGTTGTGCCGCAGCGTTGACTGCGGGCACCGCTAAAAGTTGTAAAACGTCAAAACTGCGAAACGCAATTGAGCCAAGCCAAGTCGAGCCGAGCCAAAATAAATTTCGGCATTTCGCCACTTTGTGTGAAAACTGCGAGCGGTGGTGCGGTGCGGTGCGGCGAAGAGCTAAAAACGACAAACAAGTTGAAATGTTTGGACCTAACCAAAATAACACTTGCCACTGCTGATGTCAGATGGACAGACAAACAGGCGGACGAACGTTATTTGGGAATTGGTTTTTAATTTTCTACTCAAGTCCGAAATACATACATAAAACATAAAAAACTAAAAAAAAAAACAAAAAAAATTCGAAATTCGACATTTGCGCTTCATTTCGCTTTAACTGAGCGCGAAAAATTGATTAGTTTTGTTGTTGTAATTGCGTCTTGTTTTTTCTTAAACTCTGCTGCAGCAAAAACTTTGAGTTTTTGATTGTTGTTTCTATTTTAAAATTCTATTGGCATGATAGGGCAGGTAGACATTAGGGCGTGTGCACATCGAAATGTATTTCCGATATTCTTTACATGCTCGATAGCACTTTCAAACTAACAAAACAATTCTTGGCTTTAGAAGCGGTATTATCTCATATTAATTTGAAAACCATGAATTGAATTTGTTATTCTTCGCGAGAATTAACATAACCGTTAAAAGTTAACAACGATTTAATGCAAAATTAATTGAATTAAGAAACAATGGATTTAAAAAATTCTTTTGCGAACATTGCAATGTAATAATTGCACTTCAGTTTACGCTTACATCTCGCTCGACAAATGCAAATGCGAAAATTTCTAGCTTGCGGGCAGAGCGCGCTCATTAAAAATGCGTTAAGCGTGTTACTCCATAAAATTGCCAATTAATATTGAATAAATATTTATTAATAAATCGCGCAATTTTGCTTCGTGGAAATTTAAACAAATTGCAGTCAATAATAAAGTCATTTAATTAAATGAGTGCACGTGTGTGTGTATGTATGTGCGTGTATGTGTGTGCGTGTGCGTGCGTGCTTATAAGCCTGTAGGTGGGCGTGGCGTTTGCAGTTTACAAAAGGTTTTAAATTTAAATGAGGTACGCGGCAGGCGCATTAAGCACAATTTCATGAAACTATTTGCATTTTTATTATGGTATTATGGATTTACTTTTTCTCTTTTTTTACAATGGCATTTTTACAATGGCAACGTAAAAAAAGGTTTATTTTTGTTTGTTTTTGCTTTTGCGGTAAGTGTACTTATTATGTTTATTGTGGCATGCGTCGCACACAAAAGACCGCTTTCATATGCTGAACGCCTGCAGCGGCGGCACGTCGTATTTGCTTAGATTTAAATTGTTAATTGTTTGACTTTTGTCGAAAATCCATGATTAACGAACTCGCGAGTAAACAACAACAACAACAACAACAACAACAATAACAACAGCAAACAAACACCGATTTGTGAACAATATCCGACTTAATTTCCCGCACAATAATTAATTTCGTTGTAATTGTGCCGTAAAGTAAAGTAAGTTTATTATGTATTCAGTGACACAAATTCGATATGCCATGCGAAATATTTAATTCTCATTTGGCGTGCTTTTAGTGCTCGAGGGCATACTCATACTCACACGAGTATTTTCAATACACAATTCTTATTTTAAATCACTGACTGATTGCTGCAAACATTATTCAGATTTAAAATAATTTTAAAATATAATAAAACCGTTCTTCATAAAAAGGCTCTAGAAGCACAGCGACCTGAAAGATCTATTGTGCAAAAAGAAATGTCAGTATTGAACTGACATTTCGATTGCAGTCGAGGGTGAGGTTTAAAAAAAACCTTTGTTAGTTTTGAAAAATCGTTGTTGGTATACTTTATTTTGAATAAAAGTTCATATTCATTAACAAATTCGTTCAACATAAGAAAAACCACTTGAGACTTTTAAAATAAAAAGTACTTCAGTTAATTTTTTTTTTTAGAATTTTCCTTTTGATCTTTAGAATTATATGAGTGATCCTTGTTGTGCAGATTTTATTTTTGCATAAAACATTCACAAATAAATTTTATTTTGTTAATAGAAAAACAACGAAAGGGAATTTTTACATGAGTTTCGTAATTCGTTTTTAAATTGCGAGCACGTTTCTTTTCGCAAGAAAAATAAAAAAGGGCTTGGAATCAAATAATTGCCGTCGCCTTCAAAAAACACAGCGACAGACAGACAGACACGAGTTTAGGCTATTAAACACGTTTGAGAAAATCACTTTGGCTACAACGCGAAGCGATGCCATGTCATTGCACGTCACGCCACGCCCCTCTCGTCGTGAAAGTGAGTAAATTTAATTTCCGTGACGAAAATAAGTTTTCCGCTTAAGCGCACCGAAAAGTGCGGTTCGGATGCGTTCATTCGACTAGCTAAAACGGCACATGAAACGCTTAAGTGGATGCGTGTGTGTGTGTGTGTGTGTGTGTGAAGCGTGCGTTTTATTAAAATCTCATTAAGCCTTCTTGCCGCGCCGCTCAACGCCAAACTTTCGATTCGGACGCAAAAAACTGTTTGGTATGCATTCGGAGAACGCAGAGCAACACGTGCGGCTCTCGTCGCACAGTACTTTGCTGTGATTAGAAATTTGTTCTTTTTTTAGTTTGTCCAGTTTGTAATTCTCATTAACTAGTTATAGTTGTATATTTCGAAATATTAAAATTATTTGTTTTTTAAATATAATTAATTTAAGGTTTCCTAAAAAATATCCATAAAGAAATGTTCAAATGATATTTTAAAATGTTTAGAAAAAACAACATAAAATCAATTTTAGGACAGCAGCACTGTGCATCCTCGTTAGTTTTGTGTTGTTGTTAGTTTGTGGTTGTTGTAACCATTGTTTTTGTTCTGAGAGTGTGCGAGCGTTGGTTTGCGTATACGACAGACAACTGTCACTTTGACATGACGGCACATAACGGAATACGGCGTTGACAATGCTGCCGCTTCGGCTATTCCCTGGTGGCTCTTCCATTGATTCCTCCACTCGCTCGTTCTGCAAAATTATTCAAAACTTTCTATTTATGAGCTGCGAAAGTTTTCGCCAGCATTTTTGCGCATCAATTTAATGAATCAAGTGGGCGTGGCATTTGCCAGCATAATGCACACTATTAGCCAGAAAACATCAAGGCCAAGTGGAAAAGTTTGTCTATCGGGCATGTGACATGATAAACGATTTTTTCTAGTTTTCAAGTTTTTGCAAATATCAATTGCTCAGTGAAACGGTTTCTCAAATGTTGTCAGTTAAATAACGCAACCGTGATTGACTTATTAAATTATTAAAAAAAACTTAATTTTAAGAAAAGTCAATAAAATAAACATAATTTTTTTATGTGGCTAATTCCTTCTATCTTTTGACCAACGCAATAAATCCATCAGCATCATTTGTCGTCGGTGCTCAATCGCTCTTGTCATGATTATCCTGCCACAGGATATTATCAAAATTTCCTCATTTACCTCAGCAAAAACCAAAAAAAGTGCAACAACAGCAAAAATTATGAGCGAAATTGCTTGAATTACTCGAATTGTAAAGTCGTGTGTGTGTAGGAGTGTCTGACCGTGGCTTTGTATGTATGTGTGTGTGTTGGTTGGCCTTGTCCGAGTGGATTTGCGTTGCGGTTAAAGTGGTCTTTTACTGTTTTTGCTCACTTTTCTTGAGAATTCATGAGCTTGATGTGACGACGACGCGTCGCTTCCGATTTGTGCGTTTTTGTGTGCGCTGCGAATTTGATTGTTCCAAGAAGCGGCCGTGCGAAAAATTGTTCGTGCGCATAATTTAATGCCTCTGCTTCGTTTTCGTTTGAATTCCACGATGAAAAAGTCATAATCAGCATTTATTTGGGCATTTACTTTTTTAATGCAGAGCATGTGTTCTTTAAGTTTATTCACAATCATTGATAACAAATTTCTCCTGTAATAATTTCTCTTAAATAAAAAAAAAGAAATGTTCAGCCGAAAAATTGAAAGCAACAATTTGATCGTAGTTTAAAATTATCTAAGTAAATTTAATATAACATCAAATGATTGGTAGTAAATTGGGAATTATCTAAAAAACGATTTTGTTTTTGTAGCAATTTTGTAAATAAAATAGCTATAACTTTAAAAGAAGTATTGGAAGAAATTAAATACATATTTATTGCTACATTCTGAATTAGTCAAATTCCATGGGATTACTTTACATAACTAATGCAACCATAGAAACGATTTGATTTATGTCTTCACCACTTATCCCTGACATTATTTCCGTAAGTTATTTTTATTCTCCTTTTCACACTTTTCGATTTGAGTGTGTGAGTATTCGACTAAAACAAATTGATGAAAAAACTATTTAATACAAAACAAACTAAAATTATGCCTTATCAATTTAACCCTCATTAACATATCCATACACACATACACACGAAGAAGCACAAACTTGGCTATATTAGCAAACTGTGTCAATATTTATCAAACGGAATTATCACAGTTATACATCCACACGCCGAAACTACCAAAGCATGTGTTCGTATGTATGTATGTATGTATGTATGTATGTATGTATGTATGTATGTATGTATGTATGTATGTATGTATGTATGTATGTATGTATGTATGTATGTATGTATGTATGTATGTATGTATGTATGTATGTATGTCTGTGTAGATGTGTGTTTGGGAATATATGATTTTATTAATTACTCTATCTAAGATATGAAAATTTATGATTTCAGACTCTTGTGCAACTTTTACTGAAAAGTAAAAAGAAAAACCAACAAGAAACTTAATTCAAGATGAAGAAGAAGTCTGTCGGTGTATGTAGGCACAATTGTTGCCAAAAGAGATCGTCGAGCATGATTTAACAATCAAAAGCGAAAAGTCTGTCTATGCGTGGGTATGTGTATGTCTCTGTGGTCGTATTTGAGTGAGCATAAGCGTGTGTGCTCTTCGGCACAAATTCGAAATTTTCCCAGCGGCACAAAAGTTTCAACACACTCAAATACATGCGACAGACTGTTTCTGATTGAAAATATGTTATTTTATGTTTTATTTACTTTAAAATAATTATTTTGAATCTTTTATATAATAATTTAATCTCTTATAACATAACAAAATTAATTATTGGTAAAATTTTGAATTTAATTATTATAAATAAAAATTATTATATTATAAAACATTATTTTAGGGTTTTTAGTTTATAAATACAAATTAATAATCCTTTTAACAAAAAATCTTTTCGTTAAGTTCAAGGCAACAACAATTGAAATATTTTTCATATTGTTCGTGTTTGCATTCCGTTCCTTGAACTTCTGATACAGCTTACGACACACATGGAGACTGGAGTAACAGATTCTGGATATGTGCAAAAGTTGTCATCGTGTTGCTTTAATTAAAAGAGCGACAACAGCAGTAAAACTGTTAATTGAGAGTTCACTCAGACTAACACAAAGTTATAGATGCAAGAGACTCCGTTCGGTGTAGTAACGCAAGAGTCGAAGTGTGCGTGCATGCGTGGCATGGTTGTTTGCCATTCATTAGTTGTGTTGTTGCGGATGCTTTTGGCGGATTTCCTGCAGGCGGGACAAAATGCGCCAAAAAGCATTTGCTTTGGCAATAGACCAAAGAGCTGCAGCAGAAAAGACTGAGTAACAGCAAACGCCAATCTAACGGATACTAGTGTCAGTTTTATAAAATGGAAAGGATTTCGTACCCAGTAAACTAACTCAGCTGGCAAAAAAAAATAATATTTCTAATACAAATTTGCATTTTATTGTTCAGTTCAATTCAGTTTAGAACAATTTGATTTGTTTATTATTGCCAACCGGAAAACAAAAACAAAACCAATAATAATAAAAATAACAACAACCACAATAAAAAGCCTTGTGTCCCATACGTCTCACTACCCTACGAGAAGCATCAAGAAACGTCAAATTGGCCTGATTTTACTGTTATTGCGGTCACGTTGCGATTTGGCTCAGTTTATCGCATTTACAGCCAAATAATGAAATTTTCAGTGTGTCCTTCTGTCATTGTCATTGGTGGTAAGCAGCGCGCTGAGCGCTGATTTATTGCTGCCAGCCATCGCGCACAGATGTTCTCGCTTCTATTTTCAATTTTTGGCAATTTCGGAAATTTTCGTCAATGAAGAATATCGACAATCGAGAAACGTCAATTGTCAATCGTTCAATATCGCAAACTAATAACAGCTAAAGTGGCTAAACGAACAAATGGAATATTGGAAATATTGCGATTTCGATGGCAACAAACAAATAAAGTCTTTCATTTGGCGGGCAAAGACAATAAAATAAAAGAAATCATTTTGCTGGCGACGCTCCGGCGCAACCTTGCGAAGTAAAAATGAACCACTAAATTTAATATTATATATAAAAGTATTTATTTAAAAAATTTAAAATTTTACGATAATGTTTTTTAAAGTCCTAAAACTATTGAATGTTTTTTTAAACATGTTATAATACCTTTCTTATGAACCCTAACTAACTGTATTGACGCTTTGTCACGTAACTTTGGTGAAGCAAATATTTTGATGTAAATATTACAAAATTAAATTTATTTTTCTATGTAAAATTCATGTCAAAAGCTTAAACTCGCATTTTAGTTTGCTAACAGTTATGCGCCTCAATTTTTTAAGTACAAGTATTCAAATTTCGAACTATGATTATTTTCAATTATTGGTTAATCGTGGCTGATGATTAATCCGAAATTGTGTTTTGTGATTAAAGGCATTTCGAAAACTTTTTGTCAACGTTGTCCGGTGAGTTTTGCTTTGATTTGAATTAAATGTTTAACTTTAGAAACTGTTGTTATTGGTTTTGCGCCGTTGTTGCCGCACGTAACTACAAACAAAGTAGCCTCCCTTTGTCCCGAGGAGCTTTCTTCAACAGCGAAAGGCGAATTGCGCACTCGACTTGATGCTTGCAAAAAAAAAAAAAAAAAAACATTAAAGGCAAGCAAAAAGTTTTTCTTTACAAATAAGAAAAATCTGAGATAAACTTGCGAAACTATTTTCTTCCGAGCGAATTTCCCCAAGGGTAACAGCGAGCTGCGAATCACGATCTGCCTGTCCAGTAGCACCAACAACAACAGCAACAAGAACAACTAGACCAATAAAATGGTTAACTACAAACCAGAGTTAAGTTAACTTTGTGGAGGAATGCGCATTCAATGGGCCACAAAAAACGAAAATTGAAGCTAAAGGTAAAAGAACCTGCCAAGTAATAAGCACAATGCGGTTATGATGAGCTTTGGAGCTTCGGAGCTCCGTGCGGATTTTGTTTACCACTGCAAGGACTTGCTGCTTCGACGCAAAGAGTAAGTTTGTTATTTATGTGTATTGAAGTTAAAGTCAGCACAGCGCGTGCATTTATTGATTTGTTGGCTTTTGCTGTGTTCTGCAATGCAAACTATTTAATTAAATCAAAGAATTAATGCAGTGCAAATTTAATTTAAAATTATATTCAAAATAATAGCTGCCATTGTTTTTACTAAAAAAATCTTACGTCATAAGTCTTCTTGCTGCATTCCCTTTTTCCAAGAGGACGTTATGCAAAAACGTAAAATAATACTTATACAGGGTGACAATTATTAAAATACCTGCAATCTTTAAACTAAATGTCGTGTGGATTTTTATTTTTTAACGATTTTGTCCATACTTTGCAACAAAGAATCTATTACATAGCGTCTACCAGCCCCTGAGAAGACTAAAGATGTTTTTAAATGACAATTATTTGCAATATAAAAATTAGAAAGTTGTATTTTCAGTTATTTTACACAAAAAATAAAAAAAATCAATTTGAAAATGATTTTTGATTAAAAATCTTGAAAGTACGAGAAAAGAACCTATTCAAATGTAGTAAAAACTAATTTCCCCATTTTCGTATTAAGAAATGTTCCTGTTTTTGGTTGTGGCCCGCCCCGTTTTAACAAGAACAAAATGAGAAAAAAAGCAAAGTATTAAACTGTGACGGCGTAATTTTATTAAAAACGCATTCATACAATATATTCGTGCTGGGCTCCGCTACGCACCGTTCCGCCAGCAAACACTCCAACACAATTTAATTAATATTTTCTGCGGCTTAAAAGCGCATATCCTCCTTTACTTCATTATGCAACAATTATCCACGCCAAAGCGGCCACATAATCCTTTGCGCATGCAGCCATCGCGAAAAATGCTTAAAACGATTTTAATGATTTTTTTTGCACTGTTCTGTGCGTATTTTTACATTTTTAATATGCACATACACACACACACATACGCGTAAGTATCAAGGAGTACAAACAAATATTTGCGTGTGACAAAAAAAAAAAACGAAAAAAGTTAAAAACGTTTTTAACATCTCATTTTCAGAATGATGAAATTTGTCAACTACTTTTGCTACATATACATCCACACAGTCGAACAGACAAACAAACAGACTGACTGGCTGGTTGGCTGGCTGACTGCCACTGGATGCAGTTGCTTAATGCAACATTGCGTCGCAGTGGCGCAAGTTGATAACTTTATCAGTCAGTGGCAACAACTCACGGGGCTGAAGAAGCAGTTCAGCGTCAGTACAATGAATTAATTTGTCAATTGTTTGTGGCGCGAAAAAATTTTTAATTTATTAAAAAAAGAATTTAAAATAACAACGAAGAGGAGAAACGGACGACAACAGTAAATGAAAATTACAATAAAATATAAAAATATACAATAAGATATGTATGTATGTATGCGCGCATGTGTGTCTTCTCGTTACAATTACTGTTGCATACATTCAGGCGCTTAAGTTATAAAGCTATTTTAAACAGAACATTAACTTGGGACATAAAGTAAAAATTAAAAGAATTTTAACTATAAATAACAGCTTAATTTAATTTCAAACACCTTTTTCATACGTTTGCCTTTTTGTATTGTCTGGAAATTCTGTTAGTTTTAATAAAAAACTTATTTTCTAGTTACTTAACTTAGTTTTAGTCTTTTATATCAAAACAAATTTTTATAACATAACAAATGGACAAAATTTTAGCACTGCTTTATTTAACAAAATGGCAAAGAAAACCATTTTGATCACATTTGGGACACATGCGGCATCCACTTCACTTAAAGGAATACCAAAAATAATAAATTTAGGGCATGCAGTGATTTAGTGACATATTCCCCTCCTTCCTGCCGCTTTTTACCGCACATACAAACATATACTTGTGTGTGTACAGCAGGACCAACCAACGCACGCAGCAACCGCATATCCTGCAGCCAAATGCAGCGCAGCAGCGACTACCATAAAAGGATGTCATAAACCTTTCGAGAAGAGCGAACAAGCGAACGAGCGATTATTGTTATTATGGCAGTAGTCGGGCACCAAACGACGCCATAATTTCGAGCAATGTCGGCAGCGGCGGCAGAGCATTTTGTCATTTCGAAGATGAGCGCAGCGCATCCTGCCCACGATAATGACGACACCAGCACCATCAGCAATAACATCGCTATACGTACGGGATTACGACTTGGCCACTTGGCCATCGAATCATTTTTATGATGCGACATCATAAATCCAAAACCGAAGGCTATGGCGGGCGTTATGCTGTGGGCGTGTGTCGGTCAATTGTTGTTATTGTTGTTGGGATTTGTTGTTAATGATTATAACTTTATTTTGAAAATTACACCAAAAATTACATGCGGCGCTGAGTGTATTAAGCGACACCATTAAAAGCGTTTAAAGGATTTTTTCAAGGATTGCCACCTTAATGGGCGTATAAATCAAAGTAATGTGTGCGCTTGCAAACGCCGCACGAAATGGAATTTTGCATTTTAAATTTAGTACTTTTACCGTTTGGTTTTATTTTAAATAAACAAATGGCGTTGAAGCCAAAAGCGTTTTTAAACAAAATAATAAAAACACGTTTTTATTGTGTGCCTTTAATCTTCAAACGAAATTGTTGTTCGTTTGTGTAATTTAAGAGAAGGTGACTCGCAACTTACGTGTACGAATTGAAAAGTGAAAATGTTACTAATATTTCGGGAATTTTGTTTATTATTTTAAAGATTTTATCTAGGCCGCGTGCGCATTCTTTGTTATTTACCTCAAAAGCTGGCAGCGACAATGGGGCAAATTGAGCTGCTTCCACTTTGGTTTTTTTTTTTATGTAATTTTTCTACTTGGTTGTTTTCCTTGGGGATTTTTTAAACTGTCGCCACTTTGTCACTATGAAGGCCAATGACACATTCTGACGCTTCAACGTCGCTTTAAGACAATTTATGTGAGCATTATGCCAACATCGCAACGCAACGAACCAAAAAAAAAACTTGAAGAAAAAGAAGAAAAGAAAAAATGAATGTCCTGATTATGGTCGTGTGGAAATGACGTGCGAAAGTAGCTCTTGCCATGCTAGCTATAAAAATAACAAATTTATACACTGAAAAAGGTTTTGATAAAATTGAAATTATAGTAAAATTTTATTTAAATTGCGTGTGTGTATGAGCACTTTGACTTAATTATGAGAAGGTTATAAGATGAGGTACACCAAACGAATTTTCATTTGGAGCGTTTAATGTATGTGTAAATGTGTAAATACATAAAAGCCTTACATGTTTCCCATTACTCAACTCTAAAAAAGTTTTCAAGTTATTACCATATCAGAGCGTTCAAGAAATTTGTTGGTAGTCAAGAAAATGGAACCACTGGAAGTTTTTTTTATTTAAAATAATTGTTAGACATGTTTGTCTCTTTAACTAAAACTATTAAGAGTAAAGAAATTATAGAATTATAAAGAAAATAAAACATTTTAAATTTGCGCAGAAAATAGCTGCTCCTTTGTCAGCACAGCTTCTAATTTTCCTGCTGTTTTTTTTATTATTATTATTATAATGATTTTTTTTTGCTTCACTAATGCAGCTACTTGCGCGCTACTTACTTGCCGCGCTGACATGCCCCTTCACCTTGCTCATCACATGCCACTGTCACCGCCACGTGATGAGACGCTGTCAGAAAAAGAAGCAAAGAAGAAGGCGCTGCGTGCTTGCGCGCCTTGAAATATGCTTTTGCGGATATTAAGCCGACATTTTCGACATTTTTGAGCAGCGCGGCGAAATTGCGCAAGTTCCAAAAAAATTTAAATAAAAAATAAAACAGAAAGAAAACTTCAAAGTGGAATTGCGGCAAGAAAAATGCGAAGAGGCAAAATTGTGCGACATTTATCAGAATTAGCGGTGTGAGAGCCTGTGTATGTATATGTGTGTGTGTGTTGCCACATCACTCACGTGACATATTGTCGAAAGTTTTAATCGGCTGCCGAGCGTTGTTAAGTGCTTTGCAATTGCGACAGTGTTTGTGTACATGTCTGTGAATTAGGCTGGTTTTAAATACACGTTGTCTTCTAAAACTTGCTTACAGAATATTTTTTTGAGTAGTTAACTTGTTGATAGTTATTTAGACTATACTCGATTGAAACTTTGGCAGCAACACCAGTCTACTGTGTTGGTGTATGTGTGATTGTTCACCTTGTAAACATCAACTTAAGCGCCATTAATTTACTTTTTGCTTTTTTAAGTTTTTATTCGTTTTCGCTGTGCGTAAAAATCGCAACATTTCCGCTTGGCTGTGTTCTGCTCGCATCGCCGGTTCGTCTTGCCTCGCATCGACCGAACGACCGACCGGATTAGAGAGTTTTCGTTTTCGAAAAACTTTTCGAAATTGTATGTTTTTTTAGTTGAATTTTTATGTTGCCGCGTGTGTGTGTGTAAATGTTTGTGTGTGTGTGTGTGTATGTGTGTCTACGTGCACCACGTGATTCATGTGATTTATGCGTAACGAAGTTTTAATTTAATTTCAAAACAACAAAAGTTCCCAAAACAATTTATGAGCGTAAATTTATGTTGCCGAAAGTATTTAATTTGCGCGAGAGCATATGCCAACCCGTTTTATTTTGCTTTCATCTGGTTTTTTCAATACAAAAAATAATGGTTTATATATACATAAGTGCATACGAGTGCGGGTGGGTTGGCAGCTGGCAACTTTTTCAGGCGTCAAAACACCTCAATATCAGTTTTATTCCCTCTGAGCGGTGATGTAAAACTTTTTGTATTTCTAATATGTATCTAAAGCATTAATTTTTGGTTTGCTCATTTTTTTTTATGATTGCAGTTCACGTGA
Source organism: Suillia variegata (assembly GCA_949127995.1). Lineage (NCBI taxonomy): Eukaryota > Metazoa > Arthropoda > Insecta > Diptera > Heleomyzidae > Suillia > Suillia variegata. The sequence goes on along the minus strand of OX421844.1, from coordinate 943,678 downwards.
TATAAAGTGAAAGCAATCACATCAGCACCGAAACTAATGTCAGCTAAGATAAGATATAGTTCTAATACTTCTACAACTGTTCAATAAAAAATACTTGCCTCAAACGCATACTTTTTCTACTCGGAAATAGAAAAGCACTTTCGATGTTCATATCATGTCCTTTTCACATGACGACAAGCGCACATTAAATTTGATTGCGATGACGTCATGTCTCCCAGTTGACTGCTTCATTTGTTCTATGTGTGGCTGTGTCTGTGCTAAGTGAATACTTGTAAGTGCGTGTTTGTTTGTGTATGTGTGTGTGTGTGTGTCGGTTTTGTCGGGTGTTCGCCTGTTACCACCACAAATAAGCACAAACGATTTTTCGCAAACAAATTTGCGCTCTCTGCGGTTACCGGAGCTGATCTTATCTGGCATCCAGTCATTCAGTAGGTAAACGCCATCCTTTCATTTTGGAGACGCTTCGCATTACATACACGTATGCACTTGCGCACATACAAATACCTTTACACACCTACTACGACCGACGGCAAGCCCAACGACAACGATAGCATCCGCAGCAACCGCAAATCCTTTGTAGGAAATAAAAAGTAACGTTTATGTTGCCTTCACTCATACACATGCCACAGACACATTCTCACACAGAGAATACAGACCAACCGACAGACAGATCGATGACACACACTTTTGCGCAGATAGTTTAAAAGATGCTCGACCGCATTTTCTCATTTATGTTTGGATGAGTGTGCAAGCTTAATAGTATTGGTGTTCTGCTTTGGTTCAATTGAATTCCAGCTGCCAAATAGCTTCGATATCGTATGTCGCTGTGTGTCATAGTTCTATAATTTGCCAATGGAAATTTTTCGAATTAGACAAATAAATTTACAAACCTTGGACAACTATCGTGCTGTTATTTGGACAATGTTGGGTGAGATTCAAATAGAGATACAAAGAGCCGATTGAAATGACTTTATTTAATTTTTGCTTCGCACTTTTACACGACAATATCCGCAAATTTGAATTTTCATGTTATTTAAAAATTAGTTTTCTTTTTTCTGCCAAATATTTATATAAAAACAATTGTATTAAATACATTATAAAAATGTGTTTGTGGTGTAATAAAATCGCAACTTTAGACCAACTTTAGACCATGAGAAACCAAAATAGAAAAAGTGTAATTTACAAAAAATAATAATTTAAATTAAAGGAACATTTTATAAGCCAACTCCGTCTCAGTCGATAACACAACACACACAAATACAGATACAGCACCATTAATTTTATAGCTGCACCACTACAATAACAAAGACCATCAACAACAAGTACCACTACAACGACAAAAAACCAGGACATTCTTAAAAATAAAGCAAAAATAAAAATAATAATGGGAAGAAGAAGAAGTATAAGAAGAAAAAGAAAATAAAGAAGATGAAGAAGAAGAAATCTTTCGTTTTGAACTCCCGTCTTCGTCGGCGACTACTTGAAACATTTGTTTGTCAACAAGAGGGAAAAGTGCGTAAGTGTAAGTGTGTGCGTTTCAGTATATGTGATTTTTACTGCAAAAGTAACAATAACAACAACAACAACTAAACACTGTTAAAAAAGCTATATAGTAATGTAAAAAGAAAAGAGACGAGACGAGACGAAAGTGCAGAAGGAAGAGGTTGGTTGGTTGGTTGGTTGGTTGGTTGGTTGGTACGACGAAAGCAAAGTGATTTCAATAAATTTGATGGCTTTCCATTTTATCAATTCGAGTGTTCACTCTAAAAATAGGTATAAAGGAGGCGGAACACGCTGTGAGGCAGAGGGGAATGTATGTTGGAAGAGAGTGGTGCGTTTGTATGTCAGCAGTAGCAGCAACAGAAGCAGTAGCAGTAGCAGCAAAGGATTCTAAGCCGAGAGGATAACTTCAAATGACTGCTTTATGCAAATCCTTGGGATATCGTTTTGCAAATTGAATTTTTAGCATGATTTTCGTTTTTCGTTTGTTTTTTATTGCTTCGTTTCTTTCGTTGTCGTCTTTATTTGCGTTTTGCTTAGACAGATCCGGCACCTAAAGAATGACAGTTTAGCAGTGCGGATAAGAATAAGTCGGAGTCAGATTGAAAAAAAAGGAAGAAGAAGCTTGTGATGGATATTCTTGTAATTGTGACAAGTATTTGGTTTGATTCGTTTGTGAATGGTTATTTGTGTGAATTCTGTGATTTTATTTTAATATACTTGAGCAAAAATCTAATAATTTTGATGATTGCATCATCGGAAGAGATTAAGAATAATCCAATAGAAATAAAATACGAAGAGTTGTTTACAGCATGCCCTCTAAATATTGAGTGAAAAATATTTCTCATTTGCACTCAAACAATTCCTTCCAACTGGTTCCTATGTTTTTATCATAATAAATGTTTTGGTTCTATGAGCAATAGTATTTTTTAATAAAATGTTTAAACAAGTATTAACCATTTATAAACTTAAGTTTTCACAAATTGCATGTTTACGGCAAAAAGGATGACATGCATTTTTAACATGAGCTTGGTACAACGGTCCCGCCCCTTGGTCTATAAGGTTTTGGCGACAATTTCGTTTTTTTCACGCAAAAATAGAAATTGTTAAAAGCTATTGTTGCACCAACAGCAACAGCAGCAGCAACAACAAAATATCAGCAATAACAAATAAACACATTTCAAATTCTGACAGTTCAAATATGTCAAAATGAAAATGGCGACAACGATGACGGCAGCAAAGACTACGACTAAGAGCGCCGAACTGCAGTTATTGTACTGCAAAAGGTTGTTGTTATTGTTGTTGCTGTTGCTGCTGTATTTGACAAAGACAGGCTGTCGTGTTGCGCGACAAATGAACGCGACAGATATAACTATCAGCCATTTTTGAAAAGCGTAAAGAAGAAGTAGGAAATAAAGAAGGAGAAAATGTTCTGTCTCGTTATTAAATTGTTTTGACAAAATAGTTGCGCCGTTTGATAGATCAAAAGAGCAGAGAAGTCGACAGCGTGCATAGAAAATGAAAAAAAGATTTGCAAGAAAAAAAACAAAAGCGAACAGAAACTTTTTCAAAATTCAATGAAACTGTGTTTAAAAGAGTAATCTTATCGGTTATTTAATGTATCAATCTGCGCGTCTCGACCGTTCATCCGACTGCGATGAAATTTTGGGGAGTTGCTATGCTACAGCTCGGAAAGATGTTGGGCTAAAACCTGCCACACCCACTTAGTGTGCCCATTACATTACAACGTTAAAATTCTTCATAATTATTAAATAAAACACATAAAGTTCGGAACTCTTTCTATGATGAAAAAAGTAGTAATATTTATAAACGATTAAGTTACTTTGAAGTGTGCTAAATATTTTGTTTTATTTTCAAAATGAACGAGAAAAATTTCGCTATCTGCGTTTATTGTTTTTAAAATGTGTTTGTGTGTGTGTGTGTCAGTTAAACTTGAAGAAACCAACAATGGACTCCATGCAACTCTAATTGCTTACTTTTTGGCGCTCAAACAGATCCTTGTTGTGTCTTGTAAATACATTTGTTTATGTTTTTCCTTTTTTCAATTTATGTATTTGCACTCATTTAAATTTCACGCTCATTGCCGCACACACATTTCAATTCAAGCTGCAACGCGCGCTGGCGTGGATTGTGTCCTTGATGAACCTTGACAAAAACGCACATGACGAGGATATGAAAAACGAATTTTAATGCCGTCGCCGTCGTACAGTGGCAACTTTATTTTCAGCGCGTTGCATGCAACAAAAAATGAATTATAAAAAATAAAAATAGACACACACCAACTATGACAGCGCGGCTACACGAAGGAGCAAGGACATCATCATCAACATCGCTAGTAAAATTTCCAAAATAAAAATAACAAAAAATAGAACGAAATTTTCGGAATAAATTAAATTTGTATGGGCGAAACCAAAACGTTGCATTCATATGCATATGTGTGTGTGAGTGAGTGTGGGTTTATGTGTGTGTGTAATATCTACGGAAGCTGTTCAAAAAAATTGTATACATTTTTAGTTAAATACTTATAAACATATTTTTATTGATACATTTTCTTTAACTTTAACTTTGGAAAGAAATCTTACTGAGCAAAGAAAAAGAAATTATGGTATTATAATTAAATATCGTTTAATATTGTATATGCTTATGCTTAATACTTACATAACATTTTTGAATAAAATGTATTTTTGATTCAGAAATTAAATATTTATAAAACTATATATAGCTTAAAAAGTGACGAAGTGGATTTGTTAAGTTTTGATAAGGAAATCCTTAAGTTTATGTATGAGTGTGAGCGCTATCAAAGTTTGCCAAGTTTACTTTTTTAATGCTTTTTTCGAGTGCATTTTTACGAGTCGCTGCAATTTTGATTCAATTTTTATTTCATTTTCGTTATTTGTTTTTTTTTTGCGCGTATTTTTCGCATAAAGTTTTTTTTGCTGTGGCACATTTAAGCCAATTTAGCAACGACGAAGCGTGCATTTAGCTGTGTGGGTGTGTTTCGCTGTATATACACTACGCTTTTGCATATATTTACATATGTACATATGTACGAGTATGTGTGTATATCCGTCTATGGCTGCCGTGCGTTTTGCTTGTTGAAAGTTGCCCAAAGCTCGTTTTTAGCCTGAATTCATTTCATTTAAATTTTTATTTAGCATTTTAAATTGGGATCGCTCGCTCGCTCGCTCGCTGCGGTGAACGTTTCATATTGCAACAGTTTTCGAGAAAAAAATGCAGCCCCAAAAGTATGCCAGAAAAAATGTCCATGTGTGTAGTGTGCAAAGTTTTATTTTATTTTTAGTACTTAAGCGCCCATAGTGAGTAAATTAGAAAAAAAAGTAACAAATTGAGTTTAAACTGAGTCGCATGATTTCATTAACTCTTTCGAAATTGTTGTCATTCAAAGTAAAAACTTTTCATTTATATTTTCCGGGATATCAAAATTTGTTTCATACTAAGTTAATATAAAATTCGTTTCCTTGCAGTGGCACAACTCATGATTATGACGTTTCGAGTCTACATGGAAATGGATGAAAGTTTTATGCACACACTTGAATCATTTTTAAGCGAGGCGAGCTAAAATTTTTCAAATTCAATTGAAAAATACATGCGGATGTAAAAGAACTGCTCTGTAACAAACGGAATTTCAAACACATTTGTAAAAATTATAAAGTGTTGATATACTCATATTCCAGTGGCCACAAACTTAATGGCCTAACTGAAGTTAGAACAAAATTGAGTTTTTATATAAATATATTTGGTTTAAATGTTTCATCTTTTTATCTTTTATCGACAATTATAAATCAAAAACCTAATTAATTAAGTTATTTTTTTTATATTACTGTTTTGGAATAATAGCCTAACTCAACTTTAAATTAAATGTGTTTTCCCTGATTTGCAGTGAGTATTCGAAACTGTTTAAAATGTCCTCCTGCGGTTATGACTTGTGTGCGAAAATAATGCATTGACTTTGGTTTGATTTTAATTCTATTTGACAGCATTTTTCTGAGAATTCTCTGCGTTATGAGTTAACGCGTGGAATATTATTCACTTCAATTACGTTAAAACATTTTTAATTGAACAAAATAAAAATAATGATTTTTTCTTAGAAATCATAGATACGTAAGTCTTCATTTTAGGCTGTTTTTTGTGAACATTGCTTTTTAAGACATTAAATTTATTTAATGTTCAATTTATGATTAGCATAGAATCATTTTCTGTAACACATTTTACTATAATTACAAATTTGTTCACGAATTTAAGTAAGTTCACATTAATTTTCTTGAAAACATTTCAACGAGTTGTAATTTTTTCTACGAATTGAAATGAAAACTGTTTAATATCACCAATGATCTTCAGTTATGGGATTAAGTGGGGATGTTGTTTTTAAGTTACTTGCTATTTAAACTACTTGCTCTCATTCTATTGTCTTGTCGTATTTATATTAATCACATATTTGAAATATTGAAAAACAGTACCTTCGACTCAAAAGCACGATAAATAAATTGTTCCAATTCTACTGCCTTATAAACTTTTCGATATAAAAAAATAAATTTTAATCTCGAAATTATTTCTTAAAAACAATTTTACCCAATTTCTATTTTTAAAAGCGTAATCAAAAAACACGCTCAAATATCCTATAATTCCAGTCAGCGACTTTTACAAAAGGTGTCAATTTCGGATGAGATTTTATTTCTCAATGCGGAAAACGTTCGAATATTCTAGTGTGTCCTGCGAAAATGAAGTTTTACGCAACTTTTGATGTCGTCGACGACTTTTTGAGAAAATGTGAAAAGTTTTGCACACTTATGGTGACAGTAATACCAACAACAAGGAGAGACGAACGAAACTAAACGCCAATACATTTCAGAAAATATGTGCACATTTTGACAGCTCCTGCAGAAGGATCAAGCAGGATAACGGCACGTTTGCACATATTGCACGACGAAGAATGTAGCATGCATGCTGCAAACAGTGGCAAAGTAAGCAATCGACGAAAAGGACACAAAAGCTGCAGCAGAAAATGTTGGACATTTTATTGACATGCAGCGGAACCGACACGCGAGGATATTGCCAGGATTTCAGCGATTTCTTGGCATAATAAAAGTAAAACGTAAAAAGATGGCAGCACGATGAGAGAAAAACATCCCAAAGCAGAAGTGGCTTGCAGCAAGAAAACAGCAAGTCAAAATTGCTGCAGCAAACACATTGAAAACAAGTAAAAAAATTGAAAAGTGCAGTTAACGATTTGAACAATACGCTAGTGTGTCCAAAAAAATGAAGGAAAAATATGCATACAAAAGGGATTGTAAACATTTCAATTTAAACACACACACAAAAAACTTTATTTATTTATGCCGCGCTTGAGTGGAGTAAAAACGATGTAAAAAGTATTGGGAAAAGCAGAGCAAATGAAACAACAAAATTGTAATTTGAGTCTCTCCTAAACGTTTCCGAAAAAAAGTACTCAACTTAAACGTTCTTCAAATTGCCTGTAATTACATTTGCGCGCTACAACAAAATTTGACACTTGAGTCTGGCTGCTTGCGTCTATCAAAGTCAATTCAAATGAAAATGAAAATAAAAGTAAAAACACAATTACAAAAGAACGCAAAAGAAAAAAAAAGAAAATGACTAAAGGACCTGCTGTAACCAAACCAACAACAACAACGATAAGCTTCACCCCAAGTGTCCTGACAATCAGACAAAATAAAACAGGCAAATATAATTACAACAACAATAGCAATAATAAGAATTACAAATAACGACAACCAGCAAAACACTTGCAAGTTCAGATTGACGCCGTCGCACAGTGCTTTGTGATTGTGTCCATGAAGAAAACTTTTCGAAAATTGGAGTTAGAAAAAATATTCAAAAACTAAATTAAACAAAAACAGTTGTTGCATCTTGAAAGCTATAAAAATCGCTTCTGGCATATACTTATTTTTGTCCGCCAAGTACTGTGTCAGATTCTAGCCTGAAATCACCCCTTGAAGGGTATCGCCACAAGTGTAGCAACGTTGCCGCGAGGACATCATCATCGTCGCTTTCGTCCTGCCGAGCGATCATCCCCGGGAATAAGCGTAATCAACCACCTCAATTGCTGAAATCCTTGCCGCTGCGAATTATTACCGTTTTTAAATGTCGTAAAGAGCGAAAATGATGTGGCGCCGAGTTCTCAAATGTGGTAAGTGGGGGAGGTTACGGGGTAAAATGCATGGTAAAGAAAACAGAACGCGGGAATGTCCGCCAACCACCTCCAAAACATAAATAAAAGCAAAGTGGCTCGGCCTGGCGACAAGTGCCCCTCAGCATGGTTGTGCCCGGCGAAAAACAGGAAATACAGGACGAAAGCAGTGCAAAGGAAACAAGGCTTAAACCGAACGCAGTGAAACTTTATAATCCTGCTGGGAATTCGCCTGAGTGAAGAAAACGAGACGCGTCATGCTTGCGAATTCAAGCGGAATGAGTGGCTCCCACGTTTTGAGTGTCGGGTTTTGTGCAAGGGCGACTGTCGCTGGCGGTGGCAGTGGGGGAAACACCGAATGGCGGCAGTGCGACATATTTTTCAAAAACATTGGAATTTTAAATATTTATGATTTTTCGCTCTGATTAAAGTGAAATGGGTAAAAAATAAAAAAATGTATATGCATGTATGTATGTATATGCACAAAGCAAAGTGAAACCGAAGTGAGTTACATTTTGAGCATTTTTGCGCATAATTGAGTGGTTCTAAAGTTTCTGCAAGTTAATTTCAAAGTGGGTGCTGTGCGGTGGGCAAGGTAAATGAGGCAAGTGGTTCACTTAATTGGATATATTTAAAGCTATTAACTAAATCTTAAAGCTAAAATTTAAATTTACCTTCAAGTTGAATAAATTTTAAAAAAATACTTAATTTGATTTTTAAGTTTAAATTTTGTTTTGAACAATTGATAATAATCAAATTATTCATACGAAGTAGATAAAAGATCGATTAAAGTTTTTCTTTTGATATACATTAAAAACAATTATAGAAAAACGTTTCCTTTGAAATGTTTTTTTGTTTTTACTCAATTTAAAATATTTAAAATCTTGATTTGAATATATTTAAATTTAAATATTTCATTCGGCCCTGCCCTCGGCAAATAAAGACATTTACATGCGTTATCGCGAAACAGTGCGAACAATCACAATAAATGCGAATACTTAAAAATTATTGCGGCAATTAAATGGGTCGCCTGTTTGTTTGTGTGTGTGTGTGTCTGTGTTTGCGCGTGCGTGTGTGTAAGTGTGTTTCAGTATGTGTTGTTGTATGTTTTCCTTTTTTTTATACATTAAACGTTCGTTCGCTTTACTATAATTTAACTTTTATTACAACAGTAAATTTTATTTTAATTAAAAAATCAAGCGAAGCACCTCCGACGGCGGCAGCAAAGGCGCAACAACAACAACAACAACAAACAAAAAATGCCCCAAAGCGCCACTGAGCGTATTAAATCATTAAAACACAAATTCCCAAAACACACTGGCGCACACATACGGACAAAAAACATACGCACGCACATACATTCATACATATAGTACGCATATATTGTATATGCAAAATACTTGCATATGTGTGTGTGTATTGTAAGCTGTCTGATGAGCACAGCGCGCCGCCATATTTAGTCAAAATTTATTGCTGTAGATCGTAAAATAACGAACACTACAACAACAACAATAACAACACCTGCAGCTAAATCAATATTTGGATTTAGGTAACTTTAGGTTCGCAAAAGCCCAACGAAATATGAAATTGCAGTGCTTAATAACATAAATATAAAAGGATTTCAGCGTTTTTTTTGGTTCATGAAAAAGAAAGAAAAAACAGCTGCTTAACCCAGTATTTTGTTTTTGGAATACAATTGGAAAATGCTTGAAAGGCACAATTGCGGTGAATTATTTAATGAGTTTACGTTTATGGATTTTTTCGACATATATGAACATAAGTGAAAAAATGGTAGAATTGCATTTTAATGAATCCACGTTTATACAATAATACGGATATATAATTTAAAAGTGGTTTAAGTAAAATATTTTTAAAGCACGACTTATAAATGACCTCGATTTATTATTTTGGTTTTAATTGTTTAAAAATATAAAATTATTTATAAATGACTTAAGCAGTAATTTCTGAAAAAATTAGAATTTATACACACAAAAAAAAAGAAACAAAACTGAACATTCACAGTCAGAGTTTTCCGTGTGCACATATACATTAACATTTATATACGCGCACGCACACTCGGGTAGACCGCATTTGGTATTTCGTTTTAGCAAACATTTTCACATTGCATTCGTATTCGTATTGCAAACTAAAATTCCTAAGAGGAAATTGCAAACAAAATTGCAACTTCCTGTCAACGACAAAACTTTTGCGGCGCAGCAGCAATACTGACTGGACGGCCAACTGGCCGCTGAAGCCAGTGTGCTGCTAGTTTCGTGTCGTTCCTTCCGTTCGACGCAAACAAAAGCGTTAAAATAAATATTGCAAAAATCTAGAAAAAATCGCAAAAACGTGACCACAACTTCATGCAAAATATTGGCAACAAAAATAACAAATAAAAATGAAAATGAAAATAAAAATAAATAAAGCTATAGTTGGAAAAAAGAACTACAAAGAGCTCGGCACGAGAGAAATGGCATTGCTCAGCCGGAAGCGGAACTAGTGCCGTCACCCGGCGTCAACACGTTTCGCACGAGCCAAACGACTTCCGCTGAAATATCAACTGACCCAACCATCCAGCCAGTGCCATAGCGGAATGCGGCTTCATTTTTTCTCGCAATTTTTTCTCTCAATTTTTTCCACTCTTTACGTTTGTGTAGTGAGCTGGATATGAAGTGCCGCTTTTGTTGCATTTTTGTTGTTTCTGTTGTTGTTTATTTTGGTTCTGAATTTTTATAGAATTACGGTGAAGTGCAATTTTTGTTTTTGCAATGATGCATCGTTACTTTGGCTCGTGTGTGCGTATTAGTGCAGTCACTGGAAAAGGATTTCAGTTAGAAATTGCCTCGAAACATCATATCAAAGTGATATTGCAATTTATTTAATATATTAGTAAACGATATATTAATTCGTAATCATAGTGGGAAAAATTTTTAAGCTTTGAAATTTATATTTTTTTATAATATAATTTAGATTTACTTTGCATTCTAAGTGAAATCAATTTTATGTTTCGTCTTACAATGGTTGGAAGTAAGCAGATTAAACAAAATACTTACCCCAAAAGTTGAGTTTAAAAGTGCTTTTTTTTCCAAAGAATTTTCATTTGAAATTTTATACAACAGATTATTCGAAATACCATAACGGATCAAAATAGGCATGCCAAATCGAAAAATCAATGCTTTACTTCTAGAACAACACAAACAAATTAATCCCGAATTTCTCCCATTTCAATGAAATCGCAGAAGCGGTGCAGATTTATAAATTTCGGTTTCAAAGTATCGCAAATGCCAATTTAGAAAATAAACGAAGCATTAGCTTTGTACTAGTATTTTAGTGAAATTGAAACCCACCCTTAACAACAAGACCCCACAAATTATGTCAAATTTTAGACATTTCTTTGTGTTTTCTTTGTTGGGCGCAAGAGGTCATCATCCTCCCTTTGAGAACAAATTTTTTGGTTTGTCTTTAAGCGATATCCTTTAAGAAATCAGCCCTTATAATTTGTTTTAAGGGAAAATCCTCAACGCGTGCTTCTGTGGCATTGAGTTTCAGTCACTTAACGTACGCACTTTCACTTCTATACAACCGTATTGTAGGGTATGGTGCTCTATGGAGTGCTGGCAACCCTTATTTGTTCATTGAAATTGCTAAAAACTGCAAAAGGGTGCTTATATCCTTTGATTTCCAAAGGGATACAATGAAGTTATTGCTAACAGAAACATTTTGTGGGGTGGATATGCGATAGGTGGGGGAGTTAAGTTGCGCTAAGCTATAAGCAAAAAAAAAAAAAATTTTAAAGACATTTCTCTGTTTCACAGTTTAAGAAGAAATGTTTGATGTTATCGAATCAAAAAGTTACGATTTATATGAAAGTGTTTTACTGATACAAAAAAGATAATTTCTGCGTGATCCTTTGAAATATTGAAATGTTTTGTTAAATAGCTAAATTAGGGTTAATGATGTTGCTTTTTTAGTGAGTTCCACTAAAATATTAAAAGACTATATGACAAGTATCGTTTATTATGATTCAATTCTTGGAATCATAAATTTGAAATGTGCTTCACATTTACTTCCATTATATTTTCGTATTTATTACAATGCTTCAATTCGTAATTCCGCATAATTAAAGTTTATCTATTACACCCCTGAACTTTTGCTGATCCTTTTCTCATTCCCTTCTTACTTAAACATGTGCCACGTGTGCTACCCCAGCATTTGTTTTCGATTCCACTATTTTCTCCCCTTATCCCGCTCATCAATGCACATCATTTGCTTTTTTGTTTTATGGGTTTTTGTTTTTTGCCACAGCTTCTATTGCAAACGCTTATCTGTATGTCTACTATGCGAGATAAGCTTTGCCTTTCCCCTCGAGCTTGTTTTCCTTCTTTTATTTTGTGTTGGTTTTTCCTTTAACATTTTAGCATAATTTGCAAGCTACTGTGCTCAGTGCTTCATACAAAAGAAAAAAAAAAAACAAATCCATACAATAAATAATTTTTCAATGCAACACTGACACCATTTGTAATGAATTTGACATGTGCTCACACCACTTGCTGTCACATCCCCGCTCTGTCACACCCCAGACACCCGCTACGAAATCTAACCAACTCCAACCAACCTCATCCTTCTCGCATATGTTCAATTGCCACAAATAAATTATTTGCATTAAATGAGGAGGTTGGCGAGGGCGGTGCTGTTGCAGAGGGGGAGCGGAAGCGAAGCAAGTTTATTGGTAGCGGACACTTTGGGTGTTTGTTCTGCTAAGAAAATCATTTAAATAATATTTATAATTTTCCTCAACATATTGTAAACTACGATAAATGATAAAATGTTGGTTCTAATTAAATTTTGATAGTGCTAAACAAATTTTTCTGGCATTTAAATAACTTAAATTAATAAAAAAAATTTATTTGAGCTCAATGTCTTTTCAACCAAAAATTGTGTTTCCTTTGTTAATATATAGTCAAATAGAACATTTTGTAAATGATTCGCAAACATTGATTTGCGTTGGGATAAAAGAACGCATCAAAGAAAAAGCAAAATCAAAGAACATCTAAGAATATTGCATAATCTAATAAAACTCAATTGTATGTTAAAGTGTTTAGTTTTCTTTTATTTTGTGCATTAGTTCATTAGGAAATAGTTCTTTTATCTTTTGTTAAATTTGTTTAAAGAAATACAAAAAGTGTATATGCACTTGAATGTAATTTTAAATTTAGCAGAAATAAAATTCCCACACATAATAACAAAAATACTCAAAACGAGTTATTCGCTTTGCACTGCAATCAAGCGCATTTGAAGTTTGGCTCGCGTAAAATGCAAATTTCGCCCTCATTCTGTTCTGAGCTTTCATACCGACACCGACATCAACTAGAACAGCAACAATTCACCAACACCAACACCAAAATTTTGCAAATGTTAACTACAAGCTGCAATTACACAAACCGAGGCAACAGCAACAAGAACAACACAGACAACTAAACCCAACAGGGATACTCATCAAAGACGCCATTTGTGCGAATTGTATTGAAATTTTTAATTTTATTGTATTAAACTGAAAAAAAAACCATTTCCAACTGCGCAACGAAAAAATGGACAGTAAATTTAATTTGCACAAGAAAAACAAAAAAGAAAACGTTCAAAAACAAAAACAACGACAGCATCGAGCGCCAATTACGATTGGCCTTAGAAAAATACTTGGTAAGTGGATATAGCCAGGATACGTACGTACGGCGCACGTCCGCACGCATACTCGCCCGCCACTTCCGTTTCCGTTTTATTTTTATTTGTTGTTTCTTTGTGCTGTGTTTCCATTTCGGCCTCATTAATGCAATAATAAAGTTTTGCTTCATATTTCTTCATAACGAAATAACAAAAAATGTGAAATGCCTAATTTCATTTCATTTAAAGCATACTTTTAGGCCTTCAGGATAAAGTTTGTTGCTTTGCGACATTTTCACAATGTCGTGGCATGACGTTGCGTGGCTTTTATTATGTTTTGGTCAATCATTTGCATAATTTGGCACCTTCTTGTAAATAAGCTTAAAATTCTTAAGAAGCGAAAACCTGTGTTTCTTCTTCTTATTCTCATTTTTTGGCAACGCCTTACAGTGCGCTTTAATAGCACAACAAGCCCACCTGTTTACACCAATTTTGTTTTTTGATAATTTAAAAACGTAAACAAGTATTTTTCCGCCCATTTTTTGTTTTTGTAAAATTTTCTTTAGAAATAAAAGCCAAATATTAGCATACTTATAGACAGCATAATACAGCAAAACGTTGGCTTGTCAAGCATGTCGAATTCATTTTAATTTTTATGTTATTGCGAATCAAACAAAGTCGAATCGTGTGAGATATTGTGAGTAAATAGTCAAGACGACTTGTGAAGATTTTCATAACAAATAAATTAAATATTTCTTGCAAAAGCAATGTGGCATCTGGAAATATGCAATACATTTTTTAATGCTTCAACCGCAACTGCTCCATTATGCTCTCTCGGTGTTCCCAGGTACTCGTATGTGGGTGACGTGTGTGTGAGTGTGTTCGAATTATTGTTGTCCTTGTCGTAGTACTCCCCCACTGAGAATTACTTTGTTGATTGCCACAATTTCCTTTCGGAATATATTTTCACGTATGCTTGTGCGTGTGTGTTCCTGCCTAACTGCGTGTGTGTTGCCTTACAAGAAAGGTCCTAATCTGCTGATGCTGCACATCCTTCAAAAATGAAATAAAATTTAAAATTCACTTGTGACTTTCACAAGGAGCGAACTGAGCTAGCTGAGCACAATTTAAAAAACAAATTCAATGTCGCAATGGCGCAAAGTACTTTAAAGCAACTAGAAAACTTAACCAATGCGGTTAAGTTAACAACAAACAAATTATAAAAAATTTATTGTAATATTATGTAAAATATTAAAATCATAATCGGTATTTGTAAATAAGTGCCCTGCAAGTTGAATAAAACTTTTAGTTAATATGATTGTAGTTATATTTAGATTTTTTTTATAAAAAGAATATATCTGTGCTTGAATACTTTTGTTTCATTTTTATGCTATGCCAAGGTACTGTGCATCGTTTGAATGAGTCTGTAGAGAACTAGGAAAAAGGGACAAAGTAAGGCGGGGAGGATCATGATCATGATGCTGTCTGCCAGCAGGGCTGACAAGCTCGACAGTCACAATGTTGCATTGTTGCTGTGGTTGTTGTGGTTGTTTTTGGTGTTTTGCATTTTGAATTTTTGCACACTTAATATGCTGATATCGTAGCGCAACGCTCCGAATGCAACTTTTGCTGGTAAACAATTTTTGAAAAATTTTTGTCAGTGGGTGTAGTTGATGGGCGCAATGTGATGCACGAATATAGAAGGGGGTTTGGCACTATTATTTTAATAATTGTTTTGTTTGATTACATTTGATGTTTTACTTATTGTTGTTGGATTTTTTTGTGTTTTTTGTTTTTTATTATTGTTATTATTGTTGTGTAATCCCATAGAAAATAAGTTTGTGTCGAATTTGTTTTTGTTGTGCAGCTTTTGCTGTTGTTGTCGTTGCTTACTACAAGAGACATTTGCTTCAGCCTGTTTGCTACCGCTCCAGGCGGAATTAAGGATTTCAAAGAAATTTTAACAACATAAACTTGAACATGTATATAGATATGGATGTGTGTGTGTGTGAATGTGTAAATACATGTTCGAGTTTGTGTTTGCTTTGTGAGTGCATTTTTTAAATTAAATAACGTCGTTTTTTTTTTTGCTAGCTAAGCAAACACGCCCATTTATAATTTGTAGTTTTTTATTTAGTTTTGCATTTAATTTAATTAAATAAATTAAAAATTTGTTTGGCTATTTTTAAATTCAGATAATATGCGTCTAATTAAAAAGCTGTACATGAGAAAGAAAAGAAAAGCAAACATTTGTTGTAAACATTTTTCATAAATATTCGACATATGTAATTAACTTTTTAAAATATAATTTTTGACTTTTGAAATGAATTTTCGAATTTAGTGTTAACCAACTTGAACCAAATGGTTCAATTTATATTTCTGACCTGTACTCCTGCACTGACATTAAAACTGTATTTTAAATTGAACTGTCACAAACTGATTTGGAGTTGTTTCTTCTGCAGTGCATAAAAATTGTAAATTGAAATTTATTTTGCACACTCATAAAATATCCAAAATCAAATCTAAAAAAACAACAACTTTCATTAATACGAAATAAGCTTCGATGCAGCAGAAGCAAGAGCAGAAACAGCAGCAACAACAAGAACAGCAACAATTTTCAGGCAGGCAGACGTCTTTGCTAGACGCAGAACATACTGAGTGACATGCACCACACTACACACTAACACACTCATACACGCTGCAGCAGGACGCAGTAGGAGTGGCATAATTGTAACTGTCATGTTACATTTCAAATGCAACAACGAAACGACAAAAATTGAAATTTATGTGCATTTTTGATTTGACTTGGCACACGCACACCCTCACATACATACATACATACATACATACATACATACATACATACATACATACATACATACATACATTAACTTAGAGTGGCGTATGTAACCAAAAGGGAAGAATGGCATGGTGCTATTTAAAACAAGTATAAATAATTTTAATTAACTTTAAACATATTTAACGGGATAAAGGATGTGTTTGTGCCTGTAGAATGTATTTCCAGTAGTGTTAAATTTAAATTTAACACCATTGCAAATGCACAAAACGTCTTGATATTAATTTTCACTTATCTGGTGAATATATTTTTAAATGAAGATTACATACCACGCATAAGAAAAACAATATATGTTGTTGTTGTCGTCCTTGAAACAGTTAACGTAATTAATATCCATTAGAATTGTTTTTCCTTGAAATTGAATTTAAAGCGACATTTAACTGTTAAGGACGAACCATTTTTGTACCTCATGACGAAAGTAACCACATCAAAAGTTAAAGTCCCGCCCTGTTCCGCAAAATGCGTCACACAAACGACGACTTTATTATCGTCGGTTTTACATATAAAAGTGAAAAAGGTGAAAAGGGTTTTGCATGATACATTAGAAAGTCAAGAGTTTATTTGTTACGTCTTTTATTTGACCAATAGACGAAATTGCGTAAGCTCGGAACTTGGCCAAACGTTTAAAAAATGGTGACGCTCTTAACAGCGTTTACTAATTGATTTGTCAATTAAAAAGAGTAAAATAAAGTGGAAAAAAATGTTTGGATACACAAACATATTTTTCAGTTCTTGGGTGGATTATAGATTGAGGCGCAATGGTCAGAAAATATCTCCACATTTGAGTGTTAAAAGAAGCACATATTTTGGTGTTACTGAAATGGCGGAGGGTATTTGAGCTTCGTCTTAGCCGATGATAATTCTCTTACTAGTTTTTATTCAAGAGAACAAAACATTATTTAGGTCCGCAAGTCGAAAATGAATACAATTGTGAATTCAAGAAGATTGTACACAAGATTGTACACAAACTTTTCAAAAAAAAAAAAAAATCAAACATTTTTTTAAACTGCATTTTGAAAAAATGTTTTTCAATGTTTTTTTATTGAACAATTAAAACTAATCACTGCAAGTTATTAATTGAAAATGTTTTTTTGATAAATGTTGTGTTGTCATTCAACTTCGTAAATGAGAAATTGATATTTGGTTTTTAATTCTCACTTCATCGCCATTAACGGTTTTCCTCCATCGAAATAATTGTCTGCGGGAGGTAACACATTTATTCCCACTGCCGAAATATTGCCTATGGCGAACTTTTCCCACATAAATAACTGCTCATTTGCTATTTTTAAATAATTCCTTCGATTAGCGTAAACAGCTCTAACCGCAATTCTGACACCCGCTAATAATAGACCTACCAAAGAGCCAACCACATCGACCTCAACTCACATACATACATACATACATACACATACATACCAACCCACTCACGGCGTACAACCTAACGAGCGAAAATGTACAAAGCCCCGAACCGACATTCGCCAACGCCTCAAGGTATATGAAATTTATTATTACGTTTGACAGTAATGAATCACCGCTATGAATTTTTCAATAACAACAACAACAACAACAACAACAACAACAACAACAACAACATTTGCAACAGCAAGAGCAAGAGCAAGAAATCCTCCATTAAAATATACGATTAAATATTTTACGAAGCAGCGCAAGTGAGAAGTAAAACGCACATACAATTCCAAACAAATAAACAAACAAACACACACACGCTCACTCACTCACACACGAAACGTCAAAATAATAAAAAAATAAGTCAAAAATGTCAAATGTGTAACGTCATTCGGGCTAGAACGTATGCGAAGAACATCATTCGCCGGGTACGGGTGCGGGTCCTTATTGCGGTTAAAGTGAAGTGTTTCGTTAGGAGGAGAGAGGGTGCGAAATGATTTTCTTTTTGGCTTCATTGATTGAACTGCCAAATTATGACGGAGAATATTCGGCTCCTAAAATTATGCATGCTACGACGAGAGCAAGAGAATGTCTAAAATTGATGCAAATTTTCGCACGAAACACCCTGTGTATAAGTAAAGAGCTCAGATGTTGCAAGAGCGTAAACAGCGACGAGAGAGATAGTGCGAGAGAGAGAGGAGCAAAGCGAAATTTAGTGCATGCGCAACACTTTTCGCGAGTGCTTTAAACTTCGTTTATTTTCTGTACACATTTGAGATATGCTCAAAATTTGTGCTGAGAGCTCTTTGTCGTGCTTAGATTCCAGTTAGAGTAGTGAGCGCATGTTGCTGTGTTGATTAGAAGTATGTTGTCGCCGACATGTTGCTGGCAACAAAATTAAGATGTAGCAACATTGTTTAAATTCAAATCTACTAACTACCGTAAATTAAAATTTACGGTACAAAAAAATATGCAAAATTATCATGTAAAACGTTTTTTAAAGGAAAGTCACAATCTCTCTTGATTTCAAATGCTTTAAGAAGGTAATTGCAACTTATAATGGCATTCTTTGATGTTAAACGATTTACCTTTCACCATATAATAAAAAAATTTCAACGTGAAAGCAATTAAAATTCGAAAGGTTTTTGAAACATTTCAGTAATATTTTTTGAAGCTGTTACACTGCAAGATTTTTCTTTAATCTGGTTACGTTAAACCATTTTGCGGCAATTACTGAAAAAATCATTCACAGCGTTTGTTTATATATACAACTAAAGTCAATCTTGTGGATATACTAATCAAATATTTATTGGATAAAATCCCGCTTCTATACGCTGTCATTTTGAGTAATTCTGCTTATATTTCAGCTTAGCAAAAGCCTAAACAATTTGTTTTCGAAGAAATACGCACTTTGTGAGGCTGCTGGAGATGCTGGAAAAGCTAAAGTAACAAACAGCAGGATCGAAAGAGAACTTGGCCAATATTTTAGGCACATATTTGGCAAACATAAATCATACGGCACTTGGAACGACTGCAATGTTGTCAAACTTGGCCACTTTATAAGGCGCAGAAGAGTGGAAGAAGCAGAAAACGAAAAATACCTGCAAACAGCCTTCAAATATGCTTCGAAAATGTTGTTGTCGGGCGCTCGAAAAAAACATGACACACTGACAGGTATTTTACCCATCCAAATATCCCCTTCTAATGACACCAGCAACAATTCAAGATATGGGAAAACGGCGGCAACTTTCAGTTGCCTTTGATATGATACCAATGCGCCATAACCACATCTCTTGGCCTACTGTTTTCTTGACGCTCGACATTCGCATCTAATCGGGAAAATAGAAAAACATCAAATTTGATTTGGTCACGTTCAGAAGCTTTGTTCCACTTATGGCTCATTTCAGTCTTTTACGTTTAGTGGCATCATTTTGGACGCACGCGGGCAAAAAGTAACGAAAAACTGGCACTGGACGAGCAGCAGGACAGGACACACACGCGCGTAGAACACGAACACGCGCAGGAATCACGGCCTGGTGGTTGGCCGGCCGGCCGGTCGCTGCGACGATGTAATGTAGTCGCTGTCATAAAAGAATGCCAGCTACATTCGATTCAAGATACCCGGAGAAATGTTATTGGTAGTGAAATGGAACAAAGGAATTGCCACAGCGTACCCAAAAAATGTGCTTGAAAGTGGGCTCGAGTGGGCAAGTGAAAGAAAGCTTGTGGGAGTCTGGTTCCAGCGAGACAATAGAATTAGGTTCAGTAACATCCTGCGGTCGGTCTTTCGGTCGGTCGATGCTTGGTTTCTCTCGGTAGCTGTGGCTGAAAGTGAAATCATTGTTTCCGTCTCTGCAGGAATTGTGCTGCCACAGGGAGCCACATCCCAGTAAACAATTTGTATAATAAAAATTATTTAAGTTTTTCGAAAACTGAAACTGCTTTTAGAATAATATGATTCTCTGAAAAAATACAGTTAGACAAGTAAGAGAGAGAGAGAGAGAGAAAATGAATTTGTGGCGCTAATCTCTAGTTCTGTAGAACTTAAATGACACATATCAAAATAAGAAATGGGCGTGATTTGGAACTCTCTACCAAGAAATCGCTCACCTTATTAAACAATTTCTACCATTGCAGGATAATTAATTTTAAAACCAATTTAAAAAGCCTTTTCCAGGTCACTTTATTTGTTTCTGTAATATTTTTTTTATGGAAACACTTTTTATACTTGGTTTAAGTGTGTGAATTTTTGTGGCAATGTGAGTGTGTGTTTGTGTGTGTTTGTGTGTGTATACAGGTGGGTAAGTTGTCTTTGGAGTCTGCTGTATTCTCCTTCGCAGCAGAAGTCCGTTTAGGTGTGGATAGATTAAGCTGAGAGGATATTGCTGCGGCTTAGTAGGTCAGTGGCTGTGTTGTTGTTGTTGTTGCCGGTCTATTGCCTTTTGTTTTCAGTTGCGTATGTGTGTGGGTGATTTTAGGTTTTGTGTTTATGTTCGTGTCGTTGGAAAATTACCTTGCCTATTAGAATTCTTGGTTGTTTTTCTTTTTTCTTCTTCTTTCTCACACAGTGAGTATTGGATGCTTTGGAAATTGTTATTTTAATTAATGGCTCTGTCGTTCAAGGAAGCTCACAATGGATATGTGTGTGTAAATATATTTTTATGATATTTTAAGTAATTTAGTTGAAGGGTAAATGAGCCTACTAAAGACTGGTTAAATGTTGCCATGAGTTAAGTTCACTTTTTAAAATTTTCTTTATTGAATTCCATCTGAGAAGTCACTTTGCTCCTTGCGATAATTTCAAACTGTCAATTTAAAATCAGTTTACGTTTCAAGCAATCAGTATCGTAATTAGTGTTAAATTTTATTTAAAGGCGATATACAATTTTAAGATGTATTAAATTTAGAATTAAATGAGTTTTGCTTTGAGTTAGTACAGTCGAAATCATTTCAAAAAAATTTTTTAATTTCGTAGAAATGCTCAGCCAAAATACTTAATCTTCCAGTAAATGCATTTTTGTCCGACACCTTGCTTTGTAGCCATTAAAAAACAAAAACAATATCAAAAAACATTTCCAATTTTCGCGCAGTTTCAATGTCGGCTGTCAAAAAAGGGCCTCATAAATAACGCAGAACGCTAAAGAAAGGAAGCAGTAGGAGCATCAACAGCAACAACGACGCAAGGAACTACGCTGTTTGTAGTTAAGGCTAACTTGAATGTGGCTTAAACGTCGTTCCCAATGCCAACGAAAAAACAAAAACTGAAAATATTCAGACAAAATTTCGATAACCAAAATCGCATTGCGCACATTTAGAGGCGCGTCTGTCGCCCAGATTGCAGCTTCGCGTGTGTCAGACGGTTTGATTCAGCTTAAGGACCAGATCGCGTTGCTGATAAATTCTGCGAAATTTGGTAGCTGCTTGGTAATAAGATATTTTGGCGCTTAATTGCGGAATTTAAATTGCTTTACTAAAAAAAAATTGAATATTCGAGCGTTCGACAAAATGTGCAATTTGAGTAGCTTTAATGAAATGTTTTGGAAAAATACTTTATGCATACATATGTATGTACATAAGAATATGTATGAAATTGAGTAAATTAAATTACAAAGTAAAAACAAAAATTTAATTATTATATGTTTGCCTAAACTCAAATTTTATAAAGATTATTTAAGATCTTGTTGATATTGTGAATGTCCAGTTAATTCTCGGGTTTGTGAAGCATTCAGCTTACTTATGTAAGCTTTAATCTTTCCAGAAGTATTTTTTGAAGTTTTAAGTGATATATTAAAAATCCCGAACAGTTTGAGTTGTGCCAAAACAAGTTTTTTTTTTGACTCTAAGATTAACCAAACTTGCTGTATTTCAAAAGGTTTAAAAATATCTCGTTAAAAAATAAATGAAATCTTTTAATAAAGTTTTTGGAAACAACCATCAAAGCAGTCTTGCCATTCAGACACAATGAAGGCAACACTGAGCTCCATTGTTCTTCCTGCTGAAATGTTATGGAAGCAAGAAAAAAGCATAAAGAGCAAAAGGCATGAATTTATGCATGAGTTGGATATAAATGACAAGAGCAGAAAAATGTCTGCATAAATATTCGAAAAATCACAACGTGAGACAGACAGACAGACAGACAGACAAGTGGTACGAAAGACAGACAGACAGCTTCTGCATTTATCCTATAGACATCTTGCTAAAAGAATTACAGGAGCAATTGCATCGCATTTAAATGCAGAAACCGTCAAAGTATATTGACAGTTCCTGCTGCTTCGACTGTTTCTACTTCAGCTGCTGCTTACTCCTGCCGCTGATCAATGGCAGTAGCGAAATGCGATGATCAATAACGAAGAACGACAACTAAAGCAGGCTGGATTAAAAGTTTCGAAAAATAAATGGACCAAAATTTTCAAAAAATCAAATATACACACCAATAAATGTGCTTTTTGTAGCATTTATGTTCCACATTTTACTATTATAAGTGGTTACGCCAAGTTTTTTGTATTAATTTTAATTCGACGATGATAACTTATATTGTATGTATATTATAATATCTACCACGCCTTTTTATAGGTGAAACAAATGAAAGAACAAACTAAATTAACCCACTGTAGGGAAGAGTAATTGAAAGTAAGACATTTTTGAAATCCAAAAATAATATCCAGAAAATAAAATTTCATTCCATCTCATATCAAACAAATCAAAGCGAACACAATATCCGAGAGAAGACTAAAGATCACAAAGCCACAAAGGCGCAACAATCCACGACGACATAATGTGAATGTCTGAACTGAAGTGAATACTACTAAAACAACAACAAAAGTCAAAGCCAAAGCAGTCTTCTTCTTAACAAAAAAAAAAAATGATCAAGATTGTTGAAAATTGGCATTAAATGCAGCTGAAGGGATTGCCGTCGCTGCTTTGATGTCTTTCTGAGCGGGGCCCATAACGACGACGACGATGATGGTGATACCTTTATCCTTTTTTTGTTTTGTTTGAATTTTTTTATAATTCTTTAACGTTTCGCATTCATTATTGGTGAGCGCAGGCATATCAGCGTGCTTCATCGGGTCATCAGGGATTTTGATCGAAAGCAAAGAAATCATTTTAAAAATGTTGATTTTTTTGCTTGGCGTGAGCAGGTAAAAACCTGCCTTATGGCTGCAAAACTGACTTGAGCCATAAGGCTGGCCACGCTTTCGATCGTTTGCAAGCAACATGCGACATCCTTGCGTTGAGTGCATATGCTGCTCGTTGCTCGAGGTGGCTCGTAAATGTTGATTTAGTGTGGGCATACTTTTTGCCTTTATATGGCTCTGCTGTGCAATTTATTTTGTTTTTTGCTTTTTCTTTTCATACACAAGAAATGCATTATTATTTTATTGTTTCTTTACCAATTTTAAGAACAGTTTATGTTTTGTTTTTTTTTAGGTAGTTGTAGTTTGTGTCTTAAATTGGCACTGCATGTCTCCTTTGGACTGTGCAAAAATTTCTGACCATAATCGAAAAGAATGCTAAGAATTGCTACACTTTTCGGCAACAGTTTTTAAGAACTTAATTTTGTTTTTTTTTAGTTCTGGGTGGTCGTGTTGTTTGGTAATTTGAGCCCAAAGCACAAGCACACGCAACGTTTGCTGCAATTGAATGTCAGATACAAAAAAAGAAGAATTTTTAAGTTTACAGGCTAAGAGTTGAGTTTACAAGTAAAATATATCTTTTATAAGCACATTTGATATATACACTATAGCATGTTCTAGATATTTATTCATATAATAATACCAAAAAGTTTCCCAATGGCTTACTGTATTTTTTAAATTTAAATTAAATTAATTAGTTAAAATTTCAAACCTTACTTTACTTTCTTGTGCATTGTCGTTAATTGTTTTAAATTGCAATCCTGCATCTCAAATTAATTACCATTTCGGAAAAACTGTCCCTTCCAGTTGATTAAAAATATGCACATGCCGCATGCCCAGCACACAAACGGTCCATCCGTCGATACATTCGGTAGATACAACTGCATCGGTTAGATGCATTGCTTACATTAGCACAACGCTTTATTTAACTTTTTCTCGAATTGAATTGAATGGAAACGAAACGAAATGAATTACAATTGGGAATTATGTGTGGTGAGTGGGGTTGCGCCCATGTAACCTATTTGGATTCCATCACTTTACCCTGTGCAGCTGGTCACCATACATTTGCAGTTCGTGTACATCAGTTGAGCTGCCACTGATTTTGCTGTCGACTTTATTTTTATTTATTTATATATGTAAGCATGTATGTATGTATGTATGTATGTATGTATGTATGTATGTATGTATGTATGTATGTATGTATGTATGTATGTATGTATGTATGTATGTATGTATGTATGTATGTATGTATGTATGTATGTATGTATGTATGTATGTATAAATGTCTGTATTTTGTATATTTTTTACATTTACCAAATTCCATTCCGGCTCATATTTGCATTGAGTTAAATTCCCGCGCTGCGTCGGTGTTGGCGAGGACAAGGGCGACGTTCGAGTGAAATTTTCATTTTGCCGATTTCTAATTTGATTTGCAAATTTTCATATACAGGGTGAATCAATAGAAAACAATGCGGCGAGAGACTTTAATTAAAATAAAAAAAAGTAACCATTTTTTTATAGTAAATTTGAGAATATATTCTTATAAAAAAATATTAAAATTAATGTTAATAACTATATTAAAAACACCTTAGATCTGCTTTAAGTCATAAACAAAAAGCTTAAATGGCTAGGATTGAAATATTCGTCGAGTTGAAATTAAAAAAAAAAAAAACGATCTATGGGGTAATGTGCTTCTTTTGGGACCACTTTTTGTGCGTCTCTGACTGAATCCCTAACTTTATTTGTTGTTGTTGTTCATGTTTGTTGTATGTTGTATCCCACTGGGATAGCATTTGCATTGAGAAGAGTTGTCATTGCGAATACGAGTTTATTATTTCTCATTTCGATTTTAGATTTCAATTTTCGGTTTTAGTTTTGAGTTTATAGTTTTCAGTTGAATGCAGCGAGGAGCAGGAGCAGTGGTGGGTGTTTTTTCTCTTGTTTTTCTTGCTCTTCTTGCACTTTCATCATTTGGTTTAATGCATTTATCGCTTGTGACAGACAGGCAGCTTGACATGTGTCAATAGCAGCAGCAGCAGGGGCTGGGACAAGGATATTCAGTAGCGAGAAAGCAGCATGTTATGAGTTGTAAACATTAAATTGATTTTAATACAATACAATTGCATACACACACTCATATACTCTTCCACACATATGCATATTTTCACAGAGTTCACAATATGAAAGCTCAGAGTAAATATCAAGAGGGTTAAAGATCCTCGATGAATGTATGGATGGATGGATGGATGGATGGATAAAAATATGAAAACTACGAAATTTTCAATTGCAATTTCAATTATTACTATGACTGTGTGCAAAGCAAGTTTTTAATTATTTATCGCACTTTAAATGATAAACTGGAACATGTAAAAAATTATAAAATAAGTAGTTTTAAAGCAGAATCGGTCAAATTTATCAGAAATGTTATTAAGAACAATTTAACACTGATTACATCATCGAAAATAACTTTAAAAATATTTCTCTAGCAAGCTTACGGACTCCGAAACAAGACTTTGATATTGGTTTTATTTGAAAAACTGTTTAATCTTCAAATCTTAATTTTAAAACATTTGTATTTGTTAATTTTATTTAATCTAACAAAAATATGATCATTTGTTTTAAACTAATTAATATACAATATTATTTAACTCAGAAATTTCGAAATTTTCAAAACTTCTTTATTCTATAGTTAATAATTTATTTCCCTTATTACCGTGGCTAAGTTCACTGCCGCATTATTTCAATTTAAAAATGACATCAGCAAGTCCTTAGTGCTTTAGTGGAGGCGCCTGCAAATACTTCTGCTGCTGGCAGTGAATTATCATTTAATTTCTTTGCGGGGCTTATCCCTGCTGCTTTGGCGCAGAAATCCGCAAATAACTAAACTGTTGTCCATGTCCACATATGACAGTTATGCTGCGAAATTTCCTTTTTTTGTGTAGCTGCTGTCAGACACAGCAACTGACATTTTGAGATTTTGTGCCAGCGGCTAAGTTAAGTTGACATTTTTTTTGCAAGCAACAACAATTTCGAAATGTCCTTTTTTTGGTAACGCAGATAGAGTCGGGGGAGACGACTCGTTTTAATGTACGTGCGGCAAAAAAGGGTTTTCTCGTCCTTTCGGTCCTTGTCGAACGTAGCAGTCAACATCAATGATTCGGAAATCGGATTTAATTTAATAATTTGATGATTCGGGTTTTTTTTCGGAATGTCCTGGCAATGTGTGTGTATGTGTGTGCCGGGCACGCATATATGAATGACAATTTTTGGTTCCGCAATTGCCTCGAGTGGATTTTCAATTTGAAGCTGCGAGGCAAACCAAAAAAATAAAATGAATCGAATCGAAAATAACATCAACGCACCGAAAAACGATTTGGTTTTGGTCTCCATGGGCATTGGTAAAATTGACAAAGGATTGCATGCATAATCTGCAAATAAGGAAATGCCGACACAGATGTACAGTAGCGCGCAAAAAAATATGAATTGAATTTCTTCGTTTCATCATTCATAGTAGTGGAATATTTTTGTTTTGGAAAAAATGTTCGTGGATTATTTTTTTGGTCGATTCTGTCGATACGCATAGGCCGAAGGATATTATGACGTTTGCTGTTCCAGAGCGAAGAGGAGTGCAAAGAATCGATTCAGCGGCTGTGAATAATGTGAAAGGATGTTTATTTTATTTTGCTGTGTGTGCGTGCGATTTTGAAATTAAAATGACCGAAAAGGATAATAAGATGTGTGCTGCAGCAAATGTTTTGCGAAATGTGAGAGCGTGCGACAACATAAAATTAAAATTGCGAAATTTCTCGTATATTCGTTCTTTTTCTTTTACTTCGTTTTGCTGGAGTAAATAAAACTTAATGTTTTTTTGTTATTTTTTTGAACGTATGTAACAAAATATGTGATACGAGTGTTTGTAATTATCTTGTTTGGTATGCTACAATAAAACATGCAGCACGAGTTTGTATGTTAGTTAGACTGGTTTTAAAAAACTCCTTTTGTTTGGTTTGAGCTAACGCAATAAATTATAAAATATCCGCTAACATCTAAATTTATAAAATTTTGGCAATTTCTTACAACATTCATTTTAAGTGCAACATTTAAAAATAGATTGGAATGAGAAAAATGAATTGTTCATGAAAATATGTGCGAAATGTATTTTTTATGCAACCAGTCTAGTGGATTTATATTTAAAGAATTTATATGCAGAGTGCGGTAGAAGAATGCACAAAGCGCTCTGGCATAATACACTCCGATACATGGAAAACACTCACAGGACATGTGTAATTTCATTTGCATGACATGCAGAGGGACATGTTGCCGAGAAAGTATAAGATTAAAAATTTCAATCAAAAAAGGAGATGCAAGAACATTTATTTTTCTAAAAAGTAGATTACGGCAATAAAAAGGAAGCTTTTCAGGTAGGAGTGAAAAACAAATATTAGGAAAACATATAAATAAGATAAAAGCATATAAATAAATATTTTTCTTGGAGTTTATACGGAATTATTAAACAACCTATCAACTCAATATCTATTTAACTATACAATTTATTTTGCACATTTCTATGCATTTTCACCCATTGCTGCGCCTCAAGGATTTGCACTTCACTCTGTTGGAATTTAATTTGGTATGCACCTCGTCACTCGGAGTAAGCACCCAAACAACATGTTTTCCTTTTGCTGCTGTGGCTGCTGCAAATTGTAGATTTACTTTTGATAAATAAATAAAATTGCAGTGAATGCAGATTAAAATTCAAATCAACTTTGCATCAAAAGCAGCCACACACACACACACGCACACCGAGACATATAAAAATATAGAGAAACCCAGATGGAAAGCTTGATCCATAGCCATGACATCTTAAAAATTTATTTATTTGAATAAAATAAATTATATTAATAATTAAAGATATTACTTAAATAATTAAAATTTTACATTTCTCTGTAAATATTCAATATCGGATAAATCCGTTTTCATTCAAAATATTTAAAAAAAGCCTGAGGTCTGTATAAAAATTCCAACAGGGAGATGCACACGAATATGTACAAAAAACACGCACATAAACACATACTAAACGAAGACATTTGTCGTTTACATTTCCCAAAAGTTTTGTGTTTGTAGTTTAGCATGTTGAGCTTCATGTTTTTTGTTTTTTGTTTTCCGTTTTGTTTTTGCAATATTGCAGAAATCCCTTAAAGGATATCGTGTGTTATGAAATAATGTTGAAGCAAATAAAAAAATTCTAAATCTGTTTTTTTTTTGCTTTTTATCAGTTCACAAATGTTTAAATGTGTGGCTGCCTGTGTTAGTGTATTAGTAAATGTGTACTTGTGCGGCTGACGATTAAAGAACAAAAAAAACGCCATTCGATTAATGAAGATTAGTGGAATTTTTGAGCTATTTTTATTTTTGATTTTTTTGTGATAGCAAAACTAAGAGGATTAAAAAAATTGGTTTGTGTCGAAATGGCATCTTGGTTTGTGCATGTGTAAGTATAAAATTTTAAATTTTCGTTAAGAGACATCTAAAAAGATTTACCTATCTTTTAAGATATAGAAAAATTATTTTAAGTTAATTAAATTTAAACAATTAATTTTGTGAATTTCGTCTGAGAATTTTATTCTTAAAATATAAACTTACCGATTGGAATGTTTGCTATTGCTTTCTCTGAAAAATAATTTCGGTTTCATTAAAATTAAGAAAAATCATATCGTCTTTCAGCGCTCTGCTGCCTGCCGCGTCGTTTCTCATTGCCACCAATTAAAATTCTCATTTAAATTGACATCATTGCATCCGGGCAGTGCAGAGATGTCTTTCGATTCGTATTTTTGCTGTTGCTGCTTTCACGGCGGTGGCGGGAGATCGTCGATGTTTATTCAATAAAAGACCGCAGCGCGTAATGGCAATGACATGGCACGCCTGCCTGGTTGAAAGCGAATTTTAACGAACTGCATTTAAAATGAAGCCAGCTAAAGGATGATCTCCAACCATCCATCCACATATCCATCCATCCCATCCATACATCTGCCTTTACCGCATTTCAGCATTTCGCGAAAATGTTTTCGATTGACGAGAGCAAACGGCATTAGCGCCACGCTTATTGACATGCAGCCGCTGTGGCCGATGCCGCCATACTTTGTGCGCACAATCACTGCTCAAATTAAATGCCAAGGAATTTCCTGCGGACACGGCGCACAGTCATTTTTTTGTCAGCGTTAAACTAAAATAAAAAAATTAATCAATTTTCAAAACTTAGTCCATAAATTAATTAAACTATTCAAATAAATTTTTTGGCTTTTAAACAGTTATTTAGAAGTGAAATACTATTGTTTTGAGTAGTTTAGATGTCAAAAGTATTATAGAGTTCTTTTAATAGTATAACAAATTCTAACAATGAAATAGTTTTACATAATTTTTTAACGTATCTATTTAACACAAGGACCTTTCCTTAAGTTCTATATGAGTTTTTAAATTTTATTTAGTTATTCTTTGGTATTTAAACCATTGCAACGTACTGTGTGGCGGCAGACAGTGAGATGAGATGGCGCTGCGGTGATAATTTCGCGTGTGGTCGCATTAATTAGTTCGAATGTTTAAAAATGTCAATGTAATGGTTGACACTGGGGAATTGTGACGCGCAGTGTGGGCTCGCCGGCACGTATTTGCCACCCATGCAGCACTGCTAACTCCTTTGGGAAATTGGTTTAAAAAATACGAAAAGATGAAGTCTTTTAAAGACAGTGAAAAAATACAAAATAATTTGTTTCCTGGAATATACAATACAGGTGCATTCTTAAGTCTAGATTACTGTTAACTGGCACAATTAGCAATTGTTAAAAACGAAATTAACCCTTTCAGTGCTGTATTT
The DNA here is from genome assembly GCA_949127995.1 of Suillia variegata. Taxonomy (NCBI): domain Eukaryota; kingdom Metazoa; phylum Arthropoda; class Insecta; order Diptera; family Heleomyzidae; genus Suillia; species Suillia variegata. The sequence goes on along the minus strand of OX421844.1, from coordinate 913,544 downwards.
CCAGATATGTCAAAGAATCGAAGTAACAATGCAAAATACATAATTTTGTCTATATCAATGTCTAGTTTAGCTATCAAATAGAATGACAACTTTAAATTTAAATAAATAATCTTCATTTGAATAAAACATTTCAGCAGTGACATTTCACCTACAGACGCGTCATCCCAGATCCTTGACATGCTTGATTTAGATTTGCAACATCTTTGTCTTTGTACACTCTGGGGAAAAATTTGGCCCAAAAACTTTTTTGACACAAATCTAGTTGCTACTGCCCACAAAAACAACATCAAGTAATTTCGAGAATTTGTTTCATTTTTTCTTTTTTTCTTGAATATTCTTTGTTTTTATCACTTAACCCAAAAAGGATAATAGACTTGCCAAACGCCAAACGTTAGACAAACAGTCTTGGTGAATCTGCAGCCAGAGAAGACAAAAAAAAACACTATCCAATCATTGTGCCTATTATGCTTTCACATTGGAAAGGATTGCCGTCATACAGACAGACAGACAGACAGACAGACAGACAGACAGACAGACAGACAGACAAACGAATGAAGACAATTTGAAAAATGGCGTTCAAGTAAAAGGATTAGACCAGCCACTTTCGTTCAGTGTCCTGCGTCCTTGCTCTCGTTCTTTCTTTCAGACAAAAGGAATTTTTAAATGGACTCCCAGAGACAATTTGACTGCGGCACAACACAGCTAACGGGAATGGTAAGGACATTGTTTTGAATTGGATTTTGGCAATTTTGCATGAGCGCGCCTACGGCTTGGCAATCAAATTGGAAGAGAGCGGGCAGTTGCCATTCACACCTACACAACAACATTGGACTGATTTTGAAAGACTATTGGTCTACAAACCATTACTAAACAGATTGACACTTTTTTCAAAACTCATTTTCTTTTTTTTTTAAGTCTAGTTTTAGAATTTTAATTTGTTTAAAAATTTGTAGTTGAATGAAATATACAAATTATTTTTTTTTTTGAATTGAAGCAATTTTATTACCAAGTCACAGAAGAAATTTAATACTGTTTTCAAAGCCAGCCTAATCTACACACACACACAGCACGCTTATGTCTAATACGAGCAAAGAATTTGTGTCTTGTTGCAGTAGCAAAAATCGTGCTTTTGTCTGGTTGTTTGTTGGTTTTTGCCAACAGGATTAAAACGACACAAGTTCAGCTGAAACAACAACTTGGAACAGAAGAGGAACTAAACCCACAGAGAGCTCAGCTAGCAGCTAGCAGCACCAGCTGCTCCTATTCACATTGTCACATTGGAACATTGCTAGCAACACGTTGGTAAGGACAACGAACGAATGGTAATGCCACACTGCGAGCATTGCAGACCAACAAGAGAAAAAAAGAAAACAAAAACAAAAAAACTCCGCTTGTTTGGTTTCAGTTGCATAAATGAGGTTACGCAGCATATGGACGAGAACATGTTTGCGATTACGAAATAATAAGGCTCCTTCTCGTCGTCGGCATAACTTGGCGACTACGGACAAAGGCACTCCTACCGCAGCAAGGACACGATGCAAGGATAATTGAGAGAGCGTGTATGGGCGAAAGTTAAAGTGGTGTAACTGGACTGAGTGAAAAAGAGAAGGGGTGAGAGAGCAGAGAATACTTGTTCGAGTCGGATTTAAAAGCAGTTGTTGCAACTATCAAGGACTTTTCGGCAAAAGTGATTTAAAATGCGAAAATTATGCAGTGTTAGCAAATGTTAGAAGTGCAAGTGCCAAAGGAATACAAGTACAAGAAGCCACGACAAAAAATTGAATTTAACAAGAATAATCTTTTTTGTTTTTTTTTATAGAAAAGATGAAGTCAAATCCCAATTTAATGGTTGCTCTTTTAAACCCTAAGAAGTGTCTTATTTAAACTTGAATACTACAAAATAATGCACAATTTAAAGTAACAATATTATTCACCTTCGTGTGGACTAAGTCACGATTTTACAAAGTGCCTAGACAATTATTAAAGAATTTCAATAATAAATCGGTTCAAATCATTCCATTAACTTGAATTCTTTTCATTTATTTTGTTGTTAGTTTTACAGTTGCTTGTGTTGCGAGAAAAAGTGCATCCCCTCAGAGGACATCACATAACAATAGTTTCTTTCTTCTCTTCTCTGAATGCGACCAAAATGACAAATGAGAGCGAAACTAAACAATTGCAGAAAAAATGCACAAACGATTATTTGTCTAAGTGTGATTCTAACAAAGAAAATCCTTCTAGGCGCACCTTTAAAGCCATACAAACACACACTCTGGCACATCTTTATGTATTATGCAGTACAAAGGGCACTCAGAAGTAAACAACAAAAACTCACTAACTGGGATTAACAAGTTTTCAACATGAAAATGCAAGTTGTAATGTAAAGTAGTTGTCGAAGCCAATCTTACGAATATTTCACACACACAGCAAACATAACACACACCCGCGCGTTTCTCACTAACTATCGGTAACGTTAATCAAAGGATGGGTCATGTAGGGGATATATAAAGCCAAAAGGATTTCCTGATATGTTTTGCTATCATTGCAGCAAAAAAGGAAACTACAGGTAAATATTGAAGAATGAAAGGATACTCCACAGAAACTGGCGTCACATGACATTTCATGATATTTTTAATTACTTCATTTCAAAACTAAATAAAATCTTTGTAATTGTATTAATCGTTAAATTGCTAAATCGATTTTATTTGTTTATCTTTACGTTTCGAAATATCTTCAATGTAATCCCGCACTGAGCCACCACTAAATGTAAGAATATTTTATGAGTATGTTTCTCGGGTCGTTCCAACGGGAATTGTTTATGGCACTACAATTTGCAATCACATTTTCAAGTGTGGGATTAGAGCAATTATCATAAGCAGGGAAAGATACATTTTAAGATATTTTTTAATTAATGTAGCTGCGAACAAATCCGAGAGGAATTTGGTTCTTTAGCCTTTTACCATTAGATATGCTTTAAAGTTTAAACAAACTATCGGATGGAACTAAACGAAATATTTCGTTTAGTTCCATCGATATTTATTGCCCAAGTTTTGTTAGCATGTAAATAAAATTACTTTCTAAAAAATTGCATACAAATTGTTTAAATGATTTCGATATGCAAATATTACTTTAAAATTAATTTAAGTTTGAGAATTTGATAAACGAACCATGAGTGAGGTTCGTTTATGAAAAAAATATTAATCTTACAGTCAGTGTTGCATTATGAAGGTATCAGCTGTAATGTTTTTATAATTTTTATCGGGTATTTCATTTTACGAACCATTTATTAACCTTGCTGTCAACAACAAAAATATTTATTAATTACTACTTTTAAATAAGATATTAATTACATATGTCAATGTTATTTATTAATAAACAATTTTTAAAACAATTTAAGTCATTGGCACCTTTTTGTTGGTACAATTCCCGAATATATCCGAATATAAAATATATTAAAGACAAATTAAAAAGCAGTTTGATTAATTAATTATTAATTATTGATGTGATTCTACTTATTAACACATATATTGAAATCCGAAATATGCAGGAGAAGTTTGTTAAAGGATTAGATTTCTGGCAGATCTCTTCACGCCGCTCTTACTCAAAGTTTCTATCCAACATGAGCCATCTTTCACACTACATACGACAATTGCATTCGCAATATGCATGCTGATGGCAGCCATAATACCCAAAATGAAAACAATCTCCAAAATATTCTGAAAGAAAAGATTTTTAACATATTAAAGTTTTTTTTAAGACATTTTTGTTACCATTTCGAGTGTTGTAAGTCCTTGTAAATTCTGTAAAACTAAAAAACGTTTTCATTCGTTACCACGTATTTATACTCGTAGACCGCTACGGAAGTATTGTTATATAATAGAATGTTTCACAACAACAAATTTTTATCTTAAATATTCGCTACGGTTGTGTTTTTTTTTTATTAAAAATGCAATTCGCTTTAATTTGCTTTAATTAAAAAAAATATTTCATTTAAATAGTTCAACGTTTCAAATGAATAAGAAAAACTATATCAAATTTGATAACAAGGCATTTTTAAATGTTACAAAGAAAAGCCAAACCAAATTCTAGTAACGACCTCAATGGGGAAATTATGTGTGAGATTGTCATCGAAAGACTTACACACGAATTGTTTATCGCTATACACAGATAATGTTAAAAAAAATATTGTATGCAGGTTGCAAATTGCTTAAAACGTCTTTAATTTCAAAGTTAACAAAAGTGCAAAACATTAAATTTCAATATAAAAAACTTTTAAAGATACTCTAGGGAAATATCGAACTGTTTTAAAACTGTTGTTTAAAAATATGTAAATTTAATGAAGTTGTATGATAATTAAAAGTTTTAATATTTATTATTTAAAAATTGTTAGATATGAAAGTAATGCAAATAAAATGTACAACTTTATGGTAACTTTATGGTAAACAAACAAAAAACTTGATTTATCTTTATTGACCACCTAAAGCAGCAGCGAAACTACTGGTAGCTGAAGTAAGACCGGCATTGAAAGCAGCTAAGCCAGATTGCAAAAACACGTTAGAGGCAGGCGCTGCGAGGGTAGCTTGCATGCTGAGTGCGGCGACTGTGACAGAGACCAGGACGCGAAGAAGAAGCTTCTAAATATACAAGTTTGAGTTGCAAAATTAATCAATATAAAAATAATAATTTTACAAATATTACTCACCATTTCGGATGTTTAAGAGCTTTCCAAAGAATTTAAATGTATGTGTTCCTAGCGTTATTTATAAAAAGCAACCGAGGCAATTTCAATTCAATATTGTAACGCTTGAAAATTATACAATTTTTAAATGGAACAAATTAAATTGTTGTATATGTAAACTAGAATTTTCATGGAAGCAAAACCAATTATTTTAACATAAAAAGTACACAAGCACATGGAAGGTGACAAATAGTTTTGAGAATTGAGTAACTACTTTGGATTCGATGGGTGTAATTATCGAAAACGTATCTCGTATTTAATAAGTATGTAATAAGTATTTTGTGAATAGCTGAAAAGTTTTTTTTATCAAGAGAAAAATAAAAATTCGCACATATCTATTATATTGCATTTTATCCAATAAAAAAATAATTACATGCAGCTGTTCTGAAATTGAATGGAAAATTTAGTTAAGTGCGTCATTGCACGAAGTAACAAGCGAGTACAAAAACTGGCTTATATCCTTTCAAAGAGAGTGAAGAAAAATTAATAGAAAGGTAAAGTTGGGTGGAAACAACAGAAGTCTAAAGTCATATAATTTGCAAAATACCCAAACACAAGAAGAATATTTGAAACGAGATTAAAGTGCGTATTTGTACAACAACATTTGGGGGTAACAAAATTTAATTCGTAAATTATTGCATTTGAAAGCTGTTTCAACTATTTACTTAGTTAAGTTGTCGAAAACTGAGGGTTGTTCTGTCAAAGAGACTTTCTTGAATGGTGTCTCTTATTACAACTAAATGTGTTTGAGCTCTTTTGTTATCCATACGAATTAAATTGTAACAAAAAATGGTTAATCCTTGGCATTAAAACATGCACAAAACGCACACAACTGCAGAGCAGCCCTCACAAGCCTTATTATCTCGGCAAGGCAACTCGCTGTGTTAGTGTAAATGAATGTTAAGAAGAAAGGGGAAGGAGCAGAGGGTAGGAAAGAAAAAATAATAATAATTTTATAAACAGTTGTTGTGTCACATGTTTAACAATTTGCACATCGTTCGTCGTTCGAAATGCGTTCAACTGCGAACGAAGCTTCTTAAAATAGCATTCAACTTTTTCTTGCCCCGCGTCTTACCGATTGCTGTAACATTTCTAAGGCTACCAACTGAAATATTAAAAATCTATATCGTTGTACCATATTCATCCAATTGAGGCGTTGCCGTGCTCACGGCAAGGATGGTTTTGGGCAAAAAAATAAAATTAAATTGTACGCCCACAATTTATAAAACTAAGTAAAAATATTTGATTATTTCGCTAATATTGCGAAATTCGGTATCTGAGTTTGTATAGGAACTGTCCACAAAAATGGGCGTGATTGGATCAATTTACCGCAAACTTTTAAAGAAGGGGAAAATATACAATTACATTGCTAATATTGCTCCAATAATTTTACCGAAAGTGGGCGTAGTTGGAACCATTAAACGCCCACCGCCGTAACCCAGAATAGTTTTACTCTTCCTAAAAATTTAACATTAAATCGATCACCATAACAAAAATGATAACATAAGAAAATTATAATTAACGAAAAGACGAATAATATTGTATATTATCACAAAGTTGTTTGTTTATTAAATATGTTATAAACTAACATTCACTTTGCTATAGTAAAGTATTTCTATGTACTTAAGAAAAAAGATTGTTGGTAGCCTGAGGCATGCCACACCCTTTACGCGTCGTTTGACAGTATAACACCATTTTCACAAGTCAATGTAGCTTGTGTTAATAGCAGCTGCTTTTAACATTAATGGTATTAATTTTGACTTTAGTGTCGAAAGGGTCCAGCTGATGCTGTTTATTTCGTTCGTTCTTTCGTTCGTTTGTGCTGCTACTATTATTATTGTTCTTCTTCTGTTTTTTCGTCTTTCTTTGTAATTTTATTAATTTCTGTTTTGTTGCGCTGTGGATTCGCGTGTTGATGAAGCGTTTTATAAGCTCGCAGCGTAACTTGAGCAAAATTGGGGTCAAAAATTCAATTAACGCTTAACGCGAATAGGTGCCGCTGAAATCCATTTAACGAAATATTCGAGAAGTAGAGTGCTATAAAACTTAATCCTTTGGCTAAGGTTGTTTGAAGGTTTGGCGAACAAATTTACTTGTGCCTAATTTTAGAGTGTTAAACGGGATTTTAAATGGGGATGAAAATGAAAATGCAATTTAATGTTATTAATATAAAATACATTATGGAATTCGAAATAGTGTCGAAAAAAAGAGATACTTTAATTCTACTCTATTAACTTAATTTCAAAATGTCGTTAGATTAATGTTTACATAATATTATAACAAAATATTATCTGAAACAGTCAACTTCCTACTATTATAAATCCCATCAAAACCTGGGAAAATGTGACAAATTTAATATTATTTGGATGCCTATTCACTATTAATAAAAGTGGCAATGAAAAAACTTACATATTGACAAAGCGAGGTGTTCTGCTGTACTTTGACCTTCATGTATTCCAGTCCCTTAAATGCTTTTATAAGCAACATTATGGAACTCTCATCTCCATTGGTAGCAAACCAAATGGAAATATACTAATAATAATATTAGTATAATAGTGAAACTTTTTTGACAAGAAAGAGTGCAAACATTCACAGGCGTGCTAACGGGTCACTGTCCTGTTCAATCAAAATGTAGATCGGCTTAACTTGGGTATTCTACTTTAAAATCTTTCAATGACATCGTCTCAAAGCTCAAATATTTAACGATTTTATAACTTTTTCATTATCAAATTATATTTTTGAAAAGGACTCTTTAGAGCAAACATTGTTTGGTTTGTTTTTAACAATTTGTTATAGCATGCCTTTGATTGAAATCCCAATAACAAATTTAACCAACTAAATGTATATGTGTTGAAATTTTTTTATATAATATCATAATTCGGAGAAATAACAATGAACGTCTTACCTCGCATTAAGACGTTTCGACAACGACGACACCCACACATGCTGGCGTCATTGTGTTATGCTGTCAACAGTGTCAAGGAAGTGTTTCTTGCTCTCAGTCATTAGACAACAACAAATCGATCAGTTACAGAATCACACAAAATTGAAGCAACAGGACCCTTGATTAATTCACAACAATTGGATGCATTGACGTAACATAACGTGCTGATCATAGCCCACACTGACATATACACAAATAGAACAAAAACACACATACACACCCACACAAACAATAAATGTAATTAACGCATGTGTAGCATTAATATCCTGCGATATCCTTATTAAGCACACCTAAGGGCGCAAAGCATCATTTTGGGCCGTTGCACAACAACTCAATGAAATCCAGCCGAAGCGTGGAATATGCACGTGTTCGCAATTATTTGTGGTTAGTTTTGTCTTATGACACCTACAATAATCATTTAATTTAACTTTGACATTGTCACATAATTTAGAACCTCTTCCACAATTGTTAGTAATTTTATTAAACCAATATTTTTCATTAAACTGTAATAATTTCTGCAAGAATTATCTTGCTTTAAATGATTTGTTTAAGCGCCTTCAAATAGGCAACGCATGATGCACGTCTGCTTTTACTCATTTTGTTGTTCTTAATAAAACGCTTTTATGCTCATGAATTTTTTATGATTTTTGTGTGAGTCGTTTTCAAAATTATTAAATTTTATTAGCATTTTTTTATGAGCCCGTAACATTATTTTTAGATTAGCACCTGTTTTCGCATTGCTTTGCATTGGTTTTTATTCGCTTTGTTTGTTTTGTTTCGTATTTGTGTTTTTTTTTGTCTGTGAATTTATAAGCCATTATGTTTTTGTTGTTGTATAGGGTCCTTGCTTTTTATTGCAACAAATTTACAAGTTTTTGCTTTGCTCCGTAGCGCATATTACAACAACAGGTGCTGCTCCTCGCTACCGTGATGCGTATTAAATGTTTGGAAACTGTTTGCGGCTGTTTCTCCTCGGTTTCACTAAATTTACTTTGATTCGCGCAATAAAGTGTTCAATTGGGACCACATTTCTGTGGCACCATCTGAGGCTTGAAGGCTATATTTGGAGTGTGAATTTTTCTCCATTACTGTTACGAGGGGAAAATTAAAGCGGTTCCGCTCTTATGATGTATTCATTTGAACATTTTCACAAAAAAATTTTCTTAAATAATTTAAATTAAATTTGCTTTCACCTTTTGATTCTTTTCGAAGCAAAGCGTAGGTTTCCCACATACTATATACTCGTATGCTATAAAATATATTTATGTACCAAATCTCGCAACACGTATTCTTTATTGTTTTGCTCAAAGTAAATGTTTACATTTAATCACCATTTCATTAGAAATAAAAAACGCAAATTGTAAATGAAAAAACGTTTCCGGCTTAGAAACAAAATTTAAATGCGTAGTATTTCATATACGAACACATTTTACAATTGCCATTTTGAACACACAAGGACACAACAAATACATGAAACACACACTGCCAAAGCACATAAATCTACACCTACACAAACAACAAATCAGAGTTGTAATCGCAGTTGTAAGCAGTGGTAAATAATAGTAAAAACGTTGTCGTTTATCACATTACGTTACATGTTGTTGGTGTTGCGATAATGTGCTTGTGTCCTGTCAGTCACCGAGTCAGCCTGCCAGCCAGCCAGCCAGCAAGCAAGCAAGCGAATAGGCAGTCTGTCAGACAGTCTCTGCCCCTGTCTCCGCCACGACTAATGTTTGTTTACCTAAGCAGACACACATTCATAGAAATGTGTCCTTGTTAGCTTGTTGCTTATTTGCGCTCGTGTGTGTAAGTTTGTGTGTGTGTGTGGTGAAGTTTGTGGCATTAAAACGCCCATGTATGTGCGCAGCAAATAAACTTTAATTGTTAAAATACCCCTTCCTGCGCTCTGCGTTCTGCTCTCTGCACTGTGCTGCTGTATTACTTTAGATAATGCGCTGTTATCCCTTATCTGCACATACACACACACACACACAAATTCGTACACCTACTCACATTGTTTAGTGTCATTATATCTCGTAGTTTCGCACAGTACGTTCTGCATTAGCAAAACTTTTAATTAAACTATTCGTGCACTTAAATCTAAAGAACGCTCTGAACATCTCGTTCTGCTAAAAAGATGGAACTTAAACGATTAAATCACAAGGTTAAGTTGTTTGGTTTTTAACTCAATAAGGAAATTGTATGCATTTTGTCTCTGTTAGTTTAAATATTATTCAAATTAAATAACCTCATTTCGAAAAGTGGTTCAGATATTTTTTATTTATTGTTTAATTTCTAATTTATTAATGGGACTACATAGTCACTTTTTCATTATGAATGCGTTTGATTAAATGAATGGATTTGAATATTTCAAATGAACAAATTTAAAAGCTCAATACACAATTCCTTCTTGCATACAAACAATTACTTTTGATTACAGTTATCAACAAATCAAACGAAATGTTTGTCAGTATAAATTCCAAAAAAATTCAAAATAAAAATATTATTTTTGATTACAGATAACTTATCTTAATCTCTAATTAGAGAATATTGAGTATTTTATAAATTTTACAGAATCGTTTGAACAAAGTCAATTGTGAGCAATTGTTCAAAATGGTCTAATCAGGCGATTTCATAAACAAAAAATTCTTCTTAGCAGTTCTTTTCGCTGCTATAACGCTTTTTGTTCGAATAAACAGGGTGTTTCAAAAATACTAGCACAAATCAAATTTTATCCTGAATATTTTGACTTTTTGAACAATATGAGTGCTAACAGCGAACAGAACGGCTAACTTGAAAGCGCTTAGTAAGATCATTTGTACCAATTCTCATACTTGGTTTTGTTCTAAAACGCTCAAAAAAAATGTGCAATATAGTAAAAACTCTCTGATTACAAATTTTGATAAACAACCTGTAAAAAAATGTAAAATCTTTAGAATACTTCTGTGATGTTAAAAAATAGTTTTTTACTTTTTCAAGTTTTTTAACGTATTTTCTAGTAATATACTAAAAAAAAACGAATTAAGATTATTTTACAGTTAAAGAGCGTAGTCAGTCATCTATAATTAATCTATTACAATATACGCAACTCCGCTTAAGTGTGCTCTTGTGTATGGGTGTGTATGAAACCCGTTGGCATCAAACGATTCTGTATATGCATGTTGGAGACATCATTAGACACTGAGTGAGCGAATATTGACAGTAAGCGTAGCAGCACAAATAATATGCTACAACGCCTAAACTACTGAATGGATAATGAGCAAGCTCAGCTTAAGATCTTCTTAAATTGTTTGTTTAAGATTATATATACAATATGTCTTTTGTACATATGTACGTTTTGAAAGTTTGGAAGAACATTCTATTACAATTAAAATCAAAATATTAAAAGTATTTTAATTACGTCAAGCGTTGCAACTACCATTGTAACTGGAAAATCAAGTAAAATGTGAAATACCGCAAATAGGATGACGTCGAGGGTTACGAAAAGGAAGAGAAAAAGGAAAATAAGTTGAACGAACACTCTTACAAGTTACTCCAAATGTAGTCAAAAACGAAATTCGGCACGAACCTTTTAAGTCGAAATAAATTGGATTAGAAAGCCGCACAAATCCAATTGTCTTCTGTGGTCTCCTCGAAATAAATATGCATAGCTCGAAAGAGAAACAAGCGAAGAGACGGACGATCGAACGAATGTACCAAAAAACGGACAGTCAGACAGCCAGATATATATATATATATATATATATATATATATACATACATATGTTTATATATAGATAGATAGATAGATAGATAGAGTGGTAATAAGGCAGACAACGGTGACACTGAAATGTTAGTGGAAAAGTAAATGACGCTCCGGGAACCGCATCTGAGGTGGAGAAGTAGCCTTTCCCAAAAGTATGTATTCCAAGGTAAGCAGGATTTAAAAGTCAAATTGCAAACATACGAATTAATAAAAGGAAAAGGTACGCTAGTTTGTGTGTATGTTTATTTGTGTACTTGTATCTTTGTGTTTGTATTTGTGATTGTGTTTGTGTATGTGGGCGTACAAATCAAATACTAATTGGATTTTTAAGCTTAAATTGTCAATTTGGGTGCTATTGTGTATGTATGCGTTTGTATGTACATAAGTTTGTATGTCCTATGACTGGATAAAGCGGAACACAAATAGGCAAAGGCTCGTTTGCGGTGACAAAAGGAAATAGGAAAATGTGGGTTTTTCAACATCGCAGGAGGTAGGACATGGTCTGATGTAAGCGACTTAATCTCGTCAGCCAAAATACAGACAGACAAATGTCGTTTTTGTTGTTGCTGTCGTCATCGTCAGCATGTGTTGTCTTTCTGCTTGAACAACAACAATTCAGGTCCCTTTTGTGTCCACACACATACACACTCAGAATCAAACATACGCTTATATTCTAGGGTGTTTAAAAACTTAAGCGTACTAAGATAAATTTTAATAAAACTTTAAGCGTTCGCGTAAATCAAATTTGCGCTCAGATGAGATATTTAATACTTATTTTATTTGATAAACATAATTCTAATAAAAAACAGGAAAAAAGAAAACGGTACACAAAGTGGTCCTGATTTAAATTAACAGACGTAAAGATGTCATTAGAAACAAGATAAAAACATTCTATCTCTAACGGTTAGGACATTTAAAAGACAATCTTCTTATAATTCTGAACCACCCTAATAGATATTTACGTTCACACACACACACACACATTGTCGCCAACTCAACAGGAATTGCTTCCTAATTTGATCCTACTTAAATCTCGTTTGAGTCATCATTTTGCCTAAATTGTGACAACAACGTCAGCGGCAATGGCTACAACAACAACAATATCAGTATAAGCAACAACAATTGCACCGTGTCCTGCTTCTGGTGTCCTGTGCTGTCTACATACATCCTGGCTTTGTGAGCTGCCGATTTCAGCAAAAAACGATTTTTCCGTTTCAGGATTCTGTGTGCGTGTTAGCGCACATCACGTAACAGCATTGAGTCGGTCTGTTTGTGTGTACTTGTGTCTGTGTAAAACACAGTCAACGCACAAACACTTAAAGAACAATTTCAAACACGCACACGCATTTGTTTATACACATTTTTTTGATTAGAGCGGTTTTGAGAAATGTTCACTAATTGACAACGATTTCAAAAATTAACTCAATCTCTATTAATGTTTGGTTTCTACTGAAACTCTTACTTATCTTTAAAGAGTTATTAACTACCTAATGATTATTGTTGCGTTTGTCAGCAGCATTACTTTAACAAATAAAGTTTTCCTCAAAATCGCTCTAATATACAACAACACATCTGCAGTTCACACTTGCTATTTCCTACGTTGTTGTTCCTGTTGCCAGCTTTTGTTGCTGAAGTGCAACAAAAACAGTTTTGATGTATAGTTACCTTTCCATTGATGTACGTTTTGGCGCTTATGAATGTATGTGTTTTCGTATAAAATTATTTCCAGTGTGGGTTTGTGTTTGTGTTTGTCCGTGAGTGGCCTCGTGACACGTTCTGCAGTCAGCCAAAATCTACTACCTTTACAAACACTTTCGCAGATACGCACACATACAAACGCAGTCGCACATAACCAAATCCTTACCCAGAGACTGCAATCACTGACTGTTTTGGACATGCTGTGAGTGAGCTGTTGCGAAAACACTCCTGCTTTCCTTAAGCGATTTGGAGGTGAAATTCTCGGTCGAATTAAAATTTAAGAATTTTTTATTATTCATTGAAATAATTTGATTTTTTTATGATTTATGTTTATTATATATTTATACAGAACATACTCGTATTAAAAACAAAAATTTGTTTGCTAGTATATTGGTATAATAATTAGAATAAATGTGACTATTTTTCGAGGCATTAATATAAAGTTATCGCCGAACAATTTATTGGTTGGATTTCATAAACCTTTCGATTGTTACCAAATTTGATGGATTTTAAACATTTTTAAAATTTTATTATTTTTATCTTACTCAAATGAGAATGTTCTGTGGGAGGATTAAACCTGAAAACCTTCAGTAATATATTTTATTTACGTTAATTTTTTTATTAATTCAATTATAGTTGAAAACATTTCAAATGTAATCTAAATTAAAGAAACTTTTCTGCTGCGACTGTCGGGTGGAGAAATTGTCAAAGTATAAGCAACTGTGCTTCACCCAAGCTTAACTTTATTTCTAACAAGGCACAAAAAGGACGCATTATAACTGTAATAACAAACACAACAAAAACGTTGGCCAAACAAATTTATAAATAGGAGAAAGTACTAATAACTGATAATTTAAGGTTGTAAGGAAGGAAAGCAAGCAATCAGGCGGAACGCGTCAGACGAAGATTACTTTTGAGCCGTTTTGACATGATGATCCTAGACGCCCCATAGCTGCCGTTTTTACGTGGTAAAGGAGTGCATGCGGCAGACACTTGAGTCAAGTTGGCAGTTGCACACAACCACATACACACACAAACGAGAAACATACACACACAAATACATACACAGATAAACACATGTGCCACGCAACATTACGGCTTACAAAAGTAAGTGAGCCAGGAAAAAAAACAAAGCAAAGCAAAGCAAGGCAAGGCAAAAGTAGGACAAAACAACAATAACAACAGTAATTTTTACATACACTTCTTCTACAGAAAACGCTACAACTTAAATACAAACAAAAAGATTAAAATAGAAAAAACTGTTATGTGAGAATTACAACTTTGAGGTCAGTTGAAGCTAAAGCAGACAAGTTTTGTGTCGTGGAATCAAAACATGCACCCGTAAAAAAAGGTAAGTTAGCTACTTAAAAGTTTTAATTTTTGGGTTTGCTAAATTTAAGGGACAATTAAAAAGTTAAGTTGTGCCTTGGCAGGGCAAAAAGTAAAATAAATTTTTTTTTACGAATTTCGAAAAAAAATTAAAACTATCCAATATACTCTTAAAATATGACACTGCTCCTTTTCAGGGTGTAATTTATACAATATTTTCTCAGAGTTAACTTTTTTTTATATAATTTTAGTGTACGGAAATAAGGTATACAGCAATGATAAAACGTTATAGTTCAGTTATGTTTTGTTGTCGGTTGTCCTTGTGTGTTGGTGTTGATGCTTTGAAAATAATTGCTGCATGCAACACTTTTTTATGCTTTGTGCTGCACACACGCAAAAGTGCGTGTGAATCAGTTGTGTTTAGGGAAATGTCCTTTGGGGCATTTTGGGGCGTTTAAATTGATTTATAACTTGTTGTTAAATGAATTTGTTGATAACAAAACTAATATCCACTTAACAAATCATTTACATACAACCCAATAGTCAACAAAATCTAAACTTGAAATTATTGTTTTTTTTTTTTTTTTATTTAATTAAATTTTCTACTAAAAATCTAGAATATCTAATAATATAATATTTTTCACTTAATAATTTGTTTGTGAATGTTTTTTACTTTAATATTTAAAAACGCTTTAAAAGTTTGCCCTGCTTCGAGGTGGACACTCTTGTGTTCCGCATGTTTGTCTCCGCTGGCTTGGAATAACAACATGGCACAGCAATTAACGCAACATCCTGTTTCGTATATTCTTCTTAGGTTTGTTTGTGTATGTGTTTGTATTTTCTTAGTAGCCCACGTGGAAAGCACCACCACCTGCTGCAGCCTTCTGCCTCATTTTTCGCTTGTAGTTGGCTCTAAGCAACCACTTTGCATTTGTGCTAAAGAAAAAAGTGTACAGACTGGATAACAAATCCTTTTACATATTTATTATGTACATACATGTTATGTAATTACATATATTTTCAAGTTTAAATATAAACATTTCATAATTTGGAAATCTGTCCTTGTTTGTTTGTTTTTAATATTTTCTTTATTAAAATTTGTAAGCACCCTGTTAATTTTTACAATTAAAACAGAAAAATTCTTCCTCTACTTTTGTCTTGTCCTGTCCTGTCTTGTCTTGTTTTATTTTGTTTTGTTATGTTATTTTCTGTTTTAAAATATTTTTGTAAATTTCCGCTTGGCTTTGTTTCATTTTTTTTCCGTTCTCGCTATCGTTTGTGTTTGTGTCTTTTTCAAGTATTTATTTTGTTGTTGTTATTGTTGTTATTTGGCCGAGTGTGCTTAGCGGGTTCACGTGTTTGCTTTTGATTGACCCAGCAACCTTATTTGTTCGTCTCAAAGTACGCCTGTTGTTAGTATTTGTTGTTATTTTTGTTTATGTTGTATTAAAGTTGTGTGAATATGGCAACCATGGTTAAAAGCAGCACCACCAACATTTCGGTTTAATTAAATTTTTCGTAGGTTTTCTTGTTTGTACTTTTTCCGCATTTCCGTGTATCCGGTCCGTATGTTGAGAGCAATTAGGCGCCCTGTTTTTTGTTGTTGTGCCGGAAGTGTTCGTCTGACTTTCGTTGTTATGTGTGGGCTTAACGTAGCATGTTTTTTCTATTTGTTTTGAATTACTTTTAAAATTTAGTTCAGTTAATTTTAAGTTAAGTTTAGTTTAAGCGCTAATCAGGCGCAATAAATAAAATATTTGATAAAGTCAATGAATCAAGCTCAGGAGGTTACATATGGGTTAAATTTTGTATTGTAAATTATTCACAGTTATGGCATCCCAAACTGACATTAGAGGCGCAAAAACATAAAAATCAGCTTAATAAAACGCAATGAGGCAACACTGGCGCCAAATTTGCCACAGTTATTTTTGTATAATTTTTGTTTTACATTTCAATATTTTTACAGCAAGGACACTCTTCAGCAGGTAAACAAACATTTCACTACAATTTATCGTAGTAACAATGGCGACGCCAACAAAAACAACAACCATTTTAGCCATACTTGACTTAAAGCCCAATAATACAAGCAGATTCTGGTTGCATATGTGTGTATGTGTATAGCGGTAAGTAGCGCAAATTAAGTGCAACAAAGTCTACAACAACAAAAGCAACAATGAGCGACCACCAAGTATGCTGCACAATGTAACCCTTCGAGGCCCTTGGCGATCAAATATCGGCATGTCCTACTTAAATAATAATTAAATTGGCTATAATTGAAAAAACTGTTGGGCATTTGATTGATAACCGTTAAAGTCTTTAACAACTCGAGACGATTTTGGTTATGCTCTCATTTCTACTTGCTGAAAGACAGACAACTCAAATACGCTGTGCGATGTAAAAATAAAATGGCATGAAGTCGAAAAGGAAAGAGGAACTTGATTCCGGGCAAGCCTTCGCATCGTCTGCTGATGAGGTGCAACAATTTTCAATTATCAAAAGTAGTAGCAACGATGACGGCGCCGCAACCTTCATGTGCCTCATCTGCAGCAGCTATTTACCACCTTATGCAGCCGCGTGCAAGTGGATCGCATCGCAAGGGAATCGGTTTTTGTAGTTGGATTTGGTGTGTTTGTTTTCGTTTGAATTTTGAACAATTTGCGTCGTTTTTCCCATGCCACCGCAACGTCGAAAACTATTCCCGCCGCACTAATTATTCCGCCGGCGAGGATAAAGTTTGGTTTATTTGTATTTAAATTTTGTTTGTGTGTAATTTTCTCTTTTTTTGTGGTTTTTGTTTATTTTTTTCGACACCAGTGTTGCCAGACGACTAATACAGTCGGTGAGTCAGTCGACTTGGGTAGTTCATCAACTTTTTGGGCCCGTGGGTATTTGTTGTCAGTTTTTTCCGCTTCAAAATTGTTTTGCAATTAAAAACGTTTTCCTGCATGTCTGCGCCGCATTTTTTTGTTGTAAAGTATGAGGCCGCAGTGTTGCATTTGGAAAGCATGTGTAATAAAAAAAAGTTTGCTTTAAACAAGGCAGCGACTTGTGTGGGGCGCCGCATATTAATTGAAAAATTAATGTGGTGTTTTTAATTGCTTGTTTGTAGTTGTTGTGGCTGTTGCTGATGATGTTGATTGCAGTTGATGCTAAAGTTTTCCGCAAGCGTCCGCGGTTAGGAGTTGTGGCTGACAGACACCAAACGCTTCCGTAGTAAACTGAAAATTAGGTTAAAACAACAAAACGGTTCGAAAATGTCAAATTGAAATTTGGTCTGACAGTAACTGTTATTTAAAGGTTTGCTTTTTTTATAAGAGCAGCTACAAAGTGTTTATTTGTTTATATACAAAGCTTAAAACACCGCTAAATTATTTTAAATTCAGTTCGCAGCAGTTTCTTTAAATTACATAAATATGCTTAAAGTTCGATTCAGTATGAAGAATTCGTCAAAATAATTGATTCAATTTTATCGACAGTCATTTCCTTTTTCGAAGATGTTCAGTGTTTACAAATAATTTACTCAAACTAAGTCACAATACGAATTTAAGTATTTCAAAAATTACATAATTTTTGATAAATCCTGTCAAAACGCAAAATGTAAGCGTTCTATAAAAAGAAAATTCAGTCTATCAACGGCAGCTGCTGTACTTATTTCAACGCTTGTTCAACGTTTCGAGCAACTTTTTCAACAAAAAATAATAGATTATGTTATTGCGATAAAATGGGAAAGAGACACAGGACTACCTTAAAAAAAATAAATATAAAAAGGGTAATCTAATCCTTTTTCCAACAATTTTTTTGTAATATGAATTTATTTTTGAAATTTTGTATGTGCTTTTTTAAGATGTGTTTTAAGTTGGCGTAAGAAATGACATGTTGGCATGCGCCGCCACACAGCAACGACGACTTACTAAAGAAATAAAATATGTATGTATGTATGTATGTATGTATGTATGTATGTATGTATGTATGTATGTATGTATGTATGTATGTATGTATGTATAACAACATTGTAAAAAAAGAGCTTACCCCAAGGACAGGGTCAAAAAAAGAGCAGCAAAAAAGGCATGACTACGACGAAGAAAAATCGAAAAATATTGACAGCAAATCCGGCGAGAAATGACGTTTTAAAATAACGAAACACAAGTGAAAAGTCCGTGGTGAAGGTGGAGCACGTTTATGATGATAATGACATGAAAAATTGCAAACCATTTGAAAGTATCACAGAATGAAAAAGTCCAGTAGCAGTCCAACAACAATAACAAAAATAAAAACAAGAACAAAAAAACAACAGAAGCAAATAACAGTTGGTGTGTGAATTATACTGGCTCTTGGTCGTTGAAAAATAAGGGACTAACTACCCTGGCCAAAACGGCAGAAGACCAGTTACGAGAAAAGCCAAATGTGCTTAACACAAGTCGACACTTCATATATCCTTTCGCAAGCACTCATGGTCAATGCTGTTATCCTTTTCGTTTTAGTGCGCCACTAATATCCTTTTTTACACTCACATATTTTTAACATTTTTATCGTTGTTTTTTCTTCGCCTTGTGCTAGATCGTTCTTTCGTTAGTTCGTCTTCTGCGACGACTCCCTTTTCTCTTCGCATTGAAATAACATTTTTTCTTTTGCTTAATGTTCAAAGTTTGATTGGTGTGTGTGACCAGGCCTTGGCATTGGACAGTGCTTTGATGAAAAACAAAAATTACGAGAAGAGTTCATAATTATTTTACCAAATTAACCGTCTGAAATTTTAAGTTAAAAAAAAAATGTAATAAAGTGGGGCAACTCTTTTACTTTGCAATTATTTCTGGATGATGATTAACTTCTTTAGCAAAAAATCTCAAGATTATTGCGAAGTTTCGTTTGTTATTGGAAGTACTGTGCGTATAAGCTACGGCATTTGCACGCGTGTGTTTGTGTGTTAATGTTGCCAACTGGCTAAGAAAACGGAAAAGGATACTTCGACTATATACGAAAATGGATCGAAATTTTGATCACGTGCCTTGTGCCATTTGTTGGCGCGATATATGAGCAAAACGTACGAAAAAAATAAAAGATTCTTAAATTTTTTTCTTCGTTTTGACAAACAAAAAAAAAAAAACAAAAAATTTAGTCGAAAGAATTTCAACTTCAGCAGCAGCTGTGGCGCAAAAGATTTTTGTTGCTGCTGGCGACTATGACGACGTCGTTGTCGTCATATTGCTACGAGAAGTGTATGTCGCACGCGTTTATAAATTTTTCACATTAAGAAGCAAGTTTCTTTTCGCACACACACGCTTACACACGCGCGCACACAGGGACACAAATGCAAACATATACACAGCTGCATGTGAACGTTTGTGTGTGAGTTGTTGTTGTCGCTGGCATTAATAACGACGTGTAATTTCTTAAGCGGCAACAGCGGCAGCCGTAAAAGTTGTGTAGAAAGGTTAAAGCGGTTAAGCAGCTCAAATTCAATTTGAAATATAAATAAAAATGAAAAATACAAAAGCGAGTACAGACAGCGGAAGCTGTGGATAATATGTGTATTTGTAGAACCGGCAACATGTTGTCGCCATTCCTTGCAGTCCTTGTTGACAATGCCAACCAACCAACCAACCAGCGAATTTATTGTTGTCGCTAGAAATTACGGCATTGTAATGAGTTCAAAAATAATCACGTGCGCACTTCCTGAATTACGCGACGTGCTGCGAAGGTAATTAATAATTCTACCGTATAAAGATCATTTTTATCTTTTTGATGAAAGTTAATCTGATATTATCGAATCTGGCAGTTTCGGACAGAGAGAAATATCTAAAAAAAAACTAACGACTGTTAAAGGACAACTACAACTTCATTTTAACTTGGCGAGCACAATTTTGTGGGACAAATTGTTTCTTAATTATTCTTATTTTTCTAGTTTGTCATATTTTTTTTAAATTAATTTTTTTTTTATAATTTTAAACACACAAAATTTACGCAAAAAGCTGTTTCCAAAATCGCTAGTAAAACCTCTGCAGAGTAAAACATCTCAAGCGAAAGCAGTTGCAACATAAATTCCCGAAAAATCTGATATTCTCAAAATCCCTTTGCTTGTAAAACGCGCAAATCGTAAAAACAGCGGCGGAGGAAAAAAATTGAGATGTCATCAAATCCCACAAAAAACACTCTTACACATACCAACACAACATTGGCTGGACATATTCATTTGTCAAGTCAAATCATAAAAATCCTGCAAGGGCCATAAAAACAAACACGCGCAGCAAAAAACAAATAAAAAAGGCAGAAAGAAAGTCACTCATACGCAACGTAAAACTTACCTGCTGTAAGTTGGCATCGTAAAAAGGACGAATGTAAATGTGTGCTATCAAATTGTGAACGGAATTGTGCCAACCGAAGGTAGATTTTTTTTGGCACACCAACTGCAAAAACGCACACGGCCACTAAGAAAAAAAAGTACGTTCGGCTATCGAAAGGAAGTCAAAGTGAATTGAATTGAAAATGCGTCGAAATATGCTGCGAGTATGTTGCTCCACCATTTTGAGGATTTGGCGGAAAGAGGACAAAAGTATCAGCGCTGGCAAGTAGCGAAAAAAATTGCATGAAATGCACCGCTTCCGCATTCGATAGCGGCCACTCGTGCGACGGAAGTGGACTTTACTACTTTTATTTTGTCGTTGGTAACTTTTTTGTTGTCATGATTTTTGGGTGTTGTTAGCGCTGGTAAAGGGGAATTATTATGTTTTTTTTATAGTTTCTATTAAGCAAATTTATAAAATCATTTCTTTATAAAATCGAATTCAAGCTTCATAAAATTTTAAAATAAATTTTATTGTCTATTAAATTTGAAAAGTTATTTCTTTTAAGTAAATTTTCCAGCTTCCAGAAATTATTATATTAAAAATATAAAATTATGTATACGAAACTTTGTTTACAAAGTTTTGTTTGTAAAAAATTTTTAATTTTTCATTTTATTTTTTATCATAATTTTCTTAAACAAGAGATTAAGAAATGCCAGAAAATTTGTGAAATTATTGTGCACAAATAAAAAAAAACAAGCTTATACAGCAAGAGCAGCGGCAGCTGTTTCGGCCTTGCAACTGCTGCAACATCAAGGAATGCAATAATTGTGCGCTGGCCCAACGCCAAGGGGCATTTCGACAACATGCCACAAGTCAAAATTCCATGCCACATGTTATTCTTTAAACGAAAATCGATTTTAAGTTTATGCGTTCGGTTGTTCGTTCGTTCGTTCGTTCGTTCGCTCGAACTTTCATTCGGGTACCTTATTTCGCTTAGAAAAATTGTTGCAGGATTTTGCCCCTGCTGCTGCTACGGCTTCTTGCCAACATATCGGGGCGTTGGCTTGAAGTTGGACTTAGTTGGCTTGCAATGAAAGATCTGCCGCCCCAAGCGATTTAAATTTTCCATTTAATTTTTCAGTTTACTTTGCTCCTTCGTCTTTTGCTTTTTATTGCTCTTGTTTTTTTGTCTGTAGTTGTTGTTGTCTTCAGGTTGCACTCTGCTTTCTGCAGGCATAAATGTTGCTTTTTACTTGTTCTTGTTCAATTTTGGTTGTTGGTTGTTTTTATTATTGCGGCTGCTGCGCTCTATTGTAATTATTTTAGCTTTTGGCCGTCGGGCTCATTCAGATCAAATTGAATTTAATTTGCAAATTTTTAGAGAATTTCTTGCTTCCTAATGAAATTTATTAAAATTTCTGTAATATATAATATTCACATACATATAAACTAAAATGTATTAACTAGAAACATAAATTTTAGTGAAGATTTAATGGAAAATTCAAACTTTCTCAACTTATGTTTATTTTGGCGATACAAAACATCTGCTGCAATAATCAATTTTTTTTAATCGGTAAATTGATTTATTTAAATGCAAACTTAAAGTTAATCGTTTATAAAAATTTTGTTTCTATTAAAAATTTTACGTAAAATATTACTAAATAATTAATAATAATTTGGGTCATAAATGGCCCATGGACGTGAAAGTGGACTTGTCTCGTTTTGTGGTAGTGAACTTCAATATAAACACATCTTGATGGTTGCATTTGTCTGTCCGTCTAGTTGTCTGTCGCAAAAACTATCTGCATTGTTACGCGCATTTTTTAAAGCGTTTTGACAGGAAATTAAGTTCGATGTATCGCATTTCTACTCTACTCTGCTCTGCTTTGCTCTGGCTGGCTGGTTGGCTGACTGCCGCTTGTCAATTTACTTGCCAGCGCGAGTAATTTTTTTGTTGCCGTTGTTGTTGTTATGGCAAATAATTTTGATGTGGCTTCGCTCGTTGCAAAAACACCGGAGATGACTTTGTGGTTTTTGTTTGCTTGCTGTTGTTGTAATTTTGCCGTTAATAATAAAGACAAAACTTTGCCACAGTTTGCCAATGTCGCCTTGGAATGGCTTAAAACTAAAGCTGAGCCTTGTCAGAGGCTTCGACGGTTTCGTGGGCAAAAACTAACCGAAGGAATTGCTATGTGTTTGTTGTTGTGGTTTTTGTTGTTTTTTTTTTGCTTTTGTATCGATGATATTCTCTCGCAAATGAACATTTTTAATGAGTTTTCGTTCTTTTCTTTTTGTTTCGAGTCATTGAAGCGTTTTGTGTTTTGCTGTCTTGCCTTTTGAATTTTTTCTAACACCCTACACTTAAGGCGTATTTATTTTAGCTTTGGCTCAGTTTCAAAAAAAATTAATTATAGATTTCTATTTTACGAACCACTATACAAATTTAAAATATTTAAAGAAATCAAATATAATATAATATGTCTATAATATTTTTTTAATATTTTCATATCGAAATACCTCTTTCAAAAACACATAAATTCAAATTAGAAAAGGAAATGTGAATAGTTACGTTATACAATTGTTCATATACGCTTATTATATAAAATAATATATAGCGATAATTGGTTTCGACCAAGCCAAAGTTTTGATCTTGCTACGACTTTTGTAAGTTTTTTTTATTTTATGCAATTCAGAAGAAGCAACTCTTTTTCTCACAATGTACACAACAGCATATAAATACATATATATATGCGAATATACCTACACATGTATCTATGTATCTTGTGAATACAACACAACATTTTTTCTGCAACTTTTTCTTCTTATTCTTGTTCTTCTTCGCTGCTTGTATCGTTTGTGGCGTTTTGGCCACAGGCAAAAAACCACTTAATGAGATTTTTTTAATTAAAAATTGGTGAGTGTCAGTACGATCGAAGCGAAAAAAGGAGTTGGCCTCAAGCGCTGCTGCTCGTTTTTTGTTCTCCTTATTTTCGCTTTCGTTTTTGGTAATTTCGGTAGGTGATGCAGCATTTTTGGAGGGCACTGCCTCGAACCATGTGGAAATGTTGAAGATGAACAAAAATAAAAGGCCAGAATAATGTGGCACATAAGCGGTAAAATCCTTCTTTTTTTGAAGCACATCCTTGAACCATTTTTGGTTAAAGCTCATTTCCGGATTATTTTGTTTATTTATTTGTATAGAAATGGGCATTAAGAAAGAAATTCAATTTGAAGTTTTTTGAATAGAATTTGTTTAAAATAACTTTTTTTTTTATGAATATTAAACTTTATGTATCATAGAAAATATTGTTATAAACTTTTATTAAATTTAAATTCTTATTGTAGTAAAGTTGTTTTTTTTTTAGTTTAATAGAAGACAATTTTGTAATTTTAGTTTGATTAAACAATTTTGTACATTTTTTTAACTCAAAGTTTTAAATTATTTTTCTTTTGTGAGTACACAAAACCAATTTTTTGCCACAAGCAACACGTACTCGTAACCAACACACCCACTTAAAATCAGTCAGCAGAAAATGATTTAAACAAAAACAGATTAAGGGATACTGATTAAGCGACTTGTTGCAAAAAGCAAAACCTGCAGCAGTAACAACAAAAGCAACAATAACAACGAAGAACACACTGCGAAACGTAATCAGCACCGCCGTCTGACAACATAAGATGTTCCAAAGAGCCACAAACAGGAAATAAAAACAAAAACAAAAAAAACTGCAACAAGCAATGCTGCCGCCCGCTGCAACCAACGAACAACGACAATATTTCATTGTCAAGGCACGGCAACAGTAACAGCAACCGAACTCAAAAGTTGCCTGCACAAACTTAATGCGACCACTTCGAGAACAGCAAAAGCCATCAAAGCAGGCCACAGTGGTTGATTTAAAGCAAAATCATAATTTAAGAATAGTTAAAATTTTTTTTTTAAATTAATACTGTATAAAAAAAGTTTTGTCAAACTTTAAAAAAAGAAAATTTTAATTTTAGTTTTCTCACCACTTCAATTATTTAAAATGTGAACCACTGTGCAGTGCAACAAAAACTGCAGGCAGCATTCGTCGAAGAAGCAAAAGAAGTAAAGAAGTTGTATTTGTGTCTACGACTGCGGCATCCACCGGAGTTGGTGCCACACAGCAGCAGCGACAGCGGCAGACACGGCAACGCATTGTTGTGAAATTAATTTAATAAATTCTGTGGCAGCGCATGCGGAGTGAACAACTCGAAGCGGCCAATAACAGCCCAAGCCAAATGCAACGTGGCATGCGGCACTGTTGCGGCTGATTGTGCGCCCACAGTTAGTTAGTTAGTTGACTATGAATGGGCACAACAAAAGTTAAACAGCACAACAACATCAACAACAACGTGTACTCGTACATACAGCAAACGTGGCCGCTAAGTTAAGTTGGGTGCAGCGTATTAGACTTGCTGCGCGTTCGTGCAGATGAGTTCCGAAGAAATTGTGTAGTTATGTTGTGTAGGCGATCTCCTTGCCAAGGTATTGTCATGACTTTTTAATTTGATATATGTTCAAAAATTATCTGTGAACAAAACGTTGATTTAAAAAATTTTATGCTTAAATGACGAATATAAAATTAAAACGAATTTAAATTTAATTTATAATTGACTTTTTCTTTTATTCTTTTGCATTACTTAAACCACAATAATCGGACATTAAGGTTAAATTTTGTTGTGTTTTTTATTATTTTTTTTTTACTACGAATTAAATATGCGAAATCTCTAAGCATAATGGACACGTGAACTAAATATCAAGAATTTCGACGAATCTCGGTTTTTGTTTTATTTTGCCAACATCCCATGCTGTTGCTTTTGTTGTTGTTTTTTTTTTACTCTTGTAACCTACTTTAGACGTTTACATTGATGACCACAAAAAGGAAGCAACCCGAAAAAGGATACAACTTAATAGCAAAATTGTTGCTGTGACTACCTGAACAGAGCAACAAAAAAAAGCAGAAGAAAAGAACTACAACAACAAAATTGTGAAAACATTTTTCATTTGTTTGTTAACTTCCTCCTGTTTTTCTTGTTCTTGTTCTTGTTAAACTACAATGAACTTCTTTTCTGCTTTGGCTTGTAAGAGAAGCGCCCTTTGTACGCCGCTTTGCGCTTTTGAGGTTTTAGGGTTAAGTCAACATCCTTTATTGCGTTCACTTTTTTACATACATACATACATACATACATACATACATACATACATACATACATACATACATACATACATACATACATTCATACATACATACATACATACATACATACATACATACATACATACATACATACATACATACATACATACATTCATACATACATACATACATACATATACATGCATATATTCTTCTTATGTCCCCTCCGTTTACACCAGAGCGAAATTCACCTTGTTAAGCAGGAGCAGAGCAAAACACAAGAAATCGCTTCTATGTCCTGCGGGACCCTTTTAAGTCCCTTTTTTATTTGTATTTGTATTTTTATTTTTAAAGACTTTTTTGTACGAGTTTTGTGGCAGTAAATATTTGTGGGCATGTCAAATAGTTTGGGTAAACACGCGCAAATAACAGTAAACGTTGCCAAATTCCAATTTATTTAAATTAAATTTAATGCGAAAGCACCAACAACACTTGAGGACTTTTTTGAAATATTTGAGAAGTTTAAGTTCAAAGGTCGCTAAACACATATTTAATATTTCGAATGCCCATAAGGCTTTAGTAGTGCTTAAAAAAACTTGTTTGCAGAAAAATTTTAAAAACTTTTTTTCTTTGTATTAAAATCAAGATGCTACCATAGAATTTTTATTTATATAAATATTCCATTAGAAGTATTATCGATTAAAATATAATTTTATTTTAACATCACAATACGAAATTCTTTTAATTGAAACAAAATTTTTAAAGTTACATACTAAAATCATAAGATTAATTTTGGATATTTTTCGAGTTAACGTTTGTTTTGGATTTATCAGTTTTGACTTTGAAGCAGCTCAATTTGACTATTGTTCCCCGTCTGAACTTCTGCTGTTGAGTTGGAGTAGTGTCATCGCTTTTGAGCCACTCGAAAATATGCGGCAAAAGTTTTGCCTTCTGCTTCAGATGCGGCTCATCTAGTTCAATCCTAGCTGAAAGTAGCCCACTTCAGGCTACACTCAAAAATTAAGCTGTCACTCCGGCGGAAGCGACTCTTGCCTCATTTGACAACAGCTGCTGTTGACGCTTGCTGAATAGTTTTTTGTGTGCCCTTGCACACATTTCAGCGCACGCACGCACGCACTCACGCACACACACTTACAAAAGACCTGAACCAGCTCATGTTGCTGTGTATTGGGTTCGTATTTCAATGACAAATAAAAGTGAGATTTGTATACGCTGCATTTGGCGTTTATTGACGGAGAAAACGCACTTCAAACTTGGCACTGCGAAAATGCGTATATATGTACATACTCTTATATATATGTATATGTATACATATTAGACTTGTTTTGATAAGAAAAAAAAGAAATGGACTTTTTGCACATAAATTAATGATTTAAAAACAAATAAAGAAAATGTACTGATACATTTACTTCTCAACTTAATAAATATATTAAAAATAATAATTTTGAGTATGCAAAAATCTTATTATAGATTTGGGTTTTGACTATATACTCGTAAGAAAAAATATTCAAAATTGTTTACAACTTTTTTTTTATTTGCAATCAGTTTTTATTTGTTTGCGAGCAGATAAAATAATGTTTGCAGCATTTACAACAATAATTTCGTACTTTTGTGGAGCTGTCAACTATGTCACACCTTTCAAACATTTATTAAGGAGCACATTTTGCATACAATCGATATCAACCGCAAACCGTCAATTCGTTTATTAAAAACAAAGACTTATGTATGTCAAAATCTGCTGTTGTGATTTTCAGACAATTTAATATGAAACGCCAACCTTGATTTGGGTTGCTCTGATGTCATTCAAGTGCATCATTTACGAATTTATTAAAAACATATTTTGGTGAAGAGTTTTTCAATTGTGAATGTCATTCTTCATTTGTAATAATAATGCTAAAATTCATATAAGTGGTGACATATTTTGACAGCAATTGGAATCTAAAAAATATTGATACCAACAATAGCATTGTTAAGTGAGATATCAATCATCTGAATTCAGTTAGAAATAGGCCAAGTTTTCCTACCCTTAAACCGTTTTTAACAATCTATTAAAACTCTTTAAAAAAAACAAGTGATTTTCACCATAAAAAACAATTGATAAAAATTTAAAAGGAAGTCTTAATTACAATCAAATGTCAAAAAACATGCAATTCCTTCACACACACGCACGCACACACAGACACATTATAAAAGTGGTATCTTGATCCTGTTCGTAGGTAAGCCGTCGGTACTAAAACTTTCAATTACGGAAATGACTTGCCACCGAAAGCTGACCAAACGAAATGAAACAGAGCAGAGCTGCCTCAATAAAAAATTACAGCCACATTGAAGTTTGTTTTATTTCATTTTATAAAACTATTAAATACGAAATGCACGAAACTACGAAACTTGTAAAAGGAAGAGATGAAATGGACAAAAGCGACATCAAGCGAAACGAGTTGAGGCAACTCTATTCTACTCCAAACTTCCAACTCAAGTCCGAGTCGAGATGAGTCCATGTTGCTCTTGAAATTGCAATTCAATTTAAATTTATCTGCGAGAAACGACGGTGCGCTGAAGTGGGAAGCGGTGCGGGCGAAGGCAGAGGAGAAGAGCAGAAGTGTCTCTGCACTTGTTCGGGTGAATAAAAACGAGTGATGGAGACACTGGAAGAGGGCAAGATGACCGGATGCGACACATACGCAACTTCACAAATCGGCAATACGTTTGCGTTTGCTGACAGTTAGTTTTACGGAAGAATGGAATATACGGCAACAGGAGTAAAATATTTTTGTTTAAGAAAATTATTGTTTAGTTTTAATATTATATATATTCTATGTTGTTATATTTGAGTTTATTGAAGGACTATGGAAATCTTAATTTTTTTTAAATTTTTAACGATATTTTTCAGTATCTAAAAGTTATTAGCATTTGGGAATGCATCATGGTTGCATATTATTTTTTATTAAAAGACTTTTAGATAAAACATTATTTTCTACTCAAAAGAGAGAAAAGAGAGAGATAAATTCACATTTACAAACAAATTTTTGTTCGCTGTACTTTCAAAAATAGTTTAATAGAAAAGCAGTATGAATAAGATCTTTAAAAAAATATTTTTTGGCTGAGTCTTATCTCCCCATTGTACTCTATTAAAATCCAAAATGCTCGCTACTGCAATGTGCAACCAAAGAGCAAAGAGTTGAAGCTGAAGTTGAAGTCTGGACCTGGTTTTTCCTCTTTCGAAATAGAGTTATAAAATAATTTCGATTTAATTAAGATTAAATGCTGAGAAACTTAACAGGTGAATTTTCAATTTATTTTCAAGTTTATCTTTTGAGTTGAAGGACGCCGAAGTCAGGCTGAGACTGAGGCTTCACGGGGTAAAGGCATGATGGCGTATCCCAGCAGGATAACTAATTTACAAACTACCCAGTATATTTCTAATTACATATTAATGTTTTCGTTCAAATTGTAAAAGAGAAGAATCAAATGTTTCTTTCGACTGTAAGTCGATTGAACTTTTTTGCATGTGCATTTTAATGTTTATTGCTTCTGGGCGATGTCGTACGTCTCCTTCAATAATTAAAACTTAAGAATGTTTCTAAATAGAAAAAAAAGTCAGTCTGATACACATAGTCGTTGTATTTGTTAAATAAATAATTAGTTACTTTTAGGTTATAGTAAATGAAGATCCTGCTGGGATTTGCGTCGAGATGCAAATGCGTCGCTTTTGTCTTTGCAGTATGTATCTGTATCTGTGTGTGTAGTTGTGTGTACGTTGGTTTGCTTTGTACGCGCCTTACCAATGTTTTGCAGCATGGCAATAAATTAAAATGCAACAAGAGTCAAACTCAGCTACAAAAATAGAACAGAACAGCAACGAGCAGAACAGAATATTTTGTGCGCTGCGCTTGCACTTGAATTCAATTCAAATGCGACCGGCGGACGAATGAACGAGCAGGCGAACGAACGAACGTACCGACAGAGGAAAGACTCATTCAGTCGCGTTGCCACTCGACCAACACCGCGCATCGAGCTCCCACGGCTACACGCAGCCAGCCCAAACGTTTCTGCCACACAACTTGAGTAGAAGTAGAAGCGCAAAAATTGTTTTTTGCTGGTGGCTTGGCTTGATGTGGTACGGTGAGACGTGCTCTCACGGAATGATTTAATTTGTGGTTTTAACTGGAAGGACGACGTTAGTGTCGGATTGAACAGGCGACTCAGTGACGGCGCGACGTATGAGGAGAATTTATTGAAAAGACAAAAACTAATTTTGAGGAAAAAACAAAACAAGCTCAAACAAAGAAAATTGAAAAATTTATTTTATTTACATGGCTTTCCACTTTCCAATCAACTTTTTGCAAATATTTTTAAATGTGTTTTTGCCTATTTAGGCTGAAGTAAAATTGAATCTGTTAATGATGTAAGTTGTTTCACGCTATTATAGCCAACTTTTTCGTGTGACTGTCACTGTCACAGCAGCCCAAATTTCTCAACCCACTCACAACATTGCGTTTAAATTGTGCTGTCATTTCGGTTTATTTATATTCTTAAATTTAAATTTATTTTTATTTTACACTCTACCAAAATAAAAATGACAAGAAAGCTGAGTAAAACTCAACGCGTTGCACCTCACGGCGATTTGGCGCTCATTTATGCCATTTTGTAGACCAATTGTCTGTCTGTCTGTCTGTCTGTCTGTCTGTCTGTCTGTCCGTTGGTACGTTCATTGCTGCTGGCCTTGTTGCTGCTGCTGTGTTTTTGTTGTTGTTGTTGTCCGGTTAGCAATTCGCTTTTTGCAGATGTGAATGTGAACGTATTGTGTATTTGTATCTCGTAGATGTGCAGTTGCAGATGCCGCCGATCCCATTCAGATTCAGATTCCGACTCTGCGCGTTGCAGCCGCAACAATTTTCCCCTGCAGAATTGTTGAATTATTTCAGTTACGAATGAAATTTTTGTTATTGTTGTTATTGTTGTTTTTTGTTTGTTTTTGTTACTGTTGTGGGTAGTAAGGGCAGCTGCTGACGTTGCTGGGGATGCTATTGGCTGCTGGCGAGGGGCTTCATGGGAGATGACATGCTTGTTTATCTTTGCATAACTTTTGCATAATAAACCGACCAGTTGTTGGTTGTTGTAGTTGCTGTTGTTGCTCTTGATATATGCAGCACATATGCTGATTCCTGCATTTCCGCCTGAGTACATTTCTCGAGTTACAATCTCGTATTTTTTTTTTTGCGTTAACTTCGTTTTGGGAAAAATTT
This sequence comes from Suillia variegata, assembly GCA_949127995.1. NCBI lineage: Eukaryota > Metazoa > Arthropoda > Insecta > Diptera > Heleomyzidae > Suillia > Suillia variegata. The sequence goes on along the minus strand of OX421844.1, from coordinate 882,380 downwards.
CACCGTTTTTGTAAATTTTTTTTATTATTTCATTGCAAATGTAAAATTTTCCTACCATGATGATGATTTAATGTAAAAGGCGTGTAAAAATCTGAACAAATTACAAAAAGTTTGGGGTGCATTGGAATATTTTTATTGGGTAAGTGTGCAATAATCCTGAAGATGCTTTGGCGTGTACATAAAAACGTTTACGAAAGTCTAGTAAAGTGGAAAGCTTGTAAAACAACTAAGAGCAATTATAAAAAACATATTAAAAAATATGTTTATGTTTTAAACCGTTTAACAAAAATATCACAAAGAAGAAATTATCGTACCACCGACTGAAGTGTATCATTATGATCGTTTGTGAAATGGATTTGCTTTAAAAATTTTAGATTTTTATGGAACAAATTTAAAATAATTACTTTATTGTTGTTTGAGTTAGATATTACAAAAGCTATTAATGATTTATATTTTTTGTTCGGCACTTTTTTTGATGATCAACATTAAAAAGTTTTATTTATGCTGAAAACAAATAAAGATCCAGAAATAACTTTTACTCAGTGCAGTGAGTATTAATGTAATCGTATAATGAAATCAACTCTTAACTTATGCCAACTGTGACATAACATATCTGACACCTTACAAGTAATTGTTTGGTTTGCATTGTTTATAAAATTCTGAGTTTATTTAATACGCTAAAGATATCAAAATCTTAAGGATTTTCCAACAATATATCAAATTTAAGCAAGTATATTTTAATATTTTGAATGACGTTAGGTTGATTTTATGTGACACCACATTTCAAAAATATTAAAGTATTCAGTTTAATTATTATTATCGTAATTTTAAAAATCGAAGGGAAAAAGTTCACCTGAATTGATTGTTCCAAATTAAAATTATTCCGTCGACGACGCACTTGTTCAAACGAAAACACCTAAAAGTATGCAAATGACGCTGTAAAACATCGAGTGAAACATCATTTTACAAAAACATTAAGCGAAATGAAAATAGACTATGAACTTTAAACTTCTGAGACGATGCAACTGACGACAGACGGAAAACACAAAAACTTTATATTTCTGCTAGAAATTGGTCATTGCAAAAGTTATAGATATAAATTCATTTATAAATGTTATAAAATTTCATTTAGATTAAAAATTTGAAATCAATAAGAGTAAATATAAATATTGATTTTGTTCTACAATCTGATTTGCAAATGTTCACCTTCATTTTTTTTCCTCAAAATCGCGCAAATCATAACAATTTTCAAGGTATCTGTATAATATTCCAATAACTTTTGACTTCATTCTCGATTTCAATGTAAAAAACTACACACATACGCAGTAACTACTACAAACAAGCTATACATCATTTTTGACACAATGCAAACCACTCGCACTACCACACATATACCCTCTGATACATATACATAGACAGCAAAACTGAATGGAAATTAGTGAAATTTGAGACAATTGACATTTAATCACCCTCACACTAATGCATCATCTGTGTGTATTTATGTATATGTGGATATGTGACTGAGTGTGTATGTGTGTGTTTGTTATCAGCATTAGTGATAGTTTTGTTTGTTAATGTGGGTTCTAGTATAAATGGGGAAAAACTTTACAGTTTTAGATTGCTTGATTGTGTGTGTGCGTCAACATACTCACGATACACAAAAACTTACATTATGAGTGGCTGAGTTGCAAAAAGGTTTATAACATATTACAACACTAATATTTTATTTTTATTTATTGCAAGAACTTAACAAACTTTAATTTAAGGTTCTGTACTCCGGAGTGCTCTTTCAGAACATGTTCCCAAGAAAATAATTCCAAATTAATTACTCCAGATACAAATATTTTCTTAAACATTAAAAGAAACAATCTTATTTTAAAATTTTTATGAATTGAGTTAAGAAATAAAATCTTTAGTAGTAATTGATTCGGAACCATTTTCTTAAATTTATTTTTTTAACTTAAAAATTATATTATGTTTTGAATGTTTGGGCTTGTAAAACTTGGAATTTTTCAAGATACGGAGATATTTCATTTTGGAACCAAAGCAGCTATTGGTCGTAATATTATACTTGAGATTATTGGCAACGCAGTAGTGTGAGTTTATTTAGTGTCAGTATGTGAGTGTATGTGTGTATTTATGGAATCTAATACTTTGTATTGAAATTGCAAACAAAATATGCTAATGGTTGCCATCAGGGTTGCCTTGCCGCATAATGGATCATTTTGTGTTATCATGAATCATGCCTCTTGATTGAAATAGTAAAAGTTCTAACTAACCAAGGCACACACAATACTCAGTCATCTTTGTATACAGGGCACACACACATACAAACAAACGGATGAATGTATGATATACTCCATTGTTTGTTTGAAAAGTCATTGAAATTATATGGAAAAGTTTTGCGAAAGTTTTATGTTTTGTTGAAATTATTGTTATTGCGTGGAGGCGGTTAAATTTCCGATAGGTTGGGCTAGGTTAATCTATATTTCCGTTAATGTAGATAAAAAATATTTGTTATGATAATTATTGTGAAGTGTTGATTAACTCGATTTACTAACTAGAAAGTTTACAAGCCGATGTTGATGTATGTTAATTTTTTGTCTGCATGATTTGTTTATATCTTTAGTATGTATTTTCTTGAATATGCACACATATTCAAAGTTGAAAATCGTTATCTTTAAAATTACAATCAAAAGTAATATTCGCAAGGTATAATACAGTTTCGTACTTTCTTTTCATTCCCTTTAGTTATTTACTTAACAAAAGTACTTTGCCCGCTCGCTGCCTAAAATTGACTTAAAAAGTTACACGCTCGGCATTAATCGTTGCTGCGGAGCACGCCAACCAGTCTCCACGAAATTTGCAAAACCGTGGGCGTCCTTAGTCGTCGTTGTCGTTGTCGTTGGTGACATGCGGCATAAAAGAGGTGTATCTGCAAAAAAAATATACAAAATTAAATCGCTCGTTGTTGCTGCCTTGTTTGGGCGCCCACCTCAACTTTTGCCTCGTAGTGGCGGCGATGGCGATGGCGACGGCGGTATGCAACATGAGAGAAATGCGCTTTAGGCATGTGCGTGGGCCGCGTGAGACGACGCGCCGCCAGGCAATCCGATTCAGGCAACGACATTCATAGATCGTGCCAGCGCAAACGAGTAACAGATACATCCTGTTGGCTATTTTTTGTTAGTGCTGACTGCTTGACTGCATGATGCGTTTTTCTTTGGCATTGCAAATGCGTTTTTTCTGTTACGTTTTTTGCTACGATTGCCACATATTTTCCGTGAAATAGTCGACGTGGATGTTGTCATTGAATTTCGCTGTTGTTACTTTTGTTACCATGCCGGCTATTATGACAATACAAATTTTTAAATGCATGCTCCTCTGACTAGAATATTTATAACTAGAATCGAACAGATGCAAGAGCGAGCGTCGTGTGTGGACTTAGATGCGAAAAAGAGTGGGAATAGGTTTACATTATTCTAGGATTAAACATGCAAAATATTTTAAAATTTACTTAAAAAAGCTTTTAAATTTAAGAAACTAAATTATGAGTATGCTCAGTTTGTAAGATCTTTGGTTGCTCTTCTTGACCACGACAATCTCTCACCAGATTGAATTACTTTTAACTGGAATTGCAAACAATGGTTCAAGTGCACTGCCCAGATTCATTCCCATACATTCAGATCAAAACAAAAACAAACACACAAACAAACAAACAATGTTGCAGGCAGTAGTAGCCTCTGTTGCAGGTTCTGGTATTGCTGCGGCAACAATTTCTGTTGTCGTTGCTGACACTCTTGAGCAACAGCACAAGCAAACGGAAGTGTGAAACAAACCGCAAAATATTTATTTTTTGAGAAGCAAAGCAGCTTTTGGATTTTACAACGCGACAGCGCAAAATTCTTAAAAATTTAACGACGTGTCGTCCCGCCGTGACGGCGGGAATAAGAAAACATTCGTCGGAGTTTTTTTCGAATGAATTGTCAAGTGTACATAACGCATTAGGGTGGTTTTTATATTTCTTTTGAGTTTTTGTAGATACTTTAACAAAACATTCCAAAAACAATGTTTTTTTATTAAAGCATATTCATTGAAATATATTAACTAATAAGTTTATCAGAAAAATAAATTTGTTTAACTAAAAACGAAAATTTATATTCTTTCTACGATGAAATATATAATATATTTCGTTTGTGTTCTTCCGAGTCTTTTCGTGTAATTCTTTCTTGTGTTGTCTTTCTTTTATTTCAAAAAAAAAATTTTTTTATAGCATCATTTTTATCTTGTCATGCGTTTTGCGTATCAAACAAGCTGTTTTTTTGTTTTGCTTTTCGTAATTCGTATTTCGTTAAGTTCTCGAATCGATGAGCGAAACCATTCATAAAGAAGTACAAAGATTATACAATGTACATATATGCAGTACGCTATAATTAGCAATATAGTATTCAATCATTAAAACAAATATCAAAACTTAAAAATCGTTTTGAAAGGAAGCTCATGTAGTAAGATTAATAACAAATGCAACAAAAGTTGCAGCTGAACTGTTAAAAATGTTCATGGTAGCGCATTCAAAAGTCGACTTACACTTGCACTTGCTTTCATTTGCATTGTTTGTTTGTTTTCTTTCTTTTCTGTTGGTCTTCTTGTTCGTTTTTATCGCTGCTGCTTCACAGTTCAATTGTTGTCTTTTATTTCATTATTGTTTTATTTCATTATTGTATCGAACAGATACGATACATTCAGAAACATACAAACACGCTCGTATGGCTGTAGTGTTGTTCAGATGACAATGACTTTTGAATGTGCTACTCGGTCGCTTGACTTTAATTTTTGTGGTTTCACTTGAGGGAGCAATCGAAACTTCTGTTTTATCTCTTTTGAGGCATCAATTTTTATACAAAAATAAACTTTTTTTAGCATTATATTTAAATACTAAAAATAGTCAATTATATTTTATTGGGTGATGCACATCAGGATCATTGTTTAGATATACATACATTGAAATACCCGCACGTACACAATGAAAAACACACACTAAACAAACCACTTTCTAATCCTTTCCCATTACTCACTTTTTTCTAGTATCTTTATACATACATGGTCCAAAAACGCGCCCAACAAGTGCATCCTTTTTCTAGTATATGTATATACTTATACATCTAAGAATTCCAAACTAAAACAAAAAATACTCACCAGTTTCAACTACAAAATTCACTCTAAACGAGCTTAAGTCGCCTCCGCGGTTTTTGGTTTCGCATGATGCAGGCAGCAGACAACCAAGAGCCGTGGGTGCAGCACCCCCACTGCTCAGTTGCTGCTGAGGACGAAGTGAACCGAAAAAATAGCGGCTTTGCGATGCAACAATGAGATACTTCACTGCAAATTAGTTGCAAAAATAGTAGTAGACCGAGACAACAGAATAACAAAAATACTAAAATAAACTTTTACAAAAATTTCTTTGGCCCGACCGAATCTGAAATGCACAATAAATAAGAATTTTGTTCAACCCAAAACTTACAAAATATAAACGAGAGTTAATTTCAAAATCCATATTAAAAAATCCATGTAAAAATTGTCAATTAAAAAAGATTAATTTATTCAGACCAAAGAGATCGAGTCAATAAACTCGATTAAACCTTTTGTGTGTGGTATACAAATTGGTTGTAGAAAATAGTTGCAGTGGCAATATCAGCAAAAGCAGCGTGCAGTATTTAGCATCGTAGCACAGCCAGAGAGATAAGCGGCGCAGCGGGACGCACCCACAGCATGCTGCGCTGCAGAGTTGCAACAAGGATGCGAGCACTCTAAGGAGAAACATAGACAGACAAAAAAGGACTTAAGTTTTAGTGTTTTAGCGGTTTAAAGTTTGAACTGGTGCAGTGGGTGCGACTTGGCGGAAAAAATAAAGCTTGGTTTAGGAAAGGGTCCTTACTGCAGCGTTATATTAAACCCCCCCGCTTCAGAGGAAAATGGTCTTGCCAGGAAATGTCGAGTGCGGCTATGTTTCCGGCTCGCGCTGCATGTGTCGCATCTGTGGAGTTTTAGCTACAAATAGGCTTTGCACTTGTAGTCGGAGAAGTCGTTGAGAAGGGATGGTGAGGAGTAAAAGAATGTCGACAAAAGTCCTAAAAGTGGAAGTGGCAGTGGAAACTTAATTTGAACTCGTGTGCGGCAGAATTAAATGCGACATTTTTTTTCTGCCTTAGTTTTCGCAATTTTATTGCGTTTTGGGTTACTTCATTTAATTTGTATGTGTCTGCTCTGGTCTTTTTATTTTTTAATATTTTTTTAAGCGGTTTGCTTTCGTATTTGTTAGTAGGAAGTGGTTTCATTGACATGGACGAGAAGAGAATAATGATCCAAAATACTTCTAGAAATTTAATCCGTTGATAAAAGATAATAAAACCTTATGTAGCTAAACATTCCGTACCATTTAAAAACTAGATAAAATTTTAAAATTTTCCGGTATCGCTAGAAAATAGACAAATTGATTTGTTCGTAAAATATTCCCGTTTAACAATATCGGCAACTCATGAATAAGATTTAAGCTAATTTACCGAAGCGTGTCAATAATTTGAATAATTCCAGACATACAGTTACTTCGGGAGCTCTGTTGCCAGAGGTACACAAAATGCTCACAAGAAAAAGCGTAGCAGCACATGGCAAAACATCATGACGACTGTTCATTCCACCGTCAGTCAACACACTGTGACAAATTTCACGGTAAATTTGTGCTTCGCTGTGATGCAGCGGCACTGAACGCATGCCAAACCAAGTACATTCAGTTCAGTATCTTGTGGATATTGTACTTGTGGGTACTGTTTGTGCTGTCGTCGTCACGCAAAGCGCATCTTGACTGCACACACAAATTACCACGAAGTCTTTATTTCAGCTGGTGACTCCGAATACGGTTTCATGCGGTATTTGGAAATTTATATTTAAATCTTTATTCATTTTCCTACTGAATTTCAATTTTGGTTTTTTCATTGGATTTTGCAATTTGCGTGATTGTGTGCTTTCAAAATGTATTATTAAAATTTCACCTGTTGCAATTTGTAAATTTGTACCGTATGTATGTATGTATGTATGTATGTATGTATGTATGTATGTATGTATGTATGTATGTATGTATGTATGTATGTATGTTTGTATGTATGTATGTCTGTACACTTCTTATTTCATTTAAATTTTTTTGCGGCAATGTTGCATCACCGCTGAGGCCTCTTTTGACGCTAATTACCACGGCTTGTTAAGTTGGACTGTTTGTTTTTCGTAGTTGTGGTTTGTTTTTGTTGATGTTGATGTTTGTGGTTTTGCTTGAGGTGGCTTACTTGTTAATTTTGTGGGCGGCGTTGATGATGCAACTTTATGCTTTGCTGCACTTGAAACATTTCAAATATATGTATCTCACATATGTACATTCGGTTGTGTGTTCTAAGCACAAAACAAAACACGAAAGCGTTGTGAACGTTTTCAATTCTAAATTCTCACCATTAAAAGTTTGAACAGATTGGAAAAAGATCATTCTGAACTGCAAATTAGGTGTTCCATGCACATCCGCTGAATGAATGTTGTTCTTGCTGGTGTCATTAAACAAATGCGACAAACAAGGACAAAATCAACAATAACAAAAACAACACCAACTACTATAAAACTCGTAAATTAAGGCACTTAACGGTGCTCATTGTCAGTTAGTGCAGTTTTAGTATCGCATTGGTGCAATGCTTCATTTAATGAGCTTAATTAGAAGCGTCACAGTCGAGCTGAAGTGAATAATGACAGCAGCAGCAGCTGGAAAATCCAATCGATACGTAGCGAGTAAGAAAGAAAAAAATATATAAAGCCTTAACCAAGGTTAACAAAACTAACAAAACATCTGTACAATATTAACTAATCATTTGTTTTTACTATAGAATGAAATGGGAGAATGTTATTTTAGTTTAAAATAAAGTTTTTTTAACTGTTAGTTACTAGTTTTACTTAAAAAAACAACATATAATATTTTGGCAACAATATTGTTAATATTTAAGGTTATGATAATGAAAGTATTATCTTTACGGTAGATTTATTACAGTTATTTTGAATTTGTAATAAAGTAGCCGATATATAAATACAATATATCTTACTACAAATCTTAAATCCGACAAATAATACCCAAAAAAACTGACTACTTTATAGGACGTTCGCCGTTAGAAGTCAATTGTCAAAAGTAAGATTTTAAGTATTTTGTTATTAACATTAATTTATGTTGTTTTATATACATACATGTACATACGTGCATACTTTAATTGTCGTTGGAGTCGTCCAAATTGAATCTAAATATATTACATATGAACATACAAATTTTAGACTACTTTTTAATTGCCGCAACCAATTTCGCAACGTCTGAAAGTCATCAAAATGCAGCAAAGCTCTCCATTCCAACACTCGAGATATTGCAAAATTCCTGTCGCGTCGGCATATTATCTTCTCACATTTCTGCAATTCGTTGCACTTCTTCTTCTTCGATGATTGCCTCGAAACCTGTTCAAACCTAAGCCAGCTGTGCTTGTGCTTGTGCCGGTAGTGAGCACAGTAAACGCGGCGAATCGGCTGAGCATGTCGTTTCATGTCGTGACTGGAATGAACGGGATTGCTCACATGCTTGCGTCTTAATGCGCGGCCTATTCGCATCGGTTTCAAAGATAACCGGCGGCGACCGATCGAGCGACTTCACATGTGCACAACGCTGCTCGTTGCGGCGATTATTTATTTTCGTTTGTTATGATTTACGAGTGCCGTGGACGGACATACGGACGAATGTATAGATGGACAGGCGGATGAACATTGAACGGATGGAGTGCAATTGCTTTTGAGATATAACTCGCGCGATACAGATACAATTACAGCGACCGCGAAACGACGACGACCGGAAATCGATTTGATCTAAATTATTTATTTGCGCAGTCGATGGACAACTGAACTGCACCGACTAACGACTAAGAGGCGGATAGTCAGACAAAAACAAAACAAAACAAATGCTGGGACTGGGAGTGTCGAACCTCGAATCGAGGCAAATCGTTTCGTATCGCTTGGATTCATTATTTGTTTATTTATTGTGAGTGTGTGTTTGGATATGTATACTTATCTATGTCAAAATGTGTATTCAGATTGTAAGATACCATTTAGAAAAATTGGAGCATGAGAAAATAATTGCTGTCAATTAGCGTCGCGTTGAGAGATGTAAGCTGGTAGATATGCGACATCATTTACTTTTTAAAGAATCAAACCTCCTCAAGTTTCACTTTTCATCTCTTGGAAAAGGTTTGTTAAATTTAAATAAGTTTCAAGTGTTTTATGTTTTGATTACAATATAATTTTCTATATATAAATATAATAATTTTAAGAATGCTTTGAAGTTTATATTTGCCAAACAGTCTTAAACTCAGCAGTAGGCTTGCTCGACTTTAATTTTGTCCCGAAACTTATTTTATTATTTGATCATTATTCCATTGGCATTATTGCTCACCTCCACCTTTGATGCTCGTAAATTGGCGTCAAATCAGTGCCGCTTCAGAAACTCATTCCAAGCAGATCATCATCAGCGACAAAACGTGTACATAATTACACCCAACAAAAATTCACACACTAGCAACAAATCGACAAAAGTTTATTATCCCTTTTGGTTTATTTACTTTTTTTTTCTTTAAAAAAAAAATTCGATCCCGGAGCCATAATAAGTTCATAAAATCGCATCCACGACACAGAAATCCTTTTCAAAATTTGCGGCTGTGGAAAACTTTGTCCGCTGTCGGCGCTGATGATGGCGACGGGTGCCCTCATCTTGTTTGTGTGTGTGTGTATGCCTGGGTATACGTGTGTGCGGCGTGAACTCATGCTGTCACCGCCGATGCGCTCGACATGCGAAAACTTTTTCGGTCACATTTGAAATCAAAACATGTGAGCAATTATGCCCGCATTCATTAAACGCTCCAAATAAGTTCTGCTCTCTCACAAAGTTTTATTTCATCTCATGTTTTGCTGTTGACTTGGGCGACTCCTCCAATTGAAATACCCACACATATGCGAGTATACATAAGAAGACACAAATACACAGTACCCAACTAAACTAAAATAAAATAAACTCAACTCAATTGAACTTAATTTTTTTTGTTATTTAACTTGATTAATGACCCAACTGCTCAATTCTGGTATCATGGAAAAGATGTATTCGATTTTACATCAAAATTAGACGATTTTAGAAAATCATCTGAATATCTGTACTTGATTATTTCTTACCGCACTTATTTTTAGCCGAAATAACGAAATTGACCATAATGAAACATATTAAAGACTTATAATAATAGCTGCACATAGTTACACATCTGAAGTATATTGTATGTATTACGAATTATATATTTTCTCCGGTACTGTATACGACCTACACAAATTAAAAGAGCAAAAACTTCTGTCCAAATACATACATACATACATACACTGATACAAAACAAGTTGACACAAAAGAAGTAAAACTGTTTAACCCCAAAAAATTGCCAGACAATTTGGCAATTGACGTAGGCGACGGCGGATTCTGGCTCTAAGCCAGGCATTAAGGACGCACATTTTCAGTATTAATTGTCCGTGATTTTCCTGTTTTTTCCGAATTCGGTAATTTGTAATTTTATGAATGTCCTGCTTCGTTTGTTGGAGTAACATTTCGGTGAAATTTTGTTGTTGCTGTAGGTCTGATTACGCAACTGAACCATAAAGTTCCTCTGACATGGTTTGACCCGCTTATAGCAAATGGATATCGCATTTAATGTATTTTATGGGCAGTAAAGGAGGAGAGGCAGTAAAGCAATTGTTTTGGAAGGTGTGCACGCGTGCTTTGATTGCTGCGGCACTAAATGGATCCCAAAAGCGGCTTAAATGCTTGTGTCGGCGGCCGCAGCTTTTAATTGAGTCATTTTGGTTAATTAATTCGTTGTGCTCTTCATCTTCTCCTGCTACTTTCGTGTCTGTTTCTTCTTTTATTGTCTTTTTTGATGCATAGTCGCCCAAACAAAAGAAATTGTCTTCTCTTCTTCAAAAGAGTTGCATTGGGAAGATTCAGTTAGACTATTTTTTGTCCAAGGTGATGTAAATTTAATTGTCGCTTGGAAATTTGTATTAAAATGGTTTAACATTTTTAAATATTTTATATAAAGTCTATGAAAATGTAAAAATTAATTAAATGCTTTTCGGTCTTAAGGAGTCGATTCTTTCTAGAACTTAGTATTGAAAAATGTTTAAACAAGTTTTTCGGGATTAATCTTCACTATGAAACTCATTATATAAGAAATACCTAGAAATTCCTCAAATATATTCCTCTGTGCGGTCGCATTTAAACAAAAATGGCAGATATCCTTAATTAAAGCCTTGTACTAAAGTTGCAGCATACATACAAATAAACTCACACATAATCGTACTCCAAATCAAGCAGATTCGCTCGAGTATTCTTCTGCCCCTTTTGGCACCCATCTGGGCTATTTATGTTTCCTTACCAAAGCCACGCAAATTCAACCAAAAGTCAAAAGATTTAGCATCCTCGAGCACGTGAGATAACACCTACAACAAAAACAACAAAAGAGAACATCAGCAGATACGCAGGTAAACAGGCAAGCAGAAAACCCTTCGAAATCCTTTTTTCTTCGATGAGATTTTTGGCTTAAGGAAAATATTTTTTTTCTTAGCGCTTATTGCGCGAAGCTTAGCCAAGATTAAAAGTGCGCTTCCTGCTGAATTACAACTTTAGCCGCAGGCGGCGGCGAGAATGACGACGACGGACGAGGCCGGAGTTGAGCCGGGTCTGCGGATGAGAACGTTAACATTAAATGTCGGTAAATACGCAGCAGCGACGGCGACGGCGGTGCGGCTGTAGATTTAATGCGCAAATCTAACTTAACGCAAAAATTAAGAATTTTTCCAAAGCAGCTACGCCGGAGTCGTCATTGTTATATGGTGCTGCAGCCGTTTTTTTTTCCATTTGCTGGTATTTAAAGTAAAATTGGTACCCTTTGCAATGAAATGTTAATTGAAAAAGATTGGAAAGATTGGAAAGAGGACAAAATAAATAATATTAGTTATACAAATTAAACGGTAAAAACACTTTTAAACAACAACATAAATATAAAAGATCACTATTTTTTTTTTGTTTGTTTCTTTTGTGAAGACATTTCCTTCAGTAGTGTACAATTCGTTTACACTGTAAATGAAAATTTAACTTAAGAACGATGGAAAACTCGCATCTTTGATCGCTAATGCTATTATTACGCCCACTATTACTTCAACACTAAATTAAAAAAATCATTTTTCATTAAAAGCTCCTTGAGCTCGATTAATAAATTCGTTTATTAAAATTTAAAATCTAACTTTTTCGGCTTTTAAGAGATAACGTTTTTGCAAAAGCCCATCAAACAAAAACTTACCAACTTATTATTCCTATTACCAACATAAATTCAACTCTAATAAACATTTTAGTTTATTTTATATTATTTTATTTATTAGAGTAAGCAATTTTTTTTATGATTTTCTCGCTCTTTAGACCCAATTTAATTCATAAAAGATTTTATAAAAAGGATACCACTGCCGTAGTAAGTATTCTTTTCGCATCAAATTGGGTGAGGGGGACGTTGGATTTGTGGGCAAAATACTTAAGATTGTTTGAGTTAGAGCTGAGAGCATTCAGCTGCGTGGGTTACATAATGAGTGCGTCCTGCTGGGAAGATGCTGCGCCTTGAATTGCTTCCGGTATTTGCGTGTGGAGTGAAGTGAGGCAGAGTGGCTTGGCTGGGCTTGGCTGAGGCAAGCCAGACGAGACACCGTCGCGGTAGCAGGTATTTTGCGAATTTATCTACGAATGCCGAGCGTGGCACATATAAATTGCAGTTTAATATTTATCGCCGACCATTTAGCTGAGTATTTCGAGCGCCAGTAATAAAGACATTTCGATATTGCCGACTATTAAATAAATTTATTTGTATAAATTTAGCAATCGCAGATCGCTCCATTGCTTGGCTCTTTCTTGGCTGTGAAGATGGCCAGATTACCTTTATTATTTTATTATTTTGTACACATTTTGGCATTTATCCCATCTTCCATCTTCCATCTTCCATTTTTCTATTTTCTTCTTTTTCATTTCTTTAAGTATTTTTTGTTATTGTTATTTTTGTCATGCTTCCATAATTTTTCCAAGAAATTTTACGCGTAACTTTTTTAAGCGAATTTCGCCTTCAGCATTGACAGACTTTTTTGTTAACAGTTTTTCGCAGTTTCTCTCGGTTTTGGTAAGACATTTTTCTTTTTACTTTTTGCAATTTTTGACTCTTTGCAGGTTTCTCGTTTGGATTTTTTTCTTTTGCAGTTCTTTCGTATAAATTTGTTTTCTTCTTCATATTTTCAACAATTTCAGCTGCTAATTGGAGCATTAAAATTACGGCAATAAAAAAAGTTGAGAAAAAATCAGTTACAGTCTGCGCTGCACAGCTCAGCTCAGCAATACAAATTCACAAGCACAAAAGATGAAAATCTTTTGCATCTTTGTAAATTTACTTTTACAAATTCCTTAACGTTTCTTCTTTGTTCTTTGTTCTTTGTGTTTTTATTTTGTGATATTATTCTGTAATTGTTGTACAAATAGCACAACTACCGGATACATATGCGATGCGTTAAGCAAGTTTCACAAAAAAAACGTTAATAAAATGTGATAAAATATCGCATCAGTCATTTTGCTTTGGTGATTACCATGCCGTGATAAACACATTTTTAATTTCGTCTAGCTAATTGAAAAATTTCAATTTTTAAAATATAATAAACAACAAAAAAATAACAAAATGTTCTTTAAAATAACCATTAAATGCAGAGTTATTCACATTAAAACTAACATTTTCTTAATACAGTAATATCTCGGAACTTTTTTATTATTTAGAAAATAATATTATAATAATTATAATAAATAAATAACTAAACAAATCAATCAATGTGAAAATGTATGCAAAAAGTAACTTAACAGTTAATACTTATTTTGTTAACGAATATTTTAAAACTGGTGTTGAACAAAGTGAACAAGAAGACTTCGCAAGCAGCCCGTCAGCAGCTCTGATTTTCTCGTCTTGTTTTGAGCTTCGCTTTTTGTCTTTTGTAAAGTAAAGATGAGAAAAAAAGAAAAAAACAAAAAATACAATTTTTAAGTAAACGCAGTTAAGTAGCGTATTTCCGCTTGTGGCAGCGAGTAAGCAGCCTGGCTACAGTGTTACATACTGCTCGTACAAGTAAGCTGCGCGCCACTTTTAGTTTATTCGGAACGTTTTCCGTGGACTTGAACGATTTCTGGCGCGGCGTCGATGCTCCACTGACATGCAAAAGGAAATGAACGCGGCACATACAATTTTTTGTTTTCTGTGCTTTAATGTTTATTTTTATTTAGTTACTATTTTGGCTATAAATAAATTTGTGGTGAGCGCTCAGGTAGAAAATACCTCGAGAATTATATTATGCGGAAATTGAAGAAAACTTCGGCGCCAAATTAAGACCAGTTTCACCAACATAAACATTCATGCAAACTAATTCTCAGCTATGTGGAAACTGAAATACCCTGTATTGTATTGAAAAAGTCTCGTTAGATATTTATAATTCGATAACATATTTTAAGTACCTTGAAGGCACTCGAAGATATTTACTTTTTAATATATCAGAAGTATATATACGAGTATATACAATGTATGTATTATGTACTTCACTATAGGGTAACTGCACGGTATCAACCTCTTTCATTTTCCTCTCATTTCTGCTTCTTTTCCGTTATGTGAATTTTCATGTTCTTGGTTTATTTCAACTTTTTTAATTGCAATAATAATAATTTCAGGTTAGTTATAGTTTTTTATTTTTGATTTATATGCAAACAGTTACTTTACAACAACCGGAAGCGTGCTGTTATGTACCAAGAACAATAAGCACAAGAAAATCTGCAGAGTAAGCTGCCGCAACAACAGATTCCTGCGTTATATTCCCCAGTGTAGTTGAAAAAAAAACCCACAGCTAATGACTGTATCCAGCAGGTACGACGAGCTGATGCAACTAATTACAAAAATGTTAAATGTTAAGAGCTCATGTTGCAAGCAGCGAGACTACAGCGCAGAAAGCGTAACGCATAAGCGCGTGTCTCAAACGCAGACGCAAACGATTTTTGCAATTAATTTAAGTTTTAAGCTAATTGCGCTCGTTTAACATTAAAAAGTAAAATTGATACAAATCACAAATACGAACAAACAAACAAAAAAAAACCAATAGAAACTTTAAAAGCGAAAATGATTAAAATTGAAACTTTCTCAAAAATTTTATAAAGTAAAATGGGCTAAGGTGGCCCTTGAGTAAAAATACAATACAAATCTTAGGATGCTGTTTTTTTTTAGATAATTATTATAAAATATGCTTATTTCTTGGCAAAGAAAATCGGAATTAATAAATGCAGATTTAACTTACTTACGGATAATTTCGTTTAAATAACAAAATAAAAATATTCCCTACAATTAGTTTTCAAAGTATTAAAATGGTTAATAAAATTATTAAAATAATCTCCCATTGTTGTTTGCATTTAGTTTGAACATAATTTTATTATTTTGTTTGAATATCTCACTGCTTTGCCTTATCTGGCTATATGTCATTTGTGTGCTACCAACAATAAGTGAATACGCTGACAAATTGGGCGTGAAATTTGTTATGATAGCTTGTGTCTTTGCGTATGAGTGAATTTTCACTTTCACTTGCGATTCAGTATCCATCAGAAATGTTTCATGTGTGATACTCGTACCTATTAAATTTTCATTTTCGTATCATAATTTTGCAAAGTAGCGTAACGAGGAATGAGGCCGGTGCTTCTCGTTACGTTGTTTCCATTTGAATAGTGTTTGATGTTGCTAGTTGTTGTTATTGTTGTGATTTTAATTTCACTTTTGTTTGGCGCAACGCGTGAATCTTGGATACTTCAGCAAGTTATGAAAACTGTTGCTCGAGCGTTTCGCTTATATATTTACTTTTGCTATGGTCTGGCAACTTTTGAAACTGACCTTAACAATGCGATTTACATTAAGCGGAAATGTTTTGAATTGTTAATGGAAAAAATTTCAACTTTAATTAAAAGGAAACGGAAGGTACTCATACATATATGAACTTGTGAGCGATTGTAGTTTTCACTATTTTAATTATATTAAATATATTGAAATTCTGTTTATTAAATGTAATCAATGAATTAATTGAATTTACATCTTATGCTCTCAATGATAATAACCTTTTGTTCGCGCTTTGATTGATAATAACTATTCTAGTCAGGCTATTATATTATATAGTAGTCTTACCTTTTTTATGATTATATTCACTAAACTCTACAGCATAAATTTATGAAAGAATAACGATTGTTCTACTTTAAAGTAAGCATTAAATTGCTTTAATTTTGAATAATTTAAAACAACCAAAGAAAGATGAACAGAATGATCATACCAGACAGACTATTACGGAGGGTGCGCCACCTGTGACGACTCTTGTACGGTTCCTTTTTGCTCCCTTCAGCTATCTTCCACTGTCCGTCAGCACATCCTGTCTGCGGTTTATCTGTGATTGGGTTGCAATTAAAACTTGTTTTTACCGGTTTTCTTCAGGTTAGTTTTCTCTTTTGAATTTTTTTTATTTATGCTCATTACGTTTTCTAAATTTTGTATCGGATTGCGAAAACGAGTGAATATCTCAAGTGTTGCATCTTTTGCTTCATCTGTATTTTCTTCGTTTTTTTGCTCATCTTTTTCCTTTTTTTTAAATTCATTTAAAGTAATGACAGTTTAACCTAAATCCGCTTTATCTTAATTATTTAAGCCACTTAAACTGCCTCCGACGCTGTTGGCTTGAACGTCTGAACTCTCTGCACGGCTCCTTCGCTGTTTTAGTACTTCCATTAATGCAGTGGCGTATCTAGAGAAACATTCGTGGTAGACTTTAGAATAATATTGTTAATTTTTTTTAAATTATATGAAATAAATACTGTCAAAGCTCTATAAGTTTATTCAAAAATTTCTTATAAAAAATGTCGTCAATAGTTAAAAAAAACTTTTAATTAACGCTGCTTGAATTAATTATAGAATTATAACGTATTAGACAGATTGTGATTCTTCAAAATTTAAATATTTTTGCCACTTGAAAATTTGTACGCAAATGGGATAAATTATTTATTTTCGAGTTGTTATTCTTAATACGTCTCTGTCCTTATGGGCCGCAATACGTTGCGCTGCTGCTGGCGATTTTATAATTATTCAAAGCGTTTAAATTGGTTAATTGCCCTTTGATACTCCGGCAGGGCTTTGCTTTGTTTTTAATATTGTTGTTGTAAAATGCACTTTGGCCGCTGTTTGTGGCCTTGATTAATTGCGTTAGTCCCGGCGGGGAGTCACAAGGAGATTGGCCATGCCATGCCAGCCAATTGCGAAGGTGTTGGTGGTCCCTTTTTGCGTTTAACTGTGGTTTTTGGCATTTTTAAGATGAGCATCTTGAACAGTTCAAAAGGGCGTTGACTTTTTTAGCTCTGTTCGAGCAAAGATTAATGTAAAATGTCTGAGCTGTGTGTTAAACAAAAGATTTTACGGATGTTTTTTATTTGACAAAATAAAAACAAAGAATTTGACTAAATTGTCTGTACATCATTTTAAAACAGGACCCACTTAGGCAACGATGTTCACTTTTGTGATTAATTATGAGCTAAGTGGGTATAATAAATAGCAATAAAAAATACAACAAAATGTATCTGAATAATGGTAAATATTGTTGATATTATTATCAGAAATTATAAGAGGGATTGAGTTATTTTAGAAATGTTTATATCGATATGAACTTTGATATTATTCTTTAGTTTACTTTTGAAATGGTGAAAAAATATTTGTAAAAGTATAGGAATTAGTTTGGTATTCAAAAAAAATTCTCTGATCTTCTGCCATACATCAAAGAGTGGCCATAAATAACGCTCAAAGTAAACTTAAGGAACATACCATCAAAAACGGAAGTCAACAAAATGACTTCGTAACTGTTTTTCGTTATTTTGGTCTTATTTATAGCATTAAAGTAAAATTCGACACTTAACCGCACAAATACGATGTTTAATTTTGTTATCTGGTTCTGTTTTCGTTATGGCCTGTTTGAACAGAAAAAAAAGAAACACCAAAGCAACTTTATGTGTCAAATATTGATACAGGATCTCATTTTTATAGGACGTCATTCGCCGTATTCGGTTGTTCGTCCGCCGGTCGTTGATGATATCCAACAGTTTGCTGCACAGCAACACATGTGGCTCTAGCTATAAATGTATCTCACAGATGAACGCTTGTGTTTTGGCTTAAATACGGGCGGGAAAAAAAACCGCAGGTGTATTTCAATCGTTTGAGGAAGTTAGGGGAAAGCGGGAGATCACATTAATAAATCCAAAGTAGCGTTGAGGAAATAGCCTGCGGTGGTCTGTGTGAAAAGTATCATCAACTTTTTTTTATCTGTCTGTATGTTAAATGTTGGCAGAAATGGCAGTGGTATCTTTTCCTGTTATATATTAACTAAATATATTTGTGTAAAAAAAACAATTACATGCTTTATTTATGTTTTACTTAATTTAACAGTTTTCGTTTACTGAAATATTAGATTCACAACCGCAACACTGAAAATGTATCTGCTCATTCAAGCAGAAGTCCATTGACATTTAATATGTACCTGCTGGAAAATAAGAACAACAAATGAGCAGCGCTCTAAATACCTTGTGAATGCTAACAAGCTCTAGCCGAGCCAAGTCAAGCCAAACAAAAGTCCAGTATTTTTGTATTTAATATTTAGATACACACCGAACAAAAAATGTATGTAAAAAAGCAACGTAAGCCAGTCTAACTCGACTCTTATGCAGAAAGTGTTTTAAGTTAAAGAACAACAGTTAGCGAATATTTGTAAGTATTATTTTTTATTAAAGATATAATTTTTGATTTGCCTCAAACACTTTCATCTAATTGTGGAAAAAATAAGGAGAGTGTGAAGCTTTTACTATAAATAAATGTTCTTATTTTAAACCGTTGGAAATACATCAAAAGCTCTTATTATAAAATTAATTTAATATACAGTGTTATAATTTTCAAAATAAAAAAACATTGAATGCGTTGTTCGATATTCTGGCTATTTGCATTTCATGATATTAACAAATTTAAAAAAAAAGTTTTATATTTAATAATTTTCGTTGCAGTGCAGGAACAAGTAATTTAAGCGCACACACATGCAGCACTTACAAGTACCGCAGGCGGACGCAGCAAAACGCGGAACAGGTATCGCTTCTCATTCTTATATAAAAAGAAAACGTTACAAGAAAATCCGAATTAAACCATGATTTTAAGCTGGAATTTTTTAAAATGAATATATTTAAAGAGAAGTGTCAACATTTACAATAAATTAAACCCATCCTTCAGAGTTTCGTCATAAATACGATTTTTCAGTTTAAAATATTTAAGAGTGCATCCAAGTTAAAATGCATTCAGGGGAAATCAAGCAGCACAAAACTGAAGATATTCTCACACACACTGAAGTCGAAAGGAAATAGTAAAAATTATCATAAAAAATTCGCACACGCAAACGATCTTGCACTTCATTGCCTTTTCTCACTTGACCAGACGCAAACGCTTTCAAGTATCCCACGGCTAAGATCGCCTTTGAAGAGGAAAACAAAATTGAAAAAATTATCACACTGCGCTACAAGTAAATGCAAAATTTCATTTACTTAGAAATCTGTGGCTAATTCTTTACGATTCTTTTTTATGTCGTTTTAATATTTTACGACTGCCTGTGCCCGTGATAAATGCCAAAAACAAAACGAGAAGAATTAGAAGAAGCAGCAGAGCGACAACAAAGGTGAACGAGAACAAAAGTATCTGAGAAGTGCTTTATATATTTAATTTACTTGTTGCTTTTTTAATGTTTTGTTGCTAGTTTATGGCATTTTTTGTGTATTGTTATTTTTTTATTACTTTTTTTTTACATATGAATGAATGAATGAATAACTGTGACGCGCTTGAATGAAGTTCGCGACGTACATGCACGTTCCGAAGGGTATATTCAGTTTATTCTTCCATTGGTAACGCCATAAGGAGGCGTGGTATACAAGAGCACATGTTTTAGTGCCTTAAACTGCTTAGATGTTTTTATTTACTTTGCTCTCCTGCCTTGTCACAGAACTAGGAAGACAGTCTCAAAGCTGCTTGATGTTCAACTAAATACTTTAATTATGTGGAAAACTATCAATGGGGACACAAATACAAAGGTGCAAATACATTTGTCTGGTGTTTTCATTAGGATTAATGTGAAACGTGGTTGCTTTTTAAGTCCTTGTATGGATTTACATTTCAATTAAAATTAAATTGATGGATTTTCTGAATTTGTCTATGGTTTTTGAAGTGAACATTAAATTTAATATCTAAAATGAAGTAACATAATTGTTCAATAAATGTGAAACTGTTTTTAAAAATGTATTTCAATAGAGCGTTAAACTAATCATTCAAAACATTTACCAAAATAAATTATTTCATCTTTATTAAGTCTTTGATATTCTAAGATTTCGAAGAAACTATTTCATATCAGCCGACGTACTTTCTCATTCCCACAAGCTACGCGATTATTTTCACACGTTATAAAAAACGTTTGCAAGAGCTCTGGCTGCCTGATTCCAAACCATGAATTGGTTTTATTCTAAGGAGGCATTTTGCAACTTGACACAATGGCAGCTGCAATGCTATTTTGTACACAATAGATATACAACAACAATAATAAATTAGAAGAAAAAACAATAACAACAGAAACATCAAAGACAATGGAACAGCACTAGCAGATACTTTTCATTCACTTCTATCTTGGTGCAATTAGAAAAGTTAAAGAAACGCCGTCCGTCCTCAAAGGCAACTAACACACAAACTGTAAGCATGGAAACAACAACAACAAAAATTACATTAACAAAGAAATGAAGTCGACCTATGCACACGTTCATTCACAGAACCAGAATCTGGAAGATAGCATTTATAGTGCAGCTAGTGCCAACTCGCAGTACCTGTTCTTCTTCTTCCCCTTGTTCTTCATCAAAGTGTACACTAAGAAAAAAAATAGAACAAAAACTGAAACAAAACATATAATAATATATTACCTATTTAAAATTAGAAATTTTCAAATTTGAGCGTATAATTTCAATTCTTTTCAGAGTTGAATTTACTTTTTTGCATTAAGTTTAAATTCTGAAAGAGTTAAATCTACTTTTAAAGAAGGCACTTTACTCTTTTCGGACGAACCGTTCATGGTTTTTAAAAAAAGTTTTCCTATTGAGCCTATTTATTTTTTTAAATGTACTGAGTAGTACTGAGTGAAGTTTGTGGCGGCAGAGAAATGTTGCTTGTACAGGTTATCAGTTTAGCACGTCTCGTAGAGCAATCGCTCTGTAATGTCTGTCTATCTAACTATCTTTCTGCCTTTGTTTGGTTTTGTATGCTGACATAGCCGGCGCAATTCCATGAATAAAAATATGAAAATACTGAGTTGCCAGCTTAGTCACGGCCGCTTCGGCCTCAGTCACAGTCGCAGTCACAGTCGCAGTCACATAGAACAAGTTCTTCATAAGCTGCTACTTTTGCTGATGCGGCGCTGAAAACTTGCAACCTTTTCTTCATCACATTCATCTCGAGCTCAGGCAATAGGTATTTATGCTTGGGATATCATGGCGCGCCGCCGCCTTTAGTGTCTTATTCGATGCACTCTTTAACTCAAACAAACGATTTACACTTGGTATTTCGGTAGTTGAGAAATTTGCTAGATTTTGTCATTTCAAATACAGACAACACGAATGTCGCGAAGTAAAAACAATTTAAGTTACTTACTAATACAATCGCTTTTTAATAAATGTGTTGATATCTATGCTTAAAAAAACAAATAATTTAAATTTTTGTATGATCAAAGGTTGCAGATGTATTGAAGAATTTAGCATTAGAACTGCTTTTTATTTAATGTCAAACCAAGTGCAGGTTTGTATACAATATTAACAGCAATTAGGTCACCGGGCGTAGGGTACAAGTATGTATGAAAATCGAGAAGTTTTTATTTGTTGTATATAAGCCAGCGTTTGAGGAGGATATGACTCATTCCGGCTTTGCTTCTATTTCAGTTTCTTTGTCTGTCTGTTTGTCTGGTCTGTTGATGCCGCGACTGCTGTCTTTATTTATTGTCTGTTGCTGTTGCTGCTGCTGCTTGGTCATGCATGCAACATTTACGGCAGTAATACTTTTGGATCATCAGTGTGAGTTTCTGTTTTCGGATTGTTTTTTATTTTGTTTTGTTTCGTTTCGTTTGTTTGTGTTTGGCTTTCTTTTTCGTTTCTGGTAAGGTGTTTTTTGTGATACCAAACAGGAAGCTGTACTTATTGAATTATCATAAAAAGGGGAAAAACACACGACATAATAAAACAAAAAGTATTTCATGGAAATAAATAAAATTAAAAAAATTAACCCTTAATGACCTTATGCAGTAGCTTATCCAGAAAAGATTAACTCCAGTAAAAGTTATTTTGAAAGCTTGTGCACGTATCACGCGTATATATATTTTTTTGTTATTATTATTGAAAATTTTATCTCTACACATATCAAATCGTATACAAAATATTTTATCCTTAAATAATTTGTTATGTGAGATAAATGTTAATTCAATTCACGAGGGGCTTAGATACAAAACATTTGCTACTTTAAACTTTAAGGAGGCCACTGCGACTTCTTCTATGCACATCTAAGAGAAGCGGTAAGTTTTACTCTTCTATGTATGTAGTTATGGGATGTACATAGCTTTAAAGTTTTTGTATTACTGAAATCGGACAACATGCTCAAAACTTCATTAATACCCAATTATATATCTTAATTTCGTATCAATCATATTTGTTGGATTTTACTCTTATCAGCATTGACTTGCATTTACCGCATGCGGCGCCACCCGCCTTTTTTGCGTTAGCGCCCCTCTAGCATAACGCACTACAGTGATGAAATGCACTTCCTGTTGACATTGAACAATTTTTATGTTGTCATGAGTTAATAAAACCTTCTAAAGCACGGCGACTTATTAAGTAAAAATTTAATTTTGTGGCCGCACCACACAATTTTGTAGATACTCCTTCAAAGGTTTCCTCAAATTGAATCGTGAGCGATCATTAATCTTAATTAATTTACAGAAATTACCCGACGCCTTCTTTTGCAATTATATTTGCGATGCATCATCGATGGCTGTCAGTCTGTCTGCCTGTATGCATAGGATACTTTGAAGGGAATTAATGAAAAGTTCAATGCTCGTTAAAACGCTGCCTGCATGCAGCTCAAATCGCTGAAAGAAAACAGCAGAAAGTGCGGCACAAATCAAGATAAGCCCACCTCGAGTAATTACAAGAACAAAAAAGTAAAAAAAAACAACGGAAAAAATTAAATCGACCACACAAAAAAGTGCCAAGACAGTTTACGAACTACCTCAGCGAAATACATGCGAGTTCATCGCTGTTGGTTGGTTTTTCGTTGGTTTGCTCAGTATTATTGAAACTAAAGAAGTTGTGTTTTTGCAGAAACCAGCCTAATGTAGCAAGAACTACTGCAGCAACTGTTGCAGGCTAACGTTAACCAAAGCAACAAACCAGCAACAATTAAGTCTGAGTCTAATTTAGCGCATTCAGCATTTTTACGCTTAAACTACTTTCGGTCCGAACAAATGGCAAATGGCCGAACGAACGTTCCAAGCGAACGTTTGTCCTACACTCACAGATACTCCCATTGTTAATTGCTGTAGTTGCTGCTATTGTTGTATTCGTCGTCGTCGTCGTTGTAGTTGTTGTTGTTGTTGCTGCCTTCATTGTTGACACAGTTTTTCAATTAAAGCCATTTTGGCCTCTTTCACCTTTTTACGACAGACTTGCAGACAGACAGACAGACAGACAGACAGACAGACAGACAGACGTAAATACACGTAAAACACTGACCGGAAAAATAAGGAAAAGAATTCCGAAAAAGAAAGCCATGAATGAAAAGATGAAATTTAAGTAATAATGCGAAATACACAACAGCAACACGGAAAACAACAGCGGCAATAGCAATATAAATTGCAACAACAACAACAACAAAAACAAAACCGAAAAAAAATCGAAATCCCTTAATCGATTAGCCTAGTTGCCTAGAAAACGAGCGACGACGACGAGAAGAGACGCTCACTCACCTCGCCACTTTAAAAGAACAAATTTAAGATTTAAGCAACACCGACACCGACAGCAACAAAAACAGAAGAAGCAGTAGCAGCAGCAACTCTTTTCCTAAAGTTGCTTCGGTTTGTAGGCGAGCAACGTGTCGGGGTGCTCCACTAGCAACAAAATTCGACTTGCGAAATTTGTGAGTGTTTATAGTTTTAGTGGGTGTCGAGATGCGATTTATTAGCTCGTTGGTCTACTATGCTTCAATATGTGAAAGAGCAAGCCTTATTTTTCAACTGAGAGATTGGAAAGTGTTTCTAATTGGCAACATGATGCAGAACAAGGTTTAGGAACAAAACATGTTATTTGATGTCTCGTTTTATTTGTTATTGTTTATTAAAAGTATTAAAAGCTCAAATTATATTATTAAATTAAAATTGTGATTTGTTTTTATTTTTTTTTTAGTTGATATGTTATAATTTTTTAAAATTATTTAATGTCTGTTTTAATGCGATTATAAACATTTAGTTTGACCACTGCAATTTTATTTTGTCATTCGCAGTACTCTATCAACATGTCTCATACACCGCTGCAGCATGTTGCAGTACTATTATACTTCCAGTGCAACTAACTCCAGTAAAAGAGAGAGAGAGAGAGAATACACATAAATGAGCGAGTTTTAGAATGCTCAATGAATTACTACTTGCTTATGTGAAAATACGAACGCGTGAGAGCGGCTTTTCAGCCTGTACACCACATACAAACAACAAGAAAATTACTACTTTACGAAGCCACCGAAATACAACGAAGCAAAGCAGCAGCAGGCGACGAGGTATCGAAAATATGAGCCACAACATTTTGAGTATGCGTTTAATTCATTTTTCTTCAGTCAATGTCGATTAACCATGCCGAGCGGTTGGGCGTGTTTGTGAGCGCAGTTACTTCGTTGAAAATCAAATAATTGCAAAATAAATATTTTTCAAGTGTGTTCTAAAAAAATTAACAAAATTGCAAGAGCTTGTGAAATAAATTTAATAAATAAATTACAAAAAAAAAACAAGTGAACAGCTCGCGACTAGTAGTCAATTGGATTTTCGTGCAAATTCGTGAAAAAACGCTGAAGAAAAATTCGCTTCAAACGAGCAACGGGCGAACCATTGCCGAACGCGAACGTATCGCTCGCATCCTTTATAGATTTTGCACACAGGATTCGTGCTGTAGAAGTTGTGAACAGTGCGTGGCGAATACGAATACGCAAAAACGAAAGAAAACGAAATTTCGGGTGTGCGTCTGCCTGTACGTGTTGTGTACGTGAAGGACTGACGGCCGAACGTCCGAGCTGGCGAGCGTGATAGAAAAATGAAATTTTGCGTGCAAAAGTTTTAAAAATAAACCCCAAAATAAATTCGAGACCACAAGGGAAAAAAGCATTAATTTAAGCCGCCAAAGGATTATCAGTGATGAAGCGATGTATTTTAGCCTGAAAATTTTTCCTTCTTTCGCTAATTACGCCAGAACACGTAAACCTTTAAGCGTTTGTCCAAAAATTGTATTAGGGCAACTTTCTATTTGCGATTTCTCACGTATAAGCCCAGAAGTAAATTAAATCAATATTAAAAGACTTAAAAAAAGAACCACAAAGCAAATAAGGAACAAATAAATAAATCGGAAATCACAAGGATTACCAGTGCAGCAAGCTTCAAGTAACATGAAACTTACGAAAATCTAGAACTAATGAAGGAACGGACACACTAGCGGAAGAGTGGAAAAGAGCGTGTGACGTGATTTTCGTTAATTAAATTCAGCAAAAGTTTATGGTGAACATTTTGTTTGAAAAGCAAAGCCCAAACTACACGCCTACAAAACCAACAAAACAAACATCCTCAGCACCTCAACTGCGCGATTTATGGCCTCACCAAAAACCAACGCATAAATCAAATTTCTTCTGATTTTATTTGGTAGTGACAGGGTGCGGTACAAAAAGGAGGAGGAATACGCATAACAGAAGGCTTTTAAGTTTTGTATTAATTTGAATTTGTTTTGGGGTCAAAACTCGTAGGGACCACCAAACGATTGCGTGACGTTACGGTTGTATGAAGGACATCGCTGAATGCGCGTAACAGAAATGACAAATATGATTTAATAGCTGAATTAGCACGAATTAGCTACATATCAAGTGAAGTAGAACAAATTCATATCCTAAAACGATAATAACACTCTTAGACTAAAAAGAACATATCATTGATTTCTTAATATCTAGAGAAATATATAAAAACCTTAAAAGCTCATAACGATTGTTTTATAAAACCTGTGTCAGAAGTTCCATATCACAATCATATCAAAGAAAATCCGCTGAGTTTCTCAAAATTTTCTAGATATTATTTCTTCCTGCTTATGCAATACCAAGCTCAATTGATTTCGAAAACTATGTTACCATACCAACAGCAGTCATAAGATTTTATACACGTTAAAGACGAAAAGCTGACACACAATAAATCAAATATGCAACGTCAGAAAATACGCTACAAGTCAGGCTGTCTGAGAATGTGCCGTCGTGGCCAACGTCATCTGTTGCTCAATATTAGCATACTGCTGCTGCTACAAATGCTCACACCACCCGCTGTACTAGCCACGCGCTACAATCGCCAAAGCCACGTTATGTACGCGAGTAACAGCCATAATAGTCCCTCAGTCCCATCCGCCTCTTATCCCAACGATGCCAATGCGGTGTACCGTCACGCAAGTAATAAACATTATCCCAACAGCAACAACGATGTATATGCTGTTGCCGATAGTCAGGCTATGACTGACGACTATATGGCCCAATTTGGTCAACCTTCTGCAGCACATACACCACATTCTAGCCCTAATTCTGTCACTGGCACCGCTGACAATACACTAATTGTCAATCAACAGCAGCTTAGTAGCTGTCAGACGGTGTGCGCTTGCAAGTGGAAGGGTGGCAAGCAGACAGTTGAATGTATTGATCGTCTGCTGATACAGATACCTGAAAATATTGATCCATCGACGCAGGTACTGGACATGTCTGGCAACAAGCTTCAGACCCTGTCTAACGAGCAGTTTATACGCGCTAATCTTCTTAATTTGCAAAAGCTGTATTTGCGCAATTGCAAGATCGGTGAAATTGAACCAGAGACGTTTAAAGGACTGACTAATCTAGTTGAGTTAGATTTATCACACAATTTGCTCGTGGTGGTACCCTCGCTAGCGCTGAGTTATATTTCTTCGTTGCGCGAACTTACTTTAGCATCAAACCACATCCACAAAATCGAGTCCAATTCGTTTGCAAGCACACCAGCACTACACAAGTTGGATCTGTCGCACTGTGACATTCAGACGATAGCACCGCAAGCATTTGAGGGTCTTGAGGGTCTAACTCTTCTCCGCTTAAATGGAAATAAACTAGGTGAATTGTTGCCGAAAACTATTGAAACTCTAAGTCGACTTCATGGTATTGAATTGCATGATAATCCATGGTTATGCGATTGTCGCATGCGTGAAGCAAAGCTTTGGCTAATGCAAAACAACATACCTTATCCTGTAGCACCAATTTGTTCGGGTGGACCAGAGCGCGTTATCGATCGCACCTTTGCCGAGTTGCAAATTGATGATTTTGCATGCCGGCCAGAGATGTTGCCCATTTCACACTACGTCGAAGCGACAATGGGCGAAAACGCATCCATTATTTGTCGCGCTAAAGCAGTGCCTGCTGCTGTCATCAACTGGTACTGGAATGGACGAATGCTGTCAAATAACAGCGCATATAGCGCATATCAGCGTGTACACATGTACGAAGAGGGGCAGTTTGAGAAACGTTCACGACTGGTGCTGACCAATGCACAGGAGATTGATTCTAGTGAGTTTTATTGCGTTGCAGAGAATCGTGCGGGTACAGCGGAGGCAAATTTCACACTACATGTTAGCATGCGTGCTGCAGGTATGGCATCGCTTGGCAGTGGACAGATTGTTGGTTTGAGTGCCGCTTTGGTTGTGCTCATACTATTTGTTCTGTTATTCATGATGTTTCTGCTAATGCGTCTTAAGCGTCAACCCTTCACTGAGAGCAAGACACCGAACCATTTGGAGGTGATAACTAGTGTAAATCATCAGAATTCCATAATAAATAAGACGCAACCACCTACCGGCAATGGTAGTATAGGCGGTGTCGTTATTGCCAATGGCGCAATACCAAATTGCATCGACAATGTGGGAACACTCGAACGAAAAGGTAGTGGAAGCATGCAGCATCGCAATGATGAAGGAAAATTTGCAAATCCTGTGCAAAAACCTCCGCGACTTACCGATCTGCCCTATACGACTAATGGTTATGACAACAACGGCAGCATTCTCTCCACAGCGCCATGTTTTATATCACCTACAGCTTCGGCGGGCAACAATCCTGATTTAATAAACGATACAAAACGGTTTGGCAGTGACGAATTTGCTGATCTTAAGATACCTGCGATTCTCACTGCCAATTTAGGAGGACAGGAAGTTGGTGGTTCTAGTGGCGAATATAGTCGTGCAGGCGGCTGTGATTCACTCTATCCATCCGGCCTTTGGGAGCATACGCCAGCTGGAATATCTTCAGCAGACGATCTTTTCCCAAAGCGTTACACCGATAAGACGCCCATAATCGAGTCGAATCAACTATACGATCTACATGAACGAACTTCATCGGATTATTTCAGTAAAACATTTCCGCGGACACATTACAGCAACATGCAGGCGGCAAACTCTGCCAACGGATGTAACGGCAGTGGCAACGTAGGTGGCACTCATAATCCCTCGACTTCCTCGGCGGCAATGATGGGTATGGGGGGCGGTGCACATTCGACCACTTCAACTGCTACGACAAATCTATCGAATTCTTCGGGAACTGGAGTTGGTGGTGGTTATCCCAATGACTACGGTTTACCGCTGGTGCCTGGCGCAGAGCATCAGCACAATCATCACTTACAAATGCACCCACTGCAGCAACTGCAACAGCAATTAATGACAGCGGCTGCGAGTCACGGCGGTAGTCCGCACTTTAGTAGTCGAACACTGCCGCGTTCGCATCACCAAATTCCACCAGTCACCGCTACGAGCGCTGACACCGGCTCCGGTTCCGGTTCAGGCGTAAACAGCTCAAGGTCTTCACCCACCCCGGCTACGGCCGGCGCCCATCTGCAGTCAACGTCAATACTAGCAAATGGGCAGCCCGTGAACGCAAAGACGATACGCGTGTGGCAGAAGGGTGGCGTTCCTGTACTTCCACCGGTGACGGCGCTAAAGAGAGCGCTCATCAGCAGCAGCCGCAATTCGCCGGACGAGGGCTACCAAGAAGGCTGCGGCACAGACGTGTAAATCAGCGAATGCACCTACCCCTTGTTGGGTTCTGTAGAGACTTTGTAGATATACATTTTGGGATACTTTTTTAGTTTGTAAATTTTATTTTATCAAATTTATCCTTAATTTCAGCTGAGTTCTTGTTTCTTATTTTCGTGTCTACTAAAAATAAGAGAATTACCTACTAAAGTGTTAAGAGACAAACCAGAAAATTTTGTACTGATTAAATAATAGAGCAAACAACAAGTGACGTATTAAATGGCGTAAACAAGAATGTGATAGTGTCTGCGTAAAATAACTGAAGATAATAATTGAAAAGCATAAATAAAAGAAACCAAAACAAAAAGAGAGCAAATAACAAGTATACTTTTAGGCGTATTCAAATAAATGTACATAATAAATGGTTTAACAACAACTGCGTTAAAATTGTATGTAAACAAAAATTGCTAAAAATTCAAAAGTTTAGAAACCATATATTGCAGTGTTTCAAAATTGTGAAAAAAAAGAAAGCATTGCAAAAGAAACGAAAAGAAAATCACAAATCTAACAATAATTTGATCGCTGTTAGCCTAACTTGTAACTTAACTCTTGAGAGAGAAACACGTTTTTGTGCTAAACGCTGCTATGAACTAAAGCAAACCAATAAAGTAAGTCGCAAAATAATAAATTTTACGTGAACGTAAGTTTTGATATTGTTTTCTTTTACTTCATCAAGAGATTTTGTTCTTGTTTTCATTTTTGTGTTTGTTTATGAAATACACAACTTGAAAAATATTTCGAAATTGTATGGATCGATAAGTGTGGAAAAGAAGCGTTTTAAAAAATTTTCCTGTGAGAGTTATCTAAGTTTTTGTTATCCAACTATGATTTTTTTTATCTTCATAATAAATAATACAAAAGTTTATGTTAATAATACAAGTTATAAAGTCTTGACTTAATGTCTACAAATTAAAGCTAAAACAAATCACAATTCTGAGGTCTGAGCATTTTTTCCAACTCGTTTGAATATTTTGGAGTATACATTTACATATGTATACGTTTGTATAATTTATTTTTCATATACATATGTTAATGTTGAGCGGATGAGATCCTTTGTCACTTGTGGCAGTCCTCTTATTTCAAACCCGATTTAGATTTGTTATTATTATTTGTTTTTCTTGAAGAAATTCTCTTTAGTAATTTTTCATTGAAATATAATTTTCCACACATGAAATCTTTCTAAGTCCCGCAATTTCGATTAAAACTCATTGACACAAACAAAACATGTAAATTTAAAATTAATAACAATTCACAAGAATTTGATTCCTACTAAAACAAATAAGATTAAAGTCTAATTCTGTACAGCACTTATTTAAATTCATAGTATTAAATAATAATCATTTTTATATTTTTATATTCAAAACAAAAATAATTTCCCATAAGTTTTATTTCGTAGCCTAAGAAATGTATAAACTCTGACGTAAGCGATTACTAAATTAAACCATATTTTTTATATTATAGCAGGATATATTATATATTAAATGAAAACTAACGCGTGTTAGGTTAAGGCTCTTTTCTTTCGTTGTGTAAAAACAAAGTAACTGTTTCAATAAGACATAAAGTAATTTCTTACAATAAATGTAAATTTAGCAAGAGAACGTAGCAAGTAAATGAATAGCAGTAATACAAAAAATACAAATACAATTAAAACCATTAAATAAAAGAGAGAACAAGCGCGAGCAGCGACTACTACAAATACACCAAAAACCGAACACAATAGCTACAAAAGAACCATGGGCATAGCATGATCATCAATAAACATAGTAAAAAAACAAAAACGTAAAACACAAGTGAACATAGTTAAATCATTAAGCAAAGTAGTAAACTTTTGTACGCAAAATTAGCAAAACACAAAAACGAAAAAATAAAAACATCCTCAACAAAAAAGTTGAACTTTTGAAAATTTGGTAAAAGTCGCAAGAAAGTGTGGTCAGTAAGATCTGTCTTTGACGGTGAGGAGACTTTTGTAACAGACACTGTTATACGCCTACATTAAAACATTATAAAAATGCCGGACAAAAATTTAATAAGAAAAAAACAAAACAACGCTCGCTAATTTCTCTTGCCCAAAATAACACAAAACAAATAAAAAATAAAACATCCCAATGAAACTTTTCAATTGTAACTGTGTAATAATTATAAAGTACTTACTTATAATTAATGCGTTAGTTTAACTACTACATACACACCTACATATAAACATATAAGTACATATAACGAAAAAAATAAAACATACATATATGAGTAAATTGTATTTATGCATATAAGGAAAACCAAAGACTTTTTTCTTTGATTAAAAAGGGAAAATAAAATATAAAATAAAAATAAAAATACATATATATGAGCTATAAGAACCCATATATAGGAAAAAATTAAAAAAAATATGACTTGTTATTTTGAGAGTGAAAGATAGATGGATAAAAAAATAAAATGTATTCAAATAAAAAAAGGTATTCAAAGTAAGTATTTTTATGTTGTCCGCCTGACGAAACTAAGCTTAATTGGCCACGAAACCGATTTGTCATTTGGTTTTCGGAACAACTGGTTTGGACTGGCCTGATCTGAACTGTCATTGGCCGCTCAATTTACCATTCAACTGAGCGATAAAGCGAAAAACTAATTTTATACACATACGAACCAACTCGGAAGTTAGACTTGTTTTGTAAAAGATTGTGACATTGTTCTATTCACTTATTCCGCAAAGGAAGGTTGGAAATTAAAAAGTTGTTTATGAGACCACTGATGTGAAGGAGTAATGCATTCTGAAGCTGTTAACTTATAGTAAAGAAACACAGACTGACAGTATAATTTGTAAATAAAACCCAAAGCCAGTTTAATGCACATTTGCAACTTGGCATATCACATGCCATAAACATAAAAACGGCAGCCAGCCAGTAAGGCAGGCAGGCAGGCATTTTAAAATGCCATTTTGACCTATTGTGGATAATATCGGCAAAAGGCAGCAAAAAATTACCATAATTGAGTTTAATTTACCAACACCAACACATACACATAGGCATAGACAAGTGGACAGACAGAAATAGAGAGATGCAATCAGCACCAACACACCGACAAAGTGCCGCAATTGCATTGGTGTGTGCATGGTAAAAAAAAGGTTAAATCGAGGTTATATTGCCTAATCTCTAATTATGCATCTAAAACACTCACACTACACTCTCACTTGCAAACACAAACACACTCTCAAATGCAATATTTTTGCTTACTCGTATGCTTTTTTTATTTGTATGTATGAGTGTGCAATAGAAGCATTTGCAGAGAATGCATTTTGTAAAAATCAAATAATCGATTACAATGCAACAATTTTTCACATTTGTTTCTAAATATGTTTGAGTGTGTGTGTGAGTGTGTGATTGTTTGTTTTTTTGTTAAGTGTTTGTAAGTGTGTTCTGTAGTTGTATGTCTATTTGTGTGTGCTCTTGTGTGTATTTGTGTAAAGAGTATACAAACTTTTTCTATACTGACAAACTTTACTTCGGTTGATTACAACAATTGTTAAAAGTTTTTTTCCAAACTTCACTCAAACTCATACACACACGCGCGTAGAAACATACAAAAGAACACACATGCATGCTGTGTCTATGTAGATTGCGGCCGGAAAGTATAACTGGTTTAGTAAAATGAAATTTAGGTTGAAATTGAAACGAACCGAATTAAGTGAGAAGAAAGTTTTTTTTTAGTTTATTATGTTATGTATCACACAGGGTAGAATTGAAAGATTTCAAATGGTTTTTGAATTTCCATGAATAAATTCTGGGTTCTCATATATTTTTCGGAATAATTTGAAAGTGCTTTAAGTGATTTTCATACATTTTGAGATTTTATTTGGAACATACTTAAAAGTTTCATTTTGCAAAGTGAAAATTTTAATTTGTTTTTAATAGTAAAATAATATATCTCAAATGAGAATTTTTTATGAACTCCTTTCGTTATTTTTCTACCATTAACACAAAGTATATTTCAATAACTTAAGCGAGTTAATAATTGTTTATATTATTTTTATTGTACTGTACTTATAAAAAATAAGAAAAAAAACGCTCGTTTTTGAAAAAAGGTCATATCTAACATAGTTTGTTACTTCTGTGATGAATGCAGCAGTAATGGTCTTTAACGTCCATGACATCTGCAGAATGAATTTTGTTTCGGAGATTGTAAAGCTGTCCTCGTTGTGATTGTGTTTTTCTATCATAAAATAAATACTTCCTTAAACTAAATTTTGTCAGTTATTGAAAATTTAGGCATATAAATCTTGTTATTGTTGTCAACGACTAACATCTAATACAAACTTATCTTTAATTTAACCTCAAAAATAAGCATTTATTTAGTGTCGAAATTTAATTTCATAAAAAAACGATTTAATTAAAACAAAACATTTTGAAAACTAAATTATTTCAATATTCTCTTTAAATTTGAATTCTCTTTTAAAAGATGTAAAATTCTTCAATTTAATTGCTATCCGTACACACATGCATTTACTGTACGATCATATGTGGAAATAGGCCTGAGGTTCAACGATGCTAATTTGCACTGCCGAAAATTGCAATGTGCGCGCCTGTGTACAAATTTTGCCACAATTATTTAAGCGAAATAGCGTTTTGTAATTAGCTGACAGCTGCATTATTGCGGCAGAGCGCTTCAAATAGGGCAGCCGTTGCAGAGGCGCTCCTGTCACCACCCCAGCTGCTGGAGCTGTGTCCAGTAGCGGATTAAAAGAATTTAAAGTGATCTATTCCAAAACCTTAAAATCTGAAAGGTTTTATTTTCCTCAAAAATGTTTTAACTTTTTGCTTCAACAATTAAATCTATAAATGAGAACACAAAATGGTAAATTTATTTTCCATGAAATATTTGTATTTAATTTGATTTGGGGCTGACATAAGGATTATACAAATTTTATATATTTTTATTAAATGTTGAGTAGATTTAATCCCCAATAGAAAATTTGCTGAAATAAACTCTCTAATGTCACTGTTTGCTCCTGTTGCTTCAATTTCACCATCAGTTCCAAAATTGGTGTTTCCAAGTTAATTGGTTAAAAATTTAGTGTAGGCACACAACAGAGCAGGCACTGGCCCATATTCTGACAGCCGAATGACATTTATTGTTTCAACAATGTTTGCGTTTATATTTTTTGTTTTTGTTTGTGTTTTTGATTTTTTAATTTTTGGCATAAAGTAGTTAGTTGGGTCACTTCGAATTATGCGCTCTCGCTTAATTAGTAAATTAGGCAATTGCAATCTGGTCATTCTGATGTCTAGTTCGGCCTGGCCCTGTGTTTGTGCTTAGGTGGTTTTGTCCTCGGAATTTCTGAATTATTTTGCATAAATTTTGGCTGATTAAAATTAATTCAATTTTAAATTGCATTACTTAACGGTTTTTCAGTTTGGGATTGTGTTGGCCCTGTTTTTTGTGACACTGGGTGTGTGATTGTGTGTCTGTATTTAGCCAAAATTTAATTTGAGAACAAATTGACAAATTCGTATTCAGCATTTTTAATTGAAAGCAATTTCAGCTTATTTAAATATTAAATAAATTCTCTCTTTTTTTGCGCTTTTCAATATCAACTAATTGAATTATTTATTTCTATGGCCTGAATAAAATACCAAAAATAAAAAAATATTTAATGGAAATGTGTTGCAATTGTGAGTTTTGAAACTTACAAAATTGCTACTATTTCCTATACCAAGTGTTGCATAGTATAGGTGAGTCAGTTTATTAAACTCTTTCAATGGAATTTTGCTTGCTTCCTTCCTTTTTAACATTTTAAAAGTAGTCGCGAAGTTACATTCATAATTTTTACGATTGAATAAAAACAATCACACATTGCATTATATTAGTGAAATAAAGAAAAGTGTTTTTTTTTCAAAAGCCTCTAAGTATGCAGCATAAATTAAATTACTGATAATGCCCCGAGCTAACATATGAACAATTCAATTAACATAATTTAGTTGCGCGCGCTGTGTCTTACATGACATTTGACTATTTTATTGATTAAATAAAGCAATTAAACTTATGTTAATTATTTAACAGGCAAACGCACACATACACTTACACAAGAATCGCTGCTGCAATTGCGCTGCGATTCAAAACAAGAACAACCAAAAACAGGAACGAGCGAGCAAACGAGCGACGTTCGTTCGTTCTTCTTCTCCTAAAAGCTGTAAAATAATTTAGTACGACATGGAAAATTAATGAGGCCATAAAATGAACAAGAAACGCACTCAAACACAAACGCACACATGTACGCACGCACGCACACACACACTTTCGCATTACCTCACACTGGCATACGAACTTGTTACGACAACTCTTTGTCACTGACATTGCCATCATTCACAAGCGCATATATCTCTGCGAAAGTATGTCTTTGCATGTGTGTGTGCACGTTCGAGTGTGTATTTGTGTAGGCCTGGCTATGTCATCATTGATGTTTCCACGCTTAAATGTTGCGTCATTAATCAACATGGAAATTAAGCGTTTAAGTGGAAATAATCATGAAATATGGTCACCTTAAATTCATGCGCCTATGTGCTGCATATGTATGCGTGTATCTATTAAATTGCACACATACGCTACACGTTAGGCTGGTTTAAGAATTTATGACATAATGAAATATATAATTTGTTTAGATTCTTCTAAGTTTGCTAATGCGATTTTTTTAATTTGTTAATAAATTAAATAAAATAAAGAGAATAATTCTTGAATTCAACATAGTTAAAGAAAAAAAATTTAATATATTTCAAAAGGTTCATTCATCCCAAACCTAAATATGATGAGCATTTGAATAACCGAAACACCCTAGCAACAACTTCACATACACAAACTTACAACCGTCTGTCTGTTTTTCTTTCGACATAATTATCAATTGTGTTTGTTGTTGTTGTTGTGGTGTTGTTAAAATTACTTTGGGCACTGCGGTGTAAGCATGCGTTAAAATATTTCCATGCTTACTAGTTTTAAATACATTTTAATTGCCAACCATACTTGGAGATGAAT
Source organism: Suillia variegata (assembly GCA_949127995.1). Lineage (NCBI taxonomy): Eukaryota > Metazoa > Arthropoda > Insecta > Diptera > Heleomyzidae > Suillia > Suillia variegata. Next base: position 845,707 of record OX421844.1, on the reverse strand, counting down.
GTATTCCGTTATTTGTATATGTACACTCGTATGCGGGCTGGCAGGCAGGCAGTCGCAAGGAAAGTGTTTGTGTGATGCCTGTCATCAATGTGTTTGTGAGTGTGAGCGACAGGATAATTAAATGGCATACAATTACAATTTTAAAGTGCCATTTGCTAATTACATCTAAACTCGCTGGCTCATTCAAAGTCGTTGAATGTTAGACTGACTTGCATTTTTTTAAATGAATTCTATTTTTTACATAAATATTCGCTTGCTCATCCTTAAAATAAATATAAACAAGAGTGTGAAAAAAATAAGTTTTGTATGTAAATACAAGAGCTTCATAATAACACATGAGGTGCGTACATATGTCATAATTTAACCTCACAAAAGCGCAAGGTTTTTTGTTCTTTCATTCTATTAATATTAAATAATTTCGCTTTCGTTCGATATTCTAATGAAGTGAAGATATTAAATGGATCGACATATCCGCACCACATGTCGAGCTCAATTACGACATTTTGTCACTGCTGTTATTTTGATATATGTGAGCATATTACAACAAATGCGATAAATAAATCAAATCGCATTCATTTGAGCACTTTTGACATTTTCGGCTCATTATCACAAAATTGACAAATAAATACCCTGCAGGAAAACCTCGTACTAGTATCAAAATGTTCTAGTTCTGCACCAGTCCTGTTCTAGCAAAAATTGAACTAGTCGAAAAAATACTAGAGATATACTAGTAAAAGAGGAACCAAATTGGGCTTATATTAAAAAAAATACTTTTTGAATGATTTTTTCAGAAAAAATTTTGACAAGCGAACTCAACTCCTAGTTCGCTTGTCAAACCTCGCGACAATGCGTCTTATTCGTTTTTTTTTTTTAGTTTTTAGTGACTTTAGTGTAATTAAGAAAAAAAAATTATGTATTTGAATTGAATTAAACAAACAATTTTGAAAAATTGAATATTTTTTCTAAAATACACTAAAGTCACTAATAGAAAAAAAAACGAGCAAGTGGCTGTAACTAAATCGGCTCCAAGTTTGCTTGTCTATAAGTAAATTTCGGCGTAAATGTTTTGATAATTCTTGTATCGCCATATGATTTTTTAGTGATGTGCGATTATCGATAAAATATAATTTATCGAAAAACAAAAAATGTTAACTTGTAAACATTGAAAGTTTTGTGATTGTTATGAAATAGTTATAAAATATAAAAAGTAATAGTAAGGAGGCTAATTAATCGATAAACCGACATTTATATAACAAATAGAGCGAATAAACTTGACAGCGAAATAAATGAGGAAGTGGTTCGTCAATTCTCGCCAGAGAAAAAGTGCTAGAAGAAAATAATGGACCGGCTTAAGTTTATTTAGAGAATCCCACAAATCTTTTGAGGAAATAAAAGTAAACACGCTCGCCTGTGGCCTATATGCGTGGTGCAATATGATATGCACACGCGTCTGGCCCAGTTGCTGGTCATCGCCACCGCAATTTCACTAAGCCAACATTTCCATGCTGCAGCAAATCGTCACCGTGGGATCGCTAAGGCAGCAGTTAGGAATATTATCATTAAGGTTACATTTTAAGTTAGCTTAAGTTATTCTGCCACTTTAATTTTGGCGTTACTTGAATGCAGTTCAATAAAAGGTAATTTATTGCATATCCAACTTAATTAACTTGTTTCATTTACAGGCATAAGGAAAAGGGCCAAGTAGCTGGCCCCAACTTTAATTTTTTTGATCCTCCCATTGGGAGTGATCTTAACTTACATGTTACTTGCTTACATAATATTGATCTGTTTCTTTTTTTAAATGAATATAATTTGCATTAACAACCGAAAGATTTGCAGATTTACAAAAAAGACAAATGTTACTTACACAAAAATATGACTCTTCTAATTATGTTATTTTCGAAGAAGTGTCTAGCACATAAGTAAGTATTTATCCGTATTTTTTTTTAACTACACATGTAATTGTCAAATTAGTTACTAAGTTCAAACGGAATTAAAATTGTTTTTGATTAATGTACGAATTCAAAATGTTTATGTTTAAATAATGATATATATTTCAATAAAACTATTTTAAATCATTCTGCAGTAATTATTGTTTAATTTATTAACCTGGGATATTTTGCGAATTTTTAACTGAAGTTACAAACTAATGATTTTTGTACCAATTTTGAACTAGAGACTTTATGTCTAGTTACAGACTAGTTCTATTTGTGCCAATTTTGAACTAGTTGCTTATAGTCCACTAACGTTCTAGTTCATAACTGGCGAAAAAGGGATGCAGAGCGGGCTAATTGCCACCGCGTAGGACATCGCAATGTTAAATTCGTCAGTTGTTTCAATGGGAAAGAGATACAACGCGTACCAGTGGTTGTGAAAAAGGAACTAGTGTTTCTCTAGTTCAGAACTAGTATTTTCCCCTGCAGGGTAAATCTAAAAGCAAGCACACACAAACACACCACACCTAGACATACACAACTATGAACATGTATACGAATAAACACATGTCCGCTATTTATTAAAGGTACGAGCACACATGTTGATACTACTTCCTGCTTAGAGACAGTCAAACAAACGTACACCCAAAAAAAAATAATATAAATAAAAACGATATTAAATAAGTTATAAATATAATTCTCTGAACTTGCAAATTACGTTCTTCATTTAAATCATCTGAAAGAAAAGTCTTTCAGAGTTTTTTTATTTACTTAAACATTATTTACTTAAACTTTAAAGTGTCATGGACAATTACATGATACATTTAAGTGACTTTTGAAAAACTCAGAATTTTACCAATATCTTCTTTGTTAGTTCTCTAAGTGCAAAGACAAAAAAACGAACAACTATGCATGACGGACGACGCTAAGGACAATGAGAACTTCCATTGAGTGTTATTGATACATTTCGATATATTGATTTGAATGCATTTGTTCGAGTTTCGTTTGGCATATGTTGAGATATTTAGTTGATTCGTTTCGCTGCTGTTGAATTAATTAATTTACCGATTTCCGGATAAATTTGTTACTTGAATGAATGAATGAATGAATGAATGAATGAACTGAATTGCATTCATTAGTAGCTACATTTAGATTATTCAAAGAAGATAAAAGGATATTAAATTTGGCATTTAAACTGAACCTAACAAAACTCAAAATAAATTCGCTTCTATAAATCTGCATTGGTGTATATGTGTGTGTGTAAGTGTGTGCGTGTGTTGTGCTAAATTTAAAAATATCAATTTTCATTTGCCGAATTAATTTGCTACACGAGCGATCAATATCACTGAAGCAAAAAACACACATACGAGTAGATAATACACGCATACACACATATCTATGAATGGGACAAAAAACGAACACATATACACATAGACGCTGCTGCCGCAGGTTTCTGGGCATTCACACAAGCACAAACACAGCGACATGCAACACTGGCTTCATGCTCTAATTTTACCCCAGAACATAATCAATAAATATGGCAAAGAGACAACGTAAGCGGAAATTTTCAAAGCATACACTGAGGCGCATAATGAGCACAATATCAGAAAATAGCGGCAAGCGGAGACAGCGAAGTAAAATACAGAAAATAAAAAAGTAGATACAACATAAAAACAAAACAAAAAGTGAGGCAGGTGGGAAAATTGATGCAAAGTATTTAAAATTTACTATCAAATGAAGAAAAGATTTAATTTATGTATTCATCCCAAAATTTTGTAGATATTATACTAGTACATAATAATAAATAAATGCGCTTCATTATAGAGAACAAATAAGGAACATATCTGTAAGTAATTAAAGAAAAATAATTAGTCTGTGAATTTTATTAAAAAAAAACATTACCTTTCTATAATGATTTCTATGTTATTCCGGGTCTCTGATATCAAAGCTTTGAAGCAAAATGTATTGGCATTTATCAAATTGCCTAAAATCAATTTTACAATAATATTTTTTGCAAACGAAATTTAAAAAGTAACAATATTATTTTCCGTTATATTTTTTTAACTTGCAAACACATCAGATTGCTTCTTAACTTAAGTATTTGTTATTGGTCTCTTAACATATGCTTTGTCCAGTAGAAAAGTCGTCCACTGGCACACAAGAAGTAAAACCAAAGTTTCCAAAAATATAATAAAAAAAAAGTATGTAAATGACAATCACAGTAACCGGAAAACGGAAATAAAAACTCATTCTTCGAAAGAAATAAAATCGCAACAAAAAATTCAAAGCTACAACAACATCAGCGTTACATGTAGCCGCTTCGCTCGCTCGTATTATCAGCTAGACAGCTTCATATTCATTTGTGGGCATCAATGCTGGGACTTTGGCATTCGTCAGTATCAATGAAAATCGATTTGTGTTGTTGTTGTTGTTGTTGTTGTTGTTGTTGTATTAGCTTTGGGCTTACATGTTTATTTTCATGTTGATGTGGAAGGGAAAGGTAAAGTATGGTGCCTTAAAAATGTAAAATTGGAAGAAGTTGAATTAAGCAGCTGGCTGCAATTTTTACCTGCTTTTGCCCTATGTCAGTATGTTTTTGAATACTTTTGTTTTAATGTAAATCAGAACAAAAAAATATTTAAAACATTCTGAGGAACGATGAAAACATGTTGTTCTTGTATGTGTGCAGCATACTTAGTAATATCCTTAGTAACGAGAAAAAAAGAAAACATCATATGAAGGAAACTTTGATTTCGATTCGACTATGGTGAGCGTTGTGTGCGTGCGTGTGGTACATATTTAAGTAAGTAATGCGTACTTTCTTTAATAACATGGCATACTTTTAGGCGTAAGGCGTTTCATTTTATTACCTTTGCAGTGGAGCTAACATTGCACGCCATCGCCATTGCACGCTAATTGTCAATTCGATTTCAATTTATTCAAATTGAATTTAATCTAAAAGTTGAGCAAAACTTTTCTCCACAAAAAGGCGCACAGTACTTCAAACTAAAAAGAAAAAGGGATTAATTTATATGAAAATGTTATTTTTGATTTTTTTTTAAAGATATTTATGTATTTTGCAAAGAATTTGAAGAAACATTTTCCTTTAGGCCGAATGAAATTTTTTTTAAACTGTTATTCGTTTGTATATGTAGCGGCAATTTTACGCTTCATCGGTGTACTGTGTATGTCGCCTGTCATTGTCTCTGCACGCACAATAAGCCAAGTCAGCCATTTCAATTGCCACTTTCCACTCTTTGCGAACGTAATATTTTTATTTACTTTGCATGGAAATTCGCGTATTTTAAAATGCATACACGTGAGTGTGTGGGCGTATGTATGTGCGTGTGGCTTTGTGACTTTTAAATTTGTATTTCCTTTATCGGAATTTTCTTCGAATGTGTTAAATTTTTAATGAATTTTATTTGCGATACACGTGCGCTTTAGAGCTCATCCTCCCCTTCTGTTTCCCTTCTTGTGGCGCTTTAACTTCTCCTTGCGTCTTTTGGGTATCATTTCGCATTTCGCATTATGATTTTGTTTGTGTATTCCAGTAAGCAAATTGCATATCGAAACTTTGTTATTGCGAAAATTTGTTGTAATTTCAATTTCGGTCTTCACGACTTACGATATTTTGTTGTTGTCGAAATTTGAAACTGATGTCGTGTCAGCAGGAAGCGGTGGTGTTCCTTTGGCTTTGACTTGGTTTGAATGCTAAGAAAAGTTTTTGCTGCGTGTCTAAATTAGGCACAAATTAGGAAGGATGTGTGTGTGTGTGTGGGTAGGAATGAATTTACATACAAACTCCCATGAACGTGCACATACACACTTTAAAAAAGGTTTATAACATAACGGTACTGCTTTTATCAACTTTTCAAAAAGTAATTTTAATCCTTAATATAAAAATCAACTTTTCGTAAATTTTTTAAGAGTTGCCGAAACAATACACAACAAAATGGAAAATTTGTCTACATTTTCCTGAGTGTGCAATGAGATTTAAAAAGTTTTAATGTATCGAGTTGGTTTTTTTTGGAAGGCGGTAATTAATTTCGAAACACCAAATTGTAGATACGGAAGTTTGTAAGTACATAACAAGCAAAAAACAAACATTTGCAGACTTTAGAAATGTTTTTTGAATAAACTCGAATTCGTATGAATTTACAAGAAAATGTAAAATGATGAAGTTACTTTAAAAACATTTTGTTGTGTCAAGATTTCCAAAATGTTGCCATTGTCTAATTTACTCTGTATATTGATTGAATTTTTACAATTTTAGTTAGTATCTTATCTGTTTACCAGCTTTAACCAATGTTGACAAACAATTTTCATCTGCATGTGCCAGCAGAAAATATGGTAAGCAGCGCTTCTTCAAAATTTGAAATCGCATGTGTGCACCTTTTCGTATCTGCCGCTTGGATTGGAGCAGTTTAAATAGAAATTTGCGATTTGCCAAAAATAAGAAGAAAACAAAAAAAAAAACAAAAAACAAAAACTGGCATCAAATTGTTTGAGTGTGAGTGACATGCTGCAAGATTACGTGTGACTGCCGGTGTGCATGTTATGTACGTATGTATGTGCGTGTGATTGTCTGTGTGCGTTTGGCATTTTACAATGTTTACTGCGATTTATCTAGCAGCGGAAGTTGGCGTCTCGCATTTGAAACTGCCTGTAAATGTGTTAGTCTTCGTGTGTGTGTGTCTGTGTGTATTTATGAGTTACGTGCTGTAGTTGCTGTCAATTCTTTTATTTATTTCTCCGAAATCGCTCCGTGTGTGAGAGTGTGTAAGCCTTCATATAAAAACCGGAAATAGGGTTTTGATTTGTTTGTAAATGTGTGCTGAAAGTCTGTGTATGTGCATATGTGTGTCGGTCGCGAATTTGATTTGTATGCAAATTTAAAAAGTATTTGATATTTTTTGCACGTTTATTTTGTTTTACAGTGCGTTTCATATTCGTAGTTCCAGTTTTAAACTTAAAGTTGTTCTTGTACTGAATTTATAATTTTGTATTACGAAGATAGAAAAAAGTTATTAAAATAATTTAATTTTGTTTTTTTAACATATTGTATATTAATTGGAAGTCCTAAACAATTTGACATTTTAAACTTGAATATTAGTTCGTAATATACATATAATTTTACAAGTTTCTGGTTTCATAACTTAATTTCTTTTTTCTTTCTTTCAAAAAATTAAATTTGTTTTCTAATTGTAGCCAAAAGAGATAATTTTAAAATTCGTATTAACACAATTGAAAAATATCTTTAGTTTTAAAGGTGGCTTTATAGTTCTGGCATGCAACTCATAACCGTTACTTTGTATGCACATATTTATTCATGTCCTGCTGTTTTGCAATTTTGTGGTAAACTGTTTAGGAGGAGATTTGCATTGCTTTTATTTACGAGTTCACCAGATACTAGAACTTTTAAAAATGCTTCACAAGAATTTAATGTGCTACAATTTATGTTTATTGTCAATACTTATTGGCGAAATTTCTGATTCGTATTTGTAGAATACTTTGTTTTCATCACACTGAATTATTGTTGCGTTAATGCTTTTAACTGGTTTTCGGCGATATGAAAAACGTTTAAAGGTTTTTTTTAATTGGTTTTTTTTAATTGGCAACCGGAAAACCTAATTTCCACATTATATTGAGCCCACCCCAGTCCAAGCATAATCAAGAGTAGAAGTGGCGAAAGCGTTTTATCAAAAGGAAGTACACAAAAAAACGAAATATATATGTATATATTTTTAGTATTCCAAACTTTTTTCCAATAGCAATTAAATGCGGCCAAAACAATGCGAAAATGAAACTGCAAATGTGCGCACTATCAGGGTAAATCGCGGGAAACTTGGGGAAACGTATTTTAAAGTTGGACAACTTTGTTCGAATTCTCCCAAAAAAGGCGGGCATCAGTGCGCAATTTCCATTTCCTTTAGCAACTATTTTTTTTCCTATTTTTATCTCTTTATTTTCATGCAATTTAATAATTTTATTCTCTCTGTTTTTTTCATTTTAGCCATTTGCAGTATTTATAACCCCAATATAATTCGCTAATAAAAAAAGCACATTAAAAATGTAACGGAGGGGCGGAATACATTCTGCCATCAATTAATTACAAACGCAAATTATGAGTAATAATAAAACAATAATAATAATGCAAAAATGTGGTAGGGGAGAGGAACAAAATTTGCGTGTAAGTCGGGCAACGCTGAAAATCGGGCGCCATTGCACGCTTTGTGGCTGGCAACGAACTTTTCCGACCATTTGCGGCAATTATTTTTAATTTACCTTTAAAAGTGTGCAACGATAAATTTAAAAAATGTAAAATGTTTTCTTAACTAGAAAGAATTGAGAGGAACTAGCTTGAAAACTTATGTTTTTTATTTATTTTGTAATTAAAATTATCAGATTAAATTCAGTTTGAAAAAAATATTAAATATATGTGTATACTAAAAATTAATTTCTTAAATAGCTTCATTTCACTTTTAAAGATCGGCAACACTGCAGCTTCTGCACTCTGACTAAAGAAATCCATTTAAGGACGAAAGAAGAGGGACTTGCTTGGCAATTGCCAGAAAATTCGCAATTTGAAAATAATTCGAGAGAGTACACAAATCCTTTTTACACGGCTGACAGCAGGAGCGCACAAAAAACTCGCTGCGCTGCGTCCCTTTTGGCGAAAATGTTTTTATTTTTATTTATTTTTAATGGAATACGACAAAAAAGCACAAATTGGAAAATAACAACATTGCAAGCGGACGGACAAATACATCCGCCTTTGCGTGTGCTGCAACCGCTGCAAGGAACTTTCTCCGCAAAGGATATTTCTTTTTTCTGGATCCGTTTTCTTCTGTTTTCACTTACAAAGCGGAAAAAAATTATTTACTGCTTAGTAGCTGCTCGTGAGTCGTCCGTGTTGTTATCGTCCCCGGGGGCGCAAGTTTTCTCCTTTACTCGAGCGGGGCGACACTGGTAGCGTTATGTGTGCGTCTCTCTGTGTGTTTTTGTATCTGTATCTCTATGCGGCAGGTGGGAAGGCAATTCTTTGGCACTTGTTTAGTGGCTAGTTTGGGTGCTTTGTTCTAGTTTACTTACCTTTGAAGTGTTTTTATGTTTTTATTTTAGTTTTGTTTTTCTTATATTCCCTTGCTGAATGTGTAGTAGTTGTTGTTGTTGTATGCTTTTATGTTTAGCTACAGTACTTGCACCGGCGATAAACAAAAAACATCAAAAATTGTAAATAGAGTCGGCGTTAGAATTTCCAATTTGTAAGTATGCCAGCGTTACCAGATAAACAAAAACATTTCTTAGATATTTAATTTTTTTAAATGAAAAAAAGGTTTCACAGGAAACATTAAAACGGTTGAAATTTAATATTTTGTATAATATTTTAGGACTTATTTGATCTTATTTATGACCGGCATGCGTTGCAATGCCACTTAAAAAAGGAAATTTTAACGGAATTTTCCGGAACTCCCCGTTGGCTAGCGTAACTTCCAGGCACTCACCGTTGTATCTTTTCTGAGTTACGGCGGTGGCAGTTAAATTGTTCAAACTACGCCCACTTTTGGTGAAATTGTCGACAGTAATCATACAAACTCAGAAACAAAATTTCAAATTTTGATGAGTAATTAAGAAAAGTAATCGTATATTTTCATGTAATTAAACAAAATGTGGGCATAATAAGTGAGCGTGGCCTGTAATTTTTTCCCTAAACACAGTAACTCCCCGAAATTTCATCTCAATCAGATAAATGGCCTAAACGCGCATATGGTACAAAGATAGAAAGATTCATTTTAATATACTCGTTTATAGATTTGTACTATTATTATTTTATTGTTTTTTGTACATTTCTGTATTGTAAGATATCAACAGAAATTTAAAATTAATATTCATTTTGAGAGCAGAACATATTTTTTGCAATGCTTAAGTTAACATCCCACATTTCGCATTATTATGAATTATACTATATTTGTTTAAGTATAGAAGTCTAATTTCGAATAAGTTGGGCAGATTACAGCGATCTACTTTTGCCACCAGGTGGCAACACAAGTCGAATGCAATATATATTTACTAGTAAATTGCGCAAACTGAAAAAATTTCGCTGAAAGCACAGAATGCGATTCGCACATGCCAACGTATGGGAAAGCCGGATTTTATGTTATTCCACGCAAAGAAAGCAAAGCAAGGACGACACTATAGGATAATCGTCATGGTGCCTCAAAAGAAACACGTTCGCTCGAAATCATGCTGCAAGATGAAGAATGAGCAGCGGTCTCTGAAATTATTTCGAAAATAAAAAAAACTAAACTCAAGATAAATTTATGTGCGGCCTTGCAACAATTTAAAGATCCTATTTTCGCCTACAAACGAAGCCTACTTTAGGTGCAATAAATTTTCCAAAAGAGAGTAGCTGCTCTTTAATATTAGAGGTTCAGTGTTCCACGTCCTCCACATTTGAGTCTGGGTGTAATAAAAATTCGAAACTCGTTTTCGCTGCCTGTTAGTTACTTGCGCAAAATAAAATTGATATAAACAAGATTCCCTTACAGGAGCGCACAGTAAGAAGAAAGAGGAAAGAGGAAAACGTGCATGCAAATACTTGTAGAAGCCACACACACGCTTGTCAAGAGAGAAAACGTTTGTAAGGCAAGGTAAATAATAACACAAACAAAAATTCCAGTTGCCGTTTGTAAATGTCTGCCGCATATAAGGAAGGTATGGACAAAAGGAAGGACAATTGTAAACTAGCGATGATATAGTATATATCGAAATCTTCAAATCCTTATCTCGAGTTTCAAAAATGATTCAAACGGTTCCAATTTGTTTCTACCGAAACTTGGTTAAGTTTTTAATTTATAAATTTAAAATTGCACTCTTTTTAAAGTGTCTTTTTAAAATATAAACATTAAACAATGTGCTTAATGGGTTTTTATGCCAATGTGTGAACATTTTTCTTCTTGTAATTTTAGCGCTGTATCTTCAAATAATTCAGTAATGTTAGTAAATGCTTAAACATTTTGAGAGTTTGTCGCGGCAAGCCGAAGTGATGCTCACTCAAGAATTTGGCACCCAATATAAATATCTTTATTGTTGAAATTTAAGTTAGGCATGCTATACAATAAAAAAAGTTGCGAATTTTAAATTAACAAGATTGCTTAAAGTTTGGTAAGTGGTATTTGTACCTTTTTGCTGTAAATTTTTAATTACATTATTAAAGCACTTGGTATAGAGTTTCTGCTTAATGATTTTTTGTTTTTGAAAAGTTCTAGAATCGTTTGCTCATATATGTATAATTTTGAGCTTCTCCAAAATCTACAGCCCAAGCCTTTAATTTTTCATTTTCACCGCATTCGAGCCGAAAACTCTTTGACTGCGGGTTCTGTTGGATTTTTCGCTTTGGTTGCATTTCGCATAGAGTTTATTCAATTGGAAAAATACCCACGCCAAAAAAGAAAAAACAAAACTTAGGGCTTTGCCGTAAATTTTTGTACATCGGTTACTTCGCTTTGTTGGCGAGGAGCGTATCCAATAGTTTGGCCACACTTTGAAAATGTTTTTCGCAGAAGCAAACGAACGCGTTTTTATGTTTATACTCTTTTGTTTTTACTAAAGTACTTTGTATGAATTTAATTTTATTCAAAACATTTTTGGACATTTGTATTTAAATTTGAATATATTGTATATCAAAACTAATTTATTGTTTAATCGAGGTAATCCCTCATACAAAAAACGCTTCATACAAGGTGGCGCAAAAGAAGTCATCTGATGTTGTTTGGCTCTTATTTTTTTTCTAAATAAAAAACTTCGATTCTGTTTTTTGATTATGTTTATTTAGACCTTTAGAATTAATTGTGTTAAGTCGAGAAGATGATATCGGATAAATGGGCGCCGTCACAATTGATTGCCATACGGGCTCGTTTTATGGCATTTTCCATCACTTCGGCGAGAGTTTCGGGCGATAAATTCTCGCATTCGTATCGGATATTTTCCTTGAGGGCTTCCAAGGTCTCAGGCTTGTTGATGTAAACACGAGACTTCAAAAAACCCCATAAAAAGAAGTCCGGGACCGTTAAATCGGGCGATCTGGCGGGCCAGTGCAAATAGCCAAAACGCGAAATTAAGCGACCCGGCAAAGCGGCCTTCAGAATGTCGGTTGTGGCTCGTGCAGTGTGTGCTGTTGCTCCGTCCTGTTGGAACCACATGTCCACCAGTCCTAATTCGTCCAGTTCGGGCAGAAAAAACTCGGTCAACATTGCCCTATAGCGCGCACCGTCCACTGTTGTCGTTTGACCCGCGGCGTTCGGCTCGATGACTCCTCCAGCGTGAACAGCGCACCACGCAGTCACTTTGAGCGGGTGTAATGGTTTCTCGTGCATCACTCGCGGATTTTCGGTTCCCCAGAAGTGATAATTTTGCTTGTTCACGTACCCGCTGAGGTGAAAATGAGCCTCATCGCTCATTATGATTTTTGCCAACACCACAGACGAATTGTTACGCAAAAAAATAGACACAATTATTCCGCGTTCTTGGGGAGTGTTTCGCTCCATGGCTTATTCACTTGTATTCTGTATCTGTCTAGTCCACAAATGTCAAAACAGATTTGACATTGGCGGCCATTTGCAAAAATGAGAGCATCTTCCAATAGGGTGATTAATTTTGCGCCACCCTGTATATAAAAAATGTTGCTTTGCGCAATGCGGAAGTACTCATTTCTTCTTGAATTGGTATTTTTATTTTATTTCATCGACTTGAATTGGTTTGGTTTGTTACCATTGTCATGGCAGTTCAATGAACCGATTGAAAAAAAAAACAAAATAAAGACAACTTCATAGTTTAGCATCAAATGCCAAAAACCGCAACTCATCTGAAGTTCAGATTCTGAACCAATTTTGAAATGGAAGCACAAACCAAATGCCTAGACACTTCTACCGTTATGTGTCTTAGTTATTATTGCTTATATCCGGCGCAATACTAACTAAACAACTCTATGAATGCGGCAACAATGAATTTGAACAACAACAACAACAACAGGTAAACCTTGAAATACCGGAAGTACAAAAACAAAAATTAAATTTTAAATTTTGAAGAGGAATATCTTTTATATATTGTATTCAGAATATTTTAAGAGAGTTTTCCATCGCAAGTCTATGGGCTCTACGACCATGGAAAGGAAAAAGACAACAGTAGAGCGAAACCACAAGCAACGTAAAACCACACGAAAAGATATCTTATATTCATGCACTGCACAAATCCAACTAGAATGCGTATCTTTGCGATACTGCAGTTGATTTTTATCGGTTTTTCCTTTTCTTTTGTTTTTGTTTATTTTTTTTGAGGCAGGTAAATTTGCAGCATAGAGCAGGCTTATAAAACGTTCAATTTTCATTGGATTTGAATAAAGGAGAGGGCGAGAAAGTGAAGAAGAATGACGCAAGTAAGTGGCAAACAGAAAAGCTCTAACCGAGAGATTGCGAAAATCCTGTGAGCAGGATTAAAAGGATATTTAAGAGGGACGGAAATAATATCATAAACAACACAAAAAAACATTTGCAATCAATGTTCAACGTGCGTGCGAGTGTGTGAGTGTAGTAGTATTGTAAGTTTATTTGTGTGTGTATGCCGGAATTTTTGTATTGTCAAACTATTTTCCAGCAATATCCTGCTCACGCATTTCCTGTCAGCAAATATTTGTGCTGCTGCATTTTCAATTCGATTTATATTCTCCTTTGTATTTGTTGTTGTCGTCCGGTTCAGTTCGGCACGTGTGGCAATACAGAATTTTAAGATACCTTGCAAAATGCATTTGACAATTTTTGTTTGGCAAAAATATTGACCAAATAGTGGAAGATAGTTTCCAAAGCAGCCATTTTAGATGTGTCAACGATACGCCTGCCCCTCCATCTGCTATCCTAACTGTGCGAATTGATTCGAAGTTTTACAATCGTTTATTGAATTTTATTCTGTTTTTAGGTTTGCATAAATCTAAAAAAAAAAATTTGATGTTAAGCCCAGATTGTTGCCAGCCTGCCGCTAAAGTCGTTCAAAGCTTTTGTGTCCTGACATTGTGAAAATATTCTACAGCAAATTAATTCCAACATTTTGCAGAGGTATTTCAATATGGTAAAAGGCATTTCTGCAAAACGACTGAAGTTTCGGATTACGACGATCTTAGGCTGTGTGCAGTTTGTTGATTTTTAATCGGCATTACTGGTATTTAAATAGGAGTCGAATATTTATTTTATTTTGGATTTTTATTTAACATTTTTGAACTTCGTATTTTGAAAGTGAATTAGACTTAATTTTTAAATATTGTTTCAGAAGTTAGTGTTCTTTAATTTATAAAAAGTAAAATGAGATAAATTACATTTTATTTTATCAAAATAAAACGTTTAAAATAAACTCATGAATTTCTTTGTCTATAATTTGGTTTCAAACCGTACACGAAGAGGTTAACTGTATATATTTGGGCTCTGTAGTAGAATCAAATCCACCTTCCTGAAATTTTTATTATATGCACAATAAATATTTAAAGCGTAATACAAGTAATAAAACAGTTTAAGTCAAATAAAACTTGAACTCCTTTTAAAATGTAATTATTGTGGAAAACGATAGAAAAAAGAAAGCAACCGACAGCAACAACCAAAATACTTTAAATGCAAAGGACCTTACTTTCTTAAACGAACAAATTTTTCAGCAATTATGGCCGCAAGTGAAAAATGCTCACCCCAAATAATAAAAGCAGCGTTTAGCTACGCGATTTTTTTTTCATTTGTTTTTGGAAACTTCGTTTTCATTGAAGTAATGAAGGCAAACTGACTGACTGACTGACAGCATACGACGAAGGTGCTAAGCATCCACGGAAAAACAAAACAAAACGAAAAACAAAAAACAGATCGTTTAAGGCTCATCTTACCCGCGTCTCGTCTCGCCGTTTCATTTTTTTATGTTTTTGTTTTACTTGAAAAAATAATTTTATTGCTTTTGTCATTATTAGGTTTACTTTCGCTTTTTATTTCATTTTTTATATTACTGCAGCATGATTTTTAAAAGGCACGCTCGAGGCAACAATTTTGATAGCGAATCAAGACGAAAGGAATTACTGCCAAAGGAGCAGTCCTCTTGTCCTGGTGCCAAGCGCAGAAATCGGCCAAGAAAAAAGAAGAAAAAAATCAAATGAACACAAAAAAACAACAAACAACGGCAATAAGGAGCAAAATGGGAGCAACAGCAAAAATTGGCATTATTACATTAAAAGGATAATAATTTAAATATTTTTCTCATTTTTCCATTTGCGTTTGCGTTCCTGTGTTTTTTTGTTTTTGTTGTTGCTGTTGTTGTTATAATTCACGCTTTGGCAAAATTGTTTATGAAGGAAATTTAATGAAGTCGTTTGTGAGTTTTCAATCTGCAGCGCAATTATTTTTCTTTTTCCATTTTCTTCATTTTGTTCGTTTCACACAAAAGCGAAAAGAAATTACAAAATAAAACAGAAAAGAATATTTTTGCGAAAAAAAAGGCAAGCTAAAACGACGCAACTTGAAAAAAAAGGGTGCACCATTTCGCTTGTGGCTTCTCAGTTGGCGTTTCAAACTGAAATTGAAAACGGCAACAGTTGAAAAAATGAAAAATTGAACAAAACCAGAAAAACGTTAAAACTTCTTAACTAGGCAAAAAAAAAAATATAAAAAAAATAAAAAAAAGTGAAGTAAAAATCCACGCGATAAAGGTGGAAAAATTTAATTTCTCAAGCTGGCAAAATAAAGCTGTAATCTTAGCTTAACATCGCCAAGGATACGCCGAGAGACGACGAACAACGAAATAACTTGAGAAGGATCAGGCTCGGTCTTCCTACGTTTTGCATATTTTTTCTTTTTCTTCCTCTTTCTCTTTCAATTTTCTTATGATTTTTTTTTTTGTGGGCTTTGCCGGTGCTGCCACTTGACAGCGACAGCAGACAGGAAACCCCAAGACAAGACGACGCGAACACCTCCAGCGGCACTCGGCGACTGACGACGACTTGTGATTGTGTTTGACAGCGCCCCGTACCTTGGCACTAATTTACAATTAAGCTATCAAAATTAAGTTTTATATATTCGAGATATGTTAGACCAAATTCGAAAACTCAAAGAGTTTGGAGTTATTTTTTGTAATAATTTAGTGCATAATTAAGTTTCCATTTGAAAAATTAATTCACAAATTTTTATGATTATTTCTATAACTACTTAAAGATTTGGAATAAAATGATGTAAGGTAGTTTATGTAATAGACTAGCAAAAAACATTATTACATACTAATTAAGTGCATTACAACCACTGTGCAGCACGTCACTGTTCTTGTCTAGGTTCTTGAGTTTCACGTTTTTAATGTTAAATAAGAAAAAAAATTAAGAAAGAAGACCCCAATGTAAGTTGTAGCAGTCAGCAGCATGACATCTGCTGTCATTATTCTGATGGCTGAGTAAATCATTTTGACATGAACACAAGTGCTGAGGGAGATGCCAGGAATCCCCTTTACCAAAGCGGATGAGTTTCTGTGAATTTTTTTATTGTTAAGGAAACGTGAAAGAAAGCTCAAACAGTCGCTGCTCTGCTTGTCTTGATTTCAATTGTTAATTATATTTTACAAAATAATAAAACACCACAAAAATAAACAATCTGGCAAGGTTATGATTGTCAAAAGAGGTTGTATGTTCGTCACAAAATTCAAAAAAATTAATTTATTTACTAACAGTTAACAGCGTTTTAAATTAAATACCAAAAATATCAAAGAACATCGCGGAACAAGCGTAAAAATGACGTTTTTAAAACCTTCGAAATGGCAGCATGACACTTTTAAAGCGTCAAGTAGCACGCTTAAAATCTCGATTGCCATTTTTGCAATTTATGCGGTTGCTCAGCGTTCTCACCTTCCGCCAAAAGAGGAACCGGAAGAACGGCCGTTGATGGTGTTTGTTAGATCGTTGCTACATTGAAGTGCAGTGCGACTTAAGACAACGTCTCTTTTACGCTGAGGCGATTCTGTTTAGTCCTTCGTCCGGAAATAAATATCCGGCCACAAAATAAACAACCAATAAGTCGAAGAAAAGTGGGAAAACACCAGCAATCGCCATTTACAATTCAATGCAAATAGCTACCCGCGCAAAGTGAATGGAAATCACTTTGGCACACGAACGTTATATATAAAGAAATGTATCCAAAATCCTATTTGGAAAATGTAGATTTAGTTTACTTTACTTTTGTTAAAAAACATCGCAGAATTGAATTATTATTTACTAAATTTACAAATAAAAGTATTACTCTTTTATTAATATTACTATTGTATTTTTTATAACTTGGTAGACAAAAGTTTTAATTGAAATATTATTTTTTTTGTATTGTAATTTATTAGAACAATTTAATGTACATTGTTGAAGTATAATGAAAATGTGAAAAATATTAAGTATCGCACACATTTTCATCTAGTTATATAAATACTTTTCAGAAATGTAGACAATTCGGTACATGTAGACAATTCGGTACATAGTTGCAACATTGTGGTCGTAACAATTTGAAAATTTGATTTATTTGGAAAGCATTTAGATTAGCAAATATCGTTAAATATTCAAACTTCAGTTTTCAGCAAAGGAGCACACTAAAGCTTTTGGGTGCTATAGATTGTGCTTCGCAAGGCCAATATTTGATTAATGTAAACTTTTTTTGTTTTGTTCATATAAAGAGGTTTGCTTTATTATTTGTTTTATGTTCATATATATACCGATAAAACTAAAAAACAAACCCAAGCAGCTGAAGTGAAAATTGACTGGCAAATGCTGAGCCGCTTCATTTCATCAATTTCATTTGAACAAATAAAATCTCATCAAAATCTATGCAAGGTTCCTGCAATATTTATTAATCAACTTATCCAAAGCCAAGCACCGTCATCGCACTAGGTAACTTTTGTAGATTTGTGTGCTTGTAAATAAAATAAAGTTTACGACTTTTGATAAAAAGTCAAAATCTTAAACTATCTTTTTAAATCATAAAAAATATAAATAAATATTAAAATGAAGTCATAAAATAAAAGACATATCCTTTTTCTTTTCTTTCTTTCTTTGTACCCTATGCGAGTCTAAAAGATTCATCAGATTGCGATGACATTTTGGAGAGTTGTTGTGCTCAAGTAACCACGCCCACCTTTTACGCCCACAATTTGTAAAACTAAGAAAAAACATTCTAATATTTCGAGTGAGAAAATGAGCGTGGTTCAATCAATTTATCGCCCACCGTCATAACTCAAAAACGCTATAACTGGGAGTTGCTGGAAGTTCCGCTAACTTATTAAAACAAAACCCGGGCAATGCCCGGTATTATAAGCTATTAGTTTTTAATTGTGTTTTCACAACTTCAAAATATAAATTTGCCATCACTTAAGCTAATGAACGGGCACATAGTGCACCGCTGAATGCAATCTACGTCAGCAACAACAGTTACAACAAAAATAGTTGTGTAAACATTACACACCCACGTATTTGTATCTCGCTGTGTTGATGCTGATAAAATAATAATAACAACAACCATTATAACTACAATAAACAAGTCAAAACAAAAACGAAAGCAACAACAAAATTGAGTACAAGTAAATATCCTTCGACAGGATAAATTGCAAGTCAATTAAGCATCAAATATGGATGAGCGCATTTTTACAAGGATTTATTGATTTATGGCAAAAGCATACATAAGTACATAAATAATAAAACAAAAAGAAACGAAATGAAAGTTAACTTAAACAAGGAAAAAAAAACAGCAGAAGCCAAAAACAACAACAACAACAACGAAAACGAAAAAAAATCCAGATAGCATCCTGCCACTTAATTTTTAAAATACTTTTCTTTGCTCTGATTTTTAAATTGATTAACAAAATATTTCACAAAATTTGTTTGTTGTTCCGTTACTTTGTGCAGCGCTTAAAGAGTGCAGCGACACTTTAAGGCAACAAAAAATATAGGAAGAATATGCGGGAGACTTACGCTCTTTGGTAGCGAAAGACGCCATGCTAAGCCAAAAGGCCAACGAACCTAAAAATAAGCACACCCACACCGAAAATCTTAAACACACTCACACACACACACACCCAAAAGCACACTCTCAAGTAATACGCTTGTAAAATTCGAAAATATTCTGGCGAAAATGGCGCGCAATCAATTTTGTTTACCCCGCAAGCGAAAAATGTAAAAGCAGAAGAAAAAAAATAAAATAAAAATAGGGAAACCAAAACACTTGAGCGGATGCAGGGCGCTGTTAACTTATGCTAAGCTCAAGCCAAATGGTGAGTGATTGTTTTCGGTGCGCGGGCACATTGGGATCAGGTTTGGCTAAAACTAGTGTGAAATAAGTAAGCAGAAGTGCTTCCTCTCAGAACAAAAAATATGCGCTAATGGTTTTGAAAAACCATGACGTGTACAACATATTTCCATAATTGAAAACAAGAAAATGGAACCGAAAAAACAAAAATTTCATGAAGCTTCGAAAATGGAAATAGTAAATAAAATTTATTAAAAAAATAAATTCAATTATTATACAAGAAAACGAATTATATCAACTTTTGCATGTATTTATTTTACTGTGCAAGCCAAGAAGTAGAAGAAGAAAAATAGCTTTGCGAGGATTTTCACCACAGCAGCATCAACAGAAGTCAATGAGGTTGATGAGGCACATATCCACCGCCACATGTAATCCATCTGTTTTCTGAGACAAATCGCCAGGATGAGTATGAGACATAGACGAAGGAGGAGTGCAAATAAATATGTGGTGGGAGACGAAATATTAAGGCGAAGCTGTTCCGCCGTATTTGGAAAATCATCAGCGAAAAGTCAATGTGGATTCGCTGGCAAATCCACTAGCGCAGCACATGTTCAACTGTTCCTGCTACTGCGAGTGGGTAGTTCCTGAGGGCACTCCGTTCGCTTGACACTTAACGAACGGTTCACATTCGCATGCTGTTTTGTTGTTGTTGCAGTTGTTGTTATTGTGGCCAAGTGAAGCACACGCGTAGTATTTGCTGCCGAGTAGAAAGCTGCCAGCTGAGCATACATTCTCATCTCATCTTCATTCGCAATCGAGAATCAACAAAGCTCTGGGCTGGGGTTGCTCGAGTGGACGAAATGAGTTGAGTTGCGAGATCGGAAATAGAATGGGTTAATGGCATCGAACTGTGCCAGATGCAGAAACCATTGGTAGCGCTACGAGTTATTAACAAAGTTTATTTGCCAGCGGAACAATCTTAAGAAGAAGAAGAAAACAGAAACAATATAAATACAAATAAAAACACAAACAAATACAAATACAAATCTACGGTTTGAAGAAGAAAAAAATGGGTGATATAACACTTGAAGTTTTAATAACAAGTACAAAAGTTAATAAATAGAAACCACTTTTCTAATATATTATAAATCTATAAGTTCCGAATATGTATTACAAAAGATATAACCAAAAAAAAAATTAGAAATCTGATTACAAAATAATTTTTGAATACAAATTAAAAAAATCAATTATTTGTATGGACACTAGCAAAGCAATTAATACATAAAATTTCGGTATCTGGAAAATATTTGGAGTTATTAACACGATTTTATTTAATTGTTTTAGAAAC
The DNA here is from genome assembly GCA_949127995.1 of Suillia variegata. Taxonomy (NCBI): domain Eukaryota; kingdom Metazoa; phylum Arthropoda; class Insecta; order Diptera; family Heleomyzidae; genus Suillia; species Suillia variegata. Next base: position 825,143 of record OX421844.1, on the reverse strand, counting down.
CGCTTAATGCCCTCTCACTTCTTAGTCACTTCTCGCCTTGCTCGATCATAATTGAGTAAATCGAAATTTGTTTGGTTCCCAGCGATGGGGAATGCGGGTTGAAGTTGGTGCAATTGTACACAAAGAACACACACATGCAAAGCGTGAAACACATGACATACCACTCCATTCCACCCCATGCCATATCCACTAGACTAAATGAAGTGTCTCTAGTTAAGCCTACGGGACTTGAGCTAAATACTTTTGCAGGTCATTTTATATGACCTTTGGCACTTTTTAGTATATTTCAATGGATAATTAAAATTGCTTACAGAGCAAAAATCATAAAAAAACAAAAAATACAAATTATGAACCACAATTGATTGAATAGAAATTCAAAAAATCATTTCAATCAAAGCGAAACAAATAGCAAACAAATTAGAGAAGCACTTTAAATAATTAAAATGGTATTTCGATTTTTTTTCTATTCGTTCTCGACAAATCACGTGATTGTTTGATTGTAATTTGATGACTTTTTGATTGAACTGCAATTATAGCCGACCTAACCGCCTCACCCTTTTACTAAACGCCCACTTTCAAATGCGGCATCGAACCGCCTCTTGAAATGCAACAAATCAATCGCGCAAAAATACAGCGCAGCGCCGTGCATTAATTGTGAATGTTCGTGACTGGCAACGGATCACGTGCGCCGCCGTTGGCACACTCGCACAGTACGTTTAATATCTTCTTTCTATTCTAGACCAAAAAAACAATTTACAAAGTCAACAAGATAAGTTATACAAATATAGTGAAACTATAATCATTTGCTCTGATTTGATAGTTCCTTTTAAGAGTTTAAATTTTTGTTAAAAAAATATGTAAAAAATCTTTAAAAAAAAAATTTTTCACTGTCTCGAAAGTAATGTTGAAACAATTTTAATTTCAATGGTACTTCGTTACGCGTTACACTTAACAATAAAGTACTGTGCGCGCTGTTCTCGCCGTAATTGTACAAAATTGTTTTGTGTAATTGAAAAGTAGTGTCGGCGACAAAAAAAAAGAAAACAAATCATATAAAAAAATGAAAAGAAAAACTTAAATTGCTGTTGAAACCGGAGCATACATTTTTAAACAGCTGCAATCAATGCTTTTGCTGCCTTTCAACCGACAAAGCGACAGTGAAAGGACATTTTCGTCCTTGAAAAATTTTCATAAAATTTAAATGTGCTTTTAAGTTGGGCGTGGAACGGGATGGGATGGGACGGGACGGGACGGGGGCAGAAGGGCGCTTTTAAATATTTCGAGACCATTTGCTCGTCGGAATGACTTTTTTCATTTAATAGTTAACGTGCCCCGCACATCCTTTTCGCCCAAAATGTATATCCTTATGAAGCTATTTCGTTGAATAATTTTTATAGGAAATCTTCTAGGCTCAGCAAACGCGAGCTCAATGACCCATAAAGCGTTTTCCGCATAAAACCGTCAGCGTTGTTTTCACGGCAGCGGCAGCAGTGTCAGCGAAATTAAATTTGACAGTTTTCACTGTTTTTTCTTTTTTCTTTTTTTTTTGGTCGCCCACTTTTCTTGTGCTGTGCTCCACTTCGAAAATTTTTTTTTAATCATTGGTAGGGTAAAACAAGGGTAGATGGCATATTAATAATTTGTTGGTAAAGTTTAGATTCATTAAGAGAAAATTTTCCCCTTACTTAAAAAAACAACAATTTTAAAAAGTTTTCACTTTTACATATGCTCGATTTAAAGGAAAAAAAATGTTTTTTAAACTAATTCTGCAATGACTTCAGTTAAGATTTCCCAAATGGTTATTAAAAAAACACATTGAAACTCTCACTCTTTGAAGTTTGATAAGATGTATTTTAAGTACTTGTAGTATGGTGTGTGTAGATCATTTCACATTTGAAAAACATCTGAAAAGTTTTTTAAGGACATCATTTTCTGTTTTACCCTATCAAATTTTGGTGTATGAAATTTTGTTTTTAAAATTTTGTTGGTATAATTCCTTCGTCCTTTGTGTTTTTGTTGCTCTTAAAAATATGTATATTTTAATATCCACCAAAGGAGTTGGCTGAACTTTTTTCCTTGGAGGCGGTTGGTTGGCTGCCAGGCTGGATTGCTGGTCTTCGTTGATGTTGTTGTTCACGTAGGGTGAAGGGTGGTAATGGTTTATTTGGGGGGATGGAAAGAGTGTCAGTCAGGGTTGCAGCTTTTGAATAATTGTTTGGCATTTTGAATAATTTAATTTTGCGACTGTTTTTAAGTGTACGAAATGAAATTGTAAATGGAATTTTCTGAGGATTGCATGGAGGCAAAAAAACGGGCACTGGGGTCTTTTAAACAGCGAGTGCTCGTCTCCCAGAAAAAAAGGAGAAAAAGTTTCATTTGAAGGGATTTGCTAAATTTAATTTTGTCAAGGGAGCCAAACTTTTTCGAATTTAAATTAAGAAAGTATTTGCTGCTTATGCTCAAGTTCAAATATTTTGCTCACATTTTCATTAGACGATCAATGTCTTTAGCACGAGTCGTTTTGCTACTCCGGAAGATAGTACAAATCAAATGTCAACTTGTAAACATGCTTTAAGTAAAGTTTTTGTCCAATGGAAAAAAAGTAAAAAAATTTAAACCTCGGATTAGTACATACTCTGACATACAAATGAGCAACTGAAAACAAGTCCTTTCAAAAATTAAAAACAATTTGCATTCACATGATACTATAAATTGCGAACTACGCGAGTAAGCACATTTTACTAAGTAAACGAAATAAATACATTTATAGAACAAAGTAATTCCATTTTTTGGCTTTAAATAACCTACAGTCTTTTTGTGTATAATTTTTTTCGTTTCTCAATACATACATACATACATACATACATACATACATACATACATACATACATACATACATACATACATACATACATACATACATACATACATACAAATAAGTACAGCATCCATGCTGCTTTTAATAATCGCGTATTTTGCACAAAAGAATATTGCTAAGCAGTAAATAAATTAATTGCCATAAATCAGTAAATCCCAAAGGACCACACCTCCTTGAGCATACTTGGGAAGTACTAAGCGACTAAGGACTAAGAAACAAATACCTTTGTAAAGTACTTCTTCAGTATAATAGGAAGAAGAAGAAGAAAAATGTATAGAAGTACAAAGCTAATGATTTCAATGAATCCCTAATATGCTTCTCGCAACAATATTACCGCCGCCAATCGCTCTTTATACATAATTGAGCCTTTGCATACTATTAAGCGAACGTTGAAATACTTTGGACAGCTTCCGTTTGGTCGTTCGGTCTTTCGCTCGTTTGTCCTTTGCTTCTTGTTGAAGCATCACTTCAATAAGGATAATAATTGCGCTTGTCCGCCTGATTCACAGAACAACCAAATTTATTTCGTTGAAATTTAATTGAAAACGGAATTTTGCTTAACAGTTCGTACGCCTTAAAGCAGGCAACAGCGAAGCGTAACTCCGACTGCGACGAATGGGTGGCAGCGTTTTTATTGTTTACAGCGTAGCAGCGGGAGATATAAAATATACGGGCGAGACAAAAGCGAGTTTTGATTAAAGTTTGAAAACTGAATTGAGGAATGTTGTAAGAAGTTGATGAAAAGTTTAGGTAAAGGATAATTAAATGTCTTGATTTTACGTTTAAAAGGACTATCACATCTATACAGCAAACATAAACCACATTTTTCGCTGAACTTGGAAAAGTTCATATTTATTTTAAGATAAAACATTTTTTTCAATATTTGCCTATCAACTGAAATACATTGGAGTAAATATTTTTAATTATAGGTACATTGCAATATTGTTTGAGGATATGTTGAGAATAACAAGTTCATGTTCCGCCAATGGAATGACTGATAAGAACTAACGCTGGATGTTTGAAAAACGCATACAAAGAAAATGTGCATATTCAGAATTGAGAATTTTTTGTACAACTTATGAAATGTAAAGGAACTAAAGGAAGTAGTGCACTTTCTATGTAGTTATTTAATTTGTTATAGGAAAGGAACATAAAAATGGTAGAAACCTAAAAACTCTACAAAACTATGCAAAACCGGAAAGTAGGTGGAGGAAACGATTATTTAAAGTTTGATGCATATACATACATAACTGCACAACCAAATGTACAATACACACATAAACATTGTTCATATAAATCTGTGAACTGGTTAGGTAACACGCATACGTATGCTTTTGTTTATGTGTGGGTTTGTAAAAATGAAAGTGAAATTAGTGGCAGAAAAGAGCAGTGCCAGGCATATAACTGCACTCATCTACCAACACACATTCATACGTACATATGTATGTATATGCATACAAACAAATGAATATATCCTTATAAATGCTAAATCAACAAAACATTAGTTGGAATAATGATGATGGAACATGCATGCTTACCACACATACACAAACAAACCTATATAAACTACCACCATTAGCAGTTATGTGTGTGTGCGCATGTCAGTGTGTTAGTGAATATCCTTGACCGTTATTATGTCTGCAGTTTGGTAGCAGAAACTCACACACACATATATAAAATAAAAAGGAAGCACATACATACATACATACATACATACATACATACATACATACATACATACAAACATACACACATATAAATATAAGTACAAAAGGCAAATAAAGAAATATGTAAAAAAATGATAAAAGACATTGAAAGCGAAGTAAACAAACGAGCAAACGAATGAGCAGACGAACAAGCGCATGAACGAAAAGGACGATGGACGCCGATGAAGCGCACAGTTTAAGGACTTGCCTTGGTGAATCCTTAATTTAGGCGCAGTTCATTTATGAGCAAAGAACTCGCTTGCAAATAAAGCGCACGAAATGAGATTGTAAATAACGGCTGATTGTTTTTTTCCTTATGTGTAGGAATGTGTGTCATACACCAACGTACATATTGTACTCGTATGTGGGAGTGTATATTAGACTGGTTTGAAAATAATTGATTTAAGTTATAATTTTCATCCCCGAACTTTTTATTTCGTAAATTAAATCGCAGTTCTAGAAAATGTTAAAAACGTGATAAAAAAACCGGTCGAGTTTATAATTCGTTTTGAATAAAATATAAAATTCAGTCGTGTCTGGGTATAGTGAGCACCTCGATATAGTGAACACCCAAATTTTTACATAGAGTACTCTAAATAGTGAACAATCGAAATGCTTTTCAAAATTTTCTTCACTATTTGGAGGTTAGGGAATACAATTTTGAAAGAAACTTCAGTCAGATAGCAATTAAAAACACAAAAAAACTCTACTGTCCTTGCAAAAATTAGTTACCTTTATCCAGACATAACTGTATTTCATATTTTTTTGATTGCTTATAGTTTTAATAGTTTTTTTACATTTTTGTTTAAAGTCATAGTTGTTAAATTAGTTGCACGTGTCTTACCAAACCAGTCTCATGTATTTGAATGTATGCATACTTGTGTGTATATGTTAAACCATTTCTACTTTGCTTAAATAATGTCAGTTAAATGCAAATAATAATAAACGTTTGCAATGAAGAAAAATGCTGGTTTAGTAGTTATCGGCGGTCGAGCATGGTTGTGCTTGGTTTATGAATATACTTATACGAGTATACATATGTATGTGTGTATGTATGTGCAAGTATATGGGAAGTATGAATCTTTTGTGTGTGTATGTGTTTTGATGTTTTATAAGCTCACAATGTTTTGCAGCTGTTGGTCATTTAATCGTATGTGTCTGTGTGTATGTCTGTATGCTAATGATGAGCATTTTCCGCTTTTCCCTCGTTTGAGCTTTTCGCCTCGCATTTGACATTTTGTTGATGAAATTATGTGCGAAACAAAACTACTGACGCTCTTCTACTCTGTTGCCGCGGGCACATCGTTCCGCAGTGACGGAAATAATATTTCGTAATTATGAGCGTGTAATATGCAAATTTATGTTATTGACAGTGGCAGCAGTCAGCGGCAAGCAGAGACAGGCAGCTACATAGTAGCAAATAAAATTTAATTAAATGCGAGTGAGTTCCCATGCAAATGTTTGTTAGCGGTCGAAATCGCAAATTATTGCATTTTAGGCTTTGTTAATGCAAAACAAAACATATTTACACAAAGGCAAAAAACTTATATAAAAAAATTAATGAAAACTATAAATTCAGTTAATTAAAATATTTGTATATTAGAGTTTCGGCTACAAACTATTTAAAAATATTTTTTAAGTAGTTTATTATTCGCATTTTGAGAGTTATATTTTATGATTGTGTGTGTTTATATTAAATTAAATCATGAAAAACTGCTTAATTCAAGATTTAAACTTAAACATTTACGAAATGTTTTATTGTTTAAATGTTTATTATTATATTACATTTTACATTTTCTGTTTACAATTTATATTACAAAATATCACATTAAACATGACAACTTAAAGTTATAAAATGTTCGCTCTGTTAAATTTCTATTTACCTTTTCAATACACAATTTCAATAGGATTTCCGCTTAATTTTCGTTTTAATTTTTAAAGACTCCTTGTCGAGCAAGGTAAACATAAAACGTACATCTGAAATACTTTGGCCGGCATTTCTAAGAGTTCATTCACTTGTTCAACACAACAAAGCAAAGCAAAGCAGAGCAGAGCAGAGCAGAGCAGAGCATAGAAGCTCAGCCATGTCGAATTCCCAAGTTAGGTGACCTTCTGACCCATAATTTGGTGTACACTTGGGCACATACATACAAACACACATTCACTTAAACAAGCACGTACATATGTATACTTATAAACAACACTAGTCGCGGTGTTTGTTTTCCGCCTATCTGCCTGTGTTCCCTCCCAGCCGTCTATCATTTGTCTAATGCGCACTGACAGTGTCACAGGATATGCATAATACATGGAACGCTAACAAAAAAAAAAAAAGACACATAAACATATACGCATACTCAAACAAAGAATATGAAATCCAAAAGGAGAATCTTTTTCTTTTCCACTTTTCCAAAGCTAACCTTACTGTAAATTGAGCCTGCCAGGGCCATTCGTGTGACTTAAAGTGGTAAGCATGCGAACACAAGGAGAAAAGAACATGCACATACCTTTAAAGAACCCTTCGATCCTTAGACATGCGCATATTTTATTTACCTGTGAGACTCAAATGTCCAATCATTTTCGCATAAGTATTTTAACACAAATTTATAAAATACTGCGAATTTACTCTTCAGACTTGTGATTCCTCAATATACTCGTACATGAAGGAGCTGAGGTTAATGGCACAGTACTGTGATGTAGCATATATCTAAATATTATTACTTTTTTATATATTGTATATAACACACTTAGAATTTGATTCGAATTTTTTAAATATCATATGATCTTCACATCCTTAAATGCCAATGCCTTTTAAAGTTTATAGACTAAAAAAAAATAATGAAATAATATAATAAAGTGTTTGTACTGTGTTACAGTTGCTTTGATTTTCAGGGGTAATGGACGCACTAAATGACTACGTCTGTCTACGACGATAAATTTAATTTGCAATGTCTCAAAGTATCCCAAAGTATCGAATATTGGAATAAATTTGAGTGGAACGTTTTTTTATTTTTGCATGCATAATGCAGCTAATAAAAAAAAAATATTTTTAAATTTGCAATTCACTTTGTCTGCCGCTGACAAAAGCAGAAAACACTGTACGCAAAATTAAAAGGTTCTCGACATAAAAGTTGAAAATTTCACTGTGAAAACAAAGAACACAAAAAAAAGGAAAATGAAATACTAAATTAATGCAAAGCAAAATAAATAAGGAAAATCTGTTATGAAATCTGTACAATCATTGCCGTTTGTGGTCACTGCGCAGTTAAGCGCCGAAATGTAGGCAACAGAAGTTAAACGAATTGCTTGTGCTGGCATACATTTACTCGTAGTTGTTGGTCAGTGGTAGAATTTCTCCTAATTACCATTGCAAGAACAGGAAGCAAACTAAACGTTTAAATTAGAAAGCAATTAAGTGGCTTACCTCCACTCGCTCGCTCGCTCGTTCAGTCGCTAGTTCAAACTATTTAAATACCTTTTTGAAAATAAAGCAATTAACGCCGTTTTCCAGCCCAACCTCCAACCAAAAGATTTGAGAACAGGGAAAAATACCGCCCGAAACTATTCAACCAAATAAGCAGTACTTTGGCTCTGACTTAATTACACATATCCTTTCTAATATCCTTTTTTGGCCAAAAACGAAAACCAAAATTTACATAAAAATTAAGCGTAGCACCGTCCGCCGAGTCAAGAGCTTTTGTTTTCGCATTTTACTTTGTATGTTTGCTTGTCTGCCTGTCTGTCTGTCTGTCTGTCTGTCTGTCGCTCTGCCTGTTCGTTGTTGTTGTGTGCAAACGTAATCTTCATAAACTTTCACCTGGTCGCAAGGACAATCCCTGCCAGGATAATTATCAGTTGCGACAAACACAACGACAAGCAACAACAAAAAAGGTACCAGCACTCAAAAAAAAACATTAAAATTCAACTTTTTAAACTAACAAGACTGATTTTTAAAAACCAGTCAAATATAATTATATGATAAAATTGTTTCTATATTAATATTCTAGTTTGATTTTCTAACGAGAAATTAAATTTTTATAAGCGATATTTTAAATTAAGAAATCTGCTCAGTGTGCCTGTAACACAAACAACAAAACGCGCGTGTAAAGTTAACAGAATTTTTTTCATTATTCAGTGCTGCGGCGAAGCGGAAGAGTGAATGACATTGGTCGCCTTCACTATTGCCATTTAAGTCCCGCCAATGTCATCTGTGGAAATTTAAATGAACACTGTGAAAAGTGAGGGGGCGAAAAACAAGTAGGGGAGAGCGAGAGGTGCGATTGGGCAGGTTCAAATTGTATGCTTAAATAATTGCAGGTATTTACAAAAGCCGAAAGCGGCAGCAGAAGCAGCGCGCCACGTCTATTTGAACAACAAATTTATTGCATAATTCTGGGCGCACGTGTATTGATTGCGTGAAGCAATGCCAACCAAAGCGATTCGAAATGATTTTCTTAATTTGTTTAATTACACTTAAGTATTTCCAAAAAACGAAATAAATATTCGACCCTTACAGAAAAGTAAATTTGTTTCAAAAGTATGTTTAAAAACGTGTAACAATAAAATAAACTTAAATATTATATATTATAATATAATTTATGTGTAGTTTGGTATATAAGTTATCGTCAGGCATTTGAATAAATTAATTAAATATTTAAAAAAAAATGCAATAAAATGAAAATAAAAAAGTGATTTGCATAATTCAGCACGAAATACAATGAAAAAGTTTAATTTATTGACTTATATAAATCAAATAATATTTGCATACTAATGCAAGCAAGTACACAAAGGTTTTTTATATATTTAATTTTAATAAAATTTAATTTTGTAAATAATGCAAATTAGCCCCAACGTAAAAAAATCGAATTGGCCTTTTTACACACGCGATATACGCGCTGCATATATTGTATGAGCCACAAATTTTTTCTTAGGCTCCCGATTTACGTACTTTCAAATGGATTTTTTCGTTTTGTTAAAAAAGAAGAAACCATAAATTTTAAGCTAATATGTTATACGACTCAGAATTTTGGACCTTACCTAATAAAGCTTTCAGAATGCATTGTACATTACAAATAGAACAGTTTTCGATTCATCGAATTTCGAACAAATTTATAATATTTTATTTTTTTTAATGTTAATTCAATTGTATTTATTGAAGATTGTATAGAATTTATTATACTGAGTCTTAAGGACTTTCGGAAAGAAAGTCGTTCCAGAGAATATCAAATGAAATAAAGATTTGTTCAAGGACACTCAGCCAAACTATTACAAGCCAATATGCTCGCATGGCAGCTAAGTAAAGTTATAAGGACACAACAATGAGAACTCATCAAAATCAATCCCAGCAAAGCTTTTAATTTTAGCAAATTCTAGCAGTTTTCTGTCTTCTTCCGCAAAACGAATGAACGAACAAACGAACGAACGAACAACAAAAAGGATAACGCGCAGTACTAATACTAAAATACGTAAAATACAAATACAAACATCATCAGCGACAACTCTTAATTCCCATACAATTGCAATCCAATCAATGTCACTTCAGCAGCGTAGTACAACAACAAGGAGAGTGGAAGGGAGAGAGAGGGTTGGTTTGGGTTGGGTTGGGGTGTTGGGTGCATGGATATATCTGCTCATGCGAAATTGTATCCGGCAGTAAATCCGCAGCGACGACAAGTCAGAAAAAGCGTCCGTCTTAAGTGCAAAAGCGACGGATGGAAAGAAGTGCAAAAATAAAACAGAAATAAATAGCGAAGACGATGGTGGAGCGGTACGACGACGACATTGTAATTGCAAAATCGAATTGAGCAGCGCCTCGCCAGATACCACCACCTCTCGCGGGCGTAAGTAAGCGGAAGCACGGAAGCAACGGAATTCCGCATCCGGCAAATAAAATAAATCCAACAATTGCTGTTGCTACTCCAGTTTCTGTTCCAGCGGTTCCTCCCGCTCTAACGAATTTTATTTGAAGTGTCGCGCGCAGCGAGCGCATTAAGCACCTTCGAAGACGTTGGCGCACAGCACTCTGATGTTAAGCAAAATGTCAACTTATTACCAAATTGCCAAATACTGTAATATTTTACAAAAAAAAAAAAAAAATATCTTTTTTCAAAGAATCCTCTAAACTAAATAAATTAATCTTGTGAAATTAGTTTAAATGCTTTGAAATTGGTATTCACTTTGTTTGTGAAGATTTAAAATTGGTTTTAGTTTTTGAAGTACTGTGCGGCAAAGAAGGGAGACGTCTGTGACTGTAGTTCGATTCGCATTATCCTTTAAAAAGGATGTGATTGAAATCAGCTTCTTGTGACTTTGTAGTCGTCGCTGTCGTATGCTGTTATCGTTGTTCTTGTTCGTGTTGTTTTGGCTCTTTTTATATTTTATATTTTCTTTTTCGTAATATTTTTATTTGTAGTTCTTCTTGCTTTGTTGACTTTACTCTGCTTTCCAATTTGCTCGTTTTGTTTAATTTTTCGCTTTGATTTAGAATTTGCTCCTTGCTTTGCATTGTCAGGCGTGCGTCGTCTTTGTATTTCCTTTTTTCTTAATATATTTTTTATCTTGTGGATATTATTTCTTGCACGGTACTAATCTGTGCGCTTTATGCCAACGCTTGAAAGGATTAACAAGTTTCCTTTTGTTGTGAAAATCAAAACTGAAGAGCGGTGGCTGCTTCGATAATCGCCGCACAGCATTGATTCGTCTCAATGAACGCCAGGGAAGCTTTTGAGTGAAGGATTATGTGTTTGTATATTCAGTGCCATGTGCCATCGGTATGTATACATATACATAAATTTTGATATATATAAATTTCAATGTGGATTTTAAATGTACGTGTTAAAGATATTTACAGGGTTCAAAATTGATTCATCGAACATGTCAAACACCTTCTCATAAAAAATAAGAGCCCTAAATCCAAATGACTTTTTTATAGCTAACATTATTTTTTTTTTTTTTGTTTTTTTGTACAGCGATATATAGAAATGAAATTCTTGGCTGTACTTATAGTTATAATTTATCTAAAACGAATTTCGATGTAAATAACTGAAATTGAATTCCTGATTGTTCTTAAATATTAAATTCACCCACTTCAACTCCATTCTTTTAGCGTTTGACGCCCTTATTGCGCAAATGATTGAATTGAAGTCATTCAATTGAACCAGAAGAGCAAGAACCAGCATCCTTTGTGACCCGTCGTTGTTGTTGGTCATTTGCTATGCTCTAACTATGATTAATGAAAGGCTTTTTGCCAGTTTATTTCTAAGCATCCTTCAAAAACTACGTTAGGAGTTGAACGAACGAACCGGCCGGCCGGACAACGCGACGTGCTCGCCTTGAGGATTGCATGACACATCTACACATGTTCCGAGGTTCACTTGGCGATAGTTGGGCGCCTTTAATTTGATGAGGAAACCCATAGTCGTCGTCGTTGTTGAACTCATCGGAGTAGACGGAGTCGTCGGAATCGGTGTATGTCATTCATCATTATGAAAATTGGAAAATAGAAAATAGAAAATTAAAAACTGAAAAATGAAATGAAAGTAGTTGATTACATTTCGTATGCCGAAAGGCTTAGACCAGCATTTCGTTGGGTTTAGGTTTCGCCTTGGCGCTTGTAAATTTTGATAATTTTGAGATATTTCGGCTGAAAGGATTATTTGGAGCGAGAGTGGTTTTAAGCAAATTGCTGTTTGTATGTGTGCGTTGGTGAAATAGTATTAAGAGTGCGCTACGAGTAATTTCAATAAAATGTCTTTCAACAGCAGCCAGTTATATTGAAGATGATGGAAGTTCCAGGAATTTCTTTATTAAATTTGAATGCCAATTAAAAAAATTACAACTTGTTTAATTAATTATTTGAGTTATTTATATTTATTTGAAGAATTTAATGTTTTTGTTTTTGGGTTTTAAACGAAAGGTAATCACTAGGTTGAATAGTAGCTACGGTAATCTGCTAAAGAAAACTACTAAAGCGCGAACAGCTGCCAACACTCAAACTAATAAACTTGCACTAATACACAGATACACACACACACACACAGTGACAACGTCAGCAACTGCTGACTGACATAAATCCTTTTCGCAACTAATTAATGTTAATTTTCGGCTTCATTTCAAGCTGCTTCAGCTTTTTCTTCTTCTTCGTCATCTTCGCATATTAATATAACTAATGTACGCTCAAACACACACTGAGGCACACAGTCAAACGCATTTACATTAGAGTGTTTGGTACAATCTAAGGTTTTACAATTTAATGAAAAACTTCTTCATTATTTGATTTAATTAGACAGAAGCCGCTTAAATATTTCTGAAGATAAAAAACTTTTGTGCAACGTTGTATTTTGTTTGTATTTTAATTTTCAAATATTTCGTTTTGGTATTGAAGTTTAATATCGAATTTACATTGCATACATATTGTACAACAAATCAAATTGTTTTTGCTGTCCACAAAAACATTTTGTTGTATGTATGAAACACTCTTATGTGTTGTTACTGCTGTTGGCATATTGTGAGCGTTATTCTAGTTTGCTGAAACAAAAAATAAGAAAAATATAAAAAGAAACATAGATTCGACTGTTGCGAGCGTTTTTTGACAATGTTGATGGATTACTTTAACTGAATCCATTAACGAAACGAAATTTTACCGATTTATTTTTTTTCTTTCTTGTCAAAAGGCGCGCTTACTTCCTTTTTATCTTTCGCGACACTGTTGCTTGTTAACTCTTGCTGCCGCTCCTGCTAATGCGACTAATGAAATCCTTTTGAAGTTTCCATTTTTTGGGGTTTGCTTTCTTTAAGCAAAAGAAATTCTGCCAACACGAAATTTCATTTTTTTCTTGTCTGGAATTTTTCTTCTTTTGTTTTTGTTGGTTATAGAAAATTATCGGCGCTTTATTCGTTAAAGACAACGGCGCATGTTAATAACGTTTTCTTTTCCTCAATCGTCTTTTGATAACTTAATAGGACATCTGGTTATCTTTACCTCCTTAATTCGCGCGGCTCTACTTGATCGGATTTAGAAAAAGTTCCATATCAGTTGTTTTACATCCTTAGCAGGGAGCAAAAGTTACCTTGTATCTCTGTTCATTTTTCAGGAAATTGAAAAGAATTCAGTTTTAGCTGATATTAAACATTTTTTAATTAATAGAATCCAAGAATTGTGAAATTTTGGTACAATTTGTGTTCGATTATTCGGGTACTATACTCGTATGACCCTGGTGAAGGTGCTTTTGTTTTTCATGCACATAATTTAATTTTGATGGGGGTCAAGTAGCCCCTCCATAAAAAATAACACCTACGTCCAATGTTGCCGGCTGCGTGCGGTAATCCTTGGCGTTGTTTTCATGTGTTTTTATTATTTCTTTGCAAAGAATATTTCGCATTTTTGAATTTTTGAATATGCCACCAGACCGTAAAACCAAAATAATGCGCAGCACAGACGTACTTGCTCGACTCAAAGTAACTTTTGTTCTTTTTCTTTGCTGCTCTTTTCTGCTGCTTTTCTTGTTTTTGAATTTTTTACTTTTGGCTAAGTAGGTGTGGCTTGGGGTTTACTTATGTGATTTGGGCACAAATATCAAATTAATTTTTCAACTGTCTTCTTTTCACTTCTTTTACTTGTTCTGGCTGTGAAAGTGACACGTGTGCAACGTTTGTTGAGCCATCCTTCTTCGGCCCTTTTTATCCCGGTACTCGCGAACATTTTTTTTTTTACTTTTTTGCTTCTTCTTTGGTTTGTCATAACAAAAAGTTTAAGTTTTCACTTCGGGGAAAGTTCTTTTCGAATTTTTGTATAAAGAGAAATTTGGCTTGAGGGAATTTGGTTGAAAAGTGGAAATAAATTCCTTTAAAAGTAGCTTTTCATATGAAATGAAATTGCATTGAAATGCGAAATGCTTTAAGTGAAAATTCCTGTCTGGAAATCGATAAGCGGGAAGCTACTCGGAATCAAGAAGTGTTTCTCATAAAAGGAAACAACTTAATTATATAAAAAAATGATCATTCAATTTAAAACTATATTTAAATAGCCAGCGTTGCTCGTATTTTGTTATGAATATAACTATATGAGCGATAATTAGTAAGTTACGACAGATACTATTACAACTAGTTGTAGTAGTTGTACTTGCAGTAGTTGTAGTTAATAAATATTATTTTTTTTAATTATGTATATAAAAACATATTTTACTATTTAACGGTTTTGTTAGTGCATTTATTTGTAAAAAAAACTTAAAAACAAGCTAAGAAAACCTTGAATTGCTTTGATCTTTAAATGAAGATAAGCCACGCCTAATTAAGTTAATCGCGTCGCTATTTGTGTGTGTATGTTCAAATGTGAGGGTATTTGTACAAAAGTTTGTGTGGGTGTATGTGTGTGTTTTTAGCACTTGTGGCTTGTGCTTGTGTTTAACCACTACAAACGCACCATTTTAATTGACAATAATTAAGCGAAATAATTACCCAGCGACATTAGCTGGAGCAGCAGCTACCGCCGTTATTAAGTATATTTAAGTTGATTGCTTGTCTTCCTCCTCATCCTTCTCTCAAGCGCAATAGCGACACGCGGCGCGGTGGTAAAGCGCAAATAAAATTTATTAGCACATAATTTGAGGCATGTGCTAAAATCTATTGAAATAAAAACGCACAAACGCAAACACATACACACGCACACACTATCCACGCACACACTATAAGACAATTTAATTGAAGCGTTTTTTGTGCACGCTTGTAAATCTTTAAAATGTTGGTCTGGTGAATAATCAGAAATTGTTTAAACGATATGTTGAAGAATGTTGAATTACAAATAGTTGGAAACATTCGATTTTTTTACATTTTCTTGGTTATGAAATATAATATATATTTAAAAATTCTTTTCTATTAAAAAAATACAGATTTGCCCAGAATATACAAAGATACATATATGTTAAAAAATATATTGTTTAATATTATATATAAATAAAATGTATATTTTTAAGTTAATACATAAATACAAATTTGATATGTTTGTATAAAATCCGGTCTGTGTTCTTTAATTATCGTATAGAAATCTTTTCGATGTCATTTGAACAAATGCAATCATAATCACACACTTGCTAAACACGAATATGATGTCAATAAAAAATGCTGCATCGCGTTACAAAAACTCACAAACGCATGCAAAGTGTTTAAATTATGAAAGCATGCTTTTAGGCGCACGCATGTCAAATAGTGCAAATTCCCTGTCTGGTCGCCATTGTGTGCTGATGTGTCAATGTTTTCTAGCAGCACAGCTACAGTGTGCAAATTAAATGTAGCTGTTTATTTGTTGTTGTTGGCACTTATGACTATGACAGAACGCATTGGCGCGCTGCGTGAGTAAAAAACAGATATGAGCGTTTTTCTTTACATTTGTAAAAATTTATGTTAAAACTAAAAAAAAAACATCGTGCGAGATCGATATTGTAGAAAATTGTAAGTGAACTCTTTTCTATAAAGTAAAAAAAAAACACAAATTTCTGTTTTCATGCAAATACATCCACACCACACATCTCACACACAAACTCTTTAACGCTGCAATTTGCAGTGCTGCTGGCTGCACGATGTCTGCCCTTGCGGCATTGAAACTTCGTTGCATATTTTGCAATTTTGTTCCATTTTCGCATTTTCGCATTTTGGGTTAACTATTTTCTTCGTTCTGCTTCGGGGGCTAGAATTTAGGCTCTAGCGAGAAGCGATTGTTGTGTTTCAATGCGCAATTAATATTACAGCGTATTTGCGTGTATGTGGATGTATGTGCAGTTTGGTTTAGCAATATGCCATTACAACACAATGAAGTACCCAATTTGTTAAGAAGAGAATTCCACCGATTTCGAATGCTTCGAAAAAAAATTGGTATTTTTATATGTTTCAAAAAAAAAATGTAAATGATACCTTTTCTCAATTTTGTATATCCGCTTGTTTGAAACTTTCAATTTTCGAACAATTTTACCTATGGGTCCAAATTTATCTGAAACCGATTGTATCTTAAATTGATCCGTTTTTACTTTACTCTTCACTAGAGAAGCGGGTGCGGCAGAAAGAGAGACTCGTCACAAAGCAAAAGTAACCACACCACGCAAAACTGCTGCCCCGGGCCGTAATAATTGTTTCGTTTCTGAAGCCAGCGGCAAATTTACGATTTGGTGTATGTGTGCGTTTCTGCATAATGATACAATTTCATATTGTCCATTGTGTATGTGAGTGTGTGTGTGTGTGTGTGTGTGGAAGGCGACGCCACAATAGCAACTTCGTGCGAGATCGATTTTTGACTTTATTAAGTTGCATGCGTATGCGTGTGTGGGTTCATTTAGACAATTGCCTTATAGCGGTAAATTGACCCTCTTTCTCTTTTTTCTCTATTCGTGTCTGTGAGCTGCCTGAGAGTAGTAAGTTTGAAAATACCCTGCAGGGAAACTCAATCTAGCTACAAAAATGTTTCAGTTCTGCTACCAGTCCTATTCTAGAGATAATTGAACTAATCTAAAAATGACTAGAGTTATACTAGCAAAAAAGGCAACAAATTGGGATCAAATTTAATGAAATACTTTTTGATGATTTAACACACGAAAATTAACATACAAGACATCTTAGTATGATTTTTTTCATTCTAATATCTTGGTACGGAAAACGGAAATTTAAAAATATAATTTTTTTGTTTAATGTTCTACAACTCATTTGATTGTCATTAATTTTTTTTAGATGCAATAATATATATATATATATATATATACACTATATCGCATATACTATATAACATCCCTGATGTTGAATTCACCAGTTGTTTCTATTGGAAAGTGATAGAAGATGGACCATTGGTGTTGGAAATGTAGTTCAAAATTAGTCTTATTCCCCGCAGGGTAACTGTGCCTGTCTTCTATCGTGTAACAGTAAATGCGTTCGGAATAAGGCAGAAAGCACGTTAACAGCTGTTGTGTATATGTATTATGACTATATTGTTTGTAAATTTGTAATTTTCGGACGATTTTCAGCAATAAAAATTCATTTCGTTGGATTTATCAAATCAATTCGCTTTCCTGTTTAAAAAAAATCAACGTCATTTCCATTTGTAAGTCAAGCTTTCTAGTACAAGAGTAAAAAAAATATTTTTGGTTAAATAAATTGACATGGAAAATAATAGAAAAGTGGTAAGAAAACATAATTTTGAAAAATATTTTACTTAAATCATTTTTAATCATCATAATTCAGAAATAATAAAACAAATGGAAAATAAAAACTCAACTTTCCGAAAATTTTTTTGAAAATGTATTAATCAATATTAAATATGTGTAAAAATGAAAATCGGCCAATTTTTATTTTGGCTTTTTTGTTTGCGTTTCTTCTAAAAATATTTCTCATATCTGCGAACTGACAGAAATTTTAATTGTTTCTAAATATTATTTAAGTTATTCTTTCTCTTACATTTGTATTTGTGCATGAATGTCAACACGAATTATGCAAGAAAAATTTAATTTGTGCAAAGTAAACAACTTTATTTTATTTCCAGCCAAATTAACAAATTTATGCAAAAGAACAACTTTAATAAAACGAAAAACACAAACAAAAAATACAGAAAAAAAATAAGCGAAGCTAAACAGAAAATGACGACGTCTTTCTTGGCTTGTGCTATTTTACCGTATTTCCGTCTCTAACTCTGACGCGGGCGCCCATTTGCCTCTCAAATTTAGACATAAGCGTCCTTGCCCAAATCAAAAAAAAGTGAATAAAAAAGAAAAACCAAAACAAAAATAAAAATAAAGACAAAAACAAAGTGCAAAGAACGTTTGTGACACACAGACACACACGTAAAAACACGGACGAAACAAAACAAAACGCACCATAAAAGAGAGAAATCATAAATCATTTTTCGACAGACAATGAAGGCGCAAAACGAAATGAAACAGGGAAGGGGAGCGGAGCGGAGTAACGAATAAGCGCGCTCAAATGGCTCCGGCTACATTCAAAGTTGCTTTTGTGTCCTTGAAGATTGTGCGTGTCTGCTTTTACGAGTGTGCGTGTGTGTTTCTTATTTCTGTGCGTGGTTGTGTGCGAGCGGCACAAAGCCAGCCGCTGACGGTTTATGCAATATATACCCAAGCGTATTTGTTTATGTACAAACATGTGTGTGTGTGTTGAGTAGGTTGCTTTTTAGCAAATTTTACATCTATATATTTCTCTTTTAAGTGTTGTTTTTTATTAAAAACAAAATTTTTAAAATAAATATATCGAAAAATTTCAATTAGCATTTATATTAATAATTTTTAATTATTCCATAAAAAATATATATTGTCCAACTAAAAAGTCACACTTTTGTTTGGAAACCAGTCTAATGTCCAAGTGTACGAGATGTGTGTATTTGCTCTTTACTCTTGTGGTGAATATTTTGTATGTCTTTGCCAGCCATTGTACAGCTAATTCGCATATTATCATATTAGGAGTAAAAAAGAATCACAAAAAAAACAAAAACAAAAAAAAGCTGAGCCGCTTATTTCATTCAAACATTTAAATATGCGGCTGTGAGCATAAAAATAACGTCTTTAAGCGATAACCAATTTGTTTAATAATATGAGACGTGCGTGGGAAAGCATAAAGTATGATTTTATGATTTTATGATATTTTTATTTTTTCCTTTATCAGACATAATACTCGTATTTGTATCTGAATATCACTCATTCGGCAAAGCGTTACAAATCCAATTCGAGCACTTCAACTACGAGTACAGTTTAACCTTTCGTGCTGGGGTCAAATGCTTTGCATTTGACCTCTAATTTCTTTGGCCTCAAATGTTGCATGTAGTTAATTGTGGATGTGTGTAATTTATAATCAAAGAGCAAAGCATAATTGCATTTGTTGTTACAGCGAATACCTCTAATTCAAATACAGGCGTAAAATATATTAAAAAGCGTACATTTAAATGTTTGTAGTAATGTGAAGGTGTCGGTATATTTTCAGTTAACTTTTAGAAAAATTATTATAATTTATATTTTGTTCACGTTTTTTTTAGAATCCAGTTTGAATAAATTTTTTAATTTTAATTTAATATAAAAAACATTTTATTTCCATAAAATATTTTAAAAAATATCGAATGTTGTTATAATTACTTAATTTCTTACTATATGACAGTGTTTCAAAACGTTTGTTTTTTAACTTTTCAAAAACATTCACTGATCAGTATTAAAATTGATACATTTTCTGTTAACAAATTTCTTTAGTTAAATAAATGAAATTTTATCTCATTCTTCGCTTTTTTTTCGCTTATTTCTCTAACACTTTAAAGAAATCCTTTTGCGTGTTTTCTACATGCATTCGATGAGCAGTGCGCACAAAAACAAAGGAAAACACGAACACATAGAAATACTCAAACACATAGAGTGCACAAGTTTTTAGCCAAAATATTGCAAATAATGGTTGGAAAGAAGAAACGTATAAACCGCAAAAAAAATCGCAAAAAGAAAGAAATCCAAATCGCGCATATATTTAAAACCACTCTAATGGAAATATATACTCTCTGCACACAATTATAGACAAGCGGCAAAATGCATATTATTACAAAAAAAAATAACAATACAAAAATGCAAAAAGAAAGGAAGTGAGCAGAATAAAAGAAGCAAAGGAGAAACGCAAAACGAAAATAAAAGCTTAAGCATAAACATAAATGTCATGCATGTCATGAAGTAATGTCATGAATATGTGTGGCAGTGTGACAGCCACGGCACGGCGCACAATGATACCCATACACATACACATTTAAGTACAGAAATAATATAATACAAAGTTGCATAGCCTTAACCCGCGCGCATATTGATATGTAAATGTGTGCGTGTATGTTGCACAATAACAGACAAATAACTGTACCATTACAGCATTTATTTATTTTTTTCTAATATTATTTAAAAATTAAAAATCAATTGTGTTTTGACTTCTTCATAGTTGATCTATTTAAAACAATAAAAACTAAAAATATATACAATGTTAACAAATTTTTTAAAAATGATGTTGTTTTGTATTTATTGCACGCCACTGTAAAATTGTATGTGTGCGTGGTTGTGTATCAAATGTAACGCGTGTATTTGCCTCTATGCACGATCCTGCGTGCTGCGCTGCTTTGGTCTTTATTTTGCTGCTCATTTGTGTGGAAATTCACATCCTTCTCTTCTCTTCTCCTTCTTCCTTCCCTTTTTTATATGCATCTACTGCTTCCGCCTCTTAGTGTTTGTAGACTAAAATAAACAGCTTCAAATATTTAAGCATAGCAATTTTATAGGCGGAACCGCAAGTTGTTGAACTTTTAAGAAATTGATATGGCACTCGTAGATACATATATGAATTTATATATTTACATATGTATGTAATTGAAGTAAATAACTTGTGTACTTCAATTTCTCGTTGGCACTTTTTTTAATTTTGTTTTTGATTCATATTTTGTAAATAGTCAGAAATATGATTAAAACTTACAATTCGAATTTTACATGAAAATTTGAATGAAAATACTGAGCGGATTTCTGTACGTTTTGAAAATCCTTTTTCTCAACTTAATCTTACCACACGCGCACAAACTCAAATAGGTGGAGAACATCCTGCCAAAAGGATAACAAAGCTTCCATAAACACACTTACAAATACAAACACACACACACACACACACGATGCTCCGCATGTGTTTAGCAAATATTTGCATTCTTAAGCACACGCTTTTTTACACTTTCGCATTTTTACGCTTTGTTATGCTTTTCCGTCCTCCTTGAGGGTTCTGCCCGCCACTTTATAGTATTTCTTCTCGCAATTGGAGGCATTTTCAGGAT
Source organism: Suillia variegata (assembly GCA_949127995.1). NCBI lineage: Eukaryota > Metazoa > Arthropoda > Insecta > Diptera > Heleomyzidae > Suillia > Suillia variegata. The sequence goes on along the minus strand of OX421844.1, from coordinate 803,752 downwards.
AACAAGGATAATACAGAGAAAAAGATAGCGCAAAATAAAACAGCCTTTCTGTCCAAAACAATACAAACTACACTCGAAAACATAAGAAGTTACACGCACATTTGTACGACTCAAATTCAGAATTTTTTTTAAGAATTTGTTGTTTTAGAATGAAAAATTTAAAAGATGTAGAATACACATAAACGCTAAATGTTAAAATAAAGCGGCATATGGAATGGCTGATAAGAAGATGTATGCGTATGTGGTTTTTATAAATTTTTGTTGTGTTTGTGCTTGTGTACTGCGTATGTGTAGTGTTAGTAAATTATTTTATACGATTTTCACAAAATACCATAAGTTTTGCATTTGAAGAATTTTGGAAAACAGGGGAAATTATATATTAGACATCTGAAGAGATCAAATTAAGCTAATAACTCGAATGAAAATTTGTTTAAGAGTACATGAGTTTTGTTGTTATTTAGTTTCATGAAAACCGAATTGCATTTAAATATTTTTGAGGACACATGTAGGTTCTGAAGAAATAAATAGATTACCCCATGAACTTATGTGCTTGGTAATACTCTATTCCTATTGGATGAGCAAACAATAAAATGTAAAAAGCAGAATAAAAAACTGTTGTTCGGTTTTATTTTATGAGCAAACAAAAATCAAAACTGAATACTTAATTTTCCACTTTACCAGTTTTCCTGGAAGACAGACTCGTCGCAATCTTATTTTCGTACTTAATAACCCCAATCTAAAAAGTTTTATCAAAATCTTTTTTGCCATTTACAATATAAAGAACAAAATCGGCAAAAACTTGTACGTTTAAAAAAATGATTGACTGTGCCCATTTACGCTCACAAAAATAGTTTTACAAAAATCTTGGTAGGCTTATAGCCAATATGCAAAAAACCCACTTAAGACCCAGATTTCGGCCACTTGACGGACTTTCTCGAGGATAAACCTTAATTTGAACGGAATGAAGAATGATAAAATTAAAAAAACAAAAATCTACGTACAATTGGTTTTCTTTGACTGCTTTAGTATCCATTTGTACTGCTCAAACAACAACAACAACAACAACAACAACAACAACGATTGTTAATACTGAGTTGAAAAAACATTTTGCAGTTAAAATTTCAAAGGATTTGAGTTTCAACATTTCTCCGTCCTTTGTACCGTTCCCCATGAAACACAGTACTTAGATAATTTATGAAACAAATGTTTTATGTATATTTTTTAGAAAACTGGAAATCAAATTTTAAGCCAAAATGTGAATTAAAAAAACTTTTACACTTGTTGGTTTCAAATATTTTATCTTAAATTTCCATTATTAAAAAAGTCGTCTTTTCATTTTTAATATTTTTAAGTACTGTACGATGCCTAGTCATTGGTTCTGTCTGCCACAGCGCAATGTGCTCGATGCGTTTCTAATCAAGTGAGTCGTCGTTATGCGATTCTCCTTGCGATGCAAAAAAGCACGCAGCCGACGCAGAAACAAAAACAGAGACAGAAGAGACAAACACCGACACGGACGCAATTGAACGAAAGCATTCCGCACGTCTTTGTTTGGCAACACATGCCGCCACCGCATGCAGCAACAACAACATGAAAAACACTTTGACAACGAAGATGAATGAGAAGGTAAAAAAACGCAAGCAGTGCATGTCAATATCAATACAGATTAGTGTGGTCCCTCATTTTAAGGTTTTGTATTCCATGTTAGTAGGTTGATTTTTTCAAGTACACATCTCGACTGGTTTTGTTATCTTTTTTGACGTCAATATAAAGACAACTTTTAAACCAGTAATTAACTTAACTTTTATAAACAAATCGAAATGGCTCGTGTCATTAAAATTACAACTTTTGAATTTTTTGATTAATCAAGGAATTAAAAAAAATATTAATTTTATTATGTCACTATAACAATATGTATTCAACTTTTTTAAATTTGATAAAAAATTAATATATTTTTACTAAAATTGACATATTCTTAATTTTAAAGTTAAAGAAATGGTAAATTTCTTCTACGACAGCTATTTGGACGACTCAAATTTGCATATACTTTAATGTTAGAATGCATCAGAAGACTCCATAAAGAAATCGAAATTGCACACAGATCCAAATAAAATAACCAAAATTTAATTTTTGGGTGGACTCATCAACAACTTTTGTTGATGAGGCACTCTTATAAATTCGAGTATGTGTATGAATGAGCGTATATTTCGGCAAAGTAAACCGAAAGTTTAAAGAACTTTTCGTAAGGTTAATGAAAAGTAATGTATGTGTGATTTGTTGGTGCATCGCGTTAAAGACGTTGCCAGTCATTTTAAATTCCACGAAGTTAAATTCTATGCTTGCTAATATTTGCCACTTTTGCAAAACATAAAAATTAACTAAACTCTTTTCAAAGTTTACTTAAAAATAAATTTTCAAGGCGGGATAAGTGTAATAATAAAAAAAAACTTTTACTTTCGCACAGTCAAAAAGTTTCACCGTTGTTGTTGTTGTTGCTGTTGGTATGATAATTGTTGCAACTTGTCTCTCTCTGTCGCTCTGTCGGTCGGTCGGTTGGACTGTCCGTCTTCTTTTCTGTCGCCTTGCTGTCTCCTTTGGGACAATTGACAAAGGACAACTGGACTTAACAGAGACACTGTTGCAACTAATGCGACATTATGAGCGTGCTTCGCTCTTGGAAAGATTGTAATTTTGTTGTTGCGCAGAAATATTTTAGAAAGTTTGGCATGAGATACTTTTCTACTTTTTATCGAATTAAATAGCACTCATACCACAAGAGGTACACAAAGAGATTAAAAAGTTTGAATTGGCAGAGCTAAACAATTTTACATTGCTTCGGCACTGAATTGTGGTAAGTAATTTAAAAAAAATCGATTTAAAATAATCAAAAGTCGACAAAATTTTATTTTTGAAACTGAAATTTCTCAGTGAAATTAATTAAACCTTTAGAACGTGTAACTAATACTTTAATAAACTAAATCTTTGGGCCAATGAATAAAACTTTATTTGCTATTTGAAGCAAACAAAAAAAAACATTTTAGTACATTTCTTTAAGAATTATTTTAAGCGGCAAATCCCTTGAGTATTTGAGGCGATAAGCAGCCACAGAACAGCAGTAACACGCCCCCTTCTAACACGCCTTCACAAAAGGAAAAACTAAAACGCTTTCTTGTCGCTGTTGCTGTTGCTGCTACTGCTACTGCGAAGCGAGTCAACTTGGAATTGCTTTATTTCCCACCGCAAAAACAGCGCTCAAAGGATTAAGTAGCTCGCTGGCTGCAAATGTTCGTATGATGTCTATGTGCGTGTGTGTAAGCGTCAGTGTAAGTGTTTGTATTGCTCTCTCAGTTCTTAAACGAACAATTTTACTGCAATGGCCAACGATTATGGTAGCTGAATATAAATTGAGGAATTAAGCAAAAGTAATGCAAAAGTAAAGCGAAAGAAATTTTTGTTTCGTTTCGTTTTCTCAGCAACAAAAAAACAAGCAAAAAATACAAAACTGTACACTTGAACAAAAATAAAAAAAAATTTGACATCTATATTAACATATCAAAATTAGATTTTAAAAATCAATATTAAACAACGACAGAATAGTACAACAAAAAATTAACAAATTGCAAATGAAATATTTGAGAAATTATTTATCATCTCTGCATAAAGTGCATTTAAAAAATTGTTGTTGCTTAAAATATGCTAGATCCTTTAATGCGGTGTTGTAAATCAGAAATATTTTTTTTGTATATAATAAGATTTTTTTGAGTGTATAAAAGGAAATACGCACAACACAACAAAACAAAACGTCTTCCGGAAATTACGCACCAAACCTTGAGGCTGCACGACCTGTTTCCTTCTTTGTATGCCCCCTCCACAGCCCTTTCGCACTGTTCTGTACCGTGCCGCATCGAACGCTGCTCAACACGAGCGCGCAGTCGAATTGGTTTATATAGTTTCCGTTTCCGGTGAGCGTCGCAGGCGATAAAGTAAATTTTCTTTCGGTAGTACATCCGCCAACAACAACAGAAAAACAACAAACAAACAAACTACAACCACGCTCGGCGGTTGAAAGCCGCCGTCTCGCTTTTAATGTTTTCGCAATGCAATTCTTATTCGTTTTCGTTTCAGCGTTTTTCTTTATTTTGTGTTATATTATTGCGCGCGCTTTTATCCGCTAATACATAAAATAAACGTTATCTGTACGTACTTCAGCGAAAGAAGAAGCAGTACTGTGGAGGTTAATGTACGCCAAAGTTCGGTAGTATGCAAAAGTTCAAAGACATTTTATGGTAGCAGCATGCAAAAAGCCGCGTTAACGCCAAAAGTCAGTTAAAGTATTTGTTGTTGCGAAAAAAATACTTTAAATAAATAATTTATATCAAAAATACAATTCGTTCAATTTTAGTTTAACTCTATTTATAAAATTATAAAAACGAACAATTTTTAAAATGTATTTTGAGAATACGTTTCTAAAGAAAATCTGCCTAAAATTATCACGCCACACGAAATCGTGTCCAGAAATTCAAGAAGACCCAACATAATAAAACAAACACAAACGCAAATCAATAAAAGCAAATTAAATTCAATAGCTCAGCAGAAACGAAAACGAAAGATTACACACACCCACACACGGACTAAAACATAAAATTCAATTAACACATGCAAACACCCAATAGCACACATACAATCATAGATACTCGTACATACATACATACATACATACATACATACATACATACATACATACATACATACATACATACATACATACATACATACATACATACATACATACATACATACATACATACATACATACATATATATTTATTTATATGATGGCCGCTGCTGGCAGGACACTACCTCAAGAAAATGTTCGCAGCTGTAGCAACTCCTTCGAATTGAAGGAGTTACCTCGAAACTGCTTGTAAGCGCATAAAACCAATTGAAAAGACATGAAATACAATAAAAAGAAATTACCAAGGAAAATCATTGAATCATTTAATTAGCGCTTAACTTATCGTGCAGTAGCTGAGTGTGCACGACTTTGCCAAGGACAGACAAAACACATACACATATACGTACAAGTACGACGTAAAAACAATTTCAATTAGTTTTGCTGGTCCACACATACAAATGTAAATGTATTAGTTTTGTTATCGCTGGCATGCGAATAAAAGAGGGAAAAAGTTGTAAAAGCTAAAAAGGGATCTTCACTTATACAATATAATTTTAATTTTAGAATTCATAAAATCTCATCTGAAAATAGCCACAATTAAAAAAAAAATTTTTTTAAATGCAGGGACATTTTCTCCCAATATACACTCTTCAAATTAAATAAAAGCAGGCCACAAATCTGCTGCTGCTGCTAATGCAGATGACAAGAACAACAAGAAACACCAAGACGAGAAGAGGCAGGAAAACAATGGAAACGTTTTGTTGTTTGTCAGAAAAAGAAATCCAATTTCCAACGAACGCGGCCGGCAATGTACGACAAATTAAGACTTTAGCTATAAACAGGACTATAAAGGATATTTTTTGTTATCAAAGCAATAGAAAATTAGTCAGTTTCAAGGTGACGAGAAGGAGTATGACCGGAAACTACAAATTGTTGTGAAAGGCTAAGGGGTATAAATGCAATTAATGTTAACGGCTTAAGTAGCTCCAAGGACTAAAGTGTTAAAGGGCATTTTCGATGTTCCTTATGAAGTCACATTCATATACTTAGATATTTTGCTGAGCAAAAATTCGTATATTTCACAGTTTTCTTTTACGATTCCATGAGCCGTTGTTGCAAATTCAATCAAGAACAGGACATGTCCGCCTGATGTCCTGGCACTAATGAAAAAGCACTCCACACCACTCAGCGCTCTTTCCTCCTTGTTATGTTTTCTTTTTAATTTTCTTTCTTATTCTATGAAGTTTATTTTATTTTATATTTGTTTGCAAAATATTTCAACAGGAAATCATTAATACTGCAGAGTAAATCCTTTTTGTGCACTTCAGGCAGTGCTGAGAAAAAATCATCACGGAATAAATAAATGACTGCTAATCGGCGGAAAATTAACAACATTATTAAAAGTAAATTCTCGACTTTTTGCTTTTAGCAAAAACTTTACGAAAAACATTAAAACAGGATTACTCACATTCGTAATTGTAATTGGTTTTAGTGTTTTTTTTTAATTAATCGCATTTTCGCAATTTTATAAATGAAAACCTCAATTCATAAATTGCTATGGAAAAATTTTGAAAAAAATCGTTCTTTTGTAAATTTTGCGAAATGGGTATTGTTTTAAATAGCTTACTATAGTCAGTTTCACGTTTTTAACCGCTGAGCATACAATCTAGAATAGTTTTTTATTGCAAAAATTAATTTTTAAATTTACGTTGGACTTCGGCTTTCAATTATAAATAATGGAAAAAGAAACCCAAGTTTTTTGAATTGCTTTATAATATTCGTATCGAATACTTTTTAAAATTTTGTATTTTTAACAAGAATTTATGCAATTTTTGTTTTAATTTGAAAAACCAATTTTGTCTTTTAGCCGTTGTGACTTAACCTTAAAGTTGTTTTTTGGTTATATAAATTTGTATAATTATTTTTTCCATTATCCTTTCCACCCTTAATCCTTCGTTAACAAACGCCGCTCAAAGTAAGCCAATTATTTTGCTGAGATTAAGTAAAGAAGAAAGCAAGAATAAATGCAATAGTAAAATCAGCTTATACATGTGTTTGCCGTTCACAGACATACATATGTACTGGATAATATAAAATGCCATACATACTAACTGGTAGGTGCATGTGTGTTTAGGTATATGTATATGTATTTCCGTGTAGTCTTTTGTTGTTTGCAATGAAAAGCGGAATTAATCCGTTTTTTGTTCGGAAGAATACACTTTACAGAAGTAAAAGCAAAAGCAGAAGCAATAGCAAACGAAGAAGAAGATACTTCCACCCATTCACAGTTCACTTTACGCTGCTATTTATTCTGAAACTGAGACTGCGCTTATGACCCTCTTCAGCTTTCATAATAATTCCAAACGTGGTGGTCTGCCGAATTGAGTACAAGCTGGAAATGCCAGCCTCTTGCCCGTTCCCCCTAAATACATAATCCCCAGCCAACCAACCAACCAACCAAACGAGGAGCCCAGTAACTGTAAGCCTTGGTAATTATCTACAAAATGGCCATTAGACGATTAGTGTTTTGTGTTGTTGCTGTTGTTGTAATAGTTTTGGTTGTTGACGTTGCCATCTGATTTGGTAATTGGATTTACAAGCGCAAATCTATTTCAGTATGTGCTTTTTTTCACTCTCTGTTTTCGATTAGTTTCTATTAGCAGACGGAATAGATAAATCAAATCAAAGCACAAGAAATTTAATATGAATAGGCTGAAAGGAGAAAAAATTTAATGAAATATAGAAAATCACATGGAAAAACGTTTGGAGTTTATATGCAAAAAGAAATTAGTAGTGGACAGATGTTTTATATATCAAGGATGGCGAAAAGTAGCTTATATAATCAACTTATATATTGGAGTATGTATCATTTCGGAAATTCCCAGCTTAGTATATACATATATGTAATAATAATAGTTCCACTGCATTTATAATGCAGAATAATACAATTAAAAATTACTTAATGTGGGGCACACAATTACACGATATGAACTTAATTAAATTAACCAATCAGTACTCGCGAATACGCATACACATTGTTACTTAATTCACGTATGCACACACCCACGTCTACATATACAGAGACTGCGCTCGCATATTAACCGCAACATTGTACCGCAATGATAACAATAATTCAATAATGCATCAGTAGTTGTGTGTGCGTGAGTATTTTAGTGCGTATGTATTTTAATTAACCGCTACTTATGCACTTGAATTGCTGCTCTGCGTTTATGCCGGGCCAAAGGTGAAAGTTCTTATTGATGCCCTTCCGCTTCCATTACCAATGCCAGGTAATTACTTCATTTCAATTATGCAGTAATGCGGAAGCAGTGGTTTGACTTTCACAACTTGCGGTTCAATTTAACAATGGACTCAATGCATTTCAGTTTAAGAAAATCGAATTCATTAAGTTCAAATTAAGAACTATCCAAATTATTTGAATTTATTTAATTCCTGTTAGTCTCTTGACGAATATTAATATGTAGTATTACTTTACAATATTGAAATTATTAACCTACAAAATAATGCTTGATTTTGCAAATATTTAAAAACAATTTTAAATCTTTGATTTTTGCTTTAATTTTTCCATAATTTTTGAAGTAAAAATCTAATTCCATTAAAAATTACTTTAAATTATTTTCTGAATTTATGTTAACAATTTTAAAACTGTTTGTTTAAATAATTTATTAAAATGAAATAAATATTATTAGATATGTAAACTATGTATACATACAGTAAAATATAATTTTGTCTTTTGAATTCTTGCGTCAATTGAAGTTCTTTTAACGTTTTTTGTTTTTTTTTGTAAACAGAAAACTGCTTCAGGCACACACACACATTTTGCAGCTCATTGATCACAACAAACTTACAAATTTATTTAAAACCGACAAAAAATTACCGTAACATTCGAGAGCACTTTCCCGATGCAGACTTACGGACAAACAGACTGACAGACATACATAACGTACATATACATATGTAGTGTTTTATATTAACATACATCGTCCGCAGTCATCCTTGCGCAAAAATGTTCATAATAATTTTTTTGCATTTGACAGTCTCAAGGACATTTCATTGGAAATGTTTTTTAAGTGCACTTGAAATGCTTTTATGCAAAATACAAAGGAGCTTTTTTTCTTCGTTCTCTTTTTCATATTTTTTCATTTTAGTATTTAAATGTCTTCTTCATGAAGATGATACTTCCCGATGCAGAGATACGAGGTACATGTGCTGAACGAAGCTGAGCCTAGGGTGTATCGATTATTTTTGAATGCCACATTGTTTTTTAATAAGTTTCGAGTGCTATTGCGAAATGAACTTTATTGATTACTTGTCTGCAATTTGTGGAAATTCTGTGTTGAAATTTAAAACAAATTTAAGTATACTCTGTAAAAAATTTAATTTCTCGAAAAACTAAAATTAAAAATAGTAAGATTTAGTTATGCATTTTGTTTTAAATTTAATGTTTGTGTTATTTAAGAAAAAAATCAATGACATTGTTTATCTCTGCAACAGCGTGCGAAAATAAACTAAAGCTTACCGAACAACAACAAGAACACGTCCTGCTGCTCCTAAATTTGCTGGCGCAGCAGGCTTGGGTGGGTTTCTGTGGTGTGAGTAGAAATAATCTAATTTTCAGCACTAATATCGCTTAGACACGCGAATCGTAAATAATCCAATGTTATTATGACTGCAAAAAAGCACTCATACCAACGATCCTACACATACACATACATTAACTAGTTTATACAAACATATGTGTATTTATATATTTCGCTATGCTAGAAACTAATTTATAAACGATTGCACAGTTTTAGGTACTGATCATATTAAAAAAAATGGCGATCAATTCAATATGCCTCTGCCGAAAAAATTATGTTTCCAAATTCTTACGAGCGATATTTTTAAGTTTGAGTTTACCAGAAGTAGCATGACGATTCGATTGGTTCAACTAACGATTCAGATTTTGGTGCGAGAAAAACTGTGTTGTAACAGTTTGCTACGGAAAATTTAATACACAAATATGTATATAGGAACTTTTATATAGTTTTTTTCGAATAAAATGCCTAAATATCATATAATTTACAGAGATAGCTAAAACTGCATATTTTTCGTTGAATAGAATCAAACATCCATATTCTTTGTAACAAATATTGACATATTGTCACAACGAAAGAACATATTTCATCGTTCGTCAGAGTTTTGAAACATCATATTCTTTGTAAGGGGTCTCGAAAAAATTATTAAAATTATTTTTTGGCATAAACTAGGAAAACGTTTATTTCAAAACAAAATTCTAGTTAGAATATGTTATGTACATAGTTAAGTATGTACTTTTTATTTATTGGAGAGCAATGGTTTTTAATATTTTCAATCATATACGAAATATTAAAACAAGCGCGCAAAAATAAAAACAAAAAACTGTTCGAAAAACTTATTTCAGTCTGTCTACCGGACTACCGCAATATGGTTTGGTCGACATAACATTTTGGTTTATTGACTTTTCCCTTTTCCGTCATAAAATTTAACGGAGTTTTACGTGCAGTGACGTTTTTTTTACTCCGTTGCTATTTCAATTTTTTGTTTTCACGCGCAGCAAGTGAAATCTCCGCTGAGGCACTTTTAGTGTACCGCGAGTGCTGCAGGGCGTACCTCGCTAACACAAACACAGTCGCGCACACACACACCGGCACACGTTGTACCTCGTAGATTTTTATTATGGCCATTTTTTTCAACGGCAGCCATTTGTGTCGAGGCGGGTCTTCCTGACTCACGCTGTCAATGTGCTTGCGCCACCGCCAGAGCCAGGCCAGAAACATTTCTGCTGCATTGTATCGAACGAGAAACGCGAAGAGTAACAAAGCAAAACCACACAAAACAAAACAAAGCAAAGCACAAAAAATTCAAGAGAAGCAGAAATTATTATAATGTGATTATTATTATGATTATGCGATATCGCTCGCATACATACGATACAAGTTGCTACGTACACACACACACACTCACAAACACACACATATGTATATAAGTACATATTTTCATATTTTATGTGTTAGGAAACATGGCGGAATTACCTGCTGATGTGCATAAATTTTGAAGTGCGGCAAAGTCGTTTCAAATGCCGTTAGTTAGTTCGACCGTTTGTGCGGTTGCTTAATAACGACTTTCATAAATTGTCGCTTAAAGTGGTTTTTAAATTATTCGAATTTTTTTGTGTCGATAGTCCCTGATATGACAAATACTAACAGAAATGATCATATTTTGTAAAATTTTCGTTGTTTGTTTTTTAAATTGAATTTTTCAATGCAAAAAAGTTTGTTATTTCGTCGTTAGAATTTCCTGAGGTTAAATACTTCTTTTTCAAAATAAGTTTTACATAATATATTTAACAACAGTTCAATAATTTCATATTAATTATTTATTTTTTGATTTCAAAGACCACAAAAGTGGTTCAAAAGACATTTGTATTTTTTTTTATAAATTATTTCATATACAATTGTCTTATTTGTATTTTTAGCCAATTTGAATTATTTTCCGTTGAGGATTAAATTCTATTTTGACTTATATCCACTTTGCCTTCGGTTCACAATCGACAATTTCCGTGCTATTAAAATCAGATTTTCCACTTCCATACACAAAAACGCATTTGAAACTCTTTTGAAGTGGCTCTACTCATGCACCTCAGCAAAAGTTAAATTGTTTTAGTTTGATGTTATTTTTTTTTTTATTATTTTGTAACTGGGCTTTTGCAGGACATAACAATTTTTATGGTTTGAAGCAGAACACCACAAACCTTCGTTCCTTAGTCAATGAAAAGGGCTGCACTCAGAAAGAAGTATGGAAAAAATTATTACACATACGTGCAGTCTTAAATGTATATGTTTACATTAATGTTTGTAGGTGTGTGTGTGTGTATGTGCAGTTGTTTGACAGAATATTCCACACAAACGACTCAGGTGAATTGTGTCTGGTGCATGTGTGCGGCTAAGCCAAATCTATAATTCATCCTATTGAAGTCATTAAATCATCCTCATGCCGCACAGGAGGACACATTCTCTAAGCGCATTGTTCATTACATTGGAACGACAAACGCTACACCATACCTTCACATAGTATATGTAATTCTGTGTTTTCGCCCAAGAATGACGTTGCTTGTGAATGGGGAAACTTTATTAATATAAATATAACTTTAAATATTGACTGAGAACAATGGCTGAAATAGAGTAAACCTTTGAAATAATGCGCTTCCTTAATTTTAAAAATAAATTCTTGAATTTATATTCTCTGACTGGGGAGAAAAGTGTTTTTTGTTTGCACGAACTATTTTCCATTCGCCAAACTGCATTTGTAGAGATATTTAATTAACGGAGTGTCGTACTACAATTTAATGTGATAGAAATTTAAAATGGAAATTTTAATTTGAATTTGAATTTTAGTAAGCGGAATTTGCATAGAAAGTGTATTGTCAACTGGCAAAGAATAAATCCTCTTAATATTCATATTTGCAATATTTCCTTCAAGAAGGACATAAGCGAATTATCACATACTATGTCAGCCAGTTAGCCACACATTATGCAGTTAATAAAATATTTTACAACAAAAATAAGGACCTTTAAAAAAACGTATAAAAAACGACTGCGACAAAATAAGCATAAAAGCAGGCTATGCTCATTAGATCATAATTTTCCGCAAAAGAGGAGCACAAAATAAATAAGTAGAGCTCGCAAAGAGACCATGGCGATTATGAAAATGCAAATCAGCAAGCAAGAAGGAAAGGAAGCAGAGGCAGGTCCTTCAAGAGGAAATCATTTGTGCCGGACAAAGGACACTTTAAGCAGGAAACGCAACTAATAAAGGGAACAGACTGTCAAACGGACGGCAAAGTAGTCCACCAGTTTCTTCACTTGTGTGTATAATATTTCATAAAGCCTGTTTTATGCAAGTGCATAAAGCAAAAATTACTTTGAGGGTTTTAGTGCGCAGCAAAAGGGAGCTCAACTCAGCAAAGACAATGAACACCAGTTGGACAGAGAGGAGCGACATTCTCTATTGCACAGTACTTGATTATCATTATTGAAAATCAAACAAATATTGTGTCTGCTTTGAACATAAGATTCATAATAAATAAATGTTAATTTAAAGTTTAGATTTTTTTTAAAGGTTTTGACAATTATAAGAACACTTTCCTTGTAAAATAACTGTTTATTAATTGATCTCAGCTTTGTACGAGAATGTGTTGAAAGTACTATGATACGAGACGGAGTACAGGGAATCAGGAGGCGAATGGCAAGCACCAAACAAAAAAGCCGCTTTAATTTCCTCTTGTTTAGTTTTGCATTTATCGGTAATAACGGTTTCAGGATAATCATATTTTAGCACTCCGCCTGCGGAGGACGAGAACGTCGACTGGGACAATACGACCGACTTATGTTTATGATTATGCGACAAAACTTAAAAGGACTGGAGCAGTTAAGCCCAAGCAATGAACAAAACAAAACAAAACAAAAAATATGGGAATTGGCGCCGTCTTTATTGGTGCTGGATTCTTTTAAGCTAAAAAGGAGCTTTTAAAATATTTCGTATAAGGTTCCTGCCAATCGCTTAACTAAATTGCACTTTTTGTAATTTTATTTGCAATTAAAACTTTAATGAAAAAAGTGAGTTTTTTCATAAAATACAAAAAATAAATTTCGTACGTATATCGTCAAAATCGCAAAAGAAAACATTGAATTAAATTAATGCTTGGAACGTCCTTGACCTTTACTTTTGGTGCATATATTCTGCGTTTGACATTTTTCACTATTTTCGTCGGCTATCGAAGCGTTAAAAAACATGCTAAAAAGTATTTTTTATTTTTATGCCATACAAGCCGTGTGGTAGTTTACAAAGTAAAATATTAGGCTAATGGAAGAGGCTAGTAGAGCCGCAATAACAGAGGCAATTTGAAAGGTTGTCGCTTTCAGGTCAGCCAACTCTGAAAACTAGTCTAATTATATATATGTGTTTATTTGTTGTTGCTGTTATTAAATTGTTTATGGTTTCACAATTAGAAACAATTTCGAATACTTTGATATAATTTTGAAGTAACATTTGTTCTAATTTTATTATTTATTAATTTTATTTAAAAAAAATTATTACGCAAAATTTCAAGTTAATTGTTCTATAATTTACCAAAAAACACCCTGACAGCAGCTGAATACTTCACGAGTTAAAACTTTTAAAGATGATTTACCCACGCATCAACTTCCCTCTTCTGCATTTTCCATGCGCTAAAAATTGTTCGACTATTTTGTTGTGCAACAATAAAAGATGTATTTCAGTACAAGAAATGTTTTTGCAGCAAATAAATGTTCACTTCTCCAAAGTATTCTGCTACAGCGTTGGTAATTTGCATTGCAGCACATTAGTACAAAAACCGTTGCATTCTTTTCCGCATCAACGACTCAAGCGAGCAGTGTAATTGTTTGCAACAATCTAGCAATATTCTCTGCTGTCATTCAAATTGTTCTCTGCTATGTATATGTCTTTGTTGCAGTTATCGTTGCTATCGTCTGAGGTCAGCAACCGTGTTTCTCTGTTGTTGTATATGTTTAGCAGATATACATACATATGTAAAATTATAATTTTGTGTTTTTCATAAAAAAAAGTAATAATATAAAATTTTATGGCAAACAAAATTAATTTATTGAAAACACACTGTTTGAGTAAATTTTTGTTTATATATGTTTTTGTTTTAACAATTGAAACACGATTAATTTAAAAATTTTTCTGTTGTTAGTGGGAACCTTATTGCTTCGATGTATTTTCACATTAAGCGTTTTTCATCATGTATGAGCGGTAATACCAATGGTGAAAACAAAAAATGTTGTTAAACTAATTCCTTATACCTTTGACATTAACAAGTTCTCTTTCTTCTGCAAAATAGCCACACTTTTCCAACAATATTAAAAATTAAATTTTTATTGCATGATACTTATACGCAATGTATGGCCACGCTGCTAAAATGAAAAAAAAAAAAATAATAAATCAATAAGACCACTTGCTGCTTACTGCTCAAGGCCACACAACGAACTCGACAATTACTGAAATTAACTTTTTAAATCCCATCTTGAAATCAAGAAAATGTTTATTCACAACAAACAAGCCAATACGATATAAAGAGACACATACTTATACATTTGTGTGTGTACGTTTCTCGGCTAAAGTTTTTAATTGGACAAAACTTACAAATATAATATTATACATATCAATTTGAAAAGGTGCTTTATGCAAGAAAATGTAATTAAATAAAGTGGCCCTATATACACATGAACTGAAAGGACAACCACCACACTTAAAAAAAGTGATAAACCATTAAGAGAATGTAATGACCATAGAAATATTTTACATTTTGCTCCGTTACTCCATGGGTTATAAACTTAAAAAAACGTTTTTTGGAATGTTGAATTCATTTTTAACTATTTCTATGCTAACAAACAAAGACTTACTTATCATACAATTTAATAAGACATGGAATTATCATTCACGAAATTTAAATGTCCTGGTTTGAAATATTTGTAAGCAACTTCTTTTAAATTAAAATTTGTATAGTGTCCTCATAAGACTTTGTTCGAGTATCAAACGCTCTGATTTTGTATTAATTCAACAATTTAAATACATTCGAATTAGTTTGGGTATAACTAACTTTAAATTATTTAAATTGCGCTTGTTTTGTAAAACTCAAAAAAGTCAAATTGTTTAAAAAAGTTCTGGCATTGTCGCTCATTACGAACACGCTTGCCTCTTTTACTTTACCTTCCTACATAACTGAAGGTTGCAAATATGTATTTTTTATTTTTTTTGCAAAAGAAAAGTACTTTTAACATTTTTTCCATTTTGCTCAAGCATGCATTCCGCTCATAACATAGCGCAGAAGCTATAATAGCCGCTTGTTCGCGCTGGGTTGCTTGTAAATTTTAAAACGCCTCCATTTCGGAGCGTCGTAAGTGGCTCCTTGCACCTTGTCCCTAACTCCACGTTTGATTCTGCTCTCCATGTTCCTGGCCGCTTGTGCCATACATGCATGCCAACGTGTAATTAACAATGACGTGTTGGAATTTCGTTTACCTTGGCTACTCGTTTCGGAGCGAAGGAGGTGGCGAGCACACTTCTTTTCTGTCACGATAATATTTTCAAAGGATTGTAAAAAAAACGAAAAAACTCTGAGCTCTGCCAAAGAGCATTTAACTGGCAAACAGAATATTATTTAATATTTTGCAATGAGTTGTATTAAGTAAAATTTGTTTAAACTTTAATAAAAACATTTTCCTTGTTTTGTTTTAAGACCAAAGAATGAATTTGTAGGAGTCTTCTTCTATGTATACAATTTTGTAGGTTTCATGTCCGTGAAATATTAAAGCGCAAGAGAGTTGCCCGATTAAACAATGTTTTATTATTGCTGGAGGAACAAAATACAGGCACAATTTTATTCAGTGAAACATACATAAGCAAAGGATGAATGTCAAATCACATACACAAATCGTTTTTAATATTTCCTTCTGTGAGTTGTGGACTTTAATATTTTTAGACATAAGTTTTTCTAAACCACACAAATATCTGAAAAATAATTTTGTCATTTTTGACGAAATTATAACAATCCAGAGGGGATATCGAAAAGTTCTATCCAGAAGTGTATGTTATCGCCATCGACACAGCAAAAACACAGACAGCAGCCACCTGCAATGAATTTGGTAAAACCTTCAAAGTTTATTGTACAAACAAACAAACAAACTTACTACCACATAAAAAAAAAGAAAAACAAAAAATACAAAATACAAAAATAAATTCCAAAGCAAAACGCTGAATTTTTATATTTTAATACAGTTTCACTTGGTTTTTTTTGCCTTAAACTTTTTACTTTATTTTCTTTTCTTTCCTTTTCTGTTTCAATCTTTTTTTTGTTGAGTTTTTCAGCTAAATCAGAAATTATTCATGTGGAACATATAACGAGTAAGCGCGCTACAAACAAGCCTTCAGGATTCCGATACTAAACCGAAACGAAACCGAATATATCCATTGCTCATGCAGCATAATTCATCCAGCGAAACGAGGCAGCTAAATGTGGCAACATCGCAGGGCAAAAATGCTTAGGGATTTTCTGCTCGGTGCGGTTGGCTTCTGCTTAAGTAGGTGTGTGTCTGAGCGCGAGTACTGATACAAAAGCACTGATAAGACTGGCATTATGCTCGAATGACAGTTTGGAAAGATTCCGTTTTTTATTGAGCGGGTAAAGAAGGTACTTGTAAAACTCTGAAGCTCAGCAGTTGCTCTATGAAATGTCAAAGTTTATGTCGAAACAGACAAAAAAAACAACTTAACATATGCTAGTAAACATTTAATGTGTGTATTTATGAAATAACAACAACAGCAACCGAAATTATGCATCACCGCTGATTATTGCGATTATTGCGGTTGCTGATAATTTCTACGCACATAAATTATGCAATTAACCATAATTTATGTTTATTTTGCAATGCCGGCACAAATTTATATTGATTTCTAACTTGAAATAACAACGTAAAAATTTAATTTATTTTTGTTTAAATAAACGCAACGTATAAACGTGATTTATCATTTGGCGAGAATCAAATCTAAACAGTTTTCGAGTGTGATTTTTTGCAAACAGTTCGATTTAAGTTTATCTTCTGTTATTTAATAAACTAATACCACACAAAATTCAAACCATAATTTCATTATATTAGTTCTATGCTGAATATCATTTTTCTATACAGTTTGATTTTCTGTTAAGCAAAAGAAACGCTTCCATACTAATTTAGAATTGATATTGATAACTATTGCATTTTTTAATATAATAAATCGTTAAATGCTTCGATTGAAGCTTTTAAAAAATTTCTACAAATTATATTCGTATATGCACACACACCCTGTTCGAATGATTTGGTCGGATACTCCCGCTGTGGTCAAATTGTGGTGACTGCTTATCAAAACACAGCGTTTTCCTAATTATAATTAAATAAGTGCACACGAAAATGCACAATTGCAAACGCGGGTGACCTTTGCTCGGAACTTATGCATTTTCGCTGTATTAAATGTAGTGTAAAATTTGGCTGGTCGTTTTAAATATGTCACAATGCTTAATGTTTTGAATTCCTGTTGTTTTTGTTTCTGTAAATACGAGTATGTGATTATTTTTGTGCATACACTTTTATTTACAATAACAATTAATTATTTGATGCAGAAATGCATGAAACGAACAAATGCGAGTGCAACACGATGTATGAGCAACATTTGTTTAAACAGCGAATTAAATGTCACGTATACGTCGAGTAGATACTCTTGTTGTGGGATTGATATTGCATATGACTCAGCAGGTGGTATGAGTAATTGATATTGGAAAACTTTATTTTACCTCAATATAATTTGAAAATGTTTGTGCAGTGTTAAAACTATTCAACTATTCAACTCTTAAAGTGGGTTGCACGATTTCAGGGCGAAATTTTCAAATTGCAAGCAAATTTAAGGTTCAGGAAAAATTACAAACAACATTTGTACACACAGCAATTCTGAAAGAAAAACTTAAATCTAGACTCAAGTCTAACTGACGTTATGGTGACACGAAAACATGCAAGGAAAATCTCGTCTTTAGTTTTCCAGCAGCAAATAATGCAAGGATAAGCGAGAACCAAAATATACGCCCGAAGTACAAGGACGAAGTAGAGAAGCGCCGTCTGAATCATGACTACAGGACTTTTGCTTTTCATTATATAATACCCTACACTACACTCACGCACAGACCGTAGCGGATTATATTGTTTGATATCCGTCAGTCTGTTCATCCGGAATGTGTGCCTTCACCTCTCTAAGCGAAGGTTAAGATGACGAAACTATTGCAAAAATATCAAAATCATTTTACTAAATTTAATAAAAATTCAGTATTTTTTCAGTGGTGTAGTGTAGTGTATTTCAGCTCCGGCATAGCTAAATATAATTCTATCACAATTTTTTGCTTCAGCATGAATCCAACAACAACCCAAGCAAAAAATATATTCGTATAAAAAAACAGAAATAAATGCAAATATTGTTGTAGTTCTTGGGTTTTGTTGTTGCTGGTGTTTCTGCTGCATTGTTTCGCTGTTTCTGCTGCTGCTGCGGATTTGTTTTTGTGTAGAATGGCAAAACTTAAACCGGAAACACTACAAAAACAAATTGAAATGTGAGCTGCGCCAGCAGGAGCTGGAGCAAAAATAAGGAACAGCAGCAATGCCAAACCCTGCCGCAAAGGATCAATTGCAAGAGCGCAGCAGCAGACAGCAGCGCAAGATTTTGTTGAAATACTTTTATACTTTCAGTTTAGGAAAAATCTATATTATCTCTGTTAAAATTGAATAAAAATGTTTAGCAAATAAAAAATATCTTTAAGAAAATGAGATTAAACCGTTTAATCTGTTTATAAAAAATAACCTTTTCTTCAAAATATAAATATAATACATTGAGTGATTTGTTGTCTGTTTTTTTTTTTTGGCTCAAAAAACGCATCCTATACTCGTTTTATGTGTATTAGTTTAGAATATATGATTAGAATAAAAAATAGCTACAAACAATTTTGACTCGTGCTGTATTCATCCTCAAAGATTTCTCATATGAGAAGTGTGTGTGCATTCGTAAAAAAACTGAAATTGTTATATTTCGTTGCATACGTTTGTGGGTAACAAATAAAGCGTCACAAAAACGAAATAAACATTCTTGAAAAAGATTGCTGCAAACTTTTATAAGCCAAATTTTCCAAAAAAAAACTAAAACGACAGCTTAAGGTTTTTGAATTTAGAATGCGAATTTATTGCGCTACCCTAATTCAATATACGCTATTCCGGTTATTCTACACATACATTAGAACATACATATATGATTATGCACAATTTTTTTAGTTTATTCGTTTGCCCGCCTTCTGCCAGCGTCAAGTGCCATTTCTTATAACTCAATTATTTATTGCATAAGCTGTCAGCGCGCTCTTCACTCAACACCAGTTAAACCTTGTTTATTTTTCCTCATATTTTGCATTTCTTTCGCAAGCCTTTTCCTATCCTCTGAACGTTACTTTGACACATAAATTAATTTTGTATTGCAACAAATAATCAATTTACATTTTTAAGTGAAAAATTACATTTGAAAATGCTGCATATTCGTTTAGTAAAGCGTGTGCTCGTGTATCAGTGTGTATGTTTTTTTCTCTATGTGTAATTCATGAACACACACTCACACTTATACGTACACAGACACGTAAGAGTTCGAGTACGAGTACGAGTGAGTGTTGTACACCTAATTGGGTTATTGTGTTATGTAATTAGCAACGTATGTTCGTTTTTGTGTATGAGTGAGAGTATGTGTGTATTAGTGTGTTGTACCACTGACGGCAGTCAGGGCAGAAGTAGTTACGATATCATAATTCAATTATTCCCCTAAAAGTGACAACTTTAAATTTAAAACAGCAGAACGTGTTGCAAGTACTTTCGATATGCATAAAAATTTACTCATAGAGCAAATAACTTAATTAATATTTCCTGGAAAAATACAAAACTATTTTTGTTTGGTTTACAAAATGTGACTTAAGTTTTAATATTTAGTACGAGAATATCTTTTTGGGTAATCATGGGTATGGTTTAATTGAAATCCCCTTTGAATGGCGCCTCCATTGCTTTTTAATTCTGTTTGTGTGTGATTAAACTTAATTCTGTTTGTGTCATTTTTGTTGCATAACTGATTAAGATCGCTCACTCGAGACTAAATCCACTTTACATATAATTTGGTATAATTAATTTCATTAACACTAATCGCAGACATATAGACAAACGGACGGACAACGATAATGATGCAGACAAAAGAACGGACGGACGGGCGGCAAAGTGTTGCAGGAAATTTCCGGAAATTCTGAAAGCGAATGTTGAGATGATGTTGCAACATGCAGCAGCAGCTTAAACAAGAGCAACAAAAACAGTAATAAACAGCAACAAATGCGAAAGTGTTGGTGTGCGGCAGCGAGCGATGTTTAAGCTAAAATTACAGCAAGAAAATCAACAAGAACGACAGCAACAGCAACACAAACACA
Organism: Suillia variegata; assembly: GCA_949127995.1. NCBI lineage: Eukaryota > Metazoa > Arthropoda > Insecta > Diptera > Heleomyzidae > Suillia > Suillia variegata. The sequence goes on along the minus strand of OX421844.1, from coordinate 782,975 downwards.
AACACTAATTCATTGTCTGTCTGTGCGTCTGCCTGAGTCTATCTGTCTGAGTGAACACACACTCATGCTTTTTTCATATTAAGTTCGTAAGTATGTTGCATCATACATTCATGCATTCTCAAAGTGTTCAGAAATAAAACGATCCAAGTAATTTTTTTTATGTTTATTTTTTTATTTTATATTCTGTTTTTTGGTTTTGTTTTCATGTTTTACCAATGTAAAATAAAGATTCAATCCAAAAGGTTGAGTTAAAATGAAATAAATCTATTTATGAAAGAACATTAAGCAAATATTAAATAAATTAAGATCATACAAGATAATACACGGTCAGAAACTTAGCCACAATCAAATTGTTTACCAAACTATTAGGAGATTTTCGTTTTCTATTAGGTATTTTATGTGAAGTATAATAACATTATTTTATAAACTTTTCAAAAAATTATTCTAAGTAATGAAATTTTCCATACTTAGTACAAGCAAAAAAAAGGGCAATTGATTCAAGTTCCATTGAAAAGAAAAAAAACTAACTTAAATTACTTCTTCTCCGGTTGACTCATACATATGTAAGTATGAGCACATGTGTAAGTATAAACAACACATCAAGCCTACTAAATGGTAATGGATTCGCACTTGCAACATCAACCGCCGCCACCGCATCATTCCACATCACACCACACGCACACACATACAAACGCACAGAGAGAGCGAGACATTTGCTGCACTAACGGCAACAACTAAAATGCTGCCATACTGCAACTACCACTCCTACATATATTTACATGCATATGTGCACACATAAACAAACTCGTACAAGTAAGTGGCAAACAAACATTTTATAATTATGTTGCATGCATTCAGCGGAAATATTTGCTCAGCTCTTTAAATGTGACTAAATGATAATGAGCGAACGAAAGCGAATCAGCGAATTGTTGACGCCAGATCGTGTGTGTGTGTGTATCAGTGAGAGTTGAGTGTGAGATTGCTTTGTAAATTTGAATTTTTAAGTTTGTTTGCATATTCGATAAGCCTTAATTTATAAAAAGAAGATTTTGAAATCCTTTAAAAGAAAATAATCATAAAATTCTGACTTGAAAGTTTATGTTTAAAATTTGATTTCTAATTGCATATGTATATATATATATATTCGTGTCATTTTCTAAAACATTATAATACATTTTATTGTTTACGCCACAACTTGTTTTCCATTGAAAAGGTTTCTCATTAAAATTTTAAATTTTTTATGTTTTGTTACCCGAAATAGTCTTTGCGATTTCCATTGGGATTAATTTCAATTTAAATACCTGCCTTTGCTGCTGTTACTGCTGCCTGTGGCTGCTTGTGGCTGTCATTTAGTTGCCAATTTGTGCTGTTTAATATTTCGCAACCGAAAGTGCCGCCCACGGACTCATTTTGCATTGAGCCTATTTTAATTACTGCTCTAATACCAGCGCTTTTGCTCTGCTTCTGTTACACTTTTCCCTTTTTCCCTTTTTCGCTCTCTCCCTCCATTCTTTTCATCGTTGTCACCCGTCGTGAAAGGATGTGTGCGGCTTATGTGGAAAATTTTAATGTTTATTTTTGGGTTTAGCAGGCGTTGGCGGTTAGGGACAAATTTTAATAATTACCTGTAAAAGTTGATTTTTTCGAGATTACTTTGGCTGCATTTTTTTTTTAAATAAATTTAACGGTTAATAACAGTTATAAACATAGAAAAATACATTATTATATTAATTTAATAGAGATATGAGAGGATGAGGATGAGAAAAGAAATCCTTTAAAAAATAGTCCAAAATGGATTTTACTGAAAAATCTATTATTTTATTTGAATTTTTAAAGTTTCTTACACCGCAACACAAACACGCTATAATAAAAAAAAAATAATACAATAAGGTAAACTTTTTAAAGCATTTGCAAATAAACCAACAGGAATTGCGAAATTGTCGCGCATAACAACGGTACTTTGTTTTTGTAGTCTGTTGTCTGTCCATTTCTTCTTTTTACCCAAAACTCTGTGCAACCAAAAATTCTTCGAATCGGCAAATGTCCTCTGCCCGCGCGACGTTGCACCCGACCAACGCCGAACCTCGTTAAGCGCTCAAATATTTACTCAATCAATTTTTCCGGTAGCTGTGTGCGCTGTTTTTCTTCACGAGTTATTTTTGTTTTTTTGCTTTTTTAGACGCTTGTCGATTCATATTGCCCAAATTTGATCGAATTTTCTTTGGTTTGAATTTGTTGTTTTTTTGTTCTTTTCTTTCCTCAATTTTTTGTGAGACGTTTTATGGCATATTTATGATTTGTACTTTTTTTTGGTCTGAAACGTTTTTTTCTTCTGTTGTTGTATTTGTTTTTATTTTCTTTATTTTATTTTGTGTCAGTGTTTTCTTTGGGCTGTCGTCGTCGTTAGTCAATTGTAATTCTGTTTGCAGCGTCTTCAATTGTCGTGGCCTACTTTTAGGCGCCAATTGTATTTACATCGTTTGCATCTAATTCTGGAGTTCGCTTTTGTTCGGCGTTGCGGAGCGGCGTATTTTATGCTAATTCACAATTATTATTGGCAGCTCGTGTTCATGTTTTGCAGCTAATATTTTTGCCGTTTTTGTTATGGTTTGGTATTTTGTTTCGTCCTCGAATTTCGCGTAAATTGGTGTAAATTGTTTTGCCTCTATTTATAAGCATACAGCATTATAAATAAGTGTTGCATATTTTCAGGCATGTTTTTGGTTATTAATATATTATATGTTTAAAGTCGAATGATATCTTAGAGCATGTTTATTGTTAAACTACTCTGTTAAATAAACGTTCGCTTTAAAGGCTTTTCGCCCTCTCTAACTTGCGGAAAGCTCTTGAACAGAACAGAGAAGGGCATGCTTTTTAGTATAAGCTGCATGTGCTGAATTCTTTTAGCAATTTTTAGGTACTTGCGTGTATCGTCGATTAGTGACTGTATGCATCCTTCATTCACAATATTGGGTACACACACATTGTTCCTATATAATCCTGTATGATGCAATGCGATAATTATATGGAAATATTAAGAATGTTAAAAAATATTCCATTCGTCTCTTATTTAAAAGCAGATAGTAGTATTAATTTTACAACTGTTCTGTGTTATTGTTGTAAAAATTAATAAATAATTGTTTTCTATAACTGTTTGTTTTTTAACTCTTTAATTATCTTAATATTCCTGTACTTCTCTAGCTTTTATTCATATCACTTTGTCCTTCTGCGAAAACTTTTCAAAAATGTCAAAACAAAAATCAGCTTAATTTAACATTCTTTCTTTCTTTCTTACACTTTTCAGAAGTCCACTCGGACAGGAGAGTTGCAAGTATCGTTGTGGCTGTTGTTGTTGCTCAAGTGTACTTTTTCCGCCCACAAATTGTCTTTTGTAAAGTGGGAGAAAAAACAGCGCTGCACTGCGGGGTGAAGTTGAGCTAAGCTGAACTATTTCGGACATGCCACATTCATCGCTACACAAATGCGAAACGAAACGAAACGAGACTGTGTTGCAATGCAGCTTTGTAACCATTGCCATTCAGTTGAATTGGAAGAGTGTGTGTTAAACTGGTTTTTCATTAATTTGTTGGTTAAAAAATCGCGTTTTGCTCATAAAAAGAAACTACAATTTTAATATCGAATAGGTTTAATTAAAGCAAAATGAGAAGCCTTGTCATAATCATGGATTTTCAAATAATTGAAAATATTTCTAATTAATAAAGATTAATGGAGAAAGATTTTTGTTCTTTAAATTTGTATTTATGAATATAAAATAAAAACAGGTAAATTTTACAAACCAGTCGCGGATGTTTCTTAACTTGTATGTGTAAGTACGCGTGTGCATGTGCGAGTGTGTGTAGCTCACGGTGTGGCGTTGTGTTGCTGAAGTGAAATAGTGCTTGAATGAATTGCTTATTGTGCACCTTAAGCACGAAATAGAAATTGAGCATTTTACCTATTTTGCCGTTGTTGTATTTGCTTGCTGGTTGTTGTTGCTGTCCCCAGTTGTTGTACGATATACGAGTTGTCGCTGTAACTGCTGCTTTCATTTGTTGTTGTAAAGCAAAAGTTGTCATTGTTGTTTTTACTATTGCTGCTGCTGCAGAGCGGAGTTTTGAAAATAAGCTGTCATGTTTTTTGCTGCTGTCAATTTGTATTTCTATGTGCTAAGTTATGTCAAACTAAAAAGGACATAACGTTGACATTTCGTTCTGTCCAGGCAAGCAATATATATTTCATTTAAGTCTGAGTAAATAAAACCAAACACAACATTTTACTTGAATCCAAACCAAACAAAATCAATATAAATGTGATTAATTTTTTGTAACTATATCAAATAAAAAAAACATGTTAAATAGAACAAATTTAAATGTTTATTTATCACAATACAAGTAATTTCAATAATCACGTATGTATGTATGTATGTATGTTTGTATGAATATTTTTTATTTACTTTAATTAGATCAATAAAAAGCACAATACTCCCTTTCTGCAATTTCCTCCTTGGTGCCAAGATAACACAACTCAACTCAACATAACACAATACAACAACTAAGAGCAGATTCTTTATATTTTCACTACTTCACTTTCATTTCGTTTCATTTTGGTTTAGTGCAGTTCAGTTCAGTTCACATTCATATTCAAATATTTACGACATTTGCTAAACCGAAGATGGACACACAACAGCATTTTACTTCACTTTGTACCAGCACAAAAACACATTTGGACCTTGAGATGAACAAAACTGAACAACGAAACCGCAACAGCACAAGCAACAACAACAACAACAATAGTATGAACACGAACACGAACACGAGTAGAAGCAACAATACCATCTGCAGAGAAGCAGCAACTTTGTTACCAAAAAAACCCAAAAACCGAAGTAAATGACCAAAAGCTATGAGGCAGCTGTGTGTCATGTTTTGTAATTCTGGAAGAGCGATGAAGACGAAGTAGCAAATGCAGCAGCAGCAGCAGCAATTTAACTTTTGTTGCAACAATTTTATGAGCAACTGTTGCAATGTGGTTTTGCTCTACATCGTTGCTTGTAGTCGGTCGAACTGGAAGTTGTGGAGTAGAGACCTGTGGTCATGTATTAAATTCAATTTGAACAATATTTTTCCAGTTTTAGTTGAATTTTGAAATGTAACTCATACGTCAAGGTGTAGGGGCAAGTGTTGCCATGAAGTCTGTTAGAAATATTCAACACTTTTTATTTTTGTATTTTTTAATGAAGAAAAGTTTGCAATCAACAACATTAACAAATAAATTATTTTTAATTGAAAATCACTTTTCGGTTTAAGTGAAATCGAGTTTTTGAATTATTGAATATATTGTATAAAAAGGTCGTTTAAATTGTTTGCGTTTCAGCAAGCAATTTGTTTATAGTGTGCCATTAATTTTTTAATATTGCACAATTAATAGTAATTATTTTTGTTAAATTTTGGTTGGCACTGTATATGGTTCTTGTTGTTTTTGTGCTGTTGTTGAAATCAGTGCGGCACAACCGCCAAGTGTTTTTGATATTTATTACAGCAAACAGATACAGCGTGCAGCACAATTATCCATCCTTCGAATGTACTCACGTATGTATTAACTTCATTCTTTTTGAATATAAATGTATGTCATGTGCATGTAAACTTTAAATCAAAATATAAACGAGAAACGAGAATTTCACCCTGTATACTCGTATTTGCTGGTGCATAATTGCTGCTATCACTCCATTGATTATCGACATTATGGTAAATGCCATTTGGCTGTGTGTGCGTTTGTGCGTGTATTCGTGCGCGTACTTAAATTGAGTTAACATTTTTAATAGCGTTGCCAACATTAAATACAATTGTCGTTAATTTCTTGTTTGTTTTTGTGGCTGTGATTGCTTTTGCAAATTGTGACAAATTATTATATGGCAACACCAATAAAAAATAACTGAAAAACTATGTCAAACATGAAATTCCAATAAATGTTTTGACAATGTATGAATATTCACATTCCTCAAGCACTTGTCAAATCACAAGTTATCAAAAGTGTACCCGGACGGAAGAAGCCGCCATCTGACATCATCACAAAAATTGTTTTATAATGGAGAAATCTTTTTTCAATGCTATCGCAACAATTAAATACTAAGATTTTTATTTAAGCCTTTAGAGACATTTGCAATTTGTGAGGTTGCCATCAGGTGGAAAACTTGCTCAACTTGCCAATGTCAAAAATGGAAGAAAAAAGAAAAACTTTAAATACTTTCATTGCTAAATTTTAATTTTTCCCAAATGAACATTTCCCGTTATTATTGCAAGTGTTGAAAAAGTAATTTGGAAATCCTTGGGAAAACACACACACACAAACACATACAAAGCGAACTACTACAAAAGTTCATTATGGCATTGTTTGCACCAAGAACAACAACAAAGAGGTCACTTCAAAATGAAGAAAACTCGGCTCAGATGACTTTTTGGAGCTACGACAAAGCGAAAAAATAAATTGTGAAAAAAATAAGAAGAATAAGAAGAAAAAAACAAGCAGAAGATAAAGTCCAAAGTGCCGGAAATAAAAGTGGCACAAAGCGACTTCGCCAACGCTTAACGCACACAAAACTATTAGCGCCCAAGAGCACAAATTGCCAATCCGAAATTCCGCACAGCCAAATCGCAATGAAAACGGCGTTTATTGAAAACTTTTGTAGCGTTCGTTCTGGGCGTGACGCGTGACGTAAAAAGCAAATATTGAACTATGCCGAACAAGAGCAGGAGCAGCGGAAGTGCGGTTGCAAAGTACTTGCAGACATATGTAAAGTCCAACAGATTCATTTAAACACCACAAAATAAAATTTAATACATTGAATTTATCAATAAATTTTATTAAATAATTTAAATATTTGTATTACTAATACTTTGAATGTCTTTTAGTTCAGTTGTGTCAGTATTCAAAATCAACATAAATTTTAAGTTGAAAATATTTTACCAATATTAACTTAATTTGTCTAGCTTTTACACATACACCTAAAGTACAGTGTGTGTTAAGTGTGGGTGTGAGGACAAGAAACCAAAACAAACATTGCAAAAGTATTGAAAGATTATTCAACACTTTTCTTCTTTTTTTTTTCTTCTTTGAGTTTTTGCTTTTCTCGCCCAGCGTTCGTTCGATTATTTGCTGCGAAAAGGAAATAATTAAAAAAGTTGCAATATTAAAACTGGCAACTGAAGGCAACCGTGCGGGGGGGGGGGGAGTTGTCGAACGACGAACGCTGCCAAATGTTGTCGACGAATGTGGCGTGGATTTGAGCGTTGCGAAGTGAAGTAGAGTAGAGTAGAGCGAAGGAGGCGGCCTGTCCTGCGGCGTTGTTGGCAATCAGGCCAAAAGTGTCATTGTTGTTCGTTCCGTTCCATTCCGTTCGCGCATTGGCAGCGTTGGCATCGGGTGTCGACGACGTCTGCGTCCAAGTCCAATTGAGTTTGTTTTTCGCGCTTATTGCTTTCGCATTCAATGGTAACGTTTTTCCTGCTACTGCTGTTGCTGCTCCATTTTGTTGCCAATATGTTTGTTTGACTTTTATTGATGTTGCTGCATGCTGATGAGATGTTGTTGCTACTATTATTGTTGCTGTTATTGTTGGAATGTTGGTTATTGAGAATGCCGTTGTTTGTTGGCTCCTCGATTGATGAATATATTACGTTTTGTTACTGCTCGTTGCTGTCGTTGTTGTTGTTATTGTAAAAGTTTTTGCGTCATTAACAATGTCGTATTTTATGTTCTACATTTTGTATTTATTTATTTAACTATCGCACTATTCATACTGGCAGTCGTAAAAATTCAAAGTGAAATGACACCAGCAGAACGACAGACTTTATCAGAAATACTAAAAAACAATTTTTAAAAAGTCATATTCAAAATTAAAATTGATTTTTTGCTGTGCAATATAAAAAAACAATTTACTCGTAGTTCGTATTTTGAATTCATCTTCTTATTACTTGAATGCGATGTGGATCTTATTATTATGGCAGAGACTGTTAAAGAAATTGGAAAACTTTAAATACTTTATAATAGTTTCCGGTTGTTTAATATTGTGAAACGCAGAAATACGTAAATATATTTTATTGAAATATTGTCAACTTTCATTTTGCTTTTTTTACAGTTCAGTTCAGTTATTATTATTATTATTATTTTTGTTATTATTGTTGTTGTTTTTAAGTTTGCGCAAATATATGATAACAATAAAGTTAAAAAATCTAAAGTTTTACAATGCAATGTTTTTCCAATTATACTAGAGAAGAAGTGTGCATAAGCCTCCGCGGCGTATGAGTTATTCGAATTTAGTGCTTCACTTTTGTGTTTTTAGTACACTTCGAATTTCTCCCCTATTTGATTTATGTAAACTTATTTTAATAACATAAATTCTCATTACAAACTCACGTCATCAGCAAGAAGCACAATTTCAACTTTAGTCCAAAAGTGCTTGATAGTTTCAAATTTGGTTTTCCGTTTGTTTTTTCTTTAATATTTTTTCTGCCAATTCGTTTCCGTTCTCACTATCGTTCATTTCAAACAAAAGTAACCCAAACGAACCAACTTCTTCCATTTCCATAACTAATGCAAAAATCCAATTTCTTATGCAAACATAAAATTCCACTTCTTGGTGCTGCCGCTTCTTCTTCTCCTGCCGCTGCTGGTGCTGCTGCCTTCGCCACATGTGTACGAACATAAGTACATATAGAAATCAGGTCAAGCAAACCGTAAAATCATTCATCATTTTCACATGTGTATGTTTGTGTGAGTCGGGGTGTGTGTGTCTACACAAGAATACAAGTGTGCGAAAGTTTGTGCTGCAAGCAGCCTACCTCGTATAGAACTGTTTTACTTAATATTTAAAAATAATTAAAGACACATAAATTTTAAATTTTTATTTAGCCAATAACAAATAATTTATTACCAAAATAATATGTTCAGAAACTTAGCTCTATTCATCCAAGATAATTATTTTAATTGTCAGGTATATAAAATTCATTTTACTTTGATTTAGTATCAAATTACAACATCTCTTAGAGGATTTCTAATCTTGTTGAAGATGGAATTGCCTTTTCTCATATCCTTCTTTTGAAAAATAAATTTTAGAAATATTATTAATCCCATCTTTTCTTACTGCTGAAAAGTACTGTGCTCTATTGGTAAAACTTTTTAATACACAGACTGCAAAAACACACTCAAACACTAATAAAAATAATAGCTTTTGTCCTGGTTTCGCAGTGCCAAAAAAGGATAAGTGTCAAAAATTTAGTACCCATACAAACACGTATGCATGTGTCCTGTGTGTGCTTGTCTCGTAGTCTTATGTTGGGGTGAGTGTGAGTGTTTGTGTGTGACTTCTGGCGTAGGTTTTCACCTATTCCTCTACTTTTTGCATACGCATTTATTTTAATACGATTTCGAATAGGTTTGCCGAGCCGACTTTCGAAAATTTTCGGCAATTTAAAATTGCTGACCAAACTGTCAAATGGAGCAGCCGAACAGGTATAAAATTCTATGAAAAAGTGTTCAGCATTAATTTTAAGAATTTGCGATAATAACAAAAAACAAAAATGTTTTTTTGCAAATGCAAAGTCCAACAGAATGTGAAATGAAAAAGAAGAAACGCACATAAATCAACATACAAAATCGAATTTTTCATTGCATGTTTGTTTTTGTTGTTGCCGAAGCTACTAAGCATAGAAAGGCAGGGGATATAGTGTGGTGCGTGAAGGAGAGGGATCTATTGTGAATATAAAAAGCGGATTAACATAAATTTATTTGTGTTTGTGTTTTCGTTAGCGCGCAGTGATATGGGATTTGCTTGTTTCTGTCTATTTTTTGGTTTGGGACTAATTTTTTTTACATTATTTTGTTCTTGGAATGAGAAATGGAAATAGCTGTTTTAATGTGAATTTATTTTTGGCTACTTTTTGGCGTTGTTGTTGTGTTGGGACATTGGCAAACAGCGCCGCGCGCACCTGTCTCGCCCAATTTTATTTTATTTTTCCGTTTTGTTTGTTTGTTTGTTCTGTAAAACAAATCCCAATTGAGCCTACTTGGCGGGTAAATAGGCCAAGGGGGATGATATATATATATATATAAATTGTTGACTACAACGTGTACTTAATTTTAATTGCAGCAATTTTCATTCAAAATTGATTCAGTATTCGAAATTTTAAGTTCATATTCTGTTCAGTAAACAATTTTCCTGATTGAAAATTTACAAAGTATCATTCGAAAGATCTAATGGAAAACATATGCTTTGTTAAACATAGTTTTACGATTACGTAAACCAATTACTTAGTTTATTTCTCCATAATATTAAGTTCCATAATATTAAGTTCCATAATATTAAGTAAGTAAAAAGGCAACTCCATTTTAATATTTAAAAATGATGTCTATTACAGAATTCAAATGCTTTCATTGTTTCCTCAGCGAATAAATATTAATAAAATGAATTTAGGCCACTTAAGCTCTTTTGCTCTTTTGCAAATTAATTCCATTTTAGTAGCCAGAATACACAAAAATTAAATCACATATCACTCAAACGCAGTGTAGAATATTTTAATAAAGCCGTCCGTCCGCTGCTGTCAATTAAAAGCGTTTGTTTGCGCTTTTACGCTTTTGACGCTGCTCTGTACTCTCCTATCCGTGTTGTGCAAATATTTACAAGAAGATTAATTTAATTTCATTTCATTTATATATTTTAAAAGCAATAAAAACGCGTGTAATGCATTTATTTATTCATGATTCATGTGAACAATGTAGAATGAAAAGTAAAAGCAAACACATTGAAAAACAAAAAAGAAAAGTTTTTAAATCGCGAAAAATTAAATTTGTCCGAAAAATTGTCCCTATGAAGTTGCGACTGAGCTTATGGCTGTTTCTGTGCATGTGAGTGTGAGTGTAAGTGTGTCGATGACAACTTCATTGCACTTGTGTGTTAGAGCGCGTAATTGTAGACCGTGTTAAAAATCACGCCATTCCCCAGCGTCAACGGAGACACATGATGGCCACAAAGCAATACAATCGCAATATCTCGCATATACAATATCACAATAACAAGCAAACGACTGGTTGTAAATGAAAAACATAATAAACTTTTTTGAATCATTTGATTTTGTTATTTTCATTTTTATCTCAATAAGTTTGAATTGAATTTTTTTCACTTTAAGATAACTTGTATTTAAATAGTTGCAATTAGATACTCAAGAGCATAACCGAAATCATGCAATTTAAGAAAACCAGTCTAACCAATACGCACACATTTGCATTGAATGCGTTCACAAAAAACTACTACTGCAAAAGGGGATAACACGTCTGTGTCAGTACAAATAAAAACCGGAAGTAATAAAGTGTGCGAATGTGTGTATTTGAGTTTGAGAGTGAAAGGCGCAAATCATCGGCCGCACTGTACTGCGGACAACGGCGCCAACCGGAAGAGAAGTGCAATTCGATGCTTCCGCTCGGTTTGCCTACGTATGTACGTGTGTGTATGAATTTGTGTCAATGTTTAAATAAATACATTTATTTGAATTTTCGAATTGAAGCAGCATTCAATTAACAACCATCCCATTGGTTGCATAAATAATAACGGTAAAGGTTTCGAAATAATCAAATTCAATTACTTAGACATACATACATACATACATACATACATACATACATACATACATACATACATACATACATACATACATACATACATACATACAAACATACATACATACATACATACATACATACATACATACATACATACATACATACATACATACATACATACATACATACATACATACATACAAACATACATACATACATACATACATACATACATACATACATACATACATACATACATACATACATACATACATACATACATACATACATACATACATACATACATACATACATACATACATACATACATACATACATACATACATACATACATACATACATTACTCACTCTGAAAATATAATTTGAAACATATTGTTTACATTTTGAATTAAAATGTAAAATACAATTATAAGCAAATTCACTTTTCATAGTTATTTTATTGACGATAAGTTAAGGTTATCTGAAAAATAAAAGTTTGCTCAAGTTAAAACGTTTTAATTAAATATTGCAGAAACATTTCTTTAGTCGTTAAAGTTTTCGAAATTAAGAATTTTGTTTGCGAGTTGCACGCATCAGCAGTCAATGACATTTCAGTTGATCAATCACATCTTTTACTCTTTTTTTTATCACAATAAACACCAAAAAAAAATGTATAGCTCAAATTTCACATCGTCATCACTTCACCCTTCATCGAAGCTTAGAGCTGAGCAGGAAATGCCTACTCAATCACTTCGGGCAAATCGAAATGCAAACGCTACAAAAACAAATTTTTTATAAATTTTGTGAGCTTAGATCGCAGCGCAAACAGTCCGTGATGAGAAACATTCAGCGAACGAGAAATTTAAATCAAAGGACTATTGGTTTTTTATGCATGTGTAGATTTCCACCATTTGGTACCATGCATCGAGTGTGTGTATTTTGTAACGTACAGGAATTATTTGACTAAGTGTGTGTGTATTTCTTAAAAAAGCTCTCAATTAAATTTTAAAACATCAATGCGAGTATTATGGCTCAACAATATATAAAAATTGTATTTTCAATGCTAATTTACTGGCCAAACAGCTATTCAAAATCAGTAAAAGTTTTCAAATTATTATTATGATAGTTGTTAAGAAGTGTTTTCTTTATTATCAAGATTCGTTTTGAAATGATAAAAGTGAAACTTTAAAAAAATTAAATCAAATTCTTATAAAGAAAACCTATTCCCAATTTCTGAGCACAATTACAGCATTAAGCGCGCTTTTATCTCTTAATTAGTATAAAATATACATTTACTAAGTAGATATTTCGCATACACACATACAGACGTCAACCGGAAGCGCGCCATTAACCGCTTTGCATATGTGATTTAAATTGTTCCGAATAGATTGTTTAGTTCGGCGCGCATTTCACTACTTCCGGCACACACGGCTCGAAACATAAGCGGTCGGTTGTTTGTTTGCGTGTGTGTGTGTGAGTGTGTGTATATGTAAGAGTGTATGTGCAGTATTTGACTGGAAGCCAGGAAGTGATAAAGGCATTCGTCCGTTCGTTCGTCCCTTTTGTGTTTGCGCTTGTATTTTAAATTAGTTGCTTGTGTTTATATTTGCGATTAGTTTATTAAAATGTTGCTTTTATGCAATTAGAAAGGCTTTTGTGTGTTCATATGTGTGCGCGCACATGTGTTAGTTTTCAACACAAACTCACACGGTAATTGGTAATGGTTTAGAATAACTAATGGAGGGACGACATGACGTATGAGTGAAATTTGCCAACATTTAATAAGATACACATTTTTGTTTAACTTTACTAAACCACGGATTGAATTTTATCTTTAAAACAAAATTATTGTTTTTGATTTTATATTTTAGTTAGTAACACGCTGTAGCTTACTTATGTGTGCGTGTGCTCCATATGGTATAAACATAATATTGAAAAGTAAATTGAAAAAAAATTCACTGCAAGAGATATTGACAACCGTAAAATAATTATATCCAAAAAGAAATTACAATTTCAAATGGTAAAACACCAATACAAGAACATATCTGTGCAGACACAACTAGAACAGTTATAAGAACCAATGGAAGCGCAGAAGTAACATTAAACTCAAAATGTAATTCGAAAAATGATCTCATAAATCACGAAGGAATTTACTTTATCAACAAAAAAACGACAAACACAGTACATACTGTTATAGCAAGAACACTTTAAATTATATTTTTTATATAAGTAGTAATTGAACAAAAGTATGTAAAAGATATGTAGAAATTCACTCCCCAGGGTACATTATAAAAAAATATAAAAACAACATTTGTTGTTATTAACAAGACTTTCACTTATTTCGTATTTCTTTAAGTCCACACATACAAAAGAGTTCTGTGCAGCGGCGACAGAATTTCTAATGACTGAGAGTTGCAACATGTCAGTATGTTGTATCGGCAAAGAGCTATTACACACACACACACTCACTCACTCACTAAGAAAAGCCAACATATTCCGCGTAAAAGTAGTAAAATATGAAAACAGGACGAATATACCAAGCAAGCAAGAATTTGTGAAAAGGGACACGGCAAAGGAAAATAATCTTGAAAACACGAAAAAGGAAACCAATTTTAAATTCAATCGATTATAAACGTTAGTGAGAAATACTTCGAACTCAAACAAATACACACACAAATAAATGTTACTGTACATTTATAAATAAAAATAATTAAAAAAACGATGTATAATCATATTTTGTATAATTATTTTAATTTGATTTTGTATTGTATTTTTTAAAATTCAACCTTTATGTTTCCTTTTTTTAGCTGATAGCACGAGTACTTAGAATAATTCCAAATTTGAAATTTCTTTTTAGTCGGTACTTTTTTTTTGCACTTGCGTATGAATAAAGGAAAAAAACTACTACACGCTTACTAATGCGTTATCAAAGTCTGTACGATATCAAATACGCTCAAGGACATGAAGGACATGTGGCTTAAGCAGCTCCAAGGAAAGATTTTCTTGTCGTTTCAACCATCGTCGTCGCCTTCGTCGATTGTGACATAAAATAATATTTCTGCAATTGCAATTTTCCCGCTGCAACATTTTCCATTTGCAGTGGCTGTCCTTGCGTTCTGCTACCTCACAGCGCGCATTCAAACGGTAAACGCCCCTCGAACCACCCATCGCCGAATCGTCAATATATCAAAAACATAATCAAATGCATTTTTAACACAACGTTCGCTTGTTTTCTTGTTCGCTCTTTCGTTCCGCGAAGATTGGAATTTTACAATGTCAAAGTCTGCCTTCTCTTCTCCTAAACTTTGCTTTAACTTAAGAATCAGCTTCTCCATTTTGCGTTCTCTTCGATGTCGTTTTGGCTTGTTATCCTGACAGGAACTGAATTGCAGTTGTGTGCGTGAATGCTGAATGATGAAGGCGGATTAGGTGGTTCAAGGTTGACTCGAAATGAGGGGATTTGTAAAAACTTCATTTTTTAATTTAAAAACGCCAAGTTGATCAAATTCTCTGTAGAAATGTTTAAGGTTTATTTAAGTTAAGTTAATTCTTTCGTTTCAAATGGTTACTCACTGATTATACGAGTGACTTGAAGCAATTTAAATTAACCGCAATTGCACCATGGTTTCAAAAACACAGCTGATCCTTTTGCTGTAAAGAATCCTGAAAACTAACCTGCATTTGCACCTGGAATCTTACACACATGCTGTGTTCACTTTGTGGCTGCATTTGTGAGTTTGTTTTTACAATGTAATATTCCACTAATCTCTGAAAATATTCATTTCGGCCGGTTGGAATTGCTGTGTACACCATAAAACAAAGCACACATACGAGCATACGCAAATGTCGGTTTACATATTTATACATGAAACCGTGCCAATTTTACAGAGCAGCTTAAGTGGACTCAAAAACAGTTTGTATAATTTTTAATAATCTTAATTTTAAACACTCAATTGTTTATTTTCTTTGTCAAAAGATCTTTTTGAAAATTAATACACAATTTTTCCCAATACAATTTTAATAGATTTTTAAAATAAAATATTTTATCTTTTCATTTGTCAGTTCCTCGATAGCATAAGAGTAACATTTTCAGCTTGAATCTCCAACAGTTCTCATTTTTAGCATGATTAAAAATTTGTTGGGAGTTATTTCAATATTTTTAGGAAACTATTAAATTGTATTTTATTTTCTTTGCGACATATTTCATTGAAAGTTTTTGCATGTTGCCATAAATTTTTATTTGAATATTTAATATGAATTCGAATATATAAAAACGTTTTTGGCGACATAAGCCTCTTTGATAAAGTACCTCAGCGGTTTATGTCTTTGTATATGAGATTTAGTTACTCATAAGAGGGCACCACTTGGTTGCTTCTAGTAAATGTTTTATGCGATTTGCTAATTGGATGACCAACTACTAAGGCTGAAAAAACACTGAAATATATTAAATTAAACTAAGTAGATTGAAAAATTCAATTTGGTCTTAATTTAAGTAATAATTTACCTGGCTAAAACCGATGCTATAAATGTTTCTGAAATGCTAATATTCTGTGCTCTGATTTCTGACTAGAAAATGGATAACCAAATTGAAAACAGTCGAACTTAGTAACTGTCGCAATTCGATCACAGCCTCTCGCACTGCAGTGCGTATGAGTGATACGTTCTTCGGAGGAATTCGTTCGTAAGTATGTGTTCGAATGTGTGCAGCATGTATATGAGCGAAGTGAAGTGAAGTGAACACCTTTTCCCTTTGGTATATTGACCTTCTAATGAGAACGCACCGCACAACCACAAGCTGCCAGCATATGGCGGTGAAGCGTACTCGTATCGTAAGAGACATGCGTGTGCACGTTGCCACGTAACGACAACGACGACGTCAACGACTCGAACGACTCTGATGAAGCAGCCAATTTGGCCTTTAACGCGCGCACCCGTCAAGGTGCCAGATTGCTGCTCGTTAACCGCTTCTAATAAGCCTGCGGTTAAGGTGTGTGTATGTGCGCAGGAGATTGCGGTGGCTTTTCTGCGAAACAAATCAACATTTTTGCGCCATGTAAAAATGTGTTACACAAATCGTACATACATATGTGCATGCACGACGTCATGGTACGGCGAGCGAGCGAGCGAACGAACGTATGAGCTAAAGCCGCAAGCATTCAATTTCATTTTACAACGCGCATAAATCAAAGCGAAAAAGCGTAAGCTAAAGCGAAATATTCATTCGCAAAATACGCCGAATTGTAATAAATTATTTTCGTGTGTGTGTGGCGGCACCGCAAAAATGTTAAATGTGAGTTGGCTGAACCAGCAAGCAAGAGGCTACAATTTTATGCCGAAATCACGCACCACAAAACCCAAAAAGAGCAACTGATGGAGAAGAAAAAGATGAAGAAGAAGAAGAAGCAGCAGCGGGAACGGCATCGGTATCGGCATCGACGATGTCGGTTACTGATTCGGCAGAGGCGAAGCAGCCATTAAAAGTTAATTAAAAACGGCGATAAACGAAACTCAACAAAAGGAAATCACTTTTTAATATCCGTTCGGGTCAAACCGCAAAAATGTCGACAGCCAAAAGGCACAACAATAACAAGAACAACAAAAACAAAAATAAAAAGAACTGCCGCCGCAACAAAATATTTGAGTTTGCCAAGTTTTGTTGTTGTTGCTGTTTTTGCTGTCCTATGCTGATATTAAAATTCCAGCATTTTGGTGAACATTTCTAAACGATTGATAAGAAATTAAGCAATACCAAAGTGACTGCCAAAACATGCGCCAACGCCACCGCCACCACTACTCTTGGCAATTTTTCACTTATTCGGTTTATTATAGTTTTCTTTGTTTCTCTTTTTTTACACTGCAAGAATATTATTAAATCAATGAATTAGTAAAATTATTTTTGAAATTATGTGAAAATAATTTCAAGTTATTTTTATCAGTTGCTGCAATTTTTCTTAAATGCAAATCTAAAAACTGAATTAGTTGTTTTTTAGTCCATGACAACAGCAACACAACATTCCCTCGGTCTACATGCGATTTATGTTGCATAAAAAGCTAATCACAAGCAATCGCCCATACACACATTTCTGCCACTGCTGCTTCGATATCCTTGAACACACGCTTCAACTTAAGCGTAGGCGTAGATAAAACACAGCTACAGCAACAAAGATTTCAATTAAACTGTTGGCAACACAAAAATGTTACCCTGCGGCAAAAGGCGACAATAAATAACACTTCGCTTTGGCTGCGATGGGTGGCATTGTCTGCTGCTACAGGCTGCTATTTGGAGTTGGCGGAGGCTTTTGAAAGGATTTTTAGCATGGTAGTGCATTAGATAAGACGAGTTTAATGTAGAAGAACGCAGTTCATTATAATTATAAGTTCTTGTTTGTTTTTGAATTTTTTAAATTATTAAAAACTGTCATCAAAGAACAGTTTAAGAACGAGGGTATGAATATAAAATAAAAATATATCCAAATTAAGAGTTCTACTATTAAAATTATATTAGAGACTGATAAAGAATTTTTTACTTAGGTCAAGTTTCTTAAAATCTCTGCCTTATTCCAACTTAAAAATCTTTAATCCACAGTTCGAACAACGTTTAGCGATTTAGGCTGCTAAAAAGAATACATAGTAATTGGAATAAATAAAGTGAATGTAAAATGAAAAATAAAAAATACCGTAGCAGTAACTTACGCTTGTTCAACACGCCGCCACAAAATCCGTTTTACTTTATCATGGTCACGCATACGCAATCATTCAGAAGTGTCTTCGTTACAACACCCACACATACTCAGATAGCGACACCAACACACAATAACACAAACACATAGCGATAGTCACACAGACACATAAAGAACTAACTTTGCCAAATTCTAAGTGAAAACATGTTGTTTAAATTTTATGAGCCATTTTCTGCCACTTGCTACGGCAACAGCCGCGTCCACAAAAAAAACACAAACAAAAAAACAAGGACAACAGAAAAAGGAAAGAGAAAAACCCGAAAAACACTTGGCAACAATTTCACAATTTTTCTATTTTTTACAAAAACATTTTAACACGAATTGTAAACAGCGGCGAAACAAATACAGAAAAATATGTATAAAAAAAAACAAGCGACAAAAATAAAAACAAGTGTCATTTTTTATGACACTTAAACAAGCGCAGCAACGACAACAACAGCAGCAACAACAATAATAAGCAACTCCAGCAGCGCCCGCAAAGAAAACGAAAGAAAAATCTCATAAAAATTTCAAAAGTTCAGATACGCGAACGCAAACGCCAAACAGACAAAACGAAAGCGGAAATGGACATAAAACATGTTCTTGTTCTTCTTCTACTTTTTCTATTTCTATTTGCGCGAAACAGAAAGAAGGCTTCTGCCCTGGTTCAGGCTTGGTCGAGATTATATGCCGGTTAAGTAAGCCTCAGCCACGACAGTGGCAACAGCAGATGAGTGATTGGAGCACCATTTTTCACATACAACTGTGGCGAAGCACAGTACATTCTTCAGTTCACTGGAAAATATATTAAACTGTAAATACATTAAGATTATGTGTATAAACAAAACAGATCACAATATTGTGTTTTGTGCATTTTTTTACTAAGTTAAAGTACTGTGTCGCGGATTCGTGCTTGACTGCTTACAGCTCCTCATTTTCTCCTTTTTGCAGATCGTTTCGAAGTGAAGGAAAGAAGGCGCAGCACAACAATTTGTTGTTGTACTTTTTCAATTTTCTATTCGGAGTTTTATGGCGTTTCTGCTCGATCTGCACTGTGTTACGTTCCATTCCTTCCCGTGCTGTACTTTTATATTCTGTAAGGTATATGGCCAGGTCATGACATAAAATAGCAACAGTTTGCACTGCTCAGTGTTGGCCTTAAAAGTGTAGCACATGTTTTGGTCTTCACCATTGTACCCACACTAAATACGAGCATATGAACAATGCGATACTAATAGTTTATATGTGTATATATGTGTGTTTGTGTGCCTCGAACAAATTATGAAAATATTTAAATTTGTTTAAACAGCAATCAAATTATAGTTTCACCTTTTTTGAGACAAATTAAAGTATTCTAAAAAATCATTCAAACAAATGAGACAGGAATGCCGCACAAAATAACAATAACAACAATTACAACA
The DNA here is from genome assembly GCA_949127995.1 of Suillia variegata. NCBI lineage: Eukaryota > Metazoa > Arthropoda > Insecta > Diptera > Heleomyzidae > Suillia > Suillia variegata. The sequence continues at coordinate 763,227 of OX421844.1, read as the reverse complement.
ATTTCGAATCATTAATAAAATAAATTGAAAAAAAAAATTTTAATGTTTATGGTTTAAGCAACCTAAAGTTCACAGCGCAAATCCGCCAACAGTGCGCCACAAATGCAACCATAAACTCAGCACTCACCAACATGTTTTTTTGTTTATATGTATGTATTCAATGTTGGTGCGTTTCCATGATACCAATTAAATGACGCGTCATAACGACGAAACCGTCAGCAGAGCTTCCGAAAAACGCATTGCAACAACATGTTTTTGAGTCTATAGATGGGTGCTAGGGTTTCCAAAACAAACAAAAACAAAACAGCAAAATTTAACTTAAAATTTTTATTTAAACAAGTTTGTATGTATTAGAAATTTAAAAAAAATCTTAATATTTGGTTTATAAATTGTTTTATACGGTAACTTTCTCTCACTTATTAAGTACGACAATCGAAGGAATTGTTATATTTTGATTTTTCATACTCTTGTATTTGAGTAAACACACACACATTTACATTTGATAGCCCAGCAGGGCTTTTATCAACTAGTTTATAATATATCTAGTTTACTTCTAAATACCTTAAAACCGGTTTAAAATTGGTCGAAGAGTAAACCAGATATCATCAGTCTGAAACGAAAGAATTGATAAAAAATTTAATTTGTCGACTGATTCCATGGATCTTATTTCCATTTCCATTTCTATATCGTGTAAGTAGAATTTAGATGAGGGTTCTGCTGGGAAACGCAAGAGTACCACTACTTATGCAAATTGCTTGCTGCACCGAAATTACAAACCAACAATAAATCGCACAAATTACTTGTTGTTTTTGTTGTTGTTGCTGGCGGTGATGCAAGTGCGGCCACTGATAATCCATGCCTGCAATAATTGCAATAAATGCATGCAAGTGTGTATGTGTGTAAGTGTGCATAATAACAATGTATGCAATTAGGCAAAAAATTACGAGTTTACTAAATGCGTAAAATTGTAATTTAATTTATTCATTTATGCATTTATTTATTTTAATTAAATATTTTCCGTAATCATTATCAGGAATAAATACGCCGCGTATAATTTCGCTTTGAATGATTACGACAAAAACAAAACTTCCAAACATAAAACGTCATTTTCAAACCAGTTTTGTTTGTATGTTTTTTTTTCAAGAGTTTTAAAATTTATACTTACTCTTAGGTATAAAAATATTGATAAAACATTTCACGAAAAGTGTAAACCAAAGTTTATAGAACGTATCTTTCATTAAATTTTCACTCAATTAAGTGTGAATTAAATTTCAAATATAATAAGAAATACAACTGTAGGCAACTTTTCACTTCGCATTTGGAAGATTATTTTTCAAAAATCACCTCACTGTGTCTTCTTCTATCACTTTTGATGATGGAAAACTGATTTATCGATTCACGCTTTCGTTTATAAAGTGATTTATTGAAAATATTATAACAAAACAAAAATATGACTTTAAACAGACTAGCAAATGATTACAAATACGACTCGAAAAGGCTCTTGAAAAAGAGTCGCGGATGGTATAAAGTCTTTTATGATATAAAAAAAATGCGCATTTATTGCTATTTTAATCACCCTGAAGACTCAAAAACGACTCGCATTGAAAATTTTGGTCAGACAATGCTGAGTGGGTTAACCCAAAACAACCCAAACCAATCTGAACTAAACTAAACCTCAACAAATGATGAATTCCCTTATTATCCTGTCATAATAACAAAAACTCGAAATTTATTTATGCACACATACACACATCTGCAAATGCATGTGTAAGTTTGTGTGTAAAACTGGTTGCTGTAATACGATTTGCTTATCTTTTTCCACATGAATTATTTGCATATGTTGCGTATACGCCACACAAACCCACTTTCTGAAGCAAACACACACTCACACAGATTAATATAAAACGCACATAAATAAAGGTACGCAGCATCATAAATACACCTACATGGAGACAGAAAGCAAACTGACAGACAGACAGACAGACAGACAGAGGGACACAGACACATACAAGCACAAATTAAAAATCTTTTTGCAAGGCTCAAATGCAGACACATACACAACCACATCCACACACAAGTTCTTAACAGGGGGCAAAGAGGTAAGCTCATTGTTTGCGTGTCTCGTATTTGCATGCAAATGTATGGTAAGTGGACACTTTCGCACACACTTGCCAATGCACACACACACAAATATACCTTTCCACATTGGGTACAGTGGTGCTTGTTGAATCACCAAGAACCATTTTTGTTTTTGTTTTTTTCATATCAGCCACTAAAATGATAAAATAAGTTTCTTCTAAAATGAAAATTAATAATAATTTTAATTTTTGTATCTTTTCTTTGATCGGTTCAAAATTCATTTTTTAATTAATAGTTGAAAAAAGAAACATTATTTATAATTTGAGGGGGAAAACCTAGCTTTAATATAGTATTACCAAAGTCAAGGTTTTTTATTTTTTTTTATTGTTTTAGAATATTTCAAATTAAAATTTTCCACATTGTCACGGTATGTGTTTTGTTTTTTCTGCTCAGTGCTGTGTCCTCTTTGACATCTCCGTTTGCGCTTGCAGACCAGTAAAAAATTTTTACGCACACAATTTTAATCAACAATTTAAGTTTGTTGCAGAAGTTTTTCGCTTGAGTGTGTGCACAGATGAGTGTATGCATTTGTCTGTACATGTGTGTGAGGGAGTGTGAATGTGTAATAAATTACGCTTCGTTTGTGTGCGTTGGTACAAACAAACAATTCCTTTTTTTCTTGATTTTTTGATAAATGCCTTGACATGTGGCAGGACTTTGTTCTTTATATAAAAATGTGTTCTTTAATTTTTACGCCTTAGATTTGACCTGTTGCTTATCAAATTGCTATCAATGTTTCGTTTAATTAAGTGAAAAATTGTGATAATACATAGAGACAAGAAGAGAGATGGAGTTTTGCTGGCACATTCCCATTTTAAACATCAGCCAGAATTCAAAAGATTTACAACACACGCAAAACAATGACAACAAAAACTCCGTGAATTTTATTATTTAGATTGAATTCACAAAATATTATATTCCATCCAAAACTATAAACAAACAATGAGAAAACGTTTCAAAGTTCCTAAAAGATTTTCCATAAATAAAAAAAAAACTTAAAATATAAACTTTTAATAATTACAAAAATATATTTGTTTTATAATATATTTCTAGCATAAAAAAAAGTTTTATTAAAATGCAAAATTCCAAAAAAAAAATCAAAAATACATTTCGAAAATAATTTAACAAGCGAAAGCGACAGTGAAAATGCAAAGTAGCCGTGGGTGTGGCAAGCGCATCAGTTTGGTCCACCGTAGTTGACATTACATGTTATACAATATCTGTTATTGTTGTTGTTTGCGGCTTGTCCCGCGTAAAGCTGCAAATGATTTAAAATATTTGCATTTTTAATTTCACGAATTAAAAAGTAAAAATAAGCAAAAAGTTTAAAATTTTAATTTGGCTTTAACGCTCCGAACTTTCGCTTTGATGTCGCTATTTGTTGTTTCTTCTTCTGCTTTAATCCTTAAGCAACTGAAAATATCCTTGATCTACTCTTTGTGAGAGTTGAGCTTCTTCCGACTTGCGTCGTTTTTCTGTTTTTTTTTCTTGTCTATTCAAGCTTATTTTGACATAGAAGAGATGTAGCAAATCCCCAAATATAAATGTTACTAGTTGATTTTCATGCTGGATTTAGCTTTAAAATCTAAAAAAAAAATCACTAAAAGGACCTAGGCAAGCGTAAATGAACCCTTTTTTTGGCCCATGTCAAAGAATTTCGTTAATGTTGTTGTTGTTGTTGTTGTTGTTGTTGTTGTTGGCAATAAAAAGTTGCCATGGCTATCGGTGGAAAGTAATCTTCGCTTGTCAGCCTTCGAAGAGATTAAGCAACGACGGCAACCCTTTTTTTATTGATTTACTCACAAAAATGTTAGTGGGTTTTTAGGCAAAGTGGCTTAGGAGGAATTAAAATAAAATCAAAAATAGCTTGTAGTATTCATTTTCTGATATTGTGATTAAATTTCAACGGAACTGACGTATACAAATTTGAAAATTAAGGCAAAACAAAATCCATTGCATTATTTCTTTGCTTTAAATTTCAATATTTCTTGTGTACATTAGAGTTGGTTCTTTTGTGCACTTTCCCATGATCAAAAGAAAATCACAAATACTTATAATACACCACTTCCATTTCAATAACAATGGAGTTAGCGTGAAAATAAGAAAAACACATTTTCCGCACGAATTTCCGATGCAACCGAAATGAAAACCTTTCAAGAGTATCGAAGGAAAACCAACACTGACAACGAAACTTATGCAGAGTGTATGAACGGCAAAGGAGAAAGCGCGAAAAATCTAAAGTCATCGACAGCAAATCTACCGCTAAGCCGCTCCAGATGCAACCGCAAAAATGAAATTCAAGTCGAAGCCAGTCGACAGATACCACACATATCTCACACAGCTGCTGAGGACAAGGGCGTACTCTTCAAAAGGAAAATATCAAAATGGAGGATACCACAGAGATAAATCGAAAATGATACGGTTTTTATTACATTGTGAAACAATTGAATTACATATTTTTTTATTAAATTGTTTTAATAAATATATGTTAGAAATATTAATATACTAAAAAAAATATTTAAATGCATCCTTGGCTGTTGTTGCAAATGCAGTTCAGTTCGTATCTGTGATAGCGCTAGACATGCGAAGGGAATTGCTGCCACTGGCAACTGTTGTTGAGTTATGACTAAATATCTATTTGATGCTGGCGCTTATCAGTCATTGTCAGTGATAAAAGGCGGGGAGAAGAACGATTGAAGGGGTAATCTCTGCGAGAAGGAAGATATGTAATATCCACCCTGAGTTCACTTCCAGTTTTTGTTAAATTGAATTTTTTCGATACCGCATTTCTTTCACTCATTGCTTCTTCCTCATCCTTTATCAAAGTAGTCCATACTCAATTTTTTTCCTGGGTAATTTTTCAGCGACGTGTAAATGATTTTTCCCAATATGTTTTCATTTATATTTTCATTTCTTTTTCATTTCAGCTGCTTTGCTTGCAACTCTGATTCAGCTATGTGGGAGTCATTTACTGGCTTTATATGCTTTTAAATGGTCAATCATTTTCTGAGCGTATCCTTCTCGAGATAACTTATGCAAAACTGTAAAGTGATAAGCGCAAGTGATGAAGAAGTTTATCGTATTTTAGCTTAGTAAAAATAAAGTTCGAATTTCCTGTATGATATATTAAAAATTATGAATGACACCAGGAACTAAAAATAATTTATATAAAATTGTGATTTTTTAAAAAATATTTCTCAAATAAAAAGATTAGTTAAAATTTATCGGTGCTTAAAATACCTTTGATTGGAATAAATTATTTAAATGCATCCATAAATATAAATAAACAGAGGTTCAGTAATTCCATTAAAAAAATCTCAATTATTTTTGATAGTTTTTCAAACATGTTGCTGATGCATGTAAACGTTGACACTGAACCGCACACAAACACATTAATCATAATTTCTAACCACACACAAAAATATCGAAAAAATTCTATAAACAAGAAATTTAGAAATAAAATCACAAGTGCGAATCTGCGCGCCGTCGCCTGTTGACAGCGCCATCCGCAAATGCATTTCATGTCGATTTCATGGTCGCAAAAACTCATCGCATACACACAAACAAACGAACAAGCACACTACCACATGCCAGAACACGAACACGAGGGTGATTCCAGAGCACAATTCCCAGAGGAGCAACCGTTAAAATTTCGCAAGTGAACAAGATTCAAAGCTCCGTATATAAAATTATGAATTAAAATAAATTTGGTCTTAACTAAAATTTTAGAGTTTGCTTAGTTCTTTGGGGAGAAATCGATGGGTTCGCTTATGCGAGTACCCTATCGATAGCGCCGCGCTGTGCGTTCCCTCATTGATAAGCGTGCTACATCTGTTCGGGATATGTTTGTGTGTCAGTGTGCGTGGCTAGTCTATGTATGCCGTTTGTATGTATGTATGTTTGTTTGTTCGTTTGTTTGCTTGTTTCTGAGTCGTACATCAATGTGACCACATGATGATGACGCTGCCGCAGCGACCATGATACCCGCTGGTTGGCTGGCTTGTCCGTCTGTCATGTCATCGTCGTTGTTGTTGTCTGGTTTATTTTGTTTTTTCATGGGGATTTACGTCAATATAATCCATTTTGAATGCATTCCGATGCGATGGAACTGCGACGAAATGATTATTTATGTTTTTGTTTTTCGATTTGTTCGTTCGTTTGGCGGAATACAACCAACGATACGTGTTGTTGCCTTTCGATGTAGTCCAGTGTAGTTTGGTATATCCAAGTGTAGTGCATTATTATTAGCCGCATTGTACCAGAAAAATAATAGTTATTTTTACGCTGTTGTTTGTTGTTGCACCACATGTGTTGCTTTTATATTGGCGATAGTGCACACAAACAATAAATGTTTTTTATTTCTAGGATTTCTTTTGAATCGGCATTTTTATTTGAATTTCACAATAATCTCAAGAATTTGATTTCTAACTTAAACATCCCAGCAAAAAATTAATAATGTTAATAAGTTTTGCACAGCTGTCAACTGCAGCAGATAAACTAAACTGTAATAACTATTAAATAATAAATATTTTATATAAAATATCAATTTATATTGAAATGGATCAACTGTCAAAATCAGAAATAAAAAAAAAATTTGCAATAAAAAAATATTCACAATTCGCCATGTTTAAAAAAAACACTGGACAATCGTCGACATTACCACGTGGTACAAAATTATGTTAATTACGCTATTACAAAAAATTATTAAGTACTAGCCAGCTGACACTCAGAAAAGAATCTTATGGTAAGCGTGCAATATAAACCAATAGAAAGCATACATGCAAACGCAATCGACTGAGCAAGTATATTCAAACACTTACAAATGAGGAATTGTTCTTAGTACTTCTTATGGTTTCGAGATGGTTTAGTGGTCGTTTTCGCACACTTATCGCAAGTATTTCATTTAATCCAAATTGCTTGTTGGGATCGAACATTAGAGCCAACTGTGTGTGTGTGAGTGATATTATTCACGCCGTTTTAATTTTTTTCTAACAAATATTCATATTTTTGAATGCATTGAGAGAAATCAACTTAAAAACTAAATATCTTAGTCTGCTAGTAATTAAGTAATTGAGCTATGCTGACAAATGACATCTAACTTAATTCAAATCGAAATTACCATGAAAGCCACGTCACTACATTGTGTTGCCAACTCTTCTCTATGTTATGTGTTTTAATATTGACTGTGGTCGGATTGGATTCTGTTTCGAGAATCCGCTGCCGACAGAACTTCATGAGCTGTCACATTTTTGTACCAGCAACAGCAGCAGCAGCAGAAGCAGCAGTAAACGCAGCTCAAGTTCAAGATAAAAATTATATTTGACATGTGACAGTGAGTGAAATGAGAATGCGGATACAAGTACACCCATCCAAATATATGAGTACATATTAGGGTGTGCCAAGATAGGAAACGTTATGTTATGTTTTTCAAAAGGAAACAAAATTTTTTTTGTATGTACATTTTTTGTTTGGATATTGAATATATTAAAAAACTGGGCGGTTCTAATATTTTCAAACGTTTCAAAACTATATATTAACAATGAAAATCTGAAATTTTGCATTGATATCTTTTTCTATAATGGTCCTAGGAAAACAAGCCGGCACAAAGCGTAACGCCTGACCCGGCTTATCCTTTCGCTGCAAATGAAATGAGCAAAAAATACGGCGTTGAAGCGGAAGACGTCGCATAAAGCAAAGTAGTGAAAAATACGTGTGCTTCTATATGTCGCCGCTCATTTGTCGCCATTCGGTTGTTCTCTGCCTCCTGCCCCATCTCTTGCTCTTGCTCCTGGTCGTTCTTGTGCTCGTGCTCGTTGTCGTTCTTGTAGTCGATGTCCTCGTTGAGTGGTTGTGTATAATGGCGTTTATTAACGGCTAAGTGAGTGCAGATTGACAGCGTGATTAATCATTATTCAAGGAATAAACTCACTCACATGCACTCAAACTTCCATAATCGCACAATCCCTCGCTCTATCACCCGCTTTCGTCTGTACACTTCCAAAATGCTGATAAGATGCGATTCGATTAGTTTTGATTTATTGCGTTCTGACAAAAATGTTATTGTCAGGAAGCAGGATATGTTTGTTCTTACATGCGAGGCTGTGAATATTAGCAAGAGTTGGAAGTGGGTAAACTAGACATGGACATGGACAGGGGGAAGAATAGAAATGCGACACACGAAAATGTGTGAAATAGCGTGCGTGTGTATGTGGCATAAATGTATGATAGGAGGTGATTTTCTTTTTATCGACAAAAATAGTTGTCAACTGATAAGGGTCATAAATGGAAATCCTTAAATTAAAACGAAAGGGTTTGGGTTATTAATGAAATCAAAAACAAACCAAATGATTGGTTGATTGATTGCAATTGTGTTTTTAAAGAACAATTTTTATTGGATTTTTGAAGTATAAGTCTTGAATATATGTATGTATATAAATAAATATTTAAACCTAAAGCAGAAGTCAAACAATTTTTAATTGAAACAAATTTTGTCAGCAAACTCGATTTTGTTCGTTTTCTAAAAAGTAATTTGCTGGGCACCCTATTGCTCCGCGTTGTGGAACTTGATTTTACTGCACACTTGCCCCCACTTAATATCTTAAATTCTGTTGTGCACTTTGAATCGCGCGGGCAGTGTCGCGCTCGCTTTCATTTGGATTGCATTTCTGCTTGCATTGCAGTTTTCCTCAATTGCTTTGTGTAATTAAAAACAAAACACAAAAACAAAACTATAAAAGAAAACATTCCACGAACAAATTAAAATGAAAAGCAATCGCCATAATGACCCTCTCCTCTCTGTTGCCACGGTCCTGAGAGGAAAAAAGGGAAAAGTCAATGCCGTCATTTTGCTTATCTCTGCTTTTGTTTGGTGTTGCCTTGACTTCTCGATTTAATTTATAGTTGTGAAAAAAATGAAGGAGAACCTTCAATCCATTTTTTCAATGTAATTAATATCATCTTGAAAGCAATTCTCTTTTTCAGACTATGAGAAATGCGAAATGCAATGCGATTTTTTTATTTTTTTCGCTTTATGTATTTTAAACATATTTAAGTTTTCTTTCCTTGTCGACGCTTTGAGTCCGATTCAGTAATGGCAGCCATATCCGTATCCGGCTTCTACTTGTGCTTGTGCTTAGGATAATTAATAAGTCCATTATATAATTATAAATTTTATAAGTGCTCTCAATCGCAATCATCCATTCGCCCACTTCTATTTGTACTCCTTCGCCTTTGATCGCACGTTTAAGTGAGTTATGAGTAATTGAGAGAAAGGAAATTCCGCTCATTCTGGAATTGTTCTCGGGAAATTTAATTAATTGATGAATCGCCATGAAGTCGAGCAGGCAGGCAGGCAGGCAACCCGTTGCCTATTTAAAATGGAAAATCAAAGAAATCGAATCAAACCAAATTAGTGCACCGAGTGTGAATGCGATTTCGATTGCGTCAGTAAGAAAGAAGAGGGATCTCCCTCAGCCAGGAATTTTATTATTAAACAGTTTTTGCCAATATCTTTTTGAGCTGACGAAAAGTGAATTTAATACTTCTTACTTTAACACGAAAGCAAAAAAAAAAATAAATATTTTTTTTTATGTTGTGCAAATTTTTTAAAACATTGCTTGAATTTTATTTTATTTGAACAGATGAAATTGGAAAGTTTGTTTATGATTAAAATCTATAATCAATTTTATATAGGCAATATTTATTTCGATTGGAATCACTCAAATTTTGTGTTAACTGTCATTAATATAAGACAATGTCACATGACTCCCTCTCTCTCAATAACACTATTAAATACTAAGAAATAAAAAGAAGAAGAAGTGTCGCTTTGAAGCAAAACTTTTACAATTTCACAGCAGATAATCAGGTTTCACGTGTCTGTTGTCATTTTAAGTCGTGATTTTTTCACAGTCACAAAATTGCTTTTGCTCTTGTATGCGACGTGTCTATGGATGGCCTTTGCCTTTGGCTTCGCCCGTCTTTGCCTGTATTCCGCCTCTTTGGCGCATTCACCGCTCTCAACTTGTTTGCAAATAAAAAGCTTACTTAAGTGCAGAAATAAGGTCAGACTGTCAGCTGGCAGAGGCGCAAAAAAATAAATAAATAAAAGGATAATACACACAACAAAAAAATAAAATAAACAAACAAACTTTTTGCTGTTGTTGTTGCTGCTTTTGCTGTTGCTGTTGCTACTGTTAAGTAAAAGTTTGCACAAAAGTTTAAAGTGCAATGCAAAAGGTGAGCAAAAGTTCCTGCCTCTTTTTTCTTTCTCTTTTTTGTTGTTTTTGTTGTTTTGAGTTTTTGCCAAACATTCTTTGTTTCCTCCTTCCTTCGCCGCCTTCTTTTGTTTTATTGACACCGACATGTCACTCTAATATCGAAACCATTTCCATCGGAGCGAGTTCAGAAATACAGATAAAAAGTGAAAAACTTTTCATTAGAAAATTAAAAATGTTTCTTTGCTAAAAATAGCCAGGGAAGGAAACTTATTTGAAAGTGCAGAAACCTCGTAATATTGTTGAATATATTGTTGAATTCTGAATGGGAAGCCACTATTTAAAGTTGCCTTAAATGTTTCCAGGAACATAATCAATTGTGAGCTTTAAGTCTGGTGTCGCACGCGGCATATTAATTTCAATTAAGTGCTGCACTCGTATTCCCCGTCGACTCAACAAATTGCTGAATTCACACACACACACACACACACACACACATACACATACACGTAATACACATTTAAATTTATTTTTAAATGTTTTATGATACAATGTATACAAGCGCAGCTTGAGTCAACATTTATTTACAATACAAATACATACGCACGCACACACTCACTCACAGTATTTAAACTGCAACTCACACGACGCCAATCATAAGAGTAATTGATTATTATTTCATATACTACGTATACGTGCGTACGTGTGTGCGTGCGTGTGTTTGTGTCATCAGTGTTATTGCAAAATAAACGCAACACAATTTACTGATGCATAAAATGCAATCGATGCGATTCGAAGCGATGCGATGCGATGCCCCAAAGTGATTAATTAACGCACGAATGCGCACATGTGTGCCAGTCGAGTCAGTGCGCACACGGGTCTGTGTGAGTGTACGAGTGCATGCAAACGTAAATAAAAATCATGATCTCATTAAAATCTGGTTAAACCACGCTTTGGAAATTGATTTAATTAAACAAACAAACAAACAAGTAAACAAACGAACAAAAGAACAAACACACACAAATGTGTCAGAAGTGATCACAGTTGTTATTTCTAAAAAAACAACAAATTTATTTCAAAATAATTCAATTATTGAATGAACAAAATTACAACTCACAAATTTTGTGACTAACAAAGGTATAAATAAACATACAAAATAAACACTTTTTCAAAAATGTTGAGATTTAAATTTGAACTCTTTGTTATCCTTGACATACTGATTGAACCAAATAATATTTACAATAATTATATTTATTTCCAAAATGAAGTTGTGTGCAAATATTTTGCTCACATGGCGTATGAGTGATATGAAATACAATATCTTCTTTTTTTAATTTTGTTTTTAAGTAAATTCTTAGCGTTAATTCAACTTGCGCCAATTGTCCTTTAAACTTGCCACCGCGTTGAGTGGAAGTTCGTGTTGGTGAAAAGGACGTGTGTGCAACTACAACTGCTGCTTCTGCTGCTGCAACTGATCACATGTTGCTGCAGTTAACGAAAAAGGCTTCAGTGAGGAAAAACAACAGCAACAGCAACAATAACAACAACAGCAAATGCATTACCATTCAAGTGCAAAATTAAATTATTGTTGGCTTTATCGAAATGCATCACAAAATGGCGTCGGACGCCGGACGTCTGTGTGTTTGTGTGTGTGTCATTTTTAAATATAATTAATTTTTTCGCTTTAAAGTGTTCGTGTACGTAGGCCTACGCACTCAACCGCAAACACTTACACGCACACACACACACATAAACAAACATTCTCGCCCATACACATGCACAAAGATGTCAGTTCATTGCATGGCAATTTTAAATGAATTCCAATTAATTAACTTTTGCATTTTTTCAATACTTTCGCTGCGTTTTAATGAAATATTTGTTCATGTTTTTTCTTGCGTGTGTCGTTTTCTTTTTGCTTTTCATTCGCGCTGATATCGTAGATCGGTTACGTTTGCCTACTTAAAGGCGCAATTATGTCGCTTCATGTACGAACGCAGCCTTTGAGGGTTCAGCGCATCACAACGAAGTCTAGTGGTACAGTGTGCGAGATACATAAACAGAACATGAATAAATATTTGACGCAACCACCCATGCAGGGTGTAGGCTGAACTTTTTCCCTAACAGAAATTTTAATTCAAAACTATATATCCAAATTTTTCGTAAATTTCAATATAAAGTTAAACACCCTGTTGTTTTAAACTATAAAATTAAAAAAGTGGATTGGTTTACATCTCGCCTGCATAATGATAAAAAGCGCATATACACAAAACTGCGCACATACAGACATGAGTGCTCTTAAACTCTTACATATCAATACATTTTAACGAGCAGATATTTAATTGCTTGGTGTTTGTGGAGTGGGCACGTGAAGTGAAGTGGTTGGGTTGTGCTGGGCTGGGCTGGGCTGGTCTGAGGATTGCTACCACTCACTAATTGAAGAAAGACATTTGCCGATATCGAATTGTTTAAAAATATATTGATTTGCATTCAGAGGAAACGATTTTAATTGATTTAATTCGGGTATCGGGTGCGTATGAATTACATATTTTTGTCTACAAATACATACATACATGTGATTACTGTTTTATAGTTTTACAAATATTATTACAAAATACATCAGCGCATAAAAAAACGAAATCTGATACAGCGACAGGTTAAAAATTAAACTTCAAATAAATGTTAGACTGGTTAGTGCATACACAAAAAAAAGTCAAAGGTCACCTGATTTCGAAATTGAGAATTGTAAGGTTAAACCAGCTTAAAAACAATGCTACTTGTTGTTAGTGCTTTAGTGCATTGATTTTTTACTTTATTAAAGTCAAATTGTTGGGTATAATTCGATGTCTTAAGTTGTTTAAATTCTTAAAACTAAATTGTCAAAATTACAACAAAGATTGAAAAAAAAGAACTATAGATCAGAAGTAAAAAATAAGATTTCGTTATTTTCCTTTTAATCCTAAATTGGTTCGAAAAACAAACAGAAAAGTATATTTTAAAAATTCCAACAGTTGATTATGACTGTGAGACTCAACATGTTAATAGTTGTTAACATTTTCAACGTTGTTCACAGTGAAGCACACAATAGAAGCAACAAAATTCAATATATGGACGTACTTCACTCTTAAATATAATAACAAGAACAACAACAAAATCTAAATTATCGAAAATGTTTGTATTGCAATACAAAATCGATTCCGCTTAAATTTGCTCAGCTGAATTAAATGCTTGAATTCGGGCGCCTGTCGTTATCAGTGCTGCGACTGTCAGTCCCACAGTCATTCAGCCAGTTAGGCAGTCAGGCAGTCAGTCTATCTGTCAATCCATCAATAAAATATTTGATTTGGAAAATCTGCAGGTGGTCGAAAAACGCAAACGCAAACGCAAAAACAAAAACAAAAACAAGCAAGACGCAGCAAGTTCAACGTTCTTTTGGCCACATTTTCTGATTTGAGCAAAAATTATTACTTTTTTGTTTGTTTGTTTGTTTGTTTTTTTCGTTATTTGTTTTGTCGCGTTTCTTTTATTTTTTTGTTTCCTTCTTTTTTGCGAATTCTTCAATGCTTGGCTTATTGTGTTCAAATAATGTGATTTCATTGATTTATACAAGACTTGTGGGTATTAAAGAGAATTCCATTATTTCTACGAATGCGTAAACTCAATTAGACGTCCGACAGAAGATGTCGGCAGCAAAAATGTTTTGTGTATGAGTTCAAGGTTAAAATTAACCACACCCACCAGCTTCATTTCTTACTGCTACTTATAAAATAAGAATTAAACACAAATCTACCAAAACGAATTTAATGAGAAGACTTTTTTGTTTTTGTATCTCACCAGTTTGCAATGTTTTTTGTCCATAAGGTTAAGTGTAGTTTTTTCAGATAAATCGAGCGCGGAGAAACAGAAGTCACACACATTTTAAGTCAAACTGCATTGGAAATTGTTTAAAACTTTAAATATAACAAATTTATAATATTTTTGGTTTTCATTATTTTATAATTAATTTTTCTGTCAACAGGTTCTATTTAAGTTATTTGTATTTTCTATTTAGTTACAGAATAAATTCTGCAGCTATGTCTGAAATTTTCATTATAGGCAATTTTTTGGCAACATTTGCAGTATTTCATCTTCAGCAGAAACAGAAGCGATGAGCGAGAGAAGGAAATGGAGACGCTTATGTCTGACTATATGAAAAATGACATAATTTCGACACATTGCTGACATGCCAATCAATTGTAATAAATGTTGCTGATGAAATGTTACACCAACACCGACTGACTGTCGCACACTCTTGACTCATATCCTATACACCCTGAACACACACACACACATTAACACTCAGCTACTGCGCACTCGAAAATCCACATACACATACACATCAACAAAAACAGAAACAGAGCAATATCAATTCGAACTGGTTGGCTGGGTAATTCCATATCATTGCTGTCGATTTCGTTCGACGCTCTTGTCGCTCACAATATCACGTTCGTGTATGTGTGCGTGTGTGTGTGTTTGTATGGTTTGGTGCGGTGCGGTGGTACTGTAAAGGGGAAAGGATATTCAGTTGATGTAAATAAATCGCGCGCCAGTGGCAAGCAAATTTTAATGAAACTGTCAGCACTGTCGCCGCATATCGAAGTTGATTCAAGGTTTCGTCGCTGATTTCATTTCATTTTACTTTATTTTTGTATTTATTTCTTTTAGATTTTTCGTTACTATTTGCTGTAAAAATTGACAAATTACGTGTGGCTGAGAGTGCAATTTTTGTGCGTATTCGCATGAATTGCGATGCCAGCTTACTTAATATTTCAGACTGATATACGAATTTGATGTGCACAAAATTTTGAAAACTATATATTTGTTGATTCAATCCTCCGTTTTTTAGATTTTTTATATCTCTGTTATATAATATTCAAATCTACCCTAAAGATAAAATAAAACTCGTTGGTAATCAAGGACGTTTGAGTGACCTCTAATAAAATTAATTTTGTTCTTTTTCGTTTTAGAAATTAATTTGCTTACTCTTTAATTGAGGTTATGTCTTTTCCCTTAATGTTAATTAATTTTATTTTAATTTTTCAGAATAAATTAACTAGAATTGCTAGCAACGGTTTAATGCTCTCTGACACTCCTCGCAGAAGCTAATTCATTTCTCACACAGCCAAAAACTAATTTCGTCAACGAACCGCAAATGTTTTGCTCATCCACAAACCACACAAACGCTCACCCCTTCGCCTCACAGACATCTACACATGCATATCAACTGAATGGAGCACACTGTTTGGCTGTATTTACACCTCATTGCAATTGCAAAATCTCATTTATAATGTAAGTAATTCAATTTTATTTGTCTGCGAGTGCGAGTGATAATGTGTGTGCGTGTGTAGATACTCATATACATACCTTTGGCATATGGCTGTGTGCGTTGGCAATGTCTGTGTGTAAGAATATGAGGCAGTGTGTGTGCTCACAGTTTATCTTATGTAAGTGCACTTACACAACCATAATTGCAAATAGTTTCGCATTTCCTTAATTGTCATTGCTGCTACTGCTGCTTCTTCTTCTTTTGTTGCTTCTGCTTTTCCCTCTTATACAGACACTGAAGCTGCTGCAACTTCTGAAAATTAAGTTAGATTTCCTTAAGGAAGCTATTGAGCATGTAAAAGGATATTAGTGGTTTAAGTTGGCGAAATTACAATTCGCTTGCGTATGTACTTATATATGTATTTGTTTGTTTAACGCAATGTAAAATTATATACGTTTGTATATGCGTGTTTGTGTGTGTATGTGTGTGTGGCGTGAAGCCAGCAGAAGACATTGCAGTTTTGCAATTTGGCAATAAAGGAAGGAAAGCACAATTTAAATTAGGGTACTTTTCGTATTATGCCACAGACACAAAAATTAATTTGCTGCTCATTCGCAGTGATGGATAAACTTTGAATAAAGAGATAAAATTCATTTAAACACGTTTCACAAAGTAGATGGAAATTAAAATTTTATTTTGTGAAAAAAATATCACTCAGACGTCCAGTTGCAGGAAACTGCTTCGCACTTCAATTCAATGTCGTTGACTAGTTTATACAGAAAATGCAAAAACTACTAAAACAAAAACGGTGAATGAAAGATTGCAAAATCCACTAAAGGCAACACAGCCAGCAGAGTGAAGTGGAGTTAGTAAATACTTCAAAGTTAAGCTCAAAAGTCACCTTCGTCAATAATTCACGACGCCAAATCGTTTGCGAGTTTTCGAGGTATTAACTACGAAAAGAGGCGGCAGCGGCAACAGCAGCAAGCAGAAGAAAGAAACGAAGTAGCGCAACATCATCAGCTGAAGGAAAAACTAAAGCAGAAGCGGAAGCGGAAAGTCAGCTGAATTATTGAGTGCAGACATTTTAGAGATGTACACACAAGATTAAAGGCAGGTATTTCTAACTCTATGTCTGTCTGTCTGTCTGTCTGCCTGTTTACATATGTGCTTGTTTGTTTGTTTGTTTGTTTGTTTGTTTGTTTCCTTGCTTATATGTAAGGGTGAGCTGGCACCATGTTAGCGGAAATGCTGGCGCAAGTCTATTAGAAATAATAAAATACTAAGCCACCAAAGAAGCGATTATAAACATCGTTATTTTATAGATATTTAGGTCCAAATGAATACAGAAATGAAAATTGTTTTTTTTAAATTTTAGTTGAGATCATTTTTTATGTGAAGGAATAATTTCGCAAACATTTTCAAATTTCACAAAGCTTCTTAAACTTCACAACTTATGCAAACGCGAACGCTTTGAAAGATATCGCCGATTGCAAAAGTGAAAGCCTAACAATAAATAATAAATTAAAATCCTTGAATATGAAAGTACCGACACAAAAGCAACAACAACAACAATAACAACAGCGTTTGTAGTAGAAGCCGCAGCGACAGCAAAAATTAAATATCAATAAGAACAAGAATCGCACTCAAAATACGCCTTAGAAGCTAAAAGTTTTTAACCACCCAAACCAAAACCCACACGCACACACTCACACACCGCCGCAAAAATATTGACTTAAGAGTTTCGACTTTCAGCTGTGAAACATTCAAAGCGACCAAAATGATGCACAGCACCATGAAGTGGGAAAAAGATGTGTAAAAAAATTACAAAAATTTTAAAATTTTCCATTTAAATACAAAATTTAAGTGGGCTGAACTTTTTAATATTTTTGTGAACAACAACAACAACAAATTGCACCAGTTTATCAGACCGGACAGCGCTGGTTTGAAATGTTCTATTATTTAAAAAAGTGTTTCATATCCTATCTTATTTGTTTTGCGCTTCTGGCTAGAACAATGCATAATACCGTTGTTATTATTCCTAGGAATACATTTCATCATCAGGTCAGGAAAAAGTTGTTATTTTAGTAAATAAAATAAAATAAATTAATATATTCTATGGCAATTCCAATTGTAGCTTGTATAGTTTCATAATATGTGTGGCAACCTCAGAGTACTGTGCGACTTCAACATTGGCGCTGCACATCCTGTCCTGATATTCTGATATCCTGTTGCTGTTGCTGTTGCTCTGGTTCGAGCTGTTGCCGGGCCAAACTGAGGGGATATTTTGTAGATTTCTGATTTCAGATTCAATTTTAATTAGGTGCTATTGGAATTATAAATTTTGCCAACGACGAACGGAAAACGAAAATCAACGGTCGCTGAGCGTAGAGCATGGAAGCGAATGAAAACTTTTGCTTCGGCATTAATTGAAAGTTTTTCAATGAAGCTTAAGCAAAGTGATTTTCTCAGTCGCACACAGGGAAGGGTAAAGCGGTGTGAGTGGTGTGCTTGTGTTTTGCATTGGTGTGTACGTGTGTTCGTGCGTAGGAGTGTGTGTTTGCTTTCTCGTTCTCTCGTTCCCGCTCTTTGGCTGGTTCGGTTTGAGTGGCAATAATAACAATAATCGCAAATTGTATTTTCATTTCGTTATTAATAAATAATTTTGGGGCTCCGAGGGCAAAATGGCGCGTAATTAAAATTTGTGATTAAGGCGTTAGCTTTTGGCTTGCGGAGATATAAACAACAACAAATATAACAACAACGACAAGTAGAAGCAGAACAAATGAATAAAAGCTCTAGAAGTTTTTAAGTTTCAGTAGTTTCCATTATTTTTGGATTATTATTTCTTTGCGAAAATTTTATAAAATTTGTTTAGAATAGTGAAAAGTAAAAGATAAACTTAATTTAAAAAAAAAACAAAGAAAAATGTATATCGTTTTTTTGAAAAATTTAATTAAATTGTCCTGGAGGGTTTGAAAATGTATATTTATATAGTTAACTCAGATTCTTATTGTCCACTGAATAAACCACTCCCTTCAACGCACTTTGCTCCTTGCTGTTTTCTGCCAACTACAGCACATTTCATGGAAAGAATTTCTGAACAAGTGAAAATCATGCAACACAATCCAGAACTTTACTCTAAATATTTAAAAACTTTATTACAAAAGTTTCAGTGAGATTGCTCTTACGAGTATTATACGCACACAAACACAATAACGCACTCAGATGCACACACGCGCTCGCTCACACACGCAAATTAATTATCTGCATACGTAACAAGGACCTTTCATTAGTAGTGCAGCCTAATTTATGGAGTGTTTAGAAGTGCAGTGTGGAAATCCATCCCAGCCATTTAATTTTTGCATCGGATCCCGGCAGCGAGCGGTGGTCTCGTCTTTCGAAGAACTGTAAGCACGAGTTGCCGGTTGAGCTGGAACGCCGAGCAGCCAAGCAGCAGAGTAGCAGGATGTCAGCGACATGTTGTGCTGGTTGGCTTGGTTTAGTTTGGTTTGGTTTGGTTTAACCTGGCTTGGCTTGTTGTGCCACTTTGCCACTTTTACTTTAAATAGATTTCCAGACGCTGCTGTGTTCCGGTCCTCGAAACAATTTTATGCTTTGCTGCTGACGATGGGGGACTGACTCAACCAACGGAAGAGCGAAAGAACCAACGAACGGACGAGCAAATGAAGGTAGTGCACAAATAGTCGTGTTTGTGCTGCATTTGAAGCACAACACACGACAAAACGCCAAAAGTAGTTTCAAATCTATGTGCATAAGTTCCACAGCGCATATGTTGGGTGCGCGCTCTTGTACCATTTTTATAATCAACCTAAAGTATACCGGCATCATTTAATTATGGTGGAAGAGTCTGAGGATCATATGCAGGACACCTGTTTAAATGCAAATCGGTTCCATTTCAAGAGTTTTATAACGTGAAATAATGATGCACTTTCATCTTAATATTTTTATCATAAATAATATTTAATATTGGTTGACTTTGTGGCGTATACTCGTCATTTAATTTCAATTCAATTATTAATTAAAGAAGCCATTTGCAATTAATTGTTTTTATTTAGTTTATATTATAACTTTGATTATTTAATTTCAAATTTTTTTTACTAAATTAAGGTGCTAAAGTTTTCTACGAAACAACTCAAATATACTTTTTAAATTTCACACGAAGCCACGTTAACGCTTTAGGCCGATTTTGAGTATTTGAGCAGCACAGTGCGGCGGTTAACTGCTTGTGTTGGTCTGGTCGTAAATGTGTCAGTTTGGCTTTTAATTTTTATGTCTAGCCAAAGGGCCATTATCGGCGACGAAGTATTTATGTATGAGTTGCTATTTACAAACAAACTAAAAGAGTAGAAAATAGTAATAGTGACAAATAGTAGAAACATAAAGGAGCAGAAAAAAATATTTTCAGTACGCAATGGACAACAGTGCCAAAAAAAAACAAAAGAAAAAAAACATGTCCAAACGAAGGTCTCTTGTGGGTTGAGCTTTACTTTATGGAAATGTAAATCAATAACATTAAAATTAAATACATTAAATTGAGTACGTATACAAATTCATTTCATTTCATTTTAAATCTTTTAATTTTATATAAATTATGATATTTTCTAACTAAAACTTAGTCCCAAAATATTTATTGGAAATATTTATCAAAGGTTTATTTTCAAATTACTATTTCAAATATTTTATCTCCGTTGGAATTCAATCTGTAAAATTAATTAAAATAAAAAGTAATTTTAGACTAATGCAGAGGAAACCCCTTTTAGAAACATAAACCTGTAACGTCCATTCAAAAATCCAATTACAAAAATAACCGCTTTCCTCGCTTTTAACAGAGAAAGGAACCCATTAATTCAAAACTAATTTCCAATGACTACTGGCGAAAATTTATGTAACCGAAAGCTCCTAAAACCATAAAAACATTCATCATTTAAGTGCATACTATAAACTACACTCGAGCACACACGCACGCCATGACAATGCGCCTATTCAGTGTGCGAGAGGTGCGCACACAGACAAAGCCACAGACACACGAGCACAATCAGAGCAAGGCAAAGTCTCCCTCCCAACCTGCAAGTGGGATTTTGAAAGACGTGGATGGCAGTTTGACTAGCCTCAGGAAATAACATACCCTATGACATGTCGAATATATTTACACACATCTGTAAAAAAATAAGTAGAAAAAACACACACACAGTAAAAAATGAACCCAAATACAACTTTGAATAAGAAGTTGCTCCCTCAAAATCGGAAACATACAAAAGTAGTACCAACAAATAAAAAAGGACAAAAAACGAACTGCAATTTTAGCAAGTGAAAATGCGCACACACACACCCATACAGACAAAATGTAGAAAGTCCATTTTGTGTGTGTGTGTGTGTTTGAGTGTGATTGTATGTTTGCATTTCGAGGCAGACAAACTCGCACACATATCCACTGGCACAACTTAAAATCGAATTTAGGACATTTGTTAAATCCCTGCGGCTGCTTTTCGTTACGTTTCTTACGTTTCTTTGCGCTTTTGTACTTTTTATTTTTGTATTCTCCAAGCGAGCGTCCTTGCGCATAGCCGCAGCGACGAAATGGACTTTGCCAAGGATACTCACCTATTATTTTTATTCGGTAAACCAACTTCTTTACAAACAGTCACCACCAAATTTATAAGACAAACATCCGCACGAGTATATCAAAATAAGATTTTTTTTTTCTCAAAAAAAAAAAAGAAAACATGGAAAGATTTTGCATAGATTCGCAATAAGTGATAACAACATTTTTACCCAATTTACAACCTGTAACAATTATAAAAATTTTAATAAAACTTTCAATAGAAATTTGTTCTTGTAAAACAATTTTGGCAGTGACTTTAGGGTGATTTAAAAAAAAACTTTCTTTTACGTATTCCTCGCCTTCGTGTCGTCATCACTTTCTTCTTCTTCTTCTTCAATAAAAGTTTTGTGGGCCTTTGTGCGATTGCCTTTGGAAATGGAAATGGACCAATAAATCACCAAAACGCCATGCTACATTTAGAACAGCGCCGCCAGAACAGGCTTTTAAAATAGTTGAATGTATCTGTCTATGGAAGTGTAAGTGTGTGTGTGTGTATGTGGTAAATGTTAGTTATACCTCCGGGTAAGATGGATACTTTTGTGAAGTACGAATGTAGTCGCAAGTTATTTTAAACTGTGAAATGATGCTGCAAATGTCTTTCTCTCTCACTCTCTCTCTCTCTCCCTTTTCACCAGCTTTAATTTAGCCCAAATGGTGCACACAGCTGGGATGTGCGTTAAGTACGTGTTAAGGAAATGAATAATGGAGCACGGACAGGCGAAACGAGTGTGAAGACTATAAACCGTAACGAAACGCTTTTTGGGTGCGAAAAATATTCGATTTATTTTGATTGTACTTTTTTAGTTTGATGGCTGACCCAAATTTAAATAGCATTAAAACTGGACTGGAAATTTAAGTTACAAATTTTAAGTGCAGCTGGACATACAAATGTATAAATCATTTTAAATTATAGTGTCAATGATATCGATAATTTAAATTACAATATAAACATATCACACAAACCAGAGAGAAACTATAACAACTATTTCCAACTATTTTTGATGTTATATAAAACTTTTTTAAAGACATGTTCGCATATTCAAAGTGAAAATAAAGTTCTCACTTAAAATAAAAATTAACAGGAATATCAACCTCATACTTTCAATTCTCTGAAATATCTGTTGAATTGAGTTGATACTAAAGTTAAGTAAGTAACTTTATTACACACCATGACTTTTAAATTTTATATAATATTTGAAAGCTTTTATAACAGTTGATTGTAGTTGTTTTTGTCTTCAGTTCATGAGTTCCGCTGCACATTAATAGCCCACACAAATTAAATATCTTAAATTAGTGCTACTCATACGCTCCCCACTACAAATAAGAATAACTTTAACATATCTAAGTAAAATTTCTGCTTGCCACTTTTAATTTAAAAATTCATATTAAATATACTTAAGAACATAACCACTTTATACCAACATCTTAGTTGCTTGGCTTTATCTGACTCCACCTTTGCCGCCTCCGTCTTCGTCTCCGCGGTTGTCTCCAACCTCCGTTGATGCTAATGGCATATTGCATGCAAATCCCAGGAAAACGATAAAATAAAACTGAGACAACATAAAACAAAGCGGGTACACAATAAAACACCCATTCATCCTTAATCCTGGCAATTTCGCTCAAGTAAATCCACTCAAAGTCAACGCGAGATGCGAAATGCGAGACGCGAAAACATTGCTGCCACATGCCAAATGCGTGTGTGTGTGTGTGTGTGTGTGTGTTTGTTTGTGGCTCTCTTGATGTTGGTGACATTGTGCGTTTATGTACCTTCATTAGACTGGTTACAGACACAGACTAAAAATGTCTTCTATGCAACATAAAAGTAAACGAATAATTATGACCATTCATTAAACATTTTCTAGCATATGTTCGTTTTATATCAACAACATCCCGCAAATTTTCTGTTAATCGGTTCATGTTTGTATAAAAATTATAATTCAAAACCGCTCTTACCCACAAGCGCATTTTCGTAAGCGCGTATTTGTGCGTATTTCACGCCTTCCTCGTGCCGCAGCAATTTATCTTGAACGCACCGTTTCCAAATAAATCGACGGATGTTTATTTTATTTTCTTCTTATCAAATTGACAATTGACGATATTTTAGAAAATTTATTTTTATACTCGTATGCAAAGTTTTTTTTTTTTCTTTTATTTTGTTCGTTAAATCATGTCTCCTGGCGATAATGAAGCGCTTTAGTGGCATATCCTTCCATTGTTGCTTTACGAAATTTTTTTACAGCACAGTATCCGCTTCCGCATTTACACATTTACTACCTAAGCGCATTGTTCATGTTTTTTTTCTCTTTTTGTTTTAAAATAGCGCGTAGGAAATTTATTTTTCCATGAATGAATGAATGTGTGCGTGTGTGTAGTTTGCTTCAATGTTTAAATTGTGCGTATTTGTCAAATACGAAAACAAAACAAAAATAGCGAAAATACATTAAAGGGAGACAACGCATCGTTACTGTGCGCTGAAACACGTTCCTCGTACTTTTTGGATCTTTATTGGCGCTTTCGCAAATTTGAGCAAAGCTTGACTTTTACCGATTTTGATTTAAATCCATTGTGGGCGAAGAGTTCCACAAAGCGTTTTAAATAGAAACTGTTTGATCCGAAAAGCGTTTGATTGTTTTTAGAATTTTATCGTATTTATAAAAATTAATGTTAAAATCTCTGTTTTACATACACATCTGTCATATCATGAAATCAAATCATATATAATCCAATGTTATACCGGGTAAACTCGAGAACCGCTAAAAAAATTCGTTCAAATTTAGTACACATATTTATTTAGTATAAAATTTTGCTACGCCCACAATTTGTAAAATTAAGTTAAAATATTGGATTATTTCGCAAAAATCGGGAATAAAACTTGATATAAGAGTTTAATTTAACGCCCATTGCCTTAAATCAGGAAGGTGATGCACTATTATAATAAAAACAAAAAAAAGTTGCATACACGCACACTTTAAATATGATTGGAAAAATATTTTAGTTACACATAATGTGATTCGGGAAGATTAATTGATATGATATATACGAGTATATATCTAAAACATACAACGAGAAGCACAGGGAAGTTCACGTTAAGTTCTTCATGATGAGGTAATACAATTGGCAGTGAATGTTTCCAATTTGCCACATATACCCAAACATACAATTGCAGAAGAAGAGAGCGAATATACACAGTTTATTATTAAAATATAACCCGTGCAACGCTGGGCACCACGAACTAGTTCAGTATAATTATTTTTCAGAATTTCACAAAAAGTTTTGAGTTATCTTTGAATGATAAATTTAAAATAAAAATCTAATTAGAAATCCACCGATCGATTGAAAGTGCAATTCAATTAGAAAGAACAGTAAATTTCGCTACCTCATACCAATTTCCGTTTTCAGAAAAAACAAAACAGTGAATAATGGTAAATGACAAGTGAATTGTTTTTTTTTTTTTTTGTATTTTTGTTGTATTTTTTTATTTAGTTGTCGGACATGAAAAATGTTGTCATTTCAAATCGCTTGTTTACTTCCAACTTCATTCTTCGTTTACGCTGCATGTTAAAGTTTAGCAATAGAAACTGTCATGGCGGCTACACTTAACAACAACAACAATAGTAACAGGAAAAGCAACAATGCCAAGAGCAACAAAAAACCGTTTAAGCTAGTAAAGGAATTATTTTTGGTTATGCCTCAGAACAAATACCCAACATCATTTATGCAAAGCCAGTCTTAATTATTTTTCATTCAGTTGAACTTTTTCGAATATTAAAACTTTAAATTTGAATACGTTGTAGACACGATGCTTATCTGATTACGGTGCTTATCTGATGTTCTACACTAGGTGCATACAATTTTACATATCAAACAGAAGACGATACCTTATGTACCTTACGGTTGATGCGTTCACTTCGTGTAGGGTATGAAAACACCATTAAAAAGCGTACGGAGCAGACGAACAAATGAACATAAAAAACTAGACAAAAGACAAATGATGCTTGAAGTAAGAGCAAACAGCGACTAAAAATGCAAGAGACAAACACAACAACAACAATAGCAAAAATAGTCACACACACACACACACAAACAAAAAGCAAAAGAAATCTCTTAATTGCTGCTGTTTCTAAGCGTTGAACAATTTGTCTTCTTGCTAAGCAGAAGGATTTCTCGGCTTCTAGATATTTTTTTCTTTTTTCACCTTGGCTCCTTTTACTCCTCACTGCTCTTCTGCGCTCGCTTGTGTGTTACTATTTCGCAGTGACTGGCGGCAAATGAGGTTTGTTAACGAGAAACAGGCAAAAGCGAGCGAGAAGTACATTAAAGACAAAAAAAAAACAAAAAACTTTTAACAAGTTTAAAAAGACTTTTCGAAACAAACCGATTTAATAAGGAAACTATTAAAGTTTCTTTTTTTCAGCTTTTGGAATGCTTTTATCGGTATGAAAGAATCTGCGAAACTTTTCATTTTTCATGTTATTCATTAATATTTTTGTTTAATTGGAAAATGTCTGCATAAAGTGAGTAGAACAATTAAACGACAGTTATAGCCTCCAATTTAACCAATTAAATGTTAATCATACGTACCGTTCTTTACAGTTAATTGAGCCTCCTTAAAGAAAGAATTCAACTCACGCCATGAAAAAAAGAGAAACACATAAACTCATAGTTAAAGTTTTTAAGTGGAAAAAGAAAAAATTTCTTTAAAGAAAATAGTAAATTTCGGATGAGGGTATCTAATTAAATAAAATTCGCATTTTGAATTAAATAAAATAAAAACGAAATAGTTGTGTTTTATTTTGTTGTGTTGTGTTGTGTTTTGTCATATTCCCAACTATCCAACAATGCTTCTCAAACTTTCATTGCAAAGTGACTTTAATAATTGCAAAAATCTTAAAAACTTTCAAAGTTACCATGCAAGGAAATCCTCTTCATATATTATTTATACATCCAAGCAGCAATTCAATATGACTCATACGCAGTGCACCCTCTGCTTAAGAAAGTTCTTAAGAGAGGCTCTTGGCTAAAAGTTTTCCAAAGTTAATTAAACAGAAATATTCAAGCTCCTTTGCCGCTGCCTTCAATAACAGCAAAGCGGCCAATGGCCATAAGGAAGTCCAAGTCTAAGTGTAATTATGGCATGCACTCGACACTTTTAAATTATAAATTATCTTTAGTTGTGTAGTAGCAAACACTCACACTCACTCACACTCACACACACACACATACACACCTAGAATGAAAGTGCTTGAGACCGTAGCAGCAAACTGTGTGGGAACTTTCATTTATAGTGGAATTTCAGCTTCAATTAAGAAATACCACAAATCAACATAAAATTGTTTAAGCAAAGTCAGTGCTTGAGAATTATTTAATTAATGAGGTTTGCATATGCTCGTACTTAAATATATTAAACAATAAACAATAAATTGTTTCTATTATTTAATTAAATTCCTCAAAATAATAAAGTTATGTTCATGCAATAAACATCAAAAGTAAGTTCGAAGTTATTTGAAAATGTTTCCACTAATTTAAGTCTTAAATTTCTCTTTTGACTTTCAACAAAACATCTTCGATCCTACAAAAGATAAAAATTGCTTATTTAAAGAACTAAGGTTAAAAAAAATAAATTCAATTAAAAGAGTTTACCGTGTTCATAACTCGTGCACATAGTTTAAGCAGCATACTTTTACGATAAAAACATTTTTGTATGTTCATATATTTTTCACTCTCAGTCCAAACTTCGCCAAATGTCAAAGTGACCTATATTTCCACAAATAAATTATAGCGCAAGTTAGCCTGTCAAAAGTTGTCCTTGCTTTGTTTTTGCGCTGTCGCCATTCAAAAATAAATAGGAAGCAGAAACTTACGCACCTGACCTTTCACATACTTTTAGGCGTGTTGACCTGAAATCTTTCGTTTAAGGGATTTGTCACAAACAACTCGATTATTTATTAAATTTTTGCATACAGATGCCAATTATGCTTAAATTTGTGGGCGGCGTTTGTTTTTTTTTTTTTTTGTTTGTTTTGTTTTGTGTTTCTGATTTTGCCACTCAAACGTATTGCATACTTTTGAGCTTGACAAAGCAGAAATCTCCAGCGCCATCACTTATTTTCAATTCCATTAGGCTAACAAGAAATTGCAGAATACTGTTGAGGCGGGCGGTGTGGGTGTTGGGAAAAAGTATTGCCAAAGAAAACAAAATAAAAAAAATACGAAGCAAAGCAAAGAAAAGCAAACAATGACATTATTTTCAGTTCAATGCCGAAATATTTCTCTTTCTTCGACTGCAACTCTTCTTGCTCTTGTTCTATTTCTCAGTGTTGTTCTTGTACTGTATTGTTGTTTTCTTCCTGCCCGCCTAAAAACATGCTTTACATTTTTGTTGTTACTTACACATGTAGGCCCAAAAAAAAAAGTGAAATTTAAGACATTTTTCTTATGTTTTTTTTTTTTGTTCTTTTGTAGATGTTCTTTTTCTAATGCGAGTGTGTATGTGTGTGAATGAAGAAAGAAAAAAGGTTGGCAGCATATGACTTGTGGCAGCCTTTTCTGGCTCTGTTGCTGCCCCATTGGCTGTAGTCAATGTTCTGTTAACCAGAAATGGACGTGTATTCGTGTGTGTTTGTTTCCGTGTGTGCCTCTTAGCGCTGAAATGAATAAATCAAATAACAAACATGGACCTTTCTGCAAGTCATTCCAGGAATTCTGAACGTACTTCAATGTTTTAAAGTGGATGTATTTGTTATTTTTGTATTTTCTACAACAAAATTATGTTTGTTAAATGTGTCAAAATCATACCGAATAATTTAACCCACTTAGAAAGTAATTTTTATAAATAAGAAAGCATTTCTTCGTATCCACAAAATTATTCTAATTTAAAACAGCAACTTTTTGTTTGTTTAGAATGTTATTTTTACTTAAATTAAATCGATTTTTTATTTTCCTCAAAAGTATTTTTCAAAACTTTCAATACAAACATTATTCATTTTTGCTTTCTTTGCTAATCAAAACTTCACTACTAACTTTTCTTTTCAACAATTATACTGACTTTTTTTTATTTCAAACAAATGTTTTCTGCTGCTCTAAAAAAAATAAATTTTTTTTATCGATTTATTCAAATTCTTTTTTTTTTAATTAAACTTTACAAATGTTATCTTAAATGAAAAAATATTTCATAGGCAAGTAAAGGTTCCTCCAGTCTGTAGCAATAAAGCGCATTTAAAAGTAGGAATACATATTTCAAGAGGAAATTAATCCCAAAACCTGAATTCAACAAATATTGAAAAGGAAAAAAATCCTTGTTAAAAGAAAAACCTTTTAATTTGGTTGAGGCGCCACTTCAAACGCACAACAATTGAAAATGCGAAAATGCTACTACAAGAGCAACAGCAACGAAAACATGACGTTGTAAACAATGAATTTGTTACTCGTATATTTGTTGTAGTTGTTAGTGTTGTTACTGTAGTTGCTGTTGGTCCTCAATCAGTGGCAACCTTGTCCTTCATCAAGGAAACGCGCTTAGCTCTGCTGGAAGCTGAAGCTTCTCGTTAGCGCCGCGTGACACTTGAAGGGCGCAACGCAACGCCAAGCCACGCCACGCGCGACAACGTTGCCACTTACGCGCGCATTGCACACAAAAATTCACACAAACACACACTCACTGAAATGCAAACATACACTGCTGCAGCAACAAATACACTCAAATTGATGACACACATTTTGTATTCCTCTCATAGTTGCCATATTTTCGTATAAATTTGAGTGATTTTAAATTCGAAACTTTCATTTTATTTATTAAATATTACAATAAGAGAACAAATTTAAAAAATTCACATTTCTATTGAATAAAATTTGTCCTACAATATATTAATAATTTGTTTGACCTTTTTTTCAAAAAATTTCTGAAAATTTTATTTTGGTTAATAACAGAATTTACTAATAATAAAATCAGATTTAAGAAACAAAACTACATCTTATACATAAGTATAAATGCAATATTCGTGTTTTAGAAAAGAACCGCTTTCATTTATAATTCTGGGAATCGCATCTCTGTGGCAACCATATTTTTATAGCTTGTTTTTTCGCTCTATCTTTCTCAGCTCTATTATCCTCTTACACACTATTTTTTCGCAATGACCCACTTTTGGTGTTTGTATATGTAGTTGTTTGTTGGTTTTGTTGTAATTTGTTGGTGTGAATAATCGCAAAAATATACACGCTTGCAAACAAAAACACACCCGCCTATGTACTCGTATGTATGTATGTATGTATTTATGTACGGATGTATGTATGTATTCTGCATGTTGGTATTTCGTTACGTTTGGGGAATTTCCATTTATATGCAGATACAGGTTCTTTTCGCTTCTTTTTGTTGTACATTTATTGTATTTATTTGCGCTATTTTTCCTGACAGTTATTTTTCAACATTTTTCAAATTTTTCCGCTATTGTAACTAGTTTTGTGGTTTTTTCGTTTGTATTTTTTTTCAATTTTTTTTGTATTTTCCATTTGTTGTTTGTAACACTTTATTGCGTTGCAATGACAATCTTCTTTTCCATCTCCTTCCTCCTACTCTTACTATTCCCTATTTTCTCTTATTCTAGTTCGTTGTCATTTCGACTTGTTCAAGGCCACTCAAGGAGCTTCTGCTTTTGTCTCATTGCAATACTTTTAAGCGAAAAGAAATTTGCCTCCGCCTCCCGACCGTTCCATTCCGTTTCGCTTTACAGAATTCGATTTTGTATTGCAGCAATTTCTGCGTCATTTCCCTTAAAATTTGGAGGATTACCGAATGCGCATATCTCCGTTAAGCCTTTTTCTCTCTCTCGAATTCTCACGATGACAGTTTCAAATGCGATTACACCAAAATACAATTAGTAATGTTTCGGCTTGAGTTCTGGCATTTTGGGTTGGGTTTGAGTATGGGTGGACTGAGACCGAAACCAAAACCGAAACCGAACTCAAATGGCATTGGCTGGAGACATATGCCGCTATCAGAATTATTTTTAAAAGGTTTTCAATTATGTCAATTCAAAATATAAATAAATAATTTATTAATGCATCTTCAAAAAGAGGTCAGCGTGAAATTATGCTGAGTTTCATGTTCAATTCTTTGATAGAATTCTGGCGTAGTACAATAATAACATTGACCCGTTGATAACTTTCATGTTTCTCATAATAGAAGATTGAGGTTACGTATCACTTGAATAAGCTGGTCCAATACAAATATAAAATCCTGTGCGTATATTTTTGTAATTATTCAAAACAACGCACACAATTAAACGCTAAATTTCCAACAAAAAAAAACTCACTTGGCATCTTAAGTTCGAGTATTGCACATCCCTGCTCTGCATGCGCTAATGAATTCCTTTTGTTTTGCTTTGACGCTTGACGGTTGGTGCACGCAGCTCGCTTTACGTGCACTGCGCAAATTTCTTTCTTGTCTGCTGCGTCGCTTCTTGCAATTATCTCGGGACAGTGCAATATCCTTGTGCGCACTTTTCCGCTTTTGCTTTTCTTTTGCTTGCACTATTATTTTCTTTGTTACTTGTGTTTTCCTAAAATGCAATGCTACAGTTTTTTTACATTTGTTGTTGTTGCTGTTTTTGCTGCTGACTTACAGCAAGAACTACAAATGTACGCATCCTTGCGTTGTGGCCCTGTTTGCTTTTTCGCACACTCGCTTTTCGCCATTTTCAGATTTTTAGCGAGCGTCTTCAAAACATAAAGCATTCTTGTTTTTCGAATATGTTTATTATTTTGTTGTAACCCAACACAATCACAACAATTAAGGTGACCAGCAGTTGCCTTAATTGTTGTGTTTTTTATTTTCAAATACATTTTTTTTTTTAATTTTTTATCATTTGTATGAAATGAAAAGTTTATTTGACAAAAACTAGTTAACAAAAAACAAATTTTTTGTAAACTTTAGTTTATTACATTTCAAGTATCATAAAGGACAAAGTTCATCTCTTTGGTTTTGTTAAATTAATTAAATATAACAGAAGAAAATAAAATAAGGGAAACGGTTGAGCTGGTCAACCTTACTTCTACTACACATGCTTGCATTTGCTCATGACGCTGCTCGTCGGGTATCCTTTTTGTCAGTTTTGAAGCCAGCGAGCAGAGCGACGCCGTGAATTGCGTCGGTTGCGCTGCATTTTTCATGCGCTCAAAACTGGGTGAAGGGCGTTCGTTCATTTGCAACACCAGCAGCAACAGCAGCAAACTACAACAAAAACATCTCCTGTGCGCAAAACAAGTGAAATACGCGCGTCCTTTTTTGGATGGCAAGCAGCAGCAGCACCAAGAAGCGTGCTGAAATCGCAGCTTAATTTATTTTTTACACAGTTTGTTTTAAAAGCTAAATTATTCGATGGTACGTTGTAGTAAAATAAAAAAATTAACCGTTTTCGAGCATTCCCGCAAAAGGTTCTCGCTTCTGCGAAAGTATACCATAGCAAAAATTTCAAAATATAAATGGAAACGTGAGCAATTCCGATTTGCATTTGGGAAAGCGGGTCATTTTAAATTTCACAAAGGTGAAGGTAAACTTCAGGTGAACGAAGGCGATTGTACGACCAGTAAGTGATATTTTATTTATGCGAACTATTTAAAAACCGTCTTTGCTAAGGACAAGTCAGAATATGTCTTTCACTTTAAAAAGGTGAAATAAATCAAAACAGAAAATGTTTCCTCGATTTACAATAGAACTTCTTTTTTTTATTTTCTCGATTTTAAAAAGAAACTAGTTTTCATTTAAATAGTTACATGTAAATTAATGGCATACCCTACTATACACTGAGTTGCCATGAGATATGTGCGATGTGCGAATGAAGTAACAAAAACCATTAAACAAAAGTCGTAAGAGTACACAACAGTGAGTACATCCATTTTCTTCTTTTTAATCTACTTTTGAGTGTGATTGTTCAATTGTCCTTAGATCCTGTAGGAACACACACAGTCAAGTATAATCTATATGCGAGAGTGAGAGTAAATCGGATAATGGTCTTCGAATGACAACTCATTAAGAATGTCTTTTTTAGTATGTATTTGTCTTTTCAATTTCATTACTAAGACACTTATGTCTAACAAGTTCTTGCTGGCGCATTGCAACAATCAAGTTGCAATTTTCCAGAGGTCTCAAGTTATGCTCGAAAAATACTCGGATCGAGAGAGAGTGGCTTTATCTGCTTTAAAAATTCATTCAGAGCCGTTGGTGCAGCAGTGGCGCCTGACATTGCCATTTTTTCACCTGAACGAATGCGACTGCCCTCGATCGAAATCATTTGAGGCTTTGCCCAACACTTTCGTCGACAAACAAGGCAGCAGAGGACAGAAGTCTCACTATCATAGCATATGCTTGCTCTTCGCTTCGCATTGCCGCCATCCTCAAGCTAGTGAATGATTGTCGAGTGTGAAGACAAATCGCAACAGAAAAAACAAAATGTTATTAGTATGGCACCTCTGTCCTCGTATGTCTATCTTTGTGGAAGTTCGAAAAAAAATAGTTTCAATAATCCACCAGGAATGAACACACAAGGACACACTAGCTAGAATAGATAAAAGCGGGTACAAAGGGACACAAAAAGTTTAAAAAATAATAAAAAAAAGTCTAGAAAATGGAAAACACATTTACCAAATTAGAAACTAACAAGATACAACAACAAAAATTACGATATAGTAAATAAACGAAACCCCTTTAAAGCTCACATCACATGCAGTCCTGTTACCTCAATTAAGGTTATCAAACTTTGGCTGAATAATGTACAGACAGTTCAAAATCTATTTAACACGCCCGATAAACGGGCGTGGAAAAAAGTTAATGATTTTTTTTACATTTTTACCATTGAAAACAAGCGAAATTTAAATAATACATAATTTAACAATGATTTCAATTAATTATAATTATATTGGAATTGAAGCGAATTTCATAAAAGAAACAAGATATATCAACTCTCGTCGCTTATCTTTTTCCTATCGTGATCTTAAATCTCGGAGAAATGCAATTTTAGCTGCAGCGTAAATTGCGCAATTTTAGCGCATAAATATTTAAGCGCAGAAATCGTGTTTGCTCCTGAACACCTGAAAAGAAAAAGAAGAAGAAGAAAAGGAGAACCGACAATGAGGAACAAAAAAATAAAATATGATGCAGAAATGCGGAGCAAACAAACGCGCTGATATGCAATTTGCATCTTCTCAAGCGACATCAAAAATAAACAACAATTTCGCCTGCTTCAAAATACATGCAACTGAACACACACAAACGTACGCACACGTACACACACTTTCTTAAATAGAAGAAGTAAAAAGTTTCAAAGGCTAAAAACACGCTTTATGTTTGCAGCTCAAGCTTATCACACGCAAAGTAAGAAGCATACACTCAAACAAACACACACACACACACACGCACACACACATGTTTACACGACAAGAAACCACTCACACTTATGCACACGCTTAAAAATTAATCAAAACGCGCGAAGAAAAGCGCTGCACAGACAAAGCTAAAGCAAAACCGAAAACAAAAATGCTGCTAAATTATTAGAGATGCACAACAAGCGATAAAGTTTAAGAAAAGCCACAAAAGACACACACTCAGCACTAAGAAAGGCCCAAGGAGACCGACCGCCGCAGCACAGTGCCTTGTCGAACCAAATAAATCTCTAAAAAAGAAAACATATTTTACTTACTAAAGACCGATAGCGACAAGGACAAAAATTTAAAAACTTTATTGCAAAAGCAAATTGTCTAAAATGTATATAAAGTTGATATAGCATTTCTTAAATTCAGCGGCATTACTTCGAAAAGACATCCAAACTTTATGCAACAAAACTTCAGTTAACTTTATTTCCAAGCGAGAGTACTGTGCAAATGGTGCATGCCAAAAGAACGCTTCGCAAAGAAGCTGATCTTCTCATCTTCTTCGTTGACAAGCAAGAAAGGCTAAAAGAAAATTTGTGTGCATAAAAGGATAAAAGGATGTGCGCACAAAGGCTGTGGCTGCAACAACTACAACAACAGCAACAACACGAACAACAAACAACACACAACGACAATAAAATGAAGAAAAAATGGCGCTTCTTGCAAATTTTGATGGTAAACAACGATTAAAGTCGTGATTACTTCGTGAATTGTACATGAGCTGCTTTTGCTGCATTTACACGCTTGAAACAAGTTGGCGAGGTTCTGCCAGTTAATAGTAATTTTTGGACTCATTCTTTAGCTAAATGTGGTGCCTGTAAATATAAACAAATTTTTTGTTTTTGGTTTTTTCAATATGTAGCATTATTTTGTTTTGTTTATAGAAATTTTTGAATAGTGGATGTTTACCTTAAATTTTAAACATGTCTTAAAGTTTAACGCTCCTTATATCCTTTGTTTGGAATCTATTTTCTTTGAGTATTTAATAGCAGCATTCAATATTCGGTAACGAATCGGAAAATTAAAGACTAGCTGTTCTATCAATACAATGCGAGCGCTTCTCTTTGGCACAATTAAGAACACTCATACGCTTCGTATGGCCAGATATGTAAAACGCCCCTCGATCAATAAATTGCAAAGGTATCGTAAACATTTCTTTACAAATTCGATGCTTAAATTTTAATACGTTCGTATAAAAATCTCGACATTCATAAATAAAAATGTACGTTGATGCTCATATGAGCCGCTTTCGAGTGAAATTGTTCCTTTTCTTTTATTTAAAGCACCTTTTCAATATACGAAAAATGTTATCTTGCTCGTCTTATCAGGCGCCACAATGTGCACATACACGCGCACACACAGATGTACACTCACACAGACATTAAAATTGATTTAAATAACAAACGAGTGAACAAACTCAATGCAGAAAATTTGCCGTTTTCATGTTTTTGCACCCAAAAAATCAGAAGCGCACATACACACACACACACACACAGTTATTCACCCAAATGTACACATTCAAAAATTCCAGATAACTGTATATTTTTTATGTGTATATATGTATGTGTCGGCAAAGGGCCTGCTGCTTCCATTCAGGAAAAAGGACATCGTGTGGGCGCTCCTCTTTTCTACCTTTGCACACATAAAAAGAAATAAAACTTTTTTAAAAAGTATATTTTCCGATATTTTAACATGAATTTTGCATATTGTTAATACCGAGCGTGTGAGTGTGTGAGCATGTGAGCGTGTGTATGCAAGAAACTTCTTTTATTTCAGATTTATTGATGTATGGGTTCACTTGTGTGTGTGAGATGTGAGATTTTCCGGGCAAACATATAAATTTTATAAATTTTTCGGGCCTCGGTCTCGGCGCGCCTGCTACTCTTCCTCTTGCTCATCCATATGTATGAATGTATGCGTGTACATTTTGAATTTGTACGCTTCCGCTGGGGATCTGTCTGTGTGTGTGTATGTTTAAGTGTGTGAACGAATGTATGTGTTTAAAAATTTATTATTTTCACGTTAAGAGATTGATTCCGTTTGCAACGTACTGTGTGATTGTGTGTGTACTTTTGCAACTAGGTGTACTTATGCGCTTTAAAATGGCAAAAGTTAGGTGTACGGAAACCGTTGTGCTCGACTTCTTTCAAAATACATTTTTAAAAAATGTGTTTATAAATGCCACCCAAACGTATGAGAGATATTTAATAATAATATTTTAAAGTCTTCTTATAGAATTAAAATTTGCCCACTGCTTTATGAGCACTTAGGCATATGCCAGAGGAATAATAAACAACAACAATTGCCAAATAATCAATATTCTAATATTTGCTTTTATTTTATCATTTTTGGTGTGAAATTTTATGCAATACGAAGAGAATTATGAAAATTAGGCAGACAAATTACATACGAAATCATATGAAAATAAATTTCAACAACAAATTTCATGTGTGTACTTGAGTGTGTGTGTGTGTCTGTGTGTTCTTAGCGAAAATCAGATTATAATTCAACCTTGAAATTATGATTGAAGTAAACACACACACATTAGCATTTCTTGAAGATGATTTTAGGTATTTTTTTTTTACATTTTAAAAAAATTCAGACCGTAGGTATTCTTAAGAACAATTTATAGGAAGAGAGTTAACTTAAAATTTAATGAGCACAAAATATGCTTTAAATACCAATAAATCTTTGTTTTATTCATTTTGTAAACAAATCTCAAAGTTGTTATTGTTTTATTTTATAATAAATTTTGATTTAGAATGAACTTAGTTTTCAAAACAAACAAATCGCAAAATGCAAATCGGAGCTGTCATAATAATGTCAAAATAATATTGCACACTCACACGATAACACACAAAAATAAACTGGAACACGGCGACAGCGGGACACAGACAGCCTTTCTTCCCACTCGCTAATTGGCAACCACGCTAATAATTTATTTATTCCTTAGCAAAGTATAACTTAAATAAATGAACTCACACACACTGTCACGAAGCTTTTAAACTGTATGTAATGACAAATGACAGTTGTCGAAATAAGTCTGACGCTTTGCAACGGCTGCCATGGGCGCTGAGCTGCGTGGTCGTACTTGAACCTATACTTACTTCATAGATTATTACTGAAACCCCACACACACAAATACAATAGGGGGATTCCTCTTTTCAAGCAAACTACTCCTTTTTTATGGCTTATTTTTAATTAGTTTCAAAACAAAAACAAAAATCTACTTTACTTTTCCACAATTTTTAAACTAAAAGTAAAAAAGTTCATTTATTTCATGGCATTTTTTTTCCACATACATGCAACAGTAAAAGTTTTTTATATACATATAAGCAGCACTGAAACATACAAAGGGTTTTCTCGACTACTTTGCATTGAATACTCTGTTTCATTATATTTTTGACAGTTCTTCTTGCAAGCAGTTTCTAGGTTTTCGAGTCTTTTTCACGCTCAAGGGAATACCCTTAATAATAACAAGAAATAAACAAAAACAACAACAACAAAAACAATGTCATGAATCACTATAACTACATACAATAATACTAGTTCCATTCTGCAAGCGCTTTTCGACGCGTTTTCGTGTTACATTTTATAAATAAATACTTACCGCTCTAAAGTTAATAATGATTTCAAGGTGTCACTCTATTAAAATATTAATAACACCTTCAACTGTCTACTGAGTATAGTATTTAAAGTGTTTGTTTCCTAGTGACTTATCAATAGAGATAAAAGTAGCAAACGTAATTAAATGATACTCATACGTTGTGTTTGCCAGTGAGTCGTGATTTTGTGAATTCTTGGAAATTCAATTATTTTGGTAAATTTACAAACCGAATATGATGTATGTATATTA
Source organism: Suillia variegata (assembly GCA_949127995.1). Classification (NCBI taxonomy): domain Eukaryota; kingdom Metazoa; phylum Arthropoda; class Insecta; order Diptera; family Heleomyzidae; genus Suillia; species Suillia variegata. The sequence goes on along the minus strand of OX421844.1, from coordinate 725,671 downwards.
AAAATTATTTTCATACATATATAACATTTCAAATGTAATTTTAACCGAAGCAAGAGTTCATTATTTAAAATCAAAAAATCCCAAAATCCTAAAAACGTTAAAGTTTTGTAACTTTAACGTTTTTACGATTTTGGGCACTGGTCGAATAAATGCAAATTATTCAAAATTAAAAGTAAAACTTTAGTAGTTTAGCCACATATATAAATATTGTATATATAAACTAACTCAAACAATAAATGCGGCGCTACAAGACCTATTATGGCCAAATAGACAAAAAGTAATAACAGACACAAAAGACAAAAACAATCAACAACAGTGGCTGCGGTAGCGGCAATTACAAGGTAAGAAATCTTCACCAGACCAGATAATTTACTTATGAAATACACAACAGTTTAAATAAGAGCAGAGCAACAACAACACCGACAACAACAAAAGCAACTTCCAAATAGCACTGCAGGGTCAGAACAACAAAACAGCGAATAAAATAAACAAGTCAAAGTGTGCACAGGCAGGATACGCCATGACGTCGGAAACTGTCTCAGCGACAGCAACCAGAAATAACAACAGCAACAACAGGCGAAGAAGTTCGCGGTTGCGTTAAATTTTTCGACATGAAATTTCTTGGCAGCGCTTTGAGAAAACCGAAGGAGTGGGAGCTCCTTTTAATTTGTCTAATTTAATTAGTTTTAGTGTAGTTAAAGCAAAATGAATAATTAATATATTTAAGTGAAATTATGTTTAAAGTAGAATTTATTTAATTATTTCTTAACTTATCAATTTTTTCGTTTAAATTTTGTTTAAGTTAATCAGTTTTGTTATGAAAAGTATAACTAAAATTAAAACTTGGTTGCAGGAAAATGTTGAGATTCACATTTTAATGTCACGTAGCCACGCAGTGCCCACTTTTTAAATTAAAACTTTTCACATTTTCCTACCTTAGCTGAATTAGCTTCTGCTGCTCCTCCAACATCCAAACGCACCTCAAGCTAGCGGCTGACCAGCCATTAATAAGACAAAACCCAAACCAGTGAGTCAGTCGCTTCCAGTGCTTTACACAAACAAAAATTCTCCAACTTCCGTTGGCATAGTTAGCGCAAGGTGCTAAAATATTAAAAACTAACAGTTCCTTAGAGCAAAAAAAAAAACAGAAATAAAACAAAAGTCCAGCAGCCGCATAAGAAAAACTTATTTTAAAAGCAGCGCCATGCTTTATTCTAAGCTGAAACGCACGCACACTCTGTGCAGCTCATCGCCCCCGTTGGCGACTGTTGCAGCAACGCTTCGGCTACGCTGCTGAAGTAACATATACCGCATACAGGAAGCAAAAGAAAAGAAGTCCATCACGTGAAGCGCTCTTCACACGGTTTGATTCGATTTTTTTTTTCTTTCTTTCTTTCGTTTGTTGTTTTTTTTTTATTTTATTTTATATATATATTTTTTTTTTGTGCGCTGTTTTAATTTCCTGTGCAATAAAGTTTGTTGCATAAGTGCACTTTAACGCTTAAAAAGCTTCTCCCGCTTTTTTTACGTTTTCTTCCCGTCTTTGTTGTTGTAATAACTCTTAAGGTTTTTCATTTTCTTAGTGAGAACTTCTTTCACTTTTTTCAAAGAGTTTCTATTTTATTTCTTATTTTTTCGTTTTCTTTTTTAACTATCTGCGTTGTTGTAATTTCCACACAGGGCGTATGCGAAAAGAAAGAAGCTAACTTGAAGTGACGTCGTTGTTTGACGCGGCACAATTGCATTTCAGGTATTTAGGTAAAGGCAGTAGCGTAGCCGAAATGGTTCCTTTGAGCGATAGCGTTCACTCAAAGCGCAATAGTGAAAGAAACTAATAAACTGAAAAACAGAAAATCAGAGAGAGGATAATAATATTAACAAATTTCAGAAATTATTTTATTACAAAAATAAATTTAAATAAATATAATATCTTAAACAAAAATATCAGAAAGTTTAGAGTTTGTAGTTTTACTCTTCTTTACTTACTTCCTTTTTCTAAGTTACAAAAGAGCGAACTTCTATGGTATGCCACTGTTTCTGGTCATTGTTGTTTTTGCATTTTTATGTTTTAAACCTTAGAATCACTTTTTTCTATTCGTTTTTTTTTTCTTTGTGTAGTGTCACTTTTGCTGGTCGGTATTCACACTTGAGTTTTTCATTTCCGGTTTTCTAAAATGAAATTCTTTTAAGAAAAGTCGCGAAGGAGAATGACAAATTTTTAATATGCAGTTTATTGCATTAGGGAAAGTTTATAAACTTACTTCAAATACCGCTTGACAGATTTTAATGTTTATAGTATCTGAATTCCAATGGAAAAAATTTCAATTCAAATTTTATTCAATAAAGACAATATTTGCTTAAATCTTAAAAATTTAAAAAAACAATTTTAATACTGAAAACTCTATTAATTTTTCCTAATAATCTTCAAATATTTATTTTTGACATTCCTATTTAACTTTTCGTCACTTCACGCTTTCGTCGGAGCGACGACGACGTCATTTCATTTGTCAAACAATCGCAGTTTAAGGCTTTAAAAAAGTTTCTCATGCAGCACGAATTGCTCCCAAATGACGCATTCCAAAGCTGACAAATGCACAAAACTTGAGCGAACTCTTTCTTCTGACAAATGCGGAATCAGTCCTTTTTGGAAATTTTGATATTTTCATTGTTTTTCTTGCAATTCATTTCACGTTTTAATTTCGGTCTCTGTTTCCGAGCAAAAGCAAAGCTGAGTTCTGCGTCATTAAATCGACCAAAAGTTCCAAAAAGAAGTTTGCACGCACACAGCGAGACGCACTCATACAATCGCCGACACGAACGCACACACAGTTGCATGTGTTAGAGAAAACGAAAATAAACACAATGGCAACGGCAGCGGCAGCGAGCGAGGGCACTGAACGCTAACTTGAAGCGAACTTTTTAATCACTCAAAAGCCGCAAGAATTTAATCAGCGCAATGACAGAAAATTAGCGGTTTCGAGTGCAAACTCAGACAGCCAGACGGACAACAGTTAGTGACACCAACTGTAACTCAAATGTTTGTTTGAGTGTGTATGGGCATTTAATTAAGTAATGGGCTAATGTGTAGCGGAAATTTAAAATTAAAAAAAAAGTAACTCTAAATTTTTATGTTGGGATTAGAGAAAATAAAACATTTGTTGTTATAACTGCGTTGATTTAAAGAAACTATACAATTTTTAAACAGTTATTAACGATTTTCTTTTTATTAAATATTTCAAATTTCTCTTTAAAATCTAACGAATGATACCTCATTCAAATAGTACGACAAAAATAGGTAAGACCCTTTGTTTTTGACCATAAGAAATTTATGTAATATCAAGAAATCTAACCACACCAAATGTCATCTGTCAACCTCTGATAACAAGAAAAAAAATGTGTCAACAGCCCGCCGCCGTTTTCCAATTCATGACCAAATCCCAATAGCGGGATTTTATTTATGGCTGCCCATCAAATCAGTATAAATAGGTTAAACACGAGTGTCAATAGTAAAATAATGAAATTGTCGCGAACAAGCAGATGAGATAAAAATACGAAAAAAAAAACAAAAACAAAAATTTCGTCCGCGTAAAAAGAATTTCCTGGAGAAATTGCGGAGCAATGCGAATGCAATTTTTCTCGGCGTCTTGCGGAGGTGGAGAGCGAGTGGTGCTGACGCTAGAGCCATTGAAATGCGCGTCCTGACTTTGAGCTGGCCATTTCGACGATTGATCACAAATTGCGACGAGGCGGAAAATTGCGGTGAACGCGAAATTTTTAAAAGGAAAAATCGAAAAGAAAAGAAAAAAATAATAATCTAAGGAAAATGGGTAAAGAATAAAATGACAAGGTGGGCAAAGTGAGTTGTCACGCAGTCCGAAGATGATTATGGAAATGAGAAGATAAAGATGACGGTGCAAATGCGCGAATTGAGATTGATTGGCACGCAACCAGGTTAATACCGAGTATGGATTTCAGAGCGCATTATGTGCTCCAAATAGTTTTAATTGTATAATATCTTGAATACAAGCGAAAACTCATTTTAAATAAAACTATTTTACAAAATCCGTTATGAAAGTAAAATTTATTTTTATGTTTCAAATAAATTTTTTAATAATTCTTCAAAATTAAATTAAAGGATTAAAAAAATACTCAAAATATTTCATAAATATTTAAAATAAATTTGTTGTTGTTTGTGTGCTTCTATAAATTTGGTAAATTCAAAATCGTTGCTGAGTTATTTTGAAATATATTTTATTTTCGACAATTGCCATTTTTATGGGACATTTTTCGTCGTCGGGGCCAACAGTAAAATTCATTCGAAAGCACTCGTCCTTGAGTGAAAAATGTCATCTTTGGCAATGACAATAAAAATGGCAAAATGTCGAATTCCGCCAAGTGCGCGGTTTGGTCAGCTGCCACTTAAATTGACAGCGTCTCCACGACCGTCTCCGCCGCTGCCACCAGAACCGAGATAAGACGCCCGGAATTGCTCATAAAATTTGACAGTTATTAAAAGCAACAAAAGAGCCGTCCGTCCTCTCGTTCGTCCTTCCAGCAAGAAAGTGAAATGCGCAAAACAAATTTAATCCAAATTTGATGAGCCTATTTGTATCGGTCGCTCGCAAATGACTTTGTGTGGCACAAAAGAAAAGCCAAAATAGAAAACGAGGAAGATGAATAAGTAGCGACAAAAGACCAAAATAGCAGATGAAGATGAGGGAGCTTCAAAATGAGCATTCGTTGTTATTTTGGTTTGGCATTCGCCGCTAAAAGAAAGTCAATTAAAATAATGAGATTGATCTTGATATTACGGCAGCCGAAAGAAACAAAGGAGATCTGAAACGCTGGAAAAGAATTTTATTGGTCATTAGGATTTAATAATTTTGCCGTCTATTAACTTTGTGAAAGAGTGCTCAATTTAAATGGAAGTTCTTCATAAAGCTAAAAATACTCAATCAGCTTCACTGTAAATTTCATTATTTAATGTTTATCTTATTTTACTTTTTTAATTTAAAATGCACTTTTAAAGCATTTAATACTTTGGCAGAAATGAAACTCCTTTTGTTTTTTTTTAGTAAAAAAAAAACAGCCTCCTGCGGCATTATTTGACTTTAAGCCAAAACCAATTAATTAAGACGCTCTATAAACTAAAAACTTTTAATTTAATTGCGGCTTAAGATGCAAATTGCACTTAATTTGGCGATTTAAATTAATTGCGTGGGCACTGCCGCCCACACAACAACAACAGCAAAAACAAAAACGGAAGTAATTGCTGCCTTTGCACTTAAAAGGATTATAAGCCCAACTCAACCCAATCAAAATTGCATGTAAAACAAACAATCAAACAAACAATAAGCCGCATTAATTTCGGACAGATAGCGTGCGCCCGGAAGTATGCAACAATTTGCCACACTTTCCGTTTGCACATTTGCACATCTCATTCACTCATGCAAATTTTTAACCACAAATCCGTAACCGAAAATCTGTTAAAATTGCATTTTTAGAAAAACGGATTTCAATTTGCTGCTTTTGGGAAACGAACACTAATGCAACTCACTCGCTTACTCGCTCGTTGAGTTGAGTTGTGCAAATGCGGCCAAAGCGGCATGCAGCATACTGCATGAGTGCCGCTGCGGCAAAAGGTGCTGATGGTGCGGAGCAGACGTTGGAGCACGTGCAGCAGCGGCAAACATAACCGCCACACAATTTCCGGTTCAACACATTTTGCGGTTTGTTGAGGCGGTCGGTCGGGCGGGCGAAGGAGGCACAGTAAACTGATTTTTCCATCCGACTGCGTTTTCGGTTGTTTGTTCACAAAAGCTTGCTGCTCGGCATAGTTGGGCCTGCCTGATACTGCAACATGTTGCGGCGTTGTGGTTCCAACGTGCAACAATGCAGCACTAGCAGCAGCAGCAACAACACAGCCGCCTGCAGTGTTTCAATGTGGTAGCGTAGGTGCAACCGCTGACGAAAAGTTTGTAAAACTCTTTATTGTCGTTGTTGTTGCACTGTTCGTGATAAAAACATGGCCAAAAAATGCATAAATTGAGCCAAAAACTTAAGTGCCAACAAATTTCCTTAAATAAGTGTAAGTGTCAGTTTTCCATCTCCCACCTAAAGCTAAAGCAAGGTCAGCGTATGTATGAAATTTAGGTATCAATCAAAAAAGCGAAAAAAAGTTTTTATTACAATTTGGTGTCGCAAAAACTTTTCATTATCCTTTTGGTCGTCTAAGCAGTATTTTCCTAGCATTGCGGTGCATTATATCGCTTGTTACTGTTACTGTTGTTGTTGTTGTTGTTGTTGTTGTTGTTCGATTTTATTTTTGCCGTTGTTGATCTTCTTCTTGTTTTCTTGTTTTTGCTGTTGTTATTTGTGTATTTGAGAATGTTTCATATTTGTTGCCCACAACCAAAACAAGCAAAAGCCAAGTTATATGGAAGATTGCGGCTAGCTTCAGCAAGGCAGAGGACAGGACAAGCCAACCAAATAGCCGACCTCAATGCACCGCATCGAAATGCCAAAAGCTGTTCAATATATTTCGGAGTGACTTTTGGTAGGCGCACATACGCACATATACATACTTATGTACATATGTGTGCATGTATTAGTGCGTTTGGTTAAACAGTATTTGTGGCGCGTTGTTACAAACAGACTCAATGCCACATACAGTACAAGCCACAAAAATCATTTGTCTACAATCATGAAAAACTTGCAAAAGTTGACCAGACAGACTAAGAGAATAATTATCGCAGGTCAATTGATAAAATCAAACTTTTCCAAATGTTTTTTTTTTGAGAAAATTTAACGTTCTTATTCTATTTATTTAATAATTCCATTAGAATCATTTTATGTCAGAGTACTGTAGAGTGTATAAGTGTGTGTGTGAGTGTGAGCATTCCGCCCAAGAGTGATTGTATGTGTTATTTGGTTGTAATCGTGTCTGATGTCTGTAAGTTATTAGTTGTTGTTATTTCTGTTGTTGTTGTTGCTGTTGTTGTTGTTGCTGTAGTGGTTTTGCCTTGGCTAATAGTCGTGTTGAACAAATGATTGCCAAACATGCAGCAAGCGATACGATGCAGTGCGGTGTGGCAAGCAGGCGGCATCGCATTCGCATTTGTATAATTTTGCAGTCGTTAATGTCGTTTCTAGTTGTATTTGTTGTCGTTGTTTTTGTTGTTGTTGAGTACCATTTTAACTTATTTTTCGCATTTGCTATTACGATGCTCAAGTATTGTTCTTCGTACTTAGTTGGCTGTGTGTGAGCGAGCTTGTTGAGGTGGTTCGGCACTGGCAGTTGTCACTCTATGCATACTCGTATAACTGTAATTGCCTGTGAATATGACAAAATAATTTGCAATTCAATTTTACAGTTAATGGGCGTTCGCTACGCACTCGCATCATGTTTATGTGTGTGTGTGTATTCGTGTACATTTGTTTGTTTGTTTGTTTATGAGTGTGTGTGGGTGTGTGTGGCATTGTACGCCAAGAATAGATGTAATTTACAATCGATTATTTTGATTGCTCCGTTCCAGCTGTGCTAACAGGTGCTACTTGCATTAAGCATCAAGCAGGAAATGTTATTTTTTTTTATTTTGAATTATTCACCGCTTTAGCGTTCAAAGAAAACCAGCGGAATGAATAAATAAGGGAAATTATCCTCTTGGAATATTAGTGGGTATGTAGATTTGTATATCAGTTTCTTTAGTTAAAATTTCTTTAGTTAAAACGACGGCTCCTAATTGCACTTTGCTATCAGTCTCAAGAAAAACATTAAATGGGTACGACGAGCGCTTGTTTGCGCAGTTCTTCAAGTATATGTAGAGATTCTATACTTATACGGATGTATGTCTGCGTGTGCGTTTTTGTCTTATCGTTATGCATTTGGTCCAGGTGATAAACGCGCTGCGTCACACACTGCTGCAGCATTCAAGCCAAACACTAACAAGACCAACAACAACAGCTACAGCTACAGCTACATATATGTTCAGCCAGACTATGTCGACACTGATATTAGTATGTATGTATGTATGTATGTATGTATGTATGTATGTAATTTAACCAGGTTTTGGAAAAATGTTTTCATAACTTAAAAAAAATAAAATGCAATTATTTTACTTTTAATAAGAATCATAAGAAAAACAAATTATTTATCACCGATTTGATAGATGTATTTTTATAGATTCCGAACAAAAGCAAAAACAATGCCTAACATTTGCCAACCGCTTTGTGTCATTTTGAAAACCAGTCGAATGTGAGTACACATGTCTGAATGTTTGTTAAAGGATGAAGAAGAGCGTAGCTCAGATGCGTAGCATGCAACAAGCAGATGCAGCGCAGCAAACATTTCACTCTAAATAGCGTAAGCGTAAGTGTGTGTATGTGTATATATATATGTGTGCAAGAGTGTATGTCTACATACAACATCTAAATTGTCGACACAATCTAAGCGATAAGCTTGTTACGAAGTGTCGAAGCAAACACGCTCCACATACTTCTCCTTTTTTCACCTGCCTGAGTTGCTTTGCTATCTTTTCAATTTCTTTCGTTGCAACAACAATTTGCATTTTGAACGCAGCGTGTTTCGTTGTTGTTGCCGTTAGCTGTTACCAATTGAGTGAATATCCTGCGCTGTACTGGATAAATGCATGCTTTATTTTTTTCTTTTTCTTTTTTTTTGTCTTCCTTCGTGCTCTCGGTGTTGTGGTGCGTTGCAAATTGCTACTAATGGTCGGTTTACGAATGGGTTGAGTCGTTATGGGAGTTGTACACGGGTAGAGGGTGACAGTGGATTTACTCAAGATGCCCGATGCGACGCTTGAATGCCACAATTGAGAGCCCTCCCGCAGTTGTTTGCTGATGTCATTTACGTTTTTCTCATCCATTTTCTCCACGGCATATCAAACTGCTGCCTGCAGCAATTTCGTTGTTTTTGTTCGCATTAAAGAACCTTAAGATACAGTTTGAAAACCAGCACACACATGCTTTAAAGGCTGTAGAATTAAAGATTGATGTGTGTGTATTTAAAAAATAACTTCAATATTACAATCGTTCAATTTCGTATGTTTTTATTTTATTCAGTTAATAATTAAATAATTCAAAATATATTTTCAACAATTAAGCAACAACAACTCATGGTTTCACTTCTTTTCTTTTATTTTATTTTATATATTTCAAGTGAATACATATGTAGTAAGTACTAGAAAATATTTACGTAAAAGAATAAAGAGTCAAATTTCGGCTTTAACTTTGAACTTCCAAAGAATTCGCTTCAATAATGCAAGCACGTGTTCCCAAGGCAATGAATAGCAACAAAAAACGCCATGTTATGCGACTTTAGTGGTATGAACAAGATCTCATTCCGCGGCTTGAGTTCCAAAAACAGCAACAAATGTGGAAAATAAATACATCACGCCGCATAAACAACAGAAAACACAAAACAAAATAGGCGCACGGCTATTTGGATCAGCGAACTGCGGCCGGCCACTGGCCACCCCTCTTTACGACGCCCAATCATTAAATATTAATTTCCGCTTTTTGACTGCAACTTTTACTGTTTTTGTTTTTTTTGTTTGTTTTGTTTTTCTTCAATTTACGACTCAAGTTTTATGAGGCTGTGTTCCGTTGTGTCTACGTGTGTGTATTTATGTTGGTGTGTGTGTGTGATTTAGTAATATACAAACACGCAAACGAACATATGCGCTTTTATGGCTTATTAAGTTGTGACCGCACAACACACACACACATACATGTACACATGCACGCACTCAAACACCACATAATTTCGGATGCTGTTGCGTTTGCAAGTGTAAGTGTAAAATAATTAACTGCCATAAAAATGTTATTGTTGCGCAGCGGTTCATCTTAACGGGGCGAGGGTGAGCGGTGTTCACTGCGGTGCAATAAAATAACATTAACAAACGCTCTTCTGACAAAACCACAAACTTGTCGTTTGTCCAGAGAAGTGAATGAAGAATCTGCCATTAAACAAAATGCGATAAATCAAAAATTATTAGAAAAAAAGCAAACATTAATTTGAAAAAAAAACTTCCCTTAAAATTAAAAATCCATTCTTGAATTTATTTAAGACATTTGTTCTTAAAATGTTCTCATATTTATTTAAACCAAATAGAACAAATCAAGGCCACACATTTATTTTATTTGAAATTTTTTGTTTGTTTGTTTGTTTCTCTTTTATGTTTATCTCATTATCTCGCCAAATTTTTGTTATTTTCGCTAGATTTCTGTTCTGTGATTTTTTGCAATTTTTCCGAATTTGTGATTATCTTTGAAGCTTCTACATATATCATACGTCTGTCTGTCCGTAGGTCCGTACGTATCTGAAGTAGAGATCGCATGCCGGCTGCCATTGTCATTTGTTATTATTATTTTTATTATTATTAAAATAAATGTCAAATTATTTCCACCAAAGCAAAATTGATGTCTAAAGTTTGACGAATGTCACGTCGCCTGCAAAAAATCATAAAATTCCTTTTTTTTTTTGTATTTGTTCTCTTCACTTGACTGTTTTTTTTTACTTTTGCTTCGTGTTGGAAAAATGTCTGCGAGCGTGCTTCGAGGTCGACGCGGAGACGTCGAATGAAGAAAGACGTTAAAACTGTCGTACAAGTGGCTATAAAGATGGCAAAAAGCAATCAAATCAATCAAAATATGTCAATTCGCTTGGCGTGCAAAAGGACGAGTGCACAATAACAACAAAAACAACAAAACAATAGACAATTTAAATTGTGCCAAGAATTTAAAATGGTCTTTGAGCTTAGTCAGATTTCCGATAATTCATTTTGTGATTTCATTAGCAATTCTATGTAGGCTTAATTTCCAAACACAAATGCCTATCAAATTATATTTAAATGTTTTTTTGTTTGTTTTTGTTTAATTTGTAAATCATTTTTCTATGACTATTTTCTATAGTTTCAAACAACAACATTTTAACAACTTATGAATTAAAATTGTTTTGTTATTTTTTATTAAAATATTAAAACATTGCTGAACGCAGTCCCACACAGAAATGACCTTCGATTTCACCCACAATCATACACACATATACAAAAGAAATACTCATAAGTATGGGCCAGCAGACTACATGAGCGCTTCGGCACAAGCACAATCGAATTAAAGCCCTGGAAACACAAATACTTGTTCACTTTTTTAATGTGATTTATTTACGCAAGAGTATTGAGAAAGCAAAAACAAAAAATACCAAAAACTGTTGGATTGATTGTAAAAATAACTTAAACAAAATCATGCTCAACAATGTCAACTTTACAGAAATATGAACACTTAAACAGAAAAGTCAAGTTCAAACATGAAGTAGTAACATTCAAATAAAATTAAAAAGAATTTTCTAAACTAAAAATTAGTTTTGTGCACTCGCAGCACATTTGTTTAAACGTAAATTTCAGAAAAGTTTATGTCATTTAGCGCATTTACGATTAAGAAGAAGTGCTTCATCTGCTAGTGCTGATGCTGGTGCTGGTGCCAAGAGAACGTGTGTCCGGTTTTGCAAATTTATTTATGCGCGGTGGTTGCTTCAGCTGAAGCGAATCTCGAATCTCCTTACAAATCCATTTCAACTTTACTTCACGCTCCGCTTTGGCAGTTAAAGCATTTTATTACACCAGCGTTACGCGTATTCCATCTTCTTCCATTTCTATTTTTATTCTTTCCTCTTTTTTTCCGTTATGTTCACCAAGTTAATTTAAAGTTTTCGCATATTATGCGGTGACCTTCGGTTGATATTCAGTTAGAAATGGTAACCTTTTTCTAAATTATATTTACAGTGAGCTGAATTTCAGAATACTCTTTTAAACAGAAAGTTTAAGTTTTTGTTGCATACTCTAAGGCGGTGCATGCGTTATATTAATTTTTTAATTTAATTAATTTCATTTTTTAATGTTTAACAGTTAGCGAATGCTGCAACACACCAAAGTAATAAAATCCATATTTTTTGTTTTTGTTTTTGTAAATTGAAGCGTATTTTTAGGCGCTTTACGGTTATTTTCGGCTGATTGCTTTAAAATCTATTTTGGTTATTCTGTTTTTCTGTTTTGCTGTGTGCGTCACTATACTATTAGGCTGATATTTGCATGTGTACGTGTGTGTTTGTGCAATTTTGTGAGTGTGTGCTTAAGCTCTAATGAAATTCCCAATTGTCAACGCGAAGTTTTTGTGGTTGGCCGCACTAAGCACAACAACACATTTACTAGCACAAAACGTTCGCGCATAACTACTCAAATTCTCGCATACATACAAACATTCATGCAAATGTGCTCACACAACTGACCAAAAACTATGAACTTGTAATCCTTGAGAGCAATTTGTGTGTTTTGGTTTGGCGAGCCAAAACATATTTTCCACTTATCTGAGCGTGTGTGTGTTTGGCTGTGTAAGCCTATTCATGTGTGTGTGTGTGTCTGCGTACTTGACATTGTTTACATGTGGCGCTCACATTTGTTGGAATTGGACAAATTAATATCAACTGAAAACAGAGCACAGACAAAATTTTGTTTTTCAAATCGATAATTAGAATTATTTCTTTACCTATCCGAGTATATAGTATAAGTATATATTTGGAAACCATTTTGAATACATATCGGTCAGCTTTATAATTAAAGAATCTTGTGGATTTATCAACCAATATTTATATATCAAAAAAGAACAAATAAATGAAATATTTAACTAAAAAAATTAAATCAAATTGTGGTTTACTTCCTACTCCAAATTGTTGCACTTTCCGTGACCTCGAAATATTTTCTAATTTTACTATTTCTTTTCTTAATATGTCACATAATCAAATTCTGTCTGCTCGCAGCAAAATCATTTGTTCCTCTCTGTTTTTATATATGTATATGCATATGTATGTATCTACTTCAAAATACATCTACTTTCACTTAAAATTTGAATTGTTTATTTTATTGTTGTCACTTGCAACATTATTTATGAAAACATTTAAAAAATTACTTAAAACCAGGGAAAATTGCACTTCTAAAGTTTGAGCCAGCCAGCCAGCCACAAGCTGCTCCGCATACGACAAGTTAAATGAGATTAGCAGCAGCGCCTCCTATTTGTGGCTTCATCGTTGTTGTCGCTTTGTTGTTGTTGACGGCGACAGCACATACACGCAGAATGCACAGCATTTTTTGCAAAAATTAAATACATAAATATATAATAAAAATTTTATTTTTTTTTTATTTTAATTAAAGGAAACAAGGAGGAAGCTTGAGTCAGTCCTACCGACTTTTTTAAATGCGCCATATTATAAATAGTATTTTTTTCAAATTTAAAAACCAAATTTGTTAATCACAAATAGTTAAGTTTTAAGTGCGTACACTGTACGCTCAACATCACGACTAACGAATATACACTAAAACACATACACACACACACACTAAAGCACACTCAAGAACACTCGAGCACACCGCAGAACACGGCATGAAGGCTGCGCGTGATTATTTTCAGTTCATCGCATGTGGCTGCGGCGCATGTTGAATGCGAAACTTGTCAAATGCATTTCCGCTGCACCTGTACCAACTGCTCGAGGCGTTCGCATGTCTGTCCGTGCATCCGTCCATCCGACCGCTCGACTCGACTCGACTCAGCTCGACTCTGCACATTAATCTCAATTACGGCTAAGTGAAGAATCAGGTGTGAGCTGCCAGCTCCACGCAAACAGCAGAAAGATAAGCAACAGCAGCAGACAATGTTGCAGTTGGTTTCTTTTCCCGCTAAGACCCGAGCTGCGCTAATTGATTGCCAGCCACGTAAGGCGAAGCGACGCCATGAGAAAATTTTTTGTTAAATTCATTGAAAAAAGAAATGCCTTCAAAGATAATTTAATAAAAACAAACATTAAATTTATTAATTTCTTATTTGATTATGTATGTATGTATGTATGTATGTATATCCTATTACAAATAATTACAAACAAATGAAAAATTAAACAAAATTGTGCAGGCATTAATTAATAACGTAAGTCAACAATTCAGTTTTGCTTTAATTTCAAATAATGTTCACATTAATTGCGTTTGTTAAATGTGCAAATAAATTATTATTCAAATTCACATTTGTGTATATTGAATTAAATTTCATAAAATTTTCACTATTTATTTAGAAAAATTAATTAGTTGAAACAAAAGTTTGAAACGAAGCAACATTTTTTAAATACTTATTTTTAAATGCATTTTTTTTAATTTAAATTTTACGCGAATTCTGTCAGTGGCAAACAAAATTTATCAAAATTTTGTTAAACAAAATCTCTTTCATAGCATACTTTTGAGCACTTTTGCAACTCGAAAACTCGACTTAATATTCTGATGGATATTTACTGCAGAATAAGTTCTCATTTCATTGTAAAATTTGTTTCTTTATTCCATGGAAAAATACACAATCCAAGGATCTGCAACAAAAACCATTTTCGGAAGACAAGAATATTTTAACAGCTTTTGAGAGCAGTGAGAACGCTTGTTGTTACTCTTCGCAATAGCAAATCGCAATTGATTGTGAATTATTGGCATTGTAAGCAAGCAACAAAACTCAAAAACAACAACAATAAAGCGCTGCAGATGTTGCTCATGTTTTACCGTTGTTGACTGCGCGACTGACAAAGTTTACTGTTGGCTCAGGCCAAAAATTATGAGGCCAAAAGGTGTTGAGTTATTGAGCAATGCGGCCGAATGGCGAATATTTACTGACGTCGAACACCCGCGGTTGTTTGGCGACGGGTGAGAGGGAGTGATTTAATAGCTTGAACTGTATTTCCTCTTGGTATTTTTTTATTAGAAAATTCACAAATTTATGACAGCAGAGCGCGACGCTTTTTGTTTGTTTTTGTGTTGCGCAAAATTTAAAGGTTAACATGTGTCTCGTGTTATTTTGTTTTTGTTTTTATTTTTATTTTCTACATTTATTTTGTAATGTTTTCTTTGGGCATATTAAACAAACACACACTCAAAGTATCAGCTAAACTGTAAGTCAGCCAGCCAGACAGACAGACAAATACTAATACACTTGCGATTCGATTACTTGGCGGTATTGTGCTTGTTTTTGATAGCTCGAGTGATTATGGCACGTTTCTTATTTTGGAGGTTTTGTTTTTATGTTTTTATTTTACATATACCGCTGAATGTGTGTGTGTGTGTTTTTTATATTACTCCGACTCGGGCGTAACGCTTGTGCGGCAAATGACACGCACAAGCCAACATTAAAATTCTCTAGACTGCCTTTAAAAAACAAAAACTTTACCGAAATAAATAATTTCTTTTGACGTTTTCATATTTTTAAGACAAATCTTATCCATAGGTAATTTTTAGTTTCCAATTAAAAAAACAAACATTTTTATAAGAAAGATTTCAACAGAAATTATTTATATACTGAAATGATTTTGTAAAAATTAAATTTGAATAAACATTTTAATGAAATTAAAAATTATTTAAAACTTTCTTTAGGAGATATTTAAAGTATAATTGAAAACCAGCCTACTGCACACACTATTCACTTTTAACTTGCCGGCTGCCACGCCCTGGACCTACATAAGTAATCGCGTGTGCTAAGCCGCATTTAGATAAATGTAAAACGAGTCAAATCCCTTTTTAAAGGGTTTCATCATGACAAGCGACAAGCATAAACATTATTACGCACACATACTTACAAGGCTAAGCGAACGAAGGAAAGCGAAGCGAAGCGAAAGCAGGATGTGCCCTGCGCTTGTATTGTGTATTTTGTGTCGGCGCATGAGTGTGTTTGTGTGTGGCATGTGTAGGGTGTGCGGCTAAAACGGAAATTGAATTTGAAATTTCAAATGTTTCGAAAATTAAATTTTTTATTAGGGGTGCGCGCTGACACCAGCCAACGACAACGAACAAAAACAAAACAACAGGGAACAGCGGACGGAAAAAATAACAGAAAATCGTAAAAGGGTCTTCTCGAAAAAACCGAAACACTACAAAGGCCTCAAAATAATTGAAGCCACGAGATAAGCGAAACGGTAGCAACGCTGATAGCGCCCAGTTTTTGGCATAGTAGTACAAATGAATCAGACGTACAGCAGCGCCGGATAAATTCAATGTAACGCTTTTAAATATTATAAAATTTGTAAATGAAAGCAAAATTTTTCTATGTCAAGTAAATCTATTTTATCTTATTAAAGAGTTTTTCATTGTCTTATTTGGATAAGCTGATAAGCAGTTTGAAAATCAATTCAAACGAATTCGATTGTAATTTGTTGCAATCGAAAGTACTGTGCGAGAGTCGCTCTTGCATTAGCATAAAATAAAAGCGGAAACCGAATAAATATTTCATTGTGCTGGCGCGCTGAAGCAAAGGCAAATGAGAAAGTGATCCCAGCAAAGAAGGAGAACACACACAAAGGATATAGGCTGAAATCGCGCTCGCGCCTTTAAGCATGCTAAATAAAATGTCGATAATTTTTGAAATTGACACATTTGTTTTGTGATTGCATTTTAAATTCGTTTGGATTTTGAATTATTCGCAAATTTCAATCAAGTTGCGCGCACGCTTATAAAATTTACAAAACAAATAAATTCAAAAATAAAAGAAAACCAATTGCAAAGGTACAGAATCACGCTTTCATATCATTTAAAAAGAATGAGAACAGAAAGTAGAGCACTAAAAAATCAACAAAAAACAAGCAGAGAGACAAAAACAAAAAAGCAGAAGGGATTACGCGAGTGTCAAAGGATTTACATAGAAATTTCATATGTCGCGCATACGCCACGTGTCGTCCGTGGAAAAGTGTCTGCAACGACTTTTTATGTTACTACTGTTGAGCTGCTGCGCTACTGTTTCTTCGAAGCGTTTTCACATGTGAATGTGTGAGTGAGACTATTAAAAATATTCATTTGTCAAACGGATTACCAAGGTAATAGCTTAGCATATGTGGCTAACGAGATATTGTCGCGGGGCGCGCAGCACGCAAACTCCACAGGTGGCTGCTCTCAAGCAACGACTCGACTAGACTAGACAAAATATATTTACAATTAGAATTGCAGCCTTTTCCAGAGTGTGAGGAGCTTCATTATTTCATATAATGAAATTTAATTAGAATGAAGAAGACTTACCAAATTGTAAAAGAAACGAAAGCAAACATTTCTATAATTTCTTCTCTTGATCACATGATGATTTTTGTTTAGCGATTGTGTTTGATAAGTTATGTATGTATGTGTATGTTTCTTTTACTTGACATATCTTTTCAATATCATAAATAAGAAGACAAAAAAAACGCCAACTGATAAAAATCAGAAAAAAGAAGAATTTGTATATTGAATACTCATGTATGCCGAAACTTCTGAAGTATATCTCATAACTTGTAAAACAAATTGCTCAGAGTGCAAAAATTGTCTACACACACGCCACAAGACACACGCACACATACACCTTCAAAATACAAAAAATTACATTCTTTAAATGCACTCAAGTGTGAGTGCAAGTATCGGTATTCTGCTGAATGTCTGTATGTGTGTGCCCTTGCATGTGTCCGTGTCTGAATGTGAGAAATTCCAATGCACATAAGTGCGTTCCAGCGGATGGCAAAATGTCCCGCTCAGCGCACGCTTTGTGCATTTTGCCATTTGCCAATATAGCAGAAAATCATCATACGCCCCCCTGCCCTCTGCGCTCGACGCTGTCTGACTCAGAGACACAACAGTAAATGCATTACGTGCAGTAGAGGCGGATAAAGGATAAATCGACTCAAAGTGGACATATCCTTGCACTAACAGACAGACATACATGCACACACCGACCAAATTAGGGTGTTTCATGTATTTTAAAGTTACAATTCTGATATTTGATAAATTATCAACAACAAAAATAATGCTAAGAATTTTTGCTAATTCAGTTTAAATATATTATTGTTATTTCTACTATGCAATATATTGTATAATAATATCAACATTGTTTGTTTGTTTGTTTTGAATATATTTTGATATATGTATGTATATGAAATTTGTTAATCAATTAATGTAATTACCGAATAGAAATTATATGATAATAAATTAAGCAAATCAAATGCTTAGATATTCGAAACATCCCAGCAGAATAACACACACACGCACACACACGTATGTATGTATTTATCTACATATGAATAGAAAAACATCAGAAACGACAGCAAAGGCCAACAATAAAATCTGCAATAAAATATTTATTTGCATTATTATTGTTATTTGTTGGTTTGTTTGTGTATCTTTTTGTTATATTATTATATACAAATTTGTGCATGAACTGCATATGTGTGTGTGTGTGTGCTGTTCACGTGTATGCACTTACAGTGGACATGGCAAATTTTACAGTTATTTGCTTTTCAGTTTATTGCTGCATTTATGCAAGCGCTCTCTCTCGCATTAAACTATTTCATTCAATAATTCATGCACACACACACATACACGTAAAACGATATGAGAGTACCTAAATCAAAACTCAACAAAACCATTTATTGTTTGTCCGAAATTTTAGCAAGATATCACACGCTTCGCTTTTTAGCAACAAAACATGTTTAACATTTTTAAATGAAAACAAAAATGTGGAATCGATAAAATTATTCGCAGTATAAATTGTTTTTCTAAGATTGTTAAACTTGTTCTGTATTTTGAATTTTTTGTAAAATTCGTTTTTGTTGATTTTTGCCGTTTAAGTTTTATGAAGTTTTCCACATTTGGAATTGTCTCGTTTTGATTTGCAAGCAAAAAATTCAATTATTCTTTAATCCTTGACTCTTAGGCTTGATACATGTTTAATGCACTAATCACACTTACACACACCTGCACAAAATGTTGTTATTGTTGTTCATGGTTGATTTCTTTCCTTCAAATGGATTTTCTCTGGTATGACTTTATTTCCATTCTAGCTGCTCGGTTCATTTGTCAAGAACATCTGTTGGCATTCAAAATTTAATCTTAAGTTTTGTGTCATCAATGGCAAATCGAAGCTTAAGATTTCGGAGCTCTGTAATTTTCTATCTCGAGCGTTTTACTACGTTTGCCGCAATTAATTCAGAATTCAAATTTTATTGCATGCGATCATTTTTATCAAATTACAAACATTTTCGTTCGGTCTTTGGCTTTGCAATTATCCAAGCTAACAATTAAATAAATATTGCACACGAGTGTCTCACGAAAGTCTCATAGTCGATGTGTGTATGTGTGCAAGTGTTTGTGAAAGTGTGTGTGTGGCTAGCATAGCATGACATTTAATTATGTCACATTCGCAATTATAGCACTTAAATTGTTTATTACGTAAAACACACTTTAAAATTTACAACCTTTTAGCAATCTGCCAAATTCATAATATTTGATAAGACACAATTGAACGTTTGACCAAAAAGCTTTTTTTTATTTAAGTTTGTACAATTGTTTTGTATGAGAAATTTTTTTTAAATTTTGTTGGTGTTTTTGTGTTTTTACAACAATTTATATACACTTGCGTGCCAGAACTTCAAAAAGACAGTAAAATTGTATTTCTATATTTCTATATTTTTGTATTCTGTGTGAATGAAGTTAATTTACAAAACAATTTTTATTCATTGAATTACAATTCCCTCCTGTTTGATTAATAAATTGGCATCCATTTAAATGTTCACAACATATTTAAAAGCATTTTCACTAATTTGATAAAATTTGTTCATTAAGTTTTTTTGATTTCAAACTCAATGCGTTGCCCTTAGACAATCATAAAAATTAACTTCAGACACATTTGTCAGCCTCTTTCTTTAATATCTGCGCTAGCATTTATTTTCTTGCTATGTTTGCTTCAAAATTCATTTTGGCAACAACAAAAAAAGTGGATCTAAAACCACTAATCATTGCCAGAGACAGTCACCCAGACAGACAGACATGCAGACTGAAAGAAGGCATTCAGTCTTTGTTTGGCAGCGAGACAACCTTTGGTCGGAAGCCAACAATTTTGTGACTTTTCTTGGAATGCTGCTTTAAGTCAGAAATTGTACCTTCAAGTTGGCTTTTATTACCACGCAGAAAAATGCTTCAGAAATGTCTCTGCGAGAAAATGTCTGTCTTAAAATATGACGTCAATTGAATACAAATGAATGCAAATTGCTCGAGAATTTAAAGCACACTTAGGGGCGTGCAGCATGTCGCGGTAGAAAATGATTAATAACCAGAACACAAACTCACACACAAAGGGAAGGGCGAAAAGCGATAAAGAAAAATTATATTATAGCAAAGCATTGAATTAGGAATTAACCTTAAAAAATACTAAAATGCATTTCTTCTTTCTATCCAAAGAAAGAAAAATAAAGCGATCAAAATTTAGAAATGTTTTAAGTGTAATTGAAAATTCTTCCTGCATACTTTACGGCGCCTAATATGAATGTAAATTTTTTTTTTTTCGCATGCGGCAGCCGGCGACATCAGCGGAAATACATTGCAAAAAATAGGAGAACATCAATGAAATATATGGCAAATCATTAAATGCTCATAACTTCTTTGGTGCGTCTTAAAGGAAAAGTAAGAACAAATTTATGATATTAGATAAAAAATTTTTTGCGTTTAAATTTATTTACAAACAATAATTTTTTGAAAAATGTATCTACTGCGAAAAAATTAATTAAATTTGAAACTATTTCAAAGTACTGTGCGCCTATTAGATACATGCAGCTAGCTCGCATTTGCACTCGAGCGCCTAATTAGCCGCCAGGAGAAGGCAAATTGTCAGCTCTGGTTCTGGCTCTGGCGCTGCCGTTGCCGTCACTGTCGAATGTAATTGATCTTAAACGATGTCCCATCGAATGTAATTATTTCGTGCTTTCAATTTAATTACGACTACAAAGAAGAAGAAGAAGACATCGAAGAGGGGCGACGTACGGGGAAAACACGAAAAAATGAAGCACTAAAAAGTGCGCTTCACTCAAGTGGAAATTGAATTTCGAGCGAACACAATATCACACACAAACATGCGAACACAGAAACACACAAACACACTAACACACAACAACGTACAATTGCAAAATTGAATTTCAAAATGAAAACGACATCTCGCGCACAATCAAAATCACACGCGCGCATGCTTAATTAAATAGTGTTTGTAAGTTAGTAAGTAAGCATGTATGTGTGTGTGTGTATGTGTAAAACAGTGCTACTAATATTTTGATAAAAGCATTAAGCGTTGACTTTGAAGTCCTAAAACTGCTATTTAAATTACGTGGTAAATTACAGGAATTAAGCAACGCTAATTGATTTCGCGTCATTACGGCGCATAAAGAGTAAATACGAATGAGACTTCCAAAAATTACAGCGGTCCTTTATAAATGCCATTTTCGACTGGGAACCAAATTTCAATTGATATCTAAACAACCTTAATTAATACAAACAAAAAAATTCAAAGCTGTAAGAAAAGTTTTACTAATTGAATAATGTATTTAAAACTTTCAAAGTGCTTAAAATCACTTCACTTTGCTTTGCTTTGCTACACTTTACTTTGTTTATGTCAACATTGAATTTTGTTAAAGTTATCTTTGTTCTCTCGCAAGATTTATTCTTTAAATATAAATTTAAAAAAGTAAAATTAAATTGTCTGTCATCTAAGATAAATTGTGTCTGGAATTTCAACTCGCTTGAATCTGACCTTTGCAATAAAGTATAATTCAATGTTTTAATGCTTAAAGTCCTTTCAAATAATTAAAACAAATAATTATTTTTATTTACATTTATCACTAATCTATGAATCAAATTGAATACATTTCTCACATTGCGAAAATACAATTTTAACTAAATGTGAAAAACTCCCAAGGACTTTAAACTGAAACGGATGTGCACGCAGACGCTTTAAAAAGTTGTTCGCGACATTTTCAAGTGTTCGCAAAATAAAAATAAATAAATTTAATATGCCCCTTGTTACCGATAAATTATGCACACAAAAGTCGCGGACGCACACACACGCAGTCAAACAGAAAACAAGAAAATAATACAATAAAAGAACATTGAAACATTAAAACAACAACAAAAGTTCACTCTAGCGAAAATTAAAATAAGTAAACATTTTCAGCTGAAATGATCGTTACTGACGATGATGGTGCCTCCGCAGCGCAGCGCACCGTACCGCACAGTACTTGCAGATGCAGATGCATAAGCAAAGCTGAAAATTGAAGGAGCATTTAAAACATTTTGGCAAATACTTTTGTAAAGGAACAAATAAATATACGAATTTTTCAATTTCATGATATATACTCGTAAGTATGTACATATAATATCGTGAACAATAACAACAAATTGACACACAATATTTATTAAAGCAGACCGGATCTGCTGTTTCGGATTACGCTATTTTAACATCACTTAAATTAAGTTAATAATGTGAAAAGTAACTACACCAAAACATTTTCCTTTGAATTACAATATACAAGTATAAATTTGTAATTATTTATATTACGTATATTTTTTTTTTTAAATTCTATTTATGAGAAATAATCAAAGTGAATAATATTCGTTTTGTTTGTTTGTGTAGTGAATAAAAATACTGTGCGCCATTCAGCGACAAAAAAACATAAATTTCGCATTACTTTTTACCTTGCTTTAATTGATGCACACAGACACACACACACTTATGGCGTATGTGTCCTTTCATGATTCTTTACTGCAATTTTCCGCTTTTTGTTTCTCATTGTTTTTTGTTTTTTTGCTTTGCACTTCTTTTTTGTACATATTAAAAGCATAATTTATTTAAATGGCCAGACATCCGTTTGTATGATTTTATTATAGCGGACACACAGGCACATGTAGACAGACACACTCACTACCACATGCAATAAATTCAAATTTTATTTTATTCCATCATCATTACAATTGTCATCGAAGCTATTTGACATATATACGACTTTTCTGTGATGTACTCTGCTCGGCTTGTTTGCCTATAATAGTGTCATAGTGTGTGTGTGCATTGGGGTCTTTGCATTGTACACACACATGAGTGCTTGCTCATATCCGTCGCTTCGTTTGGTGCGTGTGTGTATGTATCAAAAGCACACTGCGCCTTTGGGGCAAATTTTGGTTTAATTTATTTATTTTTATAATTTTCGTCCGCTTTTGTTTTTGGCTGCAAAAGCGGAAGTGAAATTTAACAGTGTTTGCTATTAAATAATGAAGCAAGTAGCAGAGGTTCGACGCCATATTTATTTACCGAATCAATGCAGGAATAAATGAATGAATGAATGAATGAATGAATGAATGAATGAGTGAATGAATGAATGAATGAAACTGGATTTTTCTTTTTGTCTTAAATAAAAGGCGATAAGGCCGGCGATCGTTGACAATGATTCCTGCGAAAGTGTTTTTTCATAATAACAGATTTAGCAGTGACTTCGAATGTGTGTGTGTTTGATAGAAACAGGGTGATTATATTCAATAATAAATTTAGAACAACAATTAACAATTTACTCTAGAACCAATTTACAAATTAGTTCAAGCAATTCATAGCAAATTATTTAGACTCAAAATTCTAACATTTTTTGCATATCTGCAGAAATTTTGGTTTATTCTTGAAATACAGAAATAACATTTTAAGGTAACAGAACCAAAACCTTCCACTGGCACTTTTAACAAAATTGAAGGTATATAGTCTTTAGAAAAAAAATTGTATTTTGTATTTAATAGTGATAATATTTTGTTTGTTTGTAATACGCATACTGAACATTTTAAATTTTGGACCAATTTTGACACCCTACATCTTTATGTGAGCCCACAAACACACGCACACACACACACTTTCACACATTTCCGTTCTTTGTTTACAGTTTTCATGCAGCTGTACTTTGCCCACATCATCTCAGGCAGCATGAAAGCAAAAGCAGCAGCAGCAAAGAAGGCTCTTGTGGCAGCCACTTGAGCTCATAATTTATATTCTGGAATTTATTGATTTAGTTATTAAGTAATTATCCTTAATTATTATGCGTCCTTTGGGTATGTGCACGAGTGTGAGTGTGTGTGTGTGTGTGTCTGTGTGTGAACATACGAAGAAATTGTCTTGTCTCCGTACATTAAGTCTTGTTCTTCTTACAGTTAAGTGCTGCTCCTCGCTTGCGCTGGTAGTTCTTGTCGTCGTCCTTGTTACTTATACTCTTCCTTTTCTTTTTCTCCGTATTTTTCCTTTAAGTATGCAAAACATAATTGAGCAGAGAATTATTCAAAATATGTTTGTGTGTGTGTGTGTGTGTTTACTCATAAATTATGCATTAGTTTGAATTGGTAGTAGGAAGTAGATAGTAAATTAAATTTACTTCCGGTTTTTCTGCAGGATACGAAGAGGAAATTGAATTTTTGAGAAGCCATATGCTTCAAATTTCCTTCAAAATTATGTCTAACTTCGATCTGAAACGCTTTTTGTGTTTGTTTTGTCAATGAAATGCAGCTTTAAATAGAAAACAAACAACGAACGAAGAGTTTTTCAGTCTACATTTAGCAAAATTAATATCACTCATACGCTACAATGTGCCGCAAGAAATTTCTATCGTAAAATCTAAAAATATCTAAGAAAGAGAACTTTCTTATTCAAATTTTAAGTAATTTCTTTATCTTATATATGAACAACTCAGCACTTGATTAACTTCACCTTGAACTCAATATTACAGCATTACTATTTGTATCCTTTAGCCATTTATTTTTAAGCATTCTCTTGACAAGGATATCCTGATCTCAAGGACGAAGACTGTCAAAAGCAATTTGCAAAATGACTTTTAAAAATTTTCCGGTTTTATTAGCCCATTTTTTGTTTTCCTATCAAAAATTAAAAAAATATTTGCACTTTTCCAGCGCTTTTTTTAATTCTTATGAAAAAAGAAAAGTTGAGCAAGTTCATGGCAAAATAAAATGGAAAATATTTAAAGATTAATCTCCTTCCTCTTAGAAAGATTTTAGTCAGAAAATATTGTTTTCAACTTATAAAATCTTCCATGAAATTTTATTTTAATAAAAAAAGTAAATGATTACATTTTGTGGCATTTTTGTCTAATTTCATTTTGGCTTTTTCATATTTAAAAAGTGTATTTACTCGTATTGATGGAAAGCTCAATCGAGATGTTGCGTTTTCCTATAGTACACTAATGAAGAAATTCCGGATGAGGAAATGCCGGAGAGGAGGGCACCCACTGCATTAGCCACTTAAGCGGTGTGTTGACATGATTTGACATGAAATTGATGTCGAAGAACAAATTTGCGCCTCATCATCATCAACAGCTCCTCCACTTTTACTCGTGCCCATAGAAAAGTATTAGCTTGCCGCCTTCTCCACTGCTTCTCCATCGTACTTGAAACCGAAGCGTACCGATCAAAAGTTAAAAGTCACTCAAAACTGATGAAACTGAATGACTTTGAGTGATTTTGAGGGTTTTTTTCATCGTTTTTGGTTTTTCTGCTAAAACTGGAAAACCCTTTTTTACGCCTCAAACGCGCTCGCGCGCTGCCTCAATGCAAACGCCGGCTGTTGAAGTTGATTGATAATGTTGCCGCTTTGACATGTTGCTGCGGCTTGTTGCACTGATTTGCGCAATGGAAAAAAATTTTTATTTAAAAAATTCACAGCGCACAAAAAACCCAGAGCGGAAATTGAAGCTTTTAAGCGTGGCGTGCTTTGGCGAAAGTGAATGAATTTGCAGTTTCGTTTGTGGTTAAAGTGGAATGCAATTCAAAAAACAAAAGCAAAGCGTATCGCATCGAATTGAAGCGAAGCAAGTAAAAAATGGGAGCGTGCATTTTATGCATTCGATTCGAAATTACCACTTCACTTTGCCATCAAAGCGCCAGGATTTAGCGCAAGGTTTTTTCTTTTCTTTTCTTTTTAATCGCAAAATAATCAGTTCCCAATTCAGGACAGGCGTTTAAAAAACAACTCAATTATTAGACAAATAGTAGAGGGATATGTTACCACACCAAAAAAAATAAAATACATTTTGTATGTATCTTTAAACTACAGCATACACATTTGATAGATGTTGAATTTCGATATGAACATTCAAAATTCAAACCTCGGCTAGACACGTACTTCTGCGATTTGTTGTGTTTATTCTGTGTTTGTTGTTGTTGTTGTCACTGCTGTCACGCATATTCCTAACTGATTTCAGCAAATTTGCCAAACAAAAAACGATTCAGCTGCCTTTCAGGTGGTAATTCCTCCAGCCCAAAGTGCGAATGTCAACAGCAGTTGAAAATTGCCAGGCTGAATGCTCCTTTTTATATTTTCGCCCTAATGGCTGTCAGAATTTTCCCCTTTTCAAATTTAAAATACACTGCACGCGCTTTTCTTCTCTTTCGGTATTTAGGATTTAAACAGCGTGTGATATTAAATTTTTGGAACAAATTTACAAAGTGTGAAATTAACTCAAAATAAATAAATTTTTCATGGTAATTTATTTAATCAGACAATTTCAACATCAAACAAAAACTATCAACTTCAAAACGATACACTAAGGGCAAATACATTTTCAATACTATTAGATAGCAATATTTGTCAAGCTTAAATTTAAAATATTATTAAAGCTTTCTAACTTTTACGAATAAAAAATATTTCCGTATCTTCATAACTACCAAAAATCAGGAATCTTTCGTACGCTGCTCCTAAAGCATTATTCAATGAATTCAAATTTATAAACTACCTGCATTCTAGCCTATCGTCCAGTCGCTTCTTTTATTAGAAGAAGACTTCACTTCAGTTGAAGGTGACGATGATGAAATATCGCGGAAAGTCTTAGCAGCGTATTTCGAAATCGAAAATTGAAATTATCAAATCAGATCTGCTTCAGGTCTGGGAAGAAAATAAGTTTGCATTGCCAGTTTTCTAGTTATCCAAAGTCTCAAATACTCTCTCGGCTTCGGTTCTAAGCGACAGCAGATGCAACTTGTAAATACATTTTCACTCTCTTTATTCCTTAGTTTGTAAATTTTACTTTTTAGCACCAAAGCCAAACCATTTACTAATTAACATGGAGTGCAATTTACAAAAACAAAAACGCTTTCTGAAACTCAAAAGGACAATTATTTCAATCTTGTTTTCTTTTTCTCTTAATTTTTTTCTTTTCTTTCACTCCATTTCTTCATTTCTTTTTATTCATTTCTTTTTTTTTCATTTTTTTTTTCAATTTAACAACATCAAAAATGAAAACTGTCAATCACGAACGCTAAAGTAATTAAAATCGCTTGACTACCGCTCACTAAAAAAAAACAAAAAAAATCAACAAAATTTCTAAACAACAACAACAAAAATCAATAGTAAATCGTTTACAATGCTCTTGCATTGCTCTCAGGTCTAACGAAGGGAACGTTTTTTTTTCAAGGACATCGCAGTGACCCGTGTCAGCCACCAAATGACCAAGTCGAGCAAACAAATATTTACAGCAGCAGCGTCGAAAAAACGTAAATTAGAGAAATAATAAAATGTGGGAAAACTTTACAAATAAGGTGCGAACGATAGCGCACAAGAAAGCAAGAACCAAAAATGAAAGAGGCTGACCCCGTGACCAGACATCCTCAAATCCTTGGAGATTACACTTAACAAGTATTTACAGACAGCCGACGATGAACGCTTGTGTTCTTTTTATATATTATAACATATATACATATACACATATTTTATTTTTTAAGTTTCAATAGCTGCCGTTCGCTTTTGTTGAATTTTCAAGTTTTTAGAGCAAATCAAAAAAAACTCTCTTAAATATCTCTTTCAATGCGCCCATTGTACAATGTACATACATACAAATGAGGTAAGTTAAGTTTAACTAAGGTAGACAATTATTTTGATACCTTTTCCTTCTTGATACCACATTTGGAGTGATCTATAGATTACGATCAATTCCTAATGCCACATTTTAAATATTTTTTTTTTATATTTTCTTTGCTTCGATTAGTAATTGAAGCCCTGGTTTCAAGCAAACCGCGTGTCCTAGTGAAATAAGTGCACTAACCCATTGATTATTATCCTACAATATTTAAACGCTCCATGTTTAAATAAACAAATTCCGGAATCTTAAAAAAAAAATTCTCGATGCTTTGTAATTATTAATTATTGATTATTGATTTTGTTGTTGTTTTACAATGAACTTATTTTGAACAAAGTTCAAAACGATTAATGAAACATTTTGTGAGCAATTTCCCTATTGGCGTCATTCGAGAAAATAGCGTCCAGACTTTCAACTTCTCCTCGAAAAAAATCAGCACTAAGAGAATTTGTATTGCTCCTTGCGCAAATATTTGCATGAATCGACAGTCAAAGTAAAAACGAAAATAAACAAAAAACGAACAACAACAACAACGACCGAAAGCGTTGAAATAATCTTGCAAATATTTTCAAATTAAATTTGCTGCTTCTGCTTCTGTTGATGTCGTTGACAGAAAAAACTGAAAAAAGAAAGAAAGAAAACACAATCCAAAGAAACATTTTCTCATTTTAACGAAATTAAGTTATAAGCAATAACAACACAAGCAACGACACAAGCAACAACAACAACAACAGAAACAATAAAGTGAACGAAACTGTGTCGCTATCGAAAAATGGAATTCGAGCGAAAATTCGGAAAAGTCACAATGAAAAGACTGTTTCGAGTCTCCAGCAACAACAACGGGAGCAGAAGACGCTCAAACGCAGTTCAAACTTGTAAGAATTCTGTTTTCTTATAATCCGAAATTTATATACCTAACATAATTATAATTTTTTTTTTGGCCAATTATAAATATGTAGCTTTTGAACGCTTTCTTTTGAACGCTTCTAATGGAAAATCAAACTCAATATACCCTATGGTCCATGCTTGAGCGAGGTGTAGGGTAAATAACGATTGTTATACCTGAAAATTTTTATTTTCAAAATTCACTTCTTGTAAAATTGTGTGTAGATATTTCTATATAATGTGATAACAGTATTTTTGCGAGAAAAAAATCGCGCTCAGCCTGAATCAATTACGTCATTTTTTTTAAAATACAATTAGAAAATATATTTGAGATAAATCGTTCAAGAAACAGTTACCCAAATATTTGTACTGAATAAATCCGCTCTGTTCTAAACCCTTTCCATGTTCTTTGGTTGTCTGTTTTAATTAAAGGTGTCACATGGTCGCCTGTCAGAGAACTCGATTAAATGTTCTTCTTCTTTTTCTTCTTCTGATTTTCCATCTTGCCGGAAATGCATTTCCACTGTTCTTTTGCAAATGTTACTGAACTTTTGAACTTCGCCGACTCGGCCTCTGACGCCACCGCCGCCACCGCCGCCGACGAATTTAAACGATTTGGATTTTTTTTGTTATATTTTGTTTTTAGGCGCAAACGAGTTGTCCGTGCAATTAAAATAAATGTCAGCCGAGTCGGAGAAGAATTGAGTGGAATAGAGTGAGGATACTTTGGCTGCTGCTGCTGCTGTCTCGGCAAAATGCTGCGACAAATGCATTATGCAACTGCGAGCGCTTTTTGGTGTGCAGCCAAATTGGATGCTATCAAAATTAAAGTGTCCGATTTTTGTTCGCTTGTTTGTTTGTTTGTCTGTCTGTTTAATTTGTTGCATACTTTGGGAATATATTTTAAAAGTGTCTCATTTTGACGTGCCCCTATTTGAAAGAATTTTGTACTGTGTAGGATGAACAAGTACATGAAAGCAGTGGCATCTGTTACTTGTAATATGAACTATACACGAAATTGCAAAGCTTCCCAAATGCTTACAAAGCTATCGTGGTTAAAATACAATTTCTTTTTATTGTACTCCGAAAAAGTCTTCCGAACTATTTCTTTTTTTAGATTCAATTAAAATATTTTAAGTCATTTTATTTACCTTATCTTACACTTTCGAGTTTGCTGTTAAAAATTTCAAAAGCTTTTCTTATTTA
Organism: Suillia variegata; assembly: GCA_949127995.1. NCBI lineage: Eukaryota > Metazoa > Arthropoda > Insecta > Diptera > Heleomyzidae > Suillia > Suillia variegata. The sequence goes on along the minus strand of OX421844.1, from coordinate 695,826 downwards.
AAATTTTATGTTATAAACTTTTGACTTTGCCTATAAGAAAGTTTATAATTTTACAAAATGTCTGGTTATGGCTTTATTTTATATATATAACTAAACTTTTACCAAAAGCTCTATTTTCCAAAAGGTTATTTGGAAGGTGAAGACTTTTCATAGAAAAAGTCCTTAGAGGTTTGTAACTCTGAAAGCTTTTTCTTTTGTTTGTGAAATAATTCTCACGATAAAATTGTGAAAATTTGACCATTGTATAAAAAAATTTCCCTCTTTTGTGTGGACTTTATTTTGAAAGTTTTATTTTGAGGACATCTGTGTTTCATTTCATGCATTTGAATTTAGCACAAAAGTTGGTGGCTTAGACTCACTCACACTTGTTGAATAATTATTTTTACATATTTATAGAACATTTCGAAAATTATAGTGGATAACTTTGCTACCATACACCACAATACAGCAGAATACAATTCAATGCAGGGTGCTCCATTTATATGATACTGTTTGACAAATTAAGGGCAAAGCTCTTTTGGCGCAGAAGTTCTAATGAGAGATGACTTTCGAATTAATTATTATATTTAACTTTAAAACCAATTCCAAATTAGATTTTGTTGAATTAGTTGTAATTTTATTTTTTATTTAAGATAAATTAAATAATATATTTATTTATTATAAATTTGAATTAATCACAGTTTTGCAGAATACAAGAAATCGTCTTGCGTTGCGAATAATACATTCTTGTGGGTTTTGCTTAGCATAGCAGTAATAATAATTTAATCATACTAAGATACAAAAATAGAATAACATTTCGAAATTGTCAAATGGAATAAGAAAATACTTAATTAATAGATTTTAAAACACATCCGAAAATAAATTAAAAAAATAATGATTAGATTTGTTTACTCCATTATTAAAAGTTTTGGCAGGACTTGATCATTTTGAATTTATACACACAGCTCAGACACATAACAACATGTTGCTTGCGACTGCGGCTACTCGCTTGTGCTTGGCGCCACAAACTGTTCGTTTCCCCCACAAAATCCACAATTCATTATAGTGTACGCATGTCTCACGCAATAGCATCCAATAGCATCCACAGGACTTTCCTGAGGACGAATATACTTCCCACTTCCCCTCAAGGTGTGCACTCAAGCTGCGCTCTTTTGCTTTTGGTTTTTGTTTTGTTTGTATGACTGCATCACTTGCAGCATGCAATTCGTAGCGGACAATTTTATCAATTTTATTTGTTTCAAACTTACGCAAATTGAAAAAAAAAAAATATTTTCTATAAAATTACATTTTTTCGATTATACCATTTAAGACTTTCTTTAAATTCTTTAGTCCAACTCAGAAATACTTTAAGCTCAAAGCAAACTTGCGTCAGCAACCTTAAATCTTTATTTTTTTTTATTATTATTATTTTTTGCTGCTGTGCTGCTGAAAGACAATTGCGTCCATCAGCTGTCAACTGCCTCAGTTGCCATTTGACATCAGAGTTGCACCTTTCATGCTATGCCACAGCATCAGCATCAGCTCGAACTCGGCTAATGAAATGTCGCTCTCAGTGGAAGCGATTGAAATCCCTTGCCTCCTACAAAGGCTCATATGCCACATAGCATTCGTTCGGGCAGACAGCACAGCACAGCTCAGCTCAGCTCAGTTTAGTTCGTGCTGCAGCAAGGATCTGCGCAGCAATTTCGATAGCGTTGCTATTTCTTTCTTATCCTTTGATGACGTTTTTCATTGTTTTTCGGATTGTTGTCTATCTTGTGGAATTTCTCTTTAAATGAAGAAAAGATAAATACAGGGACTTTGCTTTGGGCATGCTTACTGACACATTCATTAAGAAAAGGAATGCAAAGGACAGCAATTTTTCACAAAAAATAATTTTTTTTTATTCAAATTTTGTTTTCCATCAATGAGTTTGGAGTTTCTCTTCAACTATAAGCAATATTCAAATAAAAATTTCCAAAATACGGAAGAAGAAGAAACAGGATGTGTTCAAATCCTGTGCGAATCTTCTTCCAACGTTGTGTGGCATTTACTCTCTCACCGATTTCAGGTAATTTGTTTACATTTTTATTTTATTTTTTTTTGGAATTTGTAGTTTTTTATTTTAAAAGCTTGTATAGATCTCAGAGATATGAAAACGTATTCAAAGTTTTGACTCTCAAAGGTCGGTGTTTAACTCAAAGAAGTGTATTAAAAAAAAATATTATGTATGATACATTTCCATTTCATCCTATTCTGCATCAGAGCATCCTGCATCGGTATCACACATCAAAAGTAATCGTAATCGTAATCCCGCTTTGCAAATGAGCGAATTCACTTGGGCGCTGGAGTTAATCCCACGTCAGCGCCTCCTCACGCTTAATTAGTTTTAGTATGTGCGCGCATATGTGCATCAGTGTGCGTTAGCGTATGCGTGTGGCTGTGGTATTCGCATGTTGCATGTTGCAGCAGACTTTGTTGCAGCGGCTGTTTCTTTTAACACACATACACACACAAAGAGACGGACACAAAATGCTGCTAAAGTTTGAAGCTGCTTATTTGCATAAAACTAATACGTTTGCCGCTACACGCACACTATTATGCACACACATACACATATCCGCTCAACTGCATCGACATCAAAATTTACGCCGCTCGTATCGACGCCAGAGTTGTGAACTTTTCTTAAATAAATCCTACCAATTTGATGCAAAACTCTTTTTCCGGCTGCAATTATCACGATTTTGAAATGAAGGAATTGCGAAGAATTTTAACGGAACATAATTAATTTTCTTTGTTTACTTTTCATCGAACAAATTATAATTCAGTTTAAAACATTTTTATTATATTTCTCCAGATACATAGAAACAATATCAAAAAAAGGAAGCTAACCACCCTAATCATTGCTTTCGAAAAGTTTTGCTTTAGCTTCAACAATTGTCATTGTTGTTGCTGGTGCTTCATTCCTGTTGGTGTTGGTGTTCTTTCGTATTCATGGAAAGTTCTTTGTTTTTATATTTGCGAGGATGTTCGTGTATGTGTGTGTGCTTGTGTTTGTGTGCGATTGCGTGATTGTGTTCTTGTTCGCGGCTTGTTCATAATCAAAGTGAAACTAATTAACTCGAATAGTTATCCTGGAGTGCGCGTACTTATGTTTAATTCTTCTTGCATGCGCGATCCACTCGTTTTCCATATATCTCACCAACCCAGTAGGAAACATTTCAACTTCAATCATTTAATTATTCTTTAACATACCGTAGTCAAATATATAATTGGGAGTTTTATTTGCTAATTGCAAACTTGTAAAGAAATTTTAAATCTTTTTAATATTCATCAATTATTTCGAAATATAGTTAAAAAATGAACTTCGAATTAATTGGAGAACTCAGTCTGCAAATTGTTAAAGTGTTCATGGATTATTGAATTTTAAGTGACATTTTTCTCAAGATTGCCATTGAACAAATGCATATAGGAGCATTTTAAACAATTCCTACCAACCCTGCTGAAAATATCGCATGCAATTCTGTTCGAGTGAGACGTTGTGGCAGTAGCAGTGAATCAAAGATGCACCGCACCAGCCCAGATCAAACCAAAACGCCAAAGTTTGCGCGAAATCAAATCATTCGCTGATGGCGCGCGACTGAAAAGTTTTGTGCGAACTTCGAGCCATGGCCACGTTTCGCGTTGGATGAATGCAAATCTCGAAACTACGAAAATAGGCAACAATGCAATGTCATTTGGATATGCGAGGACAGAGGAGGCGCGCTGTGGTTGACATCAATTGACAGCGGCGACAGCGACAGCGCCAGCGAATGTTAATAATTACGTTGATGCGAAGGAAAAGAACAAGTACAAGAAGAAGAAGAAGAAGAAAATGGAAAGAGCAGAGCAGCAAACGCGAAAACCCAACAAGCCAATTTGCGAAAATGCGCGCGCAAATTTTTGCATCGGAATGTTCAAAAAGTTTTCGAACTGAAGCAAGTCGCAGCAGCCTTGGCGTTCGTTTTATTGTGGAAGCGGGAATATGTGTGTATGTGTGACTTAAGCAGGACTCGAGGTTAAACGGTAAACAGAGAAGGCTCAAGACCCCTGACACAAAGAAGTAATTAACGCGACATTGTTGACGATTGCGTCTGCTGCGACAGCGGCGGATTTTAAACATGTTTACAGCTATGTAACGACAACAACAACGAACACTGCAAATTTCTAACGAAACAACGAAAAATGAAATTGAAGGGAAAAACTTTTTCATTTGATACGTTATTAGTCAAAATCAAACCAAAATGTCAGAGTCATTTCCTAATCTCACCTTTAGCTGGCAGCGGTAGCCTCTTGAATTCTCCACTGAAATTCTGACAAAATGCAATTTAGACTATTCCAATGTTCAGTGACCTGCATTCAAATTTGATAAGATTTGTTTTCTTCAGTATATTAACCCGACGTTTATTGGTCTTTTATGATCTTTAAAAAAAATCAGTGAAAATGTTCCATGACTTTAGAATGCATCTTAAGTATCAGATGCAGAAATATATCTGTTTCTTTAAGTTATGTTGGGAAACATAATGCCAAATTCAAATGGCCTGAAGGGTCTAAGGGTCTTTCTTCATTTCGCGATGGAGCCATTGACGTTTCAAGCGGAGAACCAACATTTTTGGCACATTGTTTAATATGCAAACAATATGTTTTCTTATTTTCAAATAAACAACCAAAATGCTAAAAAAAAAACCAACCTTTTGTTTTTTACAGCCAATCTAGTCTACCCAATCTGTGTGTGAGCGTGTGTTTGAATCTGTTTGCTTGGCAACCTGTGGTCGACCACTTCATTAGAAACTTTCGACTGACGCTGCATTTGTGTTGGTGCCATATATAGAAAATACGAATACAAACATAAAATAAAAAAATTAAACATTTTTGCTTTAGTATTATTATAAATTTTTTTTCTTAAACTTTTATTTATTGCCAACACCGGTAAATATTAAATGTGCGTGTATGAGAAGCTTTGATTGAATTTCGCACTTTTATTGGACGAATATAGTGAATGTATGTACATTTGTAGGAGTCATATGTATGTACATATGCAGAAGGCCACTTTCTACGTTTTATATACAACAAAATATTTATCTCACCTTAAACAACATTTTTAAAAATTTTATTAAGGAAATTGTTTGATATGTAAATTTTTACTTGTTTGCGAAAAGAATGTCATACCTTGTGATTTGGCTGCAGTATAAATCTTGCCGATAAACTTTGCTTTGTTAAGAGAAAATACTTTACGAAATAGATTTTTAAAACCATTTTCTGTGAAATCGAAAGTTTTGAGTTGTGTCGTTTTTATTGCAAACGCATGAATTGTTTTTGCAATTGCTTTGTAGATGAGTAGATTCGAATTATTTCCCCATTCAACTTATTTAAAGATTAAAGGAAATAAACGCTTACTAATGCTGTTCATTTCGTACGATATAAAATGTTTGAGTATGTATGTGTGTAGCTTTGGGTCTGTGTATATCGGTGTTAAAGTGTCCACGCGGTTACATTTATCACTCACTCGCAAAGCGGTCAGAAAAAAGTTCGATAAATTTATGCAAAGTGGATACCAAAAAAAAAAGAATGAATATATAAAAGAACGCTTCGTTAGCTGCAATTTGTGTCGATGAGGCAAGCAAAAAAAAACACTGTTGAATTCGTTTAACACTGCCCGAGCCGCCTGTAATTTTACGCCAGTTAATGCAATTTTAGCGCGTGGCCGAGTCAATTCGCTCGGTGTAATTAAAAAGTTGACTTATTTAGCGAAATACAAAAGCGAAGATGCACTCCACGCGAATTTAATTGATTAACAACAATTTGTGAAGTTTTAAATTCGAATAATTGACCTTTTAAACTTTAGATTTTTGCTCGCAACTTTTCTTTAATTAGTGGCATTGACTTCGCACAGCGCAAATATTGCCGCGGCCACACACAAACACACATTCCTACAAATCTCGCTCATATCCACATAACGCACAGAACTTTGCGCAATTTTCGTCCTTGCGCTCTGACTTTTATCTTACGTGATTCTGTAAGCAGGGACGTATTAAAAAACTTCCGGTAGTAAAATTGTTAGTTTAAAAATTATATTCAAAATAAAAGAACATCGAACGTTTTGGATACGTCTTGTTATTTGATTGGAACCTAAAATTTAAATTGACTTGATATGCAATTTAACAAACAAATTGTGTCATGGTAAAAAGAACTTATTTTAAAAATGTATCTTTTTTAATTCCTTATATTGAAGATTAATATTTTGAAATGTTTTAATACTTAATTTGTTCCCGTTTGCCTTGCATACGACCCTGGCTTCTAGTGCCAAAGTTAATAATAACGTCGCGTTACAACAGGCACAGATGAGAAAACTTTGCGCCCGCCTCAATAATTCAATTAAAAGTGCAGCTCGACGACATGAGCAATGCAACTCTTCCGACGTCGCGCTAATGACATTTTGGCCACGAAAACGACCAACAAGAAGAAATAAAAGCATAAGTTGAATTACTCCAGATAAAAACTTCTGCGCCGCATGATTTTATCCCATAAAGGACGCAGTTTCTGTGTGCAAAGTCAAGATTGAGATTGTGTCCCTCGCATGTATGCTGCATACATTCGCATACATTCGAATGCATGTGTGTGTGTACCAAAAAATTTAATTGAAAAGCTTTTTGGAAATGTCCAAAAGAAGTCAGTTCTTAAACAAGTCGATTAGGGCAGTTGTCTATGTTGTTGCAATAAAATACGAGGATTATTTCTTCTTCAAAACTTCGTCAAAAATATTTTCCACATGCACTTTTACTAACAGGTCATGTGGTTATTTATTTATTAATTTTGTTTAATTTCTAACTTCTCTAATAAGAATTGCCCAAAAAAAGCTGTGAAGTAGGAGGTACACCCTACAGAGCCAGCGCAAATACGCTTTGAGCTGTAACATTAATTTTACATATGCCCACAGATGCGAGTATGTAGCTGCAGAGAAATCCTTCATTGCCTGCGGCATGACAAAGAAAGGCCCAACAACGAATGGACGAATGGACGGACGGACGAATGGCCGACAAGAGCAGTCGACAAGCAGCTCTGGGATTTGTGGCTTTCGAGCAGGAATAGCAGAAGAGGAATAAGTTGAAATGGAAAAAAAGGAAATCCCTGCCAAAGTTCTTTGGCTGATACAAGCAGCCTCGATGCAGTATTGCAAGTGCAAAAGGCTTTTGTGCCTTTCTTGCTTCCGTTTGGTTTGGTTTGGTTTGGTTTCGTTGGGTTTGGCTTGATTTGGCAAAGAAGAAATTCACCAAAGTTGACAGCACGACAAGACAAGACATAAAGACGTAAGTAAAGCATGCAGTTGCAAGCAGCTAAGGACGCAGTCTAAGCAACTGGAAGGACATTTTGTGTAGTGCAGATAAGTCGTCCGGATTAATGTTTACATCTTTACTTACTTTACATTTAAGACATCTCGTGGAGCTGAGCTATTTGACGACAAATTAGAGAAGCTGCTTACATGGTTAAGTTTGTCGTATATACTTAAAGGTGACCCACATTCAAGTTAAACAAGTTTGATTCAGTCAAAGAAATAATTTCTTCCGATTTGAAAAAAACCTTTACATGTTAAATATTCGTTTATGCCTGTGAAATAAAACCAACAACTATATTAGTTTTTTCTAAACTTATTTAGATTTTAAGTTGTTGTTTTGGTTTATCCTTGATTTTCCAGAAGACAATGAAAAATTTCATCAGACTTTGGAAAACAATTCATTTCAAGAGTTCTACATTTAAAAACTTAGTGAAAGGATGTGGATATTAGAATCGTTTTTTTTTTAATCCCATTTGTGGCAAAATTTTTGTATTTAATATTTGAGACAAAAGAAACTTTAAATTTCAAGCTCAAGGTCAAATACTTTTGTACTTTTACAGTCCAACAAAGAACAGAAATTTTTTTTATTAGAAATTATGAGTTTCATCTCCATTAATACTCGTAGTCAAGTTGCCACCAAATTCGACTCAACTTATGCCAGCAATGGAGTCAACACAACTTGGCCCACTTAAAAGCCAGCGTCCATTTGCAAGGACATCAAGTGTCGCGAGGATAACAGGAATAACAAGAGCAACACTTGACTGGACTCTAAAATCCGAATGCGAAGAAAGTCGCAAAGAAAAGAATGTCAAGAATTTCAATAAAATTCCAAATGCAGCGAATCTGATAATTCCACATGCATGAGTGTGTGTGTGTTTGTTTGTGTGACGAGTTTGTTGTGTTGGCAAAAATGCCGGAAGTGCTTACATAACAAACCAGAAACAAGTTAGCAGCAGCAGCAGCAACGGCAGTGTGCAACAACAACAAAAACACTGCCGAGTGACTGCTACCGAAAAACAACAAACATGATTTACAATTTCCACAAAATGACCAGAAAGCGGAGTCAAGTGGAGAACGCTTGGCATGGCCAACATTTGAATTGAAATATTCCGTCTGAGTAAATGACTGTCATGGCGTATAGGTACACTGGACATGGACACATGCAAAAACGAGGGATGTAGGGTAGTCAGCCGCATGGAATGTATTGCAGCAACGTGTGATATAAAAAAGTTTTCACAAAACTTCTCAACTCAGTGTCACAGATTAAGGAAGTTTCCTCACCCTTGACATCATAAACTCAAACACGTGAATATGAATGAGACTTGGTGAATAGGATCGTTCTTTTAAAATTTAGGTAGAATTAGCTCGATGCCAATTCAATTCGTTGTACGCCAATGTCCTACTTCACTGGTGGATCATGTGAAAGTGGCAGGAAGTGCGAAAAAAACACGAATGGAATGTGCCGCAGAGCTTGATTGTTGTTGTGGTTGTTGTTCGGCGCAAGTACCTGGTAAAGTGAAGCTAAGTCGAGCCGAATTTAAGTTGATGTGTGTCACACGTGAGCGGAATTTAAAGATTTGTTGTGTTGAAAATTTGAATTTTCTCTTCGGGAAAGTAGAATCGGAAATGTAAATGTATGGAAATTGGCCACACAACTCGCACACACTCAAGTGCCAATCGAATTGCAATTGATCACATATACACATGCACTAACAAACACACACACGCACACTCTTTCGAGTATTGAGCACAACAACAACAACAACGTTTGTTGTGTGTGTGGCTTTTGTAAAGTTTTCTATCACTGCATTTTACTTTTTGTTTTTATTTTGTTGTTGTTTGATATTTCATGAATTGCAAATGCTGACCGCCAGATGACGCAACTGCTGCAGAGATAATCACAACATCCGAACGTATTGATAGTATTACAAATTAAATTATTCTGAGTATTATTTGTGCATATCAAAATCTGATTAAATCCAAAACAACTGACTTAAGGAAAGCTTCAACAAATGGTAAAATGGTATTTATATATAGAAAATCACTTTTCAACAATCAAACTATCACAGAAACTTTAATGCAACGTTGCCTCCGTCGTTTGGCATTGCACGCACATCTCACGCTAAGCTAGCGCTAAACGCAATCATTAGGTGGCAAAAGTTTATAGTCGCGCACCATTTTACACCACTTTGTGCTGAGGAAAGTTTGAAAAATCTGGCCACAAAACGTGCGTCCATTTGTCATACAAAACCGGGAGCAAAAATGTGGACGGACCACATCACCAGCCTAGCCAAGACGGGCAACTCGTCTCAAATCGACGCCACATTTGCTTTGCCTCCACTAAAAAAGCAACTCGTACTTTGTCTCCGTCTCATACGCCTATTTAAGAGTCAAACTGCATCCTGCGTTGTGCGCGAATCTTTTACAAATAAAATTCCACTGGTTGCAATTGGACTCTTGTGCAACAAACTTATTTACATAATTAACATGGAACCGGCCATTTGTGCGCTTGAACTATGCGACAGCAGACTGTCGTCGCTGGCTGTGCGTCCACGTCTTATGGATGCGGAATTTAATGCACTAGGCTGCAATTTTTCATCTTACGCTTGAGTTGACTTTCTTCGCACAATTATCGTTGAAATACTCATTTACACTTTTTCTTGGAATACATAAATACTTGGTTTTTAATTTCTCTCTTTCAATATTGTTGTGGTCGAAGTTTTGTGGCACAGTGGAACGATGAAGTAAATTTTATAAGAGCAAAAAAAACAAATTCTGTTTCAATCAAAAAAATATTTTCGAAAATACTTAGAATACTTGGCTCCGTCATATTTTCAGCAAAATGTCAAAATTCATGCCAAGTAAAATTCTTTACCTTACACTGATTGTTAAAATGTTTTTCTAAGTCTACGCGAACTCTTGTCACTGCTTAATTAAAGCGCTGCAATTGCAGCTTCACAACGACTTCCGTTTCTTCGCCCTGTTGACATATTTTGCAACGCGGACGGGACACTGCTCGGGTTCACTTCGCCTCGCTTCGCTTCGAAAAATTAACATAAATTAAAACTATTTAAGCGCACCGCTTGAGTCACTTACTCTGTTAAATCGAGTTGAGTTTACTCTGCACTCTGGACTCTGGTACTTGGCTACCTGCCGCTTGTTACGTTTCAAAGGAAATTCCCGTGCCGGGCGACCTTAACTTTTCCATATTCATTAGACATAGTGGACATTTGTGTTGCAGTGTGTTGACCGAGGCGTGCCAGTGGGCGGAGCCGAACAGCAGCTAAAGAAGAAATAAGTTGCGCATCGTTCGTGAAGAAGAAAGTCCTCAGAAGCAGTTTAAGTGCTTGCAACACTGAAAGGAATGTTGCTTACACAAAGTTGCAAAGTCGCTAGCTAAATCGTGTTCTATATTTTAAAATTTTCCGCTCTTTCGAAAGGGTTCACCAGAGAAGTTTCCTTTCTTTTATGTCTTGCTTTTTATCTCTTTCTGAAATCCATTAATTTCCACTCAAATCAAAAATTTCCGTTGCAAAATTTTCTAAAACAAAAACAAAACAAAAAAACATTGCATAAATTTCGTTAAATCACAAAAGCTTTTAACGTGCAACACTGCCAGCATTAATAAAGTTTTTGTCCACTTGAATGGTCTACTCCGTCCGCCAAATCAATCGCTTTGATTGCATTTTTCATGTTTTCCAAAGCTTTTACTCAAATGCCGGTTTTTTCAGTTCTTTTTTGGTACCCCTTCTTGTGGAATGTTGCAAATCGCTTGTCAAAACTGAAATACTCGTTTTTAGCCATTTTAATGGTTCCCATCCGCCCTTTTTCCCTTTACCACCCACATACGATGTGTCATTTGCAAGTGAGTGTTGTCATCCCTGGCCACTGCTGAAACAAACAAAAATTTAATGTAAAATAGCAAAAACGAAACTTAAATACCGCACAATCGATAAATCTCCATATTTGTATATTAAATATGAATTACTTCAAATTATTTGTAATTACAAAAATAATTCTACTTTTTTATGATGGGTTGGCAAAGGTGAATTCTCCACTTGAACTGAGATGCATGCCATACAAAAATGCCACTTAACTACATGGCGGAGCGGCATCATCGATGATGTTGATGATGCGTTGCCGCTCAATGTTGTTCTTCACTGCCAGTGTTGCCAACTTCTCTGTCGCTCTGCTCGTTTGACACTTTTTTACATCTTTGTTCGCGTTTTTGATTGATTACGTCTGCAATTTTTGTTAGCTGCGCGACGATTTTACGCTTGAATCCACTCAAGTTGCATGCAACAGAGTAGCGCCTGCCTTCACCGCCCACACGAGTATATGTATATCTACGTATACACACACATATACGTCACTACTCACGAGTAAACATGACAGGATGTCCGCACATTTTAGCGCCAGCGAAAATGCTTTCGACTAAAGTTTCCAAAATGTAAGTTAAAATTTGGGCGAACAGCGCAGCGCTTGTTTCTGTTGCTGCGTTCGTGTTTGTTGGGCAGTTTTAGGGCGTGACATGGCAGGCGAAAGACACTTGGCGGCTAATGTCAATTTGGCGGTTGACTTTTAGCTGCTGAAATGGGTTCGCTGGAAAATTGGTTAAACGCTCTTTTTGTAGTTTTTGTGCCCTTCTCCTGATTGAATGTCCGAAAGTGATGCACCAGCGATGTGGCAATTTTCGATAAAAGTTAGAAACTTGAAAAAGAATATTTTCCAATTTGTTTTTAATTCATTTTTAACAATTTATCATTCTAAAAATTTAATAAAGCATTTGAATTTCTGACAAAACTTTGAGCCTAAAAAATTGTCAAAAGTCAATGATGACTGAAAATCACTTAAAAGTTTGTTGGAAATATTTAAATCGCATCCAACTGCACCGAAAACCAATATTATTTTAATATTTGTGTGCTCACACACTAAAACTCAACATGTTGACGCACACACACACACAAAACACATACACTTAAACAACGCAAACAATCAAAATCCATGACAAACTGGCGCGCCTCTTATTTCCATCGTCCTTCACCCATGGCATGCTGCCAGTCTTGCCGTAGTTCCTGTAAGCAAACGGTTGCAAATGCTTTCTGACGCATTTCTTCTTTTTATTTTTTAGGACTTTGACAAGCATGTAAAACGGCAACAACTCAAAATCCGCTCACATAAGTCAAAGTGAAGTTTTTGAATGGGGGACAGAAGACGGACTTATTTACCTTCGGAAAATTGAGCCAAACATTTACATACAGGAATTTTTCATTTGAGTTGATGACAAATTTCTCTTTAGCTCAGATTTTATTTTATTCGGATATTTTTGAATTTGCACAGAACAATTTAATCTGATAATTTAATTTTAAAAATTGATTTCCACGAATTTTCAAACATTGTTTAAATTTGAATCAAACATAATAAATCAATTGATTTTATAGGTGGGCAATGTTACCTACAAATACAATATAATTGTGTTATTATAGTTAACTGCTAACCAATTCACTAGATAATGCCCAGCTTTGATCACTTTAATTTTAATTGTTTGATTTTTGGTTTAAATTCCGCTTATAAATGATGAAAAACCTCAAAAAATATTAAATAGTAAATAAAATGTTTAATAGTTTAAAATAAAACATTAAAACATTTTTGTGGAACACAATTTCTTCTGCTTTCAAAACTCAAACTGTCGGATTCTGACGACTTTCGCTGTATTCAAATGAAAACAAATTTCCCATAACGCTAATCCCTCGCTACCGCTTCAATTATTTTGAATTATTTCGACATTTTTATCAATGAAAAATGTGAATGCAAATCAAAATTTAGGAGCGTGACAACAATCCTCGATGTCGTCCGGCACAAAATGCAAGAGATTCCGATCGAGGAGTGGCATATGTGCGTGATATCTACGCCAAGAAATGCCCTCGGCACATACTCAGCTAAAAGACGCTTCAGAACTCTATCGATTACTTGTTTAGTTGGCCAATATAACCCCTCAATATAATTTATTAATATTGTGAAATTAAAAGAAAATTGTTCGATATCGGCAAAAGACTTTTTTCATTCTAAAATTGAGCGCATAAGTGAGTGAGCGAGCGAGTGAGCGACTTAGTTATAAAACCACTCAAACTAAAGCTTAAGTTGCTTAAAAGAACTACAAACTACGGCGCAAAGTTAAAGTTAAAATGCTATTAAACTTTTTTTATTCAGTATAAAACTTTTTATCGCCACAATTGAGTGATTTTTTATGGGCCAACACAAACAGCAAAAAAACAACAAAAAACAACGAGTAAAAGAAGCCCCGGAATGTATTTATCTGTTGAAATGCGCTGTGACGCGGGTGACAGCGGGTGGTAAGGCGATGAGGAAAGTGTGAGAGAGCAAATGAAAGTTATCAATTGCAGCTAAAAACCTACTTTTACGTACGTACATATGTACGTATCTACTTCTCTGGCAGCTGAGTGCGAAACTGCTAAAGCGAGCAAAAATCAATTTTTGCAATTGCAAAAGTTTTTCTTATTTTTATTTTTTTTGTTGGCGCAGAAGAATTTGTATCTTTTTAAAATACACACACTAAAAGAACTCAGCTGCAGGATGACAAGTTTTATTCCCTAATAATAAATAGTAGGTAAATGAAGATTAAAAAGGGGAACACATTCTGGCAAAATCATAATTGAAACGTTTGTTTAGTTAAGAAATGTCGATATTCATTTTTTGGAAAAAGTTTAAATTTAAAATAATTTTTGGACGAAATGTCCAGATTTCAAAACTTAATCATAGATCCGCCACTGTCTAATATGTATATCAAAACTATTAGCAGGTGCTGATAGACATTGAAAATGTTAATCTCTTGTTTCTATGCCCTTATCTAATTGGCCCTTATCTAATAAAGTACTTGAATTATTCTCAATTATTGGCTTTAATTAAACTATTTTAAACATGTACGCTAAGTAAGCTGAGTCATGGAAACAATGTTATAGGCAAACTGTTAGATATGTTAACATTATCTGATATGAAGTAATTCGCTTATCTTTAGTAAGCAAGCATGCAAACAATTCACCAATCTACTCGTATATTCCCAATTAATAGGTAATGTTATTTTAAGTGTAATTTAATCCGGCACAGAGTTTTTATAATTAACAAAAAATATTTGCTGACAGAATTACTTACCCCGAACCGGAGTGCAATTTGCACTCAATCGAGAATTCCATTGAACTTTGACTTAGCTTCAGACATAAAAGTTTCATGAGAATTTGAAAGGCAGGAATCGAGGGAGGGAGGTAGGTAGGGAGTGGCCTTCCCCCAACAGAAATGCGCAAAAAGTTGCACTATGTTGCGCGCGTAAATATTTTCGCGAATTTTCCATGTTATTAGTTTTAATTCCCAATTATTTACTTGTAAAGAGACCGAAGGGGTGAGGCAGTGCAATGGAGAGGTCGAGGTGGTTACGGAGAATATTTCAAAACTTTATGCTGGTAACTTTTGTGCTTTGAATGCAGCACGCCGCATATAGTATAAGAAAGGTGACGTTGTTGTTGGTCGAAGTCTTTGTTGTTAGTCCTCGAGCGACTTCTGTCGTCAGGTGAGGAAAGTTGTGAGCGGCGTTAAAAAAGTTAGTGACCTTATGTTAAATTTTAAAGTAAATGTTTTGTATTTTTTTTTTACATTTGCAAGCATAAAATTTTTGTATTATAAGTATAACAAGTAAAAAAAAGCAATTACGTATTAGGCTCTCGTTTAGCTCTCCAAGCCCAGAATACCTCGTCAACAATTTGAAAGCCCAATTTTTCAAACATTGAACGTGACGGAGTATTTTTCACAACTACCGGTGCTAACGGTTCCAAGCCATTCGAAGCCGCTAGTTTAGACATATAGCGAACAAGAAGACTTCCGAGTCCCAGCCGCTTGTGCGATTCCGAAACTTGCAACAAGCCCATCGAACCCAGATTAAGTCTGAAAATTAAAACTTTTTTAATTCATAGTTTTTTGCAACTCGGTTTTTTGTCACTTACTGCAGACACCATGCAACTAAATTTGCATCAGTATCGAACACGCCCACACTGTCATTGTAGCGTATTAGGCGCTCAACAAAATCTTTAGTGCCGTGCTTTCCGCGTCCACGATGAGGCCAAACAGCATTAACCTCTTCGGCGTGACCAACATTTAAGCGCGTAAGAGTAAAGCCTTTAGGTGGACTATTCGAAACAATAGTTAAGAAAAAAATCAACGCTCTAAAAAAATGTGTCTTACTCAATTGAAAACTGCAGCGCTTGTTCTTTGGGCAGATGATACCAAACGGTAGCATCCGGTTGAAAATCTTCTTTTGCAATTTTGGTGTCTAGAAAGTGCTGCGAAATCGTTGATAAAACATGCTTCTGAAAACCAGAGATCAGGTATTTCCGTTTTGGATCAAGGCAATTGAGTGCAGTTAGAAGTCGATCCTTATTGTCATCGAGAGTGTTGCAGTAAAGTATGGGGCCGTAATCCTAGCATCATATGCAAATAAAGTTTTTTTTTTAAGTTATTCATGAACAAGAAAACTTTGTTTATAGTATTTACCTCAATAATAAAAGTTCCGTCCTGTTGCCAATTCCCATCTAATGAGTAAATCGTCACTTCGATGTTAGAATTCTGCAATGCCCAGTTAATAAAATTTTGCAACAAATTATAAGAGGAAGAAAACTCTCTTTTATTTGTGTAGAGATCGCGTAGTTGCGGCCAATGTGAGCGTTGAATTTCCACTAATGAGTTTGACATTTTACGAGAGTGATTGACAACTCAAAAGAACGATGCGGTCTACCCAACAGCTCGACGAATACTAATTTAAAAACCACAACACGTGAGTTGTATTTTTGTTTTTGATATAAAGAGCGAAGCAGCGTTATCAACTCAGAGAGGCAGAAACAAAAACAATGACAATTAGCTCAAATCCATCCGATCATGATGACGACATACATATTGTATTTACTGCAATACAAAATGTTGCCTTCAAACAAAAAGAGATTATTTGGCAAGTTGAGGTATTTTGTTACATTTCCAAAAACAAAAACAAAATTAAATAAATTTATTCTTTTGATTAAAATTTTTATTTTAATATGTTTAAGAAGCCCCAAAATATAAAATTTTTTTTTTCGAATCTTTTGATTTTAAAAATTGTAAGCTTGTCTAAAAATTATTTCCCCAACAGAAATGAGATAGCTTCTCAGTAATGGCGATGTTACTCAAGTGGCAGTAAACAATTACCAGCAAATAAACTAAACGGTTCAGATTTCACTACTTTTATTTTAAAAATGTTGTTGTTTTTCTATACTGACAACTGTTGTACAACTACAACACTGACAACAATTGATTCAGTTTTTACAATATTCAGTAGAAATCAATTTATCACGTTTCAGTCTTTTTCGCTGGCCGCCACACCCAGTAGACCTGGTCGACAACTTTGAAGCCTAATTTTTCGAACATTGTACGTGAGGGTGAATTTTTAAACACCACAGGCGCAATCGCTTCCAAGTTTTTTGACGCCGCCAGCTTGGACATATAGCGAACCAGAAGATTCCCGAGTCCTTTACGCTTGTGTGCGTCTAGTACTTGCAGCATTCCCATCGCCCCCAAAGGAAGTCTTAAAATGTATAATCCATATAACAATTTTGTGATTTAGCGAATTGGCCAATGCTACTTACTGCAGACACCATGCAACCAAATTGCCATCACCATCGAAAGCGCCCACACTGTCATTGTAACGTATGAGTCGAGCAATATAGGTCTCCGTGCCAGGCGAATGATGCGGCCAGAGTTCGTTGACCATTTCGGCATGTTTCACTTCTAATCGTGAAAGGGAGTAGCCATCAGGAACGCTATTGCAATGCATAAACGTAAAATATTAGTTTTCAGTTGATGTGATTACTCGCGAAACTTACTCAATTTTGAACTCCTCGGCCTCTGCTTTTGGCAGATGATACCAAAAGGTGCCTTCAGTTGTAAAGTCCTCCTTAGTAAAACCGGTATCAAGGAAGTGTTGAAGAACTGTTGATGAAACATGTTCTTGAAAGCCCGCAATCACATGAGTCTGTGTTGTGTCTAGACAATTCAGTGCAGTCAGCAAGCGATCTTTATTATCGCTTAATGTATTACAATAAATGGCAGGGATGAAATCCTAGAACCACAACATTTTAATTCCATCGCTGATCAGAGAACTCAAGCACTTAACCGAGACCAATTCTTACCAGAATTATGAAAGTACCATCTCTACGCCAATCTCCGTCTAGTGAATAAATAGATACATTTATGTCGGGATTTTTCGTTGTCCAATCAATAAAGTTCTGCACCAAGTTATAAGCGGAGGCAAATTCCCTCCTATTATTATAAAGATCCCGTAGTTCTGACCATTCTGTTCGTTGTATTTCTATCAAAGAATGTGACATTTTTAACAATCAAAATCAAATTTCATTCAGCGTTGTGGCAGCTTGCGAGTCGCAAACAAAACTGAGCTGAAGGCGAACATCGATCCTTTAAATAGGCAAGAGTTCTATTAAAAATAGCTTAATATTAACACAGCATGGGAGCTTTATCAGTTCGATGGAGAGAATGCTTAGAGACGCAAGCAATAGTTGCCAAAAATAATGTCAACCAGCAAAGTCCACGAACAAACAGTGACGATTTAAATGCAATCACGATGACGACGCAAACTCTCAGCAAACGTTGCTGTGCGCGTTTTGAATGTTTGCAAAATGACAACAATAACAAAGCACACGCTCCTCCAAATCTGTACTATAAGATTTAAATTAAGTCACAAAATGAACAATTTGTGCTTTTTCTTGATTAAGCTGTCCCTAAATGCTTCTATAGAAATATCTCTCGGCAAATTGTGGACTTTTGTATTATTATGTAGAATAGAATTCGCTACTGAAATAAAATATAGAAAACATATAAATTTATTGATTTTTTATTTTTTATTTGATATGTATATATGTATAATGGAAAATGAAAATATTTAAAAAGTCAAGTTAATCAATATTCCATTGCGACCACAATCAAAAATAGTTTATAATAATATGCACAAAAGCTGCGATGGAATCACTTCACCTTTTATACATATAATCTGTTTAATATTGAAATTGAAAATTATTATTTGAAATGGGTAATGAGTAAATATGTATGTATGTACATATGTATGTTACGTTAACGAAAAAAAATAAATAAATTTAAGGTTCAGTCTATTTTATTCAGATAAAGCCGGAAAGTGACCGTGGAAAGTGCGAGTGTGTCAATATTAAAAAATCGAACTGCATGAATTGCTCTAGCAAAAAATGGAAATCCTTATCGGACAATTTGCACCCGAGCCAAATCCGAAAACAAAATAGCAACAAAATGGGAAGAAGTCGTCCGTTGTCCGTCGTCGAGCAATAACCAAGCAACGCCATAAACTGTGCTGAAAAAAACTCTGCCTTAGTGCGGCAAAGGCGAAAGCCACAAAGCACAGCTCAAACGGATGAAGCATGGGAAACTGTTATAAAGTAAATGACCAAGCGCCGAGACGAAGCACTAGCGGCAACTCTCAAGAAGCTTCGAAACTAGATACAGCCAACCAACGTCAAGCGAAATGCAAATAAGCGTACATCCTTTGCAGCGCGCAGCCCATCCGCTTTATGAGCGGAAGCGGATTTCTTGCTAGGACGTTTTCTTTTTTCTCTCTTAGTTCGGTTCGTTTGTTCGACTTGTTTCCTGTTTTGTTGGTAAATTTTTGCATTTCTAGTAATTTAATGAGAAACGTTTTTTTTTCAATGGTGAATGAAAAATTTTTACTTCTCGATTTTATATCACAGCAATGCAATTTCTCCGAAGTGACAATTTCATTGAAGAACAATTTTTTTTTTTTTTAATTTACTATTTTATTAAAAAAAAAAACATAAAAAGTGCTTTAAAAGTAATATTAAAGAATAAAATAATTGGAAACTGAAGGATGTTTTTTTTTCGCATCGAGCAACGCACCTCCCTCCCTCCCTCCCCAATCGATTTCACATGATACAAAATAACCTGTTCACTTGCAACTGCTTTACTCGAATCTCTGACACCGCTCTGAAACTTAATTTAAGCGGCTGGCTAGGAGTAATCTAATCTAATGGACTCTTGTTTCGCAGTCATAAATGCAGCGAATGTTGACACCATTTCTATGCGAATGCGTGACTCCAGTCTACAATAGTAGTGCGACCCGTATTTAGACACGCCCCCATTTTACCTTAAAGTGCACGTCCATTAAAAATGCACGTGACTTCAGACAAAGCGGAACTGTTGCAAAGAAATTTAAACAACAATAATGTCACAAAAAAAAAACAGAGATACCCATCGACTGCGGCCAGTGTTGTCATATCGCTGCAGTTGATTACTGTTGTTGCTGTTGATTATCTGCAAAAACCGCGCAAGTATGTTTGTCATCTGACGCTGGGTGCTTTAAAGAATTTCGTTCGCCATTTGATAATGCCATTTCTTTTTTTTTGTTGCTGCTGACGAGATGCGAACAAGCATAGCCAACGGATTATATTGTCAATGTCTTTGGAAATGTTGTTATTTTTGTTGGGCATGTAGTTGTTTTTGTTGTTCCTATTGAAGTTCTTGTGATTGTTGTTGTCGTCGTCGGTGTTTTTGCAATTTCATGGCATCATGAACGTAAAAAATCCGGGAAGGAAGGATATTGTTGCACAAAATAGCAGCGGAACAAACAATGTCACCGTTATTATGCGCTGCGGGAGGAGTAACTTTTGAAGACAGTTTGAAAGGGCTTCGAAACGGAATTTGAGAAAGCGCGAAAGCACGCCCGGGCAATTCCGGATATGACAATGACTGTTCTTGCAACAGTTAAGTTGGTTCCTAAGTTCATTAAACGGCGGTTGGAACACCAGAATAGAAGCAATGGCGAACGAAATTTTGCCTGCTTTGAGTTGTTGTTGCCGGTAATGGTTCGTCGCAGAATATCCTGACTTTAAAATGATTTTTATGTCATATTTAAGTTTTCCTCTGACATGTTTTTAAATTACAATTCCAAACAAAAATGTTTTAAATAACTCCACAACTTCTAAATTGTTGTAATGTAGTTTATAAATGACAACAAACATTCAATTCAACAAATATTAAAACATTTTAAAATCTGTCTGGGTACAATTTTCCAATAAAGGAAAACTTTCTCCCACAATCAATAAATTTTGTCTAATGAATTTGCACATCTCAATGGACCTCAAGTACCTGGTGGACCAAGCTGTTCCACAGATTATTTAATCATGCTACAGTTAAATTGCTGTTTTAATTTTAATTTAATTATTTTTATAAATATGAATGATTCACAATATTTCTGAAGGAATTCAAATTGAAAAGTTTTGTGCTACTTTTGTGCCAATATAACGGATTTGTATATAAAAAAAAGTTCTAAAGGACAGTGTTATTTATTTTTGTTGAGCTCTTGGATTTCGTTGTTATTTAGGTTCTGAAGAAATCTCAATGGAAGAGATTCCCCCAAGAACTTAAACTTTACTTATACTGGATGATGAATCAATCAAATGCTAAAAGCATATAAAAACTAGCTAGATTAATATAATTTGATTCATCTGAAATGAAATATAACACTCAAATGTCATATTTGTATGTATTAAATTTTCTCAGAAAAAGCTCTATAAATGAGCTTTTTGCACATATATACATTTCTACTCTCTGCAATTTATTTGAACTACAATCAGCTGGTGTATAACTTCTGTCGTCAGTCTCTTTTCGGTGTTGAGAGTGGTCTGATCATAGACGATTTTAAGAAAAAGAGCACATAGTATAAAGAGTATTGTTGAAGTAAATCAATTGGATAGTACATAAAAATATTACTTTGGAAAACTGAAATTAAATATCTTTTTCAAAGCAATTTTTGTATTTATTTTATCTTTTAAACGAACCAATTAAACCAAAATCAAAAATTAAACTAAAAAAAGTGAACATCGAGATATCTACATTTTTGCAGCGATGTACAAAAGCAACAATTGCCCCAACGTTACTGCCCCTCAAGCACAGAACACACCTTGATTGGTTTTCGATTGGAATTGTTTTGATTTTGCTTGCTCTCTTATTTTTTTCTGCCTAGATATCTGCTGACTTCCACTGCCCAAGCTTAAATGTCGACTGCGGATCAACTAACTGCCATCACAGATATTGATGAACTGCGTCAATTGCGTAGTTTGTACCACAATGCTTGGCCCGCCCACTGTGTGGGCTATTATTGTCTGGATAATTTTATACGATGGTTAGAGCTTAAACCGGAAATTAAAAATTTGGAGATTTTTACATTAAATGGCGATTGGCGTGCCGAGGGTTTATTTCTAGTTGTGGTAAGTTTTTGTCGTTTGCTATGATGAATTCGTCTTAATTATTTGAAATGTATCACATTCTCAGGATCGTTATCAGCTGTTTGTAAACTCTCTGCATGGTCATGATAATAATGCAAATTTATTTAAAGCTATCACTAAGCTCGACTGGCGCGGTGGCTACAAGGTAAGCTCATTTCACTCCACCCATCGAACCGCCGTATTGGATGTGGTAAAAAAGAAGTTGCTGGAGACGGAATACGACAGCGAGACGCTATTGTACTACATGCCAAAAGAAATGGCTATGAAACTAGAAGTCGAGTAAGATTTCATTAAAAACATTTAATTTTTTAACTACCCTTCTTTACGTATTCACCACAGGTGCCCGCCGGGCTATGAGATACGCCCTATGAGCGTTAACGATGCAAATACTATTGATTCCTTATGGCCGAATCGCCATCAAGGCTCACTTTTCCTTATTAGGCGCCTTATAGCGTGGAATGCTAATATGGGTGTCTTTGACGTTGCGAGTGGTGAATTAGTCGCATGGTGCCTGCGGTGCGTATGTCAAAATTTATTTTTATAGTTATTAACTAAACAAATTTATCATTAGCCTACAAGGTGGTTTCCTGGGCGCTTTGCAGGTTAAGGATACGCACAAGCGATTAGGACTGGGTAGTGTGGTCACGCGCGCCACTTCTCGCCGCATTGCCGAAATGGGCCATGATGTAATGGCGCTGGTAAATCCCGATAATGCACCGTCTTGCGGCATGTTTCACAAGCTGGGCTTTAATGTGACCGATACCTGCTATTGGCTCAGAACTTTTCCTACACAGAGTGGTTTAGAATGGCCAGAGGGTGTATAAAACATTATAAAATAGAAAAAAGAAATAAACGTATGTATCAAAAGTTTAGAGTAAACTGTTTCATTTATTATCTCGACTTTCAGCTAAAGCTCTTAAATCTAATCATTTTTTAATCTAATCTTCAAATGGTACAAAATCAGTTCACAAACTTAACAATTATTTTTTTATAGAAAAATACTTCTTCTCTATCGCATCTGCCTTAATATACGCGAATATAAAAATCTAAACTTGACAAAAATCATTAGAAACTAAAAAGTTTTATATTGACTTTAGTTTAGTCCATATACTAAATTTATTATTTTTCTCTAAAAAATATTTATTTATATTTTGCTTTGATAATTTATTCAACAACAAATTTCAATTGAATATCAAAAAGTATTTAAACATTTTATAACTTCTTTCAAATTCATAGAAATTGTTCATTAACATTTATACAATATAACAAAAAGACTTTGGTCTCTCTTCATTATAAGCTCTCTCTCTCTCCCTCTCTCTACTATTTTGAGTTACTCTTAATTTTACAACAAAGAATAGCCGTATACTTACATAAAAAATGTGTCCAAAATTATTGCAAACAGTTAAAAAGTTAAGCTGCGAGAGACAACATATCTTTTGGTTTTTAACAATTCTTAAATTCTTAATAAATGCATAAGTTAAGCCATTTGGCAAACGCGAGCGATCTGTGTGAGTTACGTGAACTCTACCGCGCAGAATGGCCTAAACATTGCCATGGCTACCACACGTTAAACAACTTCATCCAGTGGTTTCGAGCACAACCAAATCTGAAGTATGTGCGCGTCTATACGTTTGCCGCAAGTTGGCGTGTGAGCGGGTTATTCTTGATCGTCGTGAGTATTCTGAGCGTTTAGTAAAACTGATCTAAAAATTATTGACTTTCGCATTTCGACAGGATCGCTACAACTTGTTTGTCAATTCGCTGAAACCAGGTGATGAGGAACTAGGCTCAGCAATGAAACTTCTTGATTGGAAGCGCGGTTTTAAGATCACCTCCATACCGAAAGCTCAACATGTCACTGTACTGAATACGCTGAAAGAGTTGAACATCGTTGGTCGTGGTGTTATATTGCGCATCAGTCAAATGCCACGAGAGAAGGCTTTGAAGCCACAAATAAAGTAAACAAATAACTTAAATTTATTTTAAACTTGTATTCAACTTAGTTCGTTTCCAAAGCTGTCCGTCAGGCTATGAGCTACGTAAGTTAACAACAGCAGATGCGGAAACTATTAACAATGAGTGGCCCTCACGCCAAGCCGGTTCATTGCATTTCCTCCAACGCCTAATTGCTTTTAACACTAGTATCGGATTGTATGCGCGGGACACTGAGGAGTTAGTCGCCTGGTGCACGCGGTAAGAGCAACTCTATCATTTTTCATATAATTACATTGATAAGTTTCTTTTTATTGTTTATAAAGATGTCAAGCCGGTCTCCTGGGTACACTGCATGTAAGAGCTGCCTTCAGGAGACGCGGTCTGGCCAAAGTGGTCATTAAGGCGTTTGCACAAAAAGTGGCCTCTATGGGTGAAGACGTTCGCGCTGCAGTTTATGAACTTAATCACGCGTCGAACGCTTTATTTCAGCAAATGGGCTTTGAGTTTTCCGAAGAAATTTATCATTATTTAGCGTTTTGCGTACCAACTGGATTAGAGTGGTCAGAGACAGAAGACGAAGATACTTTAAAATAATCATTTTTTATTAGCTTGCTTAAAAAAGGCGATAAAAAACTTACACTAAGAAATGAATTTGACATTTAAAATATATTGTAGTAAAGTATATTAAATATTGCATTGAAATTGTTCTTGAGCTTTAAACGGTTTCGGTTTGTGCGAGTTCCTGTTCCGGTGGCGCTGGTTTCTTTATCTAAAAATGTCGGATGTTCAATTATTAGAAAATAGTTTTAATCACAGTTTATACAATTTACAAACCACAAATTTCATGCCTTAATAACCTCACTTACATGCAATGCAGCCCTTTTAAAATGATGCACACACTTTTTATTTACCCATTTGTTAAAGTTTCATTTAAATTGAAATAAATTTAACTCTTTTTTACGTACATATATTTATTTAATTCTAAAACATATTTTCAGCTTAATGTAGCGCATAATTTCAATAAATATTGGTTTTAGCTTAAGGCCAACGCAAATGTTTAACGTTTACAGACATTTATATTTATAATAGTTATTTTGCGTTAGTACTTAAAAACGAACACACAAAAACACACACATACACACACACACACATGTAACAAAATTACGCCAAAAATAAAATACTGACTGCAGTATTTATGGAAGTAATTATTCTCATAATAAAACATTTTAGTTGCGCACATTAAACAAATGTAAACAAATACATGCAAACGTTCACACACACAGTCACACATACACACACATCATGCATTCATATTTACACACTCACTCGCATATTTGCCCTGACAGACATTAGTTTATTAAAAATTTAATATACCAAAAATTCAACAAACATACGCACACACAAAATACCCAACAAAACTGTCATTCAGAAAAAATAAACCACATTTAAAATGAGTTTGTCCAACACTTGTGGCGCCATTATAAGTTAATGCCACCGCAAAGTGAGTGATGGCCGATGGCTCTTAAATTGCATATTTAGCTAAAAATAATTTTTGGAGTTTATCTGATATATTTAGCTTATCACTAGAAGACATCACAATGTTGCATGTTGCTAAATCCGAATTTAACAGTTCCCACAAATGCTTCTCCGCTTGTGTTAGTAATTTTGGACAGTGTATTTGGTTTGAGAAAAATGTTGTTATGTTATCACTATCATTGCGCTTTCTGATGCACATTGTTGTTGAGTGATTTTTCTAGGTGCGAATGCAATAATATGGACGCAGACGCAGAGTGGTCTCTTACTTTGAAACAGCGAATTCGAAAATGTTCACACATTTCGCGCACCTATTTTGAATGGAAAAGATATTAAGAAAACTTAAATTTGTGTTTATTTCCAACTTGACACATTGGCGCTACTTACCACGCCCTGTCCATAGTGGATGTGCGCAATTGTGATGAATATCGTCAGTCCATGCACGATCCAGCGCTCTGTGTCGGCGCCAATCTCTACGCCCATAAACTTCTCATACCAGGGAAAACAGGACACACCCACGGTAGCAATTAGTGGCCACATCAGTATATTAAAGGCGTCGCAACGAGTGTCCGACATTTGAGCCACAATCAGGCGGCACTGTTGATGGTTTTTAGAATTTTTAGAAATATTAAACGAAACTGTTTGTCGGTAAAAATAAATTTATAAAATTCATAACAGCATTTTCATGTTCATTCAAATCTACGCTTGCATTCATTAGCTTGTAATAAATTTTAATTTTCATTTATGTTTTATGATTTAGCAATGTCACACTTGTACTTCGTAAGTTCAATTGGTTTTGTGTTTGCATTTAAGTAATTTAATACCTGACGCTTTGGTTTAATATCCCAGACAATTCTTATGCGAGTACATCCACATTTTCTAATAATAACAATTCGCAAAATAAATGCATTACTACGCTTTCGAAAATGTTGTCATCATTTTTCTTGTGTGCTTAAAATCTAAAAATTCACATTAAAACCTCATAAAGTTTTTCAAAGAGCTCTTCAATCGTGCGCTTGCTCAAAAGACCCATATTAATACCAGAGCTGATGCAGCGGCTGCAACCGCACAATAATACCGCCACTAACAACAAAAACAACAATAAAAGCCACTGCAGCAGCAGCAGCATCAGCATTCGCAGCCACAATTACATGTCACTACAGCAACTGCAGTGCACAGCGCATCACATCACATCACATCATCGCATCCATACCACATCATATCACATCACATCCATTTCACAGAAACTACTTACCGCAATATTTGAAAATAACGTGCCAAAGAGCACAAACAATATTCTCGGCTCCAGATTAATGATGCCGTTGCGCGAGTACAGACACCAGATCAGCGTGATGACAAAAAGCCATAAAAACGGAAAAAGCGGGCGTGCGGCTTCCATAAAGGGGCGCATTTTTCCCGTTTTGTTTTTGTAGGACCTGCAATGGTTGTCATGCGTGTGAGTGTGGTAGTTCGAATAATAGGAAAAATCGGTGTCATAGTCTCAAATTAATGATTTCAATATCTTTCAAACACTCACAGATATATATTTTTAATGATGATGGGATGACTTGTGACCACGCCTGAACCTATAAGCACTATTTCGAATATATTCGCCATTGTCAGATTGAAGATGGTGCGCCCTCGCCAGATGCTGGGACCAACGAACGTTGTGAGGAAGAGCGTCAGACTGACACCCTGCAAAAAGAGAGTAAATGTTATAAAAATGAAGCAATATTATCAATGAAAAGTAGAAAGTTCAATAATCATAGCGAAAAGTAAAAAAAACAGTTTTCAATTAAAAAAAATGATATCTAAATTTATAAATACCATTGTTTGTAGTTGTTTTTTTCATTTCATTGAATTTGCATTGTTTTTTTTTCAAGTGCTCCTATTTATAAAATTATAATTCAGGAATTTTATTATTCCAAGCAACAATTAAAATACGAACAAAAAACTTTTGCAATTTGTGATACCAAAATGACATGCCACTAAAATATCCTCATACATGTATGCAAGGAAACATGGGATTCAGAGAGCACCACCTTCCTGCTGTCATAAACTATAAGTACTCCGGTCAGCATATTTTGCACTCCATAGTAATTTTAAAAATTCCACCTCCCGGACTGCGCGAAAATAAATTTATGCTTTGAGTGTTGTGCACAATTTCCCGCCAATTTTATTCAGTCAACCTAAAGACAGACAGACAGACAGACACACACACACGGAGGTTCGCGAATGAATAAAAGCATTTCAAAATAGAAGTGGGCAGACACGAAAAACGAACGAACAAACAAACGAAATGGCCACTTTAACTGCCACAATTATATTTCCGTTTCCTGCGGAAATAAAACTGGAAGAGGAACTCAAACTTACCCACATGGTGCAGTCATATCCCCACGGCAGGAACATCACGCCCGTATTGTACTTCTCCACATGAGTCAAGTAGAAATTGAGGAACACATTCCAAATCACAAAGAACATTCGAATTGGCGGCAGATCCACAGTCCCAAAAAGTGAGAACATGTAAATCGGTATGAGGACCGCCGAATACGAGTCCAGGCCGTGGTCGAAGAGTTCGCCGAGCGGTCCGCTGGTGCCGGTGCGCCGCGCCTGTTTCCCATCCATGCCATCTGCCGGAAGAGATAATGTGCATGTGCATGTGTTTGTTATTGTATGTTTGTGTAAGTAACCGGAAATAAAAATCCAATTCAATGTGAAAATATGGAAAAGCTTAATTCAAACTTTCGTTTGCCAGTAAAAAAAAAGATACATATGTAAAGTTCTATGCCCCAACAAAACTGCATATTAGGATGTTTCGCAAATGTAAATTAAGGTACAAGGTGAAATGGTCGACACAAATAAGCTTAAATTCGACTTCGAAATTTAGTGTGTATCAACAGTTTAAAAGTTTATTAATAACAATTTCACCCTTATGTAAATTTGTGTACATAAGGACTTTGAAACACCCCATCAACGTTGAACTGGTTGAAATGTTTTGCTTGTTTCTTCTTCACTCGCGAGAGGTACTCACCTAAATTGTAGTAAAGTAAAATATTAATGGCTGCCACCGACCAGACCCAGCGCGGAACGGTGTTTTCGGGATTATTTGCCGCTGTAAAATCCCAATCGTAATTTGCAATTAAAATGAAATTGACCACGGTCATGAGGAAGCCGACAAATGTGATGAGATTCGGTGCCAGCCAAGTGGGCAAGAACTGAAAAATCCAAAATGAATGAATGCAATTTTTTGTTTTTTGTAAAAAGGGAATATGAAGACTAGAGAAAAATGCAAATGTTGCGGTTTTTAAATTGTAAACTCAAATTAAAATTACTCTAGGAAAAAGTTGAAGCTTGAAAATTTTGATTTACAATTATTCGCACTCACCTTGACGCACCAGTTCCAAAATGGATGCATGACATAGACGCTGAGGTAGCTCGTATCGATGCTGTTGTACTGTTAGGAATGGAATACAAAAACAAATATTAAAATTTCAAACAAATTAATATAATAATTATATTTATAACTTTAATTTCTGAAGGAAAAAAGCGAAACAAATTTTTTTTTAAACACAGATTAAAACAATAATTTTTTAATTGTATTTTTGTATTTATTAAATTCGAATGTTTAGTTTAAAATGTAACACAATTCAAAAAAGTTGTTGTTGGTTTTTCAGTTAAATGACTCGAAAATGTAAACATCGAAAATGCTTGTAAACAATTGTGAGAATCTGTTTTGTGTGTAAAACTTCGTGTAAATTAAAGTAAACTTTTTAATTGAAACATGTAATCGAAAAGTACAAAAAACCAAACCAAAAAAAGTCGAAGCTATTGACACCTTTGCGTGTGATAATTTATTTACAGCATACATAAAGCAATATGCATAAAATGCACAAAAATTGCAATAACAATTGCTGCAACAACAAATGCAAAAGGGATATTTATGAATTGATAATTTTCACATTTTGGTTTGTGTACGTGTAAACAAATTAAATTAAAACAAGTTTTAAAAATACGCGGCACAATTGTAACAACAAAAGAAAATACAACAAACTGAAAAACAACGTTCAACATTGCAAAATTTTAATATTGTCAATAATCCTGCGAAATACTTGCATACAACACTATTAATGCATTTTGCGTATATGCATACATACATAAGAGCATATGCTGCATGTGTGCGACTATAAAAGGGTGGTCTGTGTTTTGCAGACTTTCTTTAAAAAAAGTCGTCTATACAAAATGCGTTCAAAATGTTATCATATACAATAAAAAAAATATATATATTTGAAAATCTGAGAAGTTTTATGATGATTGTGTATGCTACGAATTATTATACAAGTACACCGATTTGAAAGAGCTCTTAATCGATCGTTCTACTCAAGATAATGAGATGAAGATGTCATGGTCGAGTGCCGCATTTTATTTTGTGGTTGGTTGGCTACTAGCAAGATTGTAAACAATCTCACATACAGTAAGACAAAAAATCGCAATCCAAAGTTAAGAACGATAGCGGTTGATTTGAGATTTAAGAATTAAAAGTCTTAAATTTAGCGTTAAATCTTAAATTGAAACTTTAATTTTTGATTAAAGAATTCGATTGCAAAAAGTTGAGAGAACGAGATGATTGAGAGCTATTTTAATTACTGGTTACTTATTTCTGGTTTAATATTTACACCCTGTATGTGATGTAGTTTTTCACATTGTCGAAATGTTTTCAAACCTCTGATCTCGTTATTGCATCGGTATGATATCGGAATGACACCATTACCTAGCTGAATAACTCTCTATTCAACTTCAAGTATTTAAGAACCTCCCTAGTGTCCATATACGTGTATGTATGTGTATGTCATTCTGTAGGCATGATTGTTTCCTTGTAGTGTTAAAGCATTGTCAAAATGTGTCACATCCCTCGGCGGATTTTAATGAATTATTGCAGTTAAAGAATTTTCATGTCGCATTTCTCATGTTCAAAAAATGATTTACAATACTTTGCATTGTTGTTGGGAATATTCCTTAAACGCGATAAGTAGGCGTGATATATTTATTAATTATTTTACGTTGTTTAGCATCCACTTCAAGTGTTAACTAACCAAATGATTAAGCTTTGTAATTTGTAATCATTTTTTAATGTTTCAAATTTTATGAAAGAATTTAAAATGCAGAAATTTCTCAATTAAACAACCTTGAATGAAGCAATAGAATATTATCACAGAAATCATTAACATTAAAAAAGTAAATGTTTATTATTATAATATAATAATGTGTTAGAGAATAATAATATTTAAATTCAAAGAAAATTCCGATCATTTTTTTATTTAAATCGAATCAAAAAACATTTCTATTTTTAAAACAAACAACAAATAGATTAATTAAGCATCTAAAATTCTTTGTTGTTGTTTTGTTGTGAGTTCTGTATTCACAATTTTGTTTGTCTTTTGTGACAACACAAACGGACGCTACCCTACGCTTCTAATTGACGTGGTCAATGACACTTAACGCGACTTGAGCTCGTCGAGCGCGCAAAACTCGAGCGTTATCACTTCGCCTCGGCGAATTCAAACTCAAACAATCATCGCAATAAATTGTAAAATTGTCAATTACTGCGGTTATCATTTTTACAAATGCACGTACGTACATACCTACTCTCTAACTCACTCACTCACTCACTCTCTCTCACTCATTCACGTGTGTGTGTGTGTATGTACTTGTGTTTGGATTTATGCAATTAGATTAACATTTTTATTTGTTATAATTTATTTTTATTTTTTCGTTTTTTTAAGTGGATCTGCTTCTTTTGTAAATATTTTTTGCGAGCTTACTTTTGCGATTAAAGTGCAACGCGTGAGGTGCAAGTGTCCCACTTGAAGTTTTGCTCCAAGTGCGACAAGTGGCGTGATTATTTGTGCCTGACCGTGGTTTTTATAAATCAATATTTTTTATGTTGTTGTTGTTTTTTTTTTTTAAGTTTCTGCATGTATTCTATTTTTAATGAATTTTTGAAAATTTCTTCATTTAGAATTTAATTAACTGTACAAATAAAAATATATTTACTTATGAAGAACATAAATAATTATAACGTCATTTTGGTTAAATTGAGTACCAAATTTTATGTACTGTAAACCTTTGTTGTTGTCATTTTTATTTTTGTTACTCCTGATAATAAAATAAACTTAATCAAATTATCACTATTAGTTTTTAAGTATATATTTAAATATTGTTACTATTATAATTTTTTTTTTTTATCAACCGTGACTAGCGCTAATTATATTTAAGATTTTAATCTTGTAGCGATAGGATTACTTAATGCAATAAATAAATAAATAAATAAATAAAATTTAAATTGAGTAGAAGTGTTGTTTTTTCCGTAATACCTACTAATATCTATAATTAAATAATTTAATTACACTAGTCTTCCTTTCTAAGGTCTCTTTACTACTTTTAACGAACATGCGACAATAAGCGTAATAATTAGTGTCCGACCGTTTTCATTGAGAAGTTTCAATTTCAGGCCGAATATTCGGTTTTGCCCCAAAAAATCGGTTTCGGTCGGACACTAGTTGTAAAGCAAATATATACACACGTATGCATATTCTAATGGAAAGGTGTTTCATACATTTCTTAAATACACCGAAATTATCGATGTTAAAAACAGAGAAAATTAGTTTAAGATTCATTTTCCTATTGAAATATACGACAAATATTATCAAAAAAAAATCGATTCGAAGTTATTTTCAATAATATATTTTTCTCATATTTACATCTTAGAGTTCCTTTATGACTTTTATATTCATTTATTAATAAAAAATAGTTTTACTTTTGGCAATTATCTAAGTAATCAAAAATATCCATAAATGTTTTGAAATTATTTAAAAGATATTAAAAAAAATTTCAGAAATGAAAACCACCCTTAGGGTAAACTCTTAAATATGTGCTTAAGTGTGTACATAACAATTTCAACTGAATAAAACAGAACAAGACTTACCTTGTATCGTTCGAAGCCCTTCAAATGGGCTTCTTCCAAATATTTAACGCCCAACATTGTATAATAGTTGACGACGCGATTGTGGTATTAAATTAACGGAATAAATAACTACACTTAAGTTGTGGAAATGCACTTGAAATAACGGTTCTATAGCGATAACAAATGCAATTAGGGCTGCACGCACACGTGAGAATTCGACAGCTGGTGCGGCGACCAAATGATGCGCTGCTGATGCGGTTTTGTTGTTATTAATTTAATTGTTTCTGTTACTAAGTATGTCAACTTGCGTCACTAGACAGCTGATTAAATAACATTTAATATTTTGTTAATGTTTATTACCTATGGATAAACTATTTAAATCACCGCTTGCAATAAAAATGCATACATACATACATACATACATACATACATACATACATACATACATACATACATACATACATACATACATACATACATACATACATACATACATACATACATACATACATACATACATACATACATATGTAGGGATGTATAATTAAATCCTGTGGAATTAAAATTTTGTGTGGTACACTTTTTTGTTTTATGCAAATTTTCTGTTAATCGTCGCACAGTTACGCTTGTTTGCTTGCTTTATGTACACTTTTTTAATTAACTCGTTTGGTTACGCAGCCACAAAGTCTATTTAACTTTGAGATTTTTAATTACTTTTTTTTGTGTTCGAACAATAAAAATATTTAATACAGAAAACACTTTTATTAATATTCCGTTATGACGGTTGCACGCAGTCAACGCAAATGACAGACCGCTGCAGCTCAGCAGTGGCAGTGGCGGTGGCCGCGTCGTCTATCTAACGACTCGATTTTAACGGTTTTGCACTCACCGAAATTATCGCATTTCGATTTCTGCTTCTCACACAATATTCGTATGAAAATCTAATCTTTGTTGTATTTTTAAACCGCATTTGAACGTCTTAACTTAATCGTACGATTTTTTTGCGTTTTTTTTTTATCTTGTTCGCTTTGCAAATTTTGTTATTAATTCACTCAATTTTTTTTTTTTTGGTTTTCCTTGCACTTGAAATTAAAGACAAAAATAGTTTTAATCAGCATGTCACCACGAAAATTTTGCGCAAACTGTTATCAGTCCTTACAGCCACGTGTTGACCTTTCGTTACCTCATTCTTTGTAAATTTGTGTTTTGTTCGGTTGTTGATTAAGTTATCTGAACCGAGGTTACCGGATGTAAATCTAACCAATCTCAGCACTCTTCTGGAATTCTTCTTTCTTCTTCGACTATTTAAGAAAAATTAATAATCCAGCTATGAATATAAACTATTTGAATGATTGAGATCTTAGGATTTTAGAAGTTGAAATTATTATTATTTCTTAATAAATAAATAAAACACTTAATTATTGCTTTTGTCTTTTAAATTTTCTACATTTTATAATTTGTGTTTTGATTTTGAATTGAGATTTGAAAGAAGGTGTTTATAAAAGTGTTTTCCGTTGTTTTTTGTTTTTCATTTCAATCTTCGAAAGCATCGTAAAGAATATTTTTCAATCATGACCAAATAAATAAACTTAAAACAAGAATTAATATTCCTGGCTACCACCACTGGCAGCCGCCTGCGCCTATACTCAAAACAAATGAATCGCTGTCAACAACAACAATAACAAAACCGGGAACAAAATTATCTTAAAAGATGAACGCGCAAAAAAAAGTTTTTTATTGTGTTTTTTGATTAAAAATGACTTGATTAAAAATTTACGCGCACTATTAAAGTTGATTAAATTTAATTGAATAATAATTTTGTTTGCACAAATACACACACACGCACTGCAATAGGATATTTTCAAGCCCAGTCTAAAGTTCCAGGCTCTGCCTTTTTTAAGTCCACAGAAAGACGACCACAGACCGACTCGCGACTGTTCTCAAGACTGACTGAACGCGGCTTCGCTGATTTTCCACAAGAGGCCGGCCCCAACGGTTGAAAATGTTTTTTTCCGCTTTTTTTTTTTAAATTAATTTTATGTTACGAGTGTTTTGTTGTTATTGCTGTTTAAAGTCGCCCCATTTGTGTGTCGGTATATGTGTAATGATGTACAAGTATGTGTCATAATTTGTTTTTGTTTTGTATCATACATATGTATATTGTGCTTTTCTTGTTGTTTTTGTTTTACAATTCGCAATCTATAATTTCCTCCGCTGTGCACAACACTTTCATTTCGCTGTTTTATTCCTTCTTATCACTTTTGTTTTTGTTTTTGTTTTTGCTATTTTGCGTGTAGGACGCTAGTAACCGGTACCCAGCGAGCATCAGCATGGGTCAGACGTTATCAACGGAGCGAAGCTGTTCATTGAGAATTTTGAATTCCGATTCGAATTGTTATTGTTTTTAAAATCAGTTTTTATTGATTTACTTTTAAGATTTAAACTGTTTTTAATTTGTATTTACGAGCAAATAGCTAACATCAATTACAAAAACAAATCATTTCCCAAAAATTATTTATTGAAAATAATAATTTTATAATTGAGTCGCTAATGAATTTATAAATGACTAAAGAAGTTTTGTTGATCGAATTTGATTGCTCAGTTATTATCTAGTACAAATGTCTGCTTAGACTTTTAGGTCTTATAATGTTAGTTTTTTATATTTGTAAAAATTAAAAGCAGTAATATTCTAAATAAAATTGTATTTATATGAATAACATTAAGTGTTTTATTTGTTGATTTAAAAAGCCCTTTGCCAACAATTGCATTGAACTATAATAAATACATTTTTCCATTTTTCGTTTAAATAAATATATAAAGTAAATAAAGATAAGACTCAAATCGGAACTAAAATTGTAAAGCCCGACATTGCTCAAATGTAGACAAATAAATCAAACCTAATCCCAACAGGTCAATAACAACAAAGGTTCACTGTCATTTTATTTATGTACACACACGCGGAAAACGTTAAAGATTTTGAATTTTAAATTTTAAAGGAATTAAAAACTGTAACAAAAAACAAACTTGACCTAAAAGCAGACGAAAAACAATATCATTAGAAACAGATCCCAAGCAAAAACAACAAATCGTACAAACGCTTAGCATCCTTCGTTGAGGATGCCGTCGTTTTACCTTGATTCAGCGTGCGCCCGCTTCGGTTAAAGATGCTTTTGGGAAATTAAAAAGAAAAATACGAAAAAGAAAAAGAAAAAGAAAAAGCAAAAAATCAAAAACGCATCGTTAAAAATCATTTATCACTTTTTATACATAGAGAGAGATGCCCAAAACGGAAAAGCAAACAAACACCGCACTAAATAAAAAAAAATAATAAAAAATGGCAAATGTCTGCTAACACGGCACCACCGATGGTAAATATTTTACAAAGAGAATACAGACCATATGGTGGACACTTAACGTGGGTCTGATCGAAAATAAAGAGAATTGTTCATTTTTACTGTCTTTATAATAGAAATATTATTTGAGTTTTAGGTCAGTTTAACAACTGTTATTTTCATTTTAAATAAAATAAACACTCAAATATTGATTTATTTTTGAGGCAAATAACGATTCAAGGAGCCTTATATAACAAGGTAATATAAACAGTGGAAAATCATTCCGACATGAAGAGCTCTCAATTTGCTTTCGTTGGAAATCCAAAGCTACCTACACAGCGTTTTAGCATAATATGACAACTTTTCATTTCAGTTTGCAAACGCTATTATATAGCTAATGTACCTAATGTACACTAACATGTAGAGTATTCAAAAGCAAAGTCACATATCTGCACGCGACTCGAGCAGGTAAAGTGTAAAGAAATGCAAAATTCAATTCCTTCCATAACAACTGGACTCCAAGACTCCTTCCCCAAATAAACAATAGCGAAAAATAAAAACGGACAAATAACGGTGAAGTGTAGAAAAGTCGAAATTTAAGACTCGACACGATTTATTGGAAGGATTTAAAAATGAACGCTGCAACGATTGAAAAATTTATGGTGCCGGCAAATTCCAACTTATCGTCGGTTTAAAGGAATTCCGTGAAATTCAACCAGGAGTTTGAACTGCTGATGGCAGTTGAAGACCAAGCAAATTGCTTCGACGTGTGTCGGAACAATTTAAGGATTATTCTAAATTAATAACATCTTTCACTATCGCGAAACAACATTCTTAAGTTCACTTAAATCCACGTAAGTAGGAAAAGCTTACGAAAGATATTTAAGTATTTAAATCTGCAATAAAATTTATTAAAATCTACAAATTTACTAAATAAACTACTAAAGGTATAATTTTTTACACAAAAGCTTAATTTAAATACGAAAAATAATATGATCGAAGAGAAAACAGTATTCAATGTAACCATCTTGACGTCTCGGTGGCTGTCAGACCCTCTGCGCGTAAACGCTGCAACATTGGACGATATATATCGGGTGTGAAAGGCAAAATTACGCCGCGCTCTTGAATTTCACCTAGAATAGTACAAAAAAAACACCAGTTTAGTCATGTCAAATAATATTGCATAGGACAAGAACTGAAACCAGAACCAACCGTCTAAAATCATCTTAGCAGCAATAGCTGCTGGCTTGCCTACGGTAATTGCCATTGCGGAATGCCCTTGAGGCTGACCGTAGACAACAAAGTTAATGCCACGCTCTTCACGACGTCCATCCTGCCAGTGAATTCCGACCTCATGACGCAAGATTACTAAATCGCGTTCATTACGTTCTGAAACAAAACAATTGAGTTATTGAAACTAAATTAAGTAAAATAAAACCCACCGAAAGCTAAGCGTTTCGACAAATAATGACTCAAGGTGTCCAAAGGTGTGTTCAACTTAACGACAGGCGTATCTTCCAACAAACCCAAACTTTCAACGCCCTCTGCATCGCCAATCCGTTCTACCAACTTTTGTTTGAGGTTTTCGTAGAATATGCTCGTATCTGCCATGCCTAACAAATTGATAACCAACTGACGCCATGTCACATCGGGTCCACTGGGATGCAACATGGGATGTGGCTCAGGATCAATCAGACCCAATAGCTGCATCGGCTGTATGGACTCGGAGAAACCCTTGTAACGTATAGTTCCTCGCAGCAGCGTATGCACATCTTTACCTAAACCATACAACTCGGAGTACTTTGTTGAGTCACGATTGGGGAAACCCTCCAAAGCAAATCCAGGTAAAAAGTCCAAACTCTTTGGATTCGAAAGCAGATCACCTCCGCCTGAGATTTCTACAATTTGGCCCTTGCTTAAATACTTAGCTGCTGAAAGTGTATTCAACAGCACCCCTCTTGGCGACCACGAAAACTTATACCGCAATGCATTGTCCGAGTGTTCAGGAGCCGGCAAGCCACCGCAAAAACTTACAAACGACTCGATGGAACCGCCCTTCTCTTGAACTTCATGTATACACTCCAACGCGAGCAGATGATCAATGCCAGGATCTAATCCAACTTCGTTCATGATTGTCACTCCATTGCGACGTGCCTCGTCGTGCAATTCCCTAATTTCATCATTCACATAGCTTGCCGTCACCAAGTGTGTCTTTTCTGCTACGCAACACTTTGCTACCAAACCATGCAATGAGTAGGGCAGCAATGAAACCACAACATCGGCCTGACCACACAACTCTTGCAGATGTTCCGTGCCCTCTGTTACGTTTAAATAAACACTATCAACGCCAGCGTACTGATTGGCTAAACGATCAGCCTCTTCCTTAACCTGCGAGCACACTGTTATGGAAACATCCTTTTCCCGATGCAAAAGTTCCACCAGCGGCGCCGAAACCATACCCGCTCCAAGAACAAGCACCTTTTTATCCGAGTCGCAACGTCCTTCAATCTTGTGACGTGATCGTTGACTAAAAATTCATCTTATTGAAATTAGTTTCTTAAATGATTTTTATGTCATTACAAACTTACCCATTATTATTTCCACGCAACTCTTGGATGTACTCATAATTCTCCGTCAGTTTGCCATTGCTTGCGATGATAGCCTAGAAAAATGAATTTGTTAAGATACTATTCAAGGCTAATTTAGCATTATGCACTTCTGTCATTTTATATGTATGTATATATATACACGTATATGTACAATATTTCTTATCACTTCGGAAGCATGTGATCCGCACGACCAGTCTGCTCGTAATGAAATAGCTCAAAGTTTTTAATATACAATTCACAACTCTGGTAAATTTTTGCATTGGTTTTCTTATCGAAATAATTATTAATATTTGAAAGAAGAGACTGCGCCAGTTTAATCTTTGTATTGATAGGAATACATAGTAAACTTCTAAGTTCCAAACTATTTTTAAACTATATAACTTATAAATGTTTATTTTGCGGTACAGAAAAGATCATTGGTTTTAGTTTCATTACTTACCGATTTTATTGGATAAGTGAAATTTTCCTCTTCCAAAGATTTTTTGGCATTACTCTTGATAATGTCGTTAACAAATGGCGCCAGTAGCTCACCAAACAGGTCTGTAGATTCACGCGGTAATTGCGTAGGCATGTTGTCAATTGAGCATACCAACACACCGGGTCCCTTAAAGCTCTTAGTGTCCTTATTGCGATCAGCATCGTACAGACAGAATGGTGTATCAATTGTTGTGCATTCATTCATAAATTCAATTGAACCGCCAGGATCCGCGGAAATGTCACAAATTGCGAGCATACGATGCGGCAGAGACGGACTACCCTTGCTTGTGGGTAGCCACGGCGTATTGGCTGGCCGCAGTAAATTTTTAGCATCAGGAATGCTAATTAGTTTTGGACTGCCAACCGCCCAATATATGCCGTTCACAATAACAGAAGCGTAAGGTGCAATCTTTTGGTTGAATGTGGAAATGTAACGTTCGGGAAATTCATCGTATTCCTTGGCATCAAAACCACCACCTTCGCGTCGCTCCAAGTGATCAGAGCGGCTAACCTCACAACCGTAAAGTTTATTCTGACCTATAATTAAAATATGCTTTTTGATTGGGCTGGAATAATTTAAAATAGGTCAATTTACTTCCATGTTCCGCAACCTTTCTTATCATTTCTGGCGGCACATACTCAATCGGCAGCTCCTGGAACACCTCTTGTGCGCCCTGTGAAACGTTACCCGAACCGGTAAAGACAAAAGTCAACGGGCCAATGGACTTGGGCATCATTCCCAGTGAAATCTCATAGCCACAGTCCCGAATCGCCTGGCGTGCCATTGATGAATTACGGTAATTATGTGCTGGGCCGATGTGCATAAAGGGTGTATGATGGCCTAGAGCCAACAAACGCAATCCAATGCCGTGCAATATGTTAACCATGCCTGCAACTCCCGCATACTTTCCGAATGCCACCTGCCGGGCACCGCGTTCGTCAATGATTCGTTCATAATCGATGAGGCGAATTTTCTGTAGGTAGCGCCACGAGTGCGCGTAATGAGAGCAATTTCTTTAATAATGCACAAACGGTAATTTCAGAGTAGCCAAAAACATCAACAACAACAACAACAACAATACAAGCAACTCTCGTTACCTTCTCCAATATGGCGTCCAACAGAGGCATATTGAACTCCTGCGCTTTGATTGTGTGCGAGAAGAAGCAGTAAGTTTTCCCCGGTATCAGAGCATCGATAGGCACCTGCTTTACACCAAAAATAACAGATGCTTCACTGATGTCCTCCTTAATGATGGCACCCGACTGAAGGTAGGCCTGTTGCAAGAAGAAAAGGTCGCATGTCAAAGGGAATTATTTAAAAAGTTTTGTCGGAGGGAAGTTTGTAATTGAAATTTGCTTGCTGCAGTTCCAAAAAAGTCAGTGAAAATGGAAAATGGTATCCCAATTTATAACCACTGCAACTCAAACATGTTAATTTAATGACAACATTAATTAACTATAATCAAGAAATAATATTCGGTGGTATAATATATCTAATAAATACAAATCTCAAGTAAATTTGACTTTATGAAAATTCACATTCATGTGTTTAAAAATATTAAGATTTAGTTATGTACAAATGTATTTTTAGCCAAAATAGACTTCCTGTGTGGGTTGTGTTTGTTTTAGCATGAAGTTAGCATAGTGACTTATCACTCTAATCAATTTATGCGCCGATTATCATGGCATGCTTATGAACGCGGCGATAACATTATATCGGACGATGTGATTTCGGTCTCGCTACGTATTGATCAAT
The DNA here is from genome assembly GCA_949127995.1 of Suillia variegata. Classification (NCBI taxonomy): domain Eukaryota; kingdom Metazoa; phylum Arthropoda; class Insecta; order Diptera; family Heleomyzidae; genus Suillia; species Suillia variegata. Next base: position 655,497 of record OX421844.1, on the reverse strand, counting down.
AAAATACATACATACATAAGTATGTATTTATTGGTAGTTTGTGAATTGGCGTTCACTTTCTAGAAATGTGTTTTTTATCAAATTATTTTGTTCATGGCCGAGATACGGTAGCTCGCACGCGGACTCGATTCTGTAGATAAGATTTCATTGAAACCGAAGTTCTTCAATAATTGCGGTTTCCAAATCAACAGCGCAGAATTTATTGATACTCGTATATAAAAAAGGAGCTACCGAATAATTCGCAGATTTTCACATTTAAAATAAAAAATTGTATTATAGAATCCTGCGTTGTTTCCAAAGTGGAATAAAACTCATAGTTTTTTTTTCGTTTGCAGCCTCGTCGCATCCATTAAACTGTTCCTTTTTTTACGTTGTGAAAAAATGCTTGACTCCATATGAAAAACGTACAATAACAAAATACTTATGTGCAAATTAAAAAAAAAACAACAACGACAACAATAAGCGCAAATAAATAAATTTTATAAAAGTGATAAGCTCGTATCCGTAACAACAATAACAAAGACAACCAGTTATTCTCTTTCACGTCAACAGTTTTTTATCTTTTCGAAAATCAGACGAAATTTTTTTCAAATTTTGCAACGCAAATATTTGTTTGAGTAAAAGACAATTACCTGCATGGGATACGCCCTCCTATTCGAGGGCTGCACTATGACCTTTACACCCTGTTTAACCAGCTTTTTTACATGCGATGGACCAAAAGGAGCGCGCCGCTCCCAAACAGATTGATCTTCGCGTCGTATGGCGATTACCTTTTCGTGCTGAAATTAATAATAAGAGTATACGAGTAAATGTATGTACGCATTCAATAAACATATTTACAACTTAAAGCAATTGTCAAGCAATTAAAAATTGTGTACAATTTTTGTTTTTGCACAGTTTGCAGAAGTGATCTTTAGCCAAGCGATATTTCAGTTATCTAAGAACTGCGAGAGAAAGATAATCTAGCAAAATTAATTCAAAAAGTCGATCTTCAATTAAAAAAAAACAAGCTTTTGAAATATTTACTAAATCACTTAACTTTCTTAACTGCACAACTTTTAGCGCACTTGACGGTTTTCTAATCAAATCAAATCAATCAATCAATCACTTTCGTTTTATTCAACCTAAATTTGTCCTCTCTCTCTCCACCGCGACTGCACATAAAATTCCATTAAATACTCACGTGCCGCCATCTGGTAAAAGTTTTCGCCACTGCATCCTTGACTGATAATGCGTGCTTTGTTGTAGTTGTTGTTGTCGTTGTTGTTGCACGAGACTGCAACAGACGCAGCATTTTGTTGCCGATGATGTCCGACTTCAAGATTAAATTCAATTAAGCTAGTATACGAGTATGTATACGTGTGGGTCGGTGTGAGTGTGTGAGTTGTCGTTGTATTTAAAATTTTATTCACTTGAAAATATGTTTTCGATTTCTTCTGATCCGTCGTCGTCGTGCGTTTCCTTCGAGCGCTTTCAACGTTCTAATCACTAGCTCCGAGCCGAGTCGAGCCCCTATCAGTGCGAGACTTCTTTTTAGCAAATTGTCGATTTTTTGGATTTCAGCTAAAAAAAATCCCCACACACACATGAACGAACGGATACAAAAAAAACAATCATGCTGAAACTCACGCTCGCTCTCGTATGCCATAATCTCGTTTTTATACTTTTGAGATAAGAAATCTCCTTCTCGCTAATATTTTTTTCTGTCGTCCTATACAAACAGATTCTTTTGAGTTTTTTTATAATTAGAGTTTTACATATGTACACATACATATGTATGTGACAATTTGTGTTGGGTTATCTCCAAGCATATTCGGTATTGAGATCCAGCGATAAGATCGATTTGATGTATTTTTCCTCTTATCACTTGAAATAGTTTACGAAGAACGTTTCGCAATTTTCGCAAAAAAAACACAGGGAAACAAATAACTAATAGACATTAATTAATATTACAAATAATGATTAAAAGTGAACAAATTTAATTGTTAAAATTTGAATACTCGACATAGTAGCTTTTTATACAATACACTACGCACACACACAGACCGTAGGAAATTTCCCTAAAACTAAACATACATATAAGAAGGTTAATCGAATATGTTCCTTTAATTGTATGTATAAGTAAATGTAAAATTATATGTTGATTTTAAATGTATGAAATACTTAGAAAATCATTAAGTTTTCGAACAGAGTAATTACATACATACATACATACATACATACATACATACATACATACATACATACATACATACATACATACATACATACATACATACATACATACATACATACATACATACATACATACATACATACATACATACATACATACATACATACATACATACATACATACATACATACATACATACATACATACATAATACTATGTTCATATACTCCTTTTAATTTCTTAAAAATTTATTATAACTAGTTAATAAAAAATCAACTCTAAAAATAGTTTCCTTTGGAAATTTCCATTCAGATAAAATGGAAGACCGAGTCAAAGAAGCTGATAAGAAATGTCTGTTCGGGCAGACGCGATGAGACACAGCTGCACATTTCTCACGCAGTCGTGGTAAATTAAGCGTTAAGCCGGGCAAAGCAGAGCGACACTTAATTAACTATTTCCATGGAATGTGTGATTAAGTATAAATTACGGCGAACAATAACAAAAGCTATCAAAATCACCTTAATACCGGGTCAATTCGACTGAATCGAAGCGGTTACACATACTACAGATATACTTACATACATAGCAAACAATTTAAAAAATATGGATTTAAATTATTAATTGTAAATCTTTTCGATTTTTTCTCATCTTTTAATAAAACCGTGAAATAATTTATATTCTTATTTTTGAATAAATCGCTTTTAGTTGAGCGATGGAAACAAATTCGGATCTAAAACCATTCCGCCAAATGCATCTGGGTTGGTATTCCGCATGCGTCGAGCACAACGTAATATATAAGAAACAATCATTCATTGTCTTTAGATATTATAATTTTCATAGAACAAATAATCGTTTCAATCCAATTTTTTTATATTCAGAAAATCAAAAGTTTTATTATCAGATGTATGTAAAATTTTGTTCTTGTTTTCTTGTTAACACGTCGGAAGAATTACTATAATATAGTCAATTAAATACGCCTTCCACTCGATTTTCTAATAAAGGTTTTACAAAGTAGTTCAGATCGATTTGATTGAATTATTAATTAATTAAAAGTCGGTTATAAGCACCAAAAATATTTTAATTTAATGATTATTTTGAATTACATGTGGAAATTAATAACAAAATAGCTTAAATAAAGACTTAAATAATATCGAGAGCTAAAAATTATACAAGGGAACTAGATCCGGCATTAAAAGTATTAATAAATAACAACGCAAATTTTCATAATTTATAAATTGTTAAAGCATTTTTATTGAATTCAATATTTTTTCTATAACTAAAAATATTCATTTACTCAATTTTATTAAAGTTTTCTGTTTTATACTTATGAGCTAAGGACAGTGCAAGAGTGTATCTGCATGAGGCGCAGCTCTCTGCAGAACATATAACTTCTATTTCGCGTCTGTCCTCATTGCCAAACTAATATGTGAAATGTATATAAATTGTTTTTTTTTTGTCTGGTTCAAACCTTATGCAGTTTCTTATATTTTAAGTCATAAAGTATTGGTGAAAATAGTAAGAAATCAGAAAAGGAACAAATTAAAATCTAAAACTAAACTAAACAATTTAAAACCAGCTTCAAATATAACATAACAAACACTCTTGGGAATTTATTCAAATTATTTGCATTTTACGATACATTCCATTCGTTCGTTTACCAAAGTGTTTCACAAAATTCAACTTCACGATTTTTACAAGGGAATTAAGAAAATTAAATAAATTCAAGAAAATAAATTTACGCAAGCGCAAAAGTGTGTTGGTGGATGGGTGCATGTGTGTCCCACGAGAAATACAAGGGTTAATTGGGGCAGAGGAGGTGCTAAGCTAGGGAGTTAAGATATACAACAACAACAAATTTTTAAATTTGTAAATAAACAATCGTTTCGCATATAAATAATAACGCCTTGTCTCACGCTCACTTTATAGAGCAGGCGTTTCAGGCAACAGCGATGTGAAGAAAGTCACCACAAAAGTGCGCACAAAAGAAACCACAGAAGGCGAATTGTTGTCGGCATCCACCTCTGCAACAGCGGCATCAACACCAGCTTCGGTTGTATTTTCATCAGCAGCATCTGCTGAGCCATTAGCGGTGGCAACGTCGCTGGCCAGTAACCGTTCAGCTTCGTTTGCAGGCTCCGCGTTTTCTCCAGCCGCATTTGGTTGAAGGTTCTCTGGTTCTTGGTGTTGCTGCGCAGCCTGGGCTTGTTGCACCTGTTGTACGCCCTGACGAATCTGATCAGCGGCAGCGTTGTTGTTGCGGTTTATGTTATTGTTGTTGCGTTCATGTCGGAAGCGAAAGACGCCAATGTGGTAGCTACGAAAATAAAGATATTAAGTTAATTTTTAAATAAAAACAATTAAACCTTATATTAAACCACTTACAGATAAATTCCACTTGCAATTAAAACTACAAACAAACAGCGAATCGGCGATGAATTGAAATATAAAATGGTCAAAAAGATCGCAAGGCGCGTTATCGAAAAAAAGCTGTCCAACCAGTCGCGATTATCCTGCTCGTCTTGTACAATGTTGGGAAAACGAGGTGCCGCCACAACTCCTGCCTGCTGTTGTTGTTGTGGTTGTTCATCGTTTACATTCACTGCCGGTGCTTCAGCAGCTGCCGGAGGTGCGTGTGGCACTTGAATCTGCTGCGACTGTGCCTGAGCGATGAGTGTAGCACTAGGGAATGGTGCCGGTATCACAGGAGACGCAGCAGTATCGAGGCCGGTGGCCGCATTAGGCGCAACAAAAGGCAATTGTTGTAGAAAAGGACTTGACACCAACTGTGGGCTGGCTGCTGCGTTTGATGATGCGGTCGTCGACATGCTAGCAATGCCAGCAGTGCTATTAGAGCTGCAAGAATGATTTTAAATTTAATTATTTTCTGGGGTTTTATAAAAAAAAGTATTCTCAATTGCTGAACTCACAGTCGAACGCACTGGTCCATATACTGTGAGTACACTTGCTGCATCCAGTTGTACATTTGGGCTTGTTGCGCAGCCATCGCTTGCATATCAAACTGTCCGGGAAAGCTAAACGGCATCATTGAATGTGGTGCAAATTGTGGACAATTAATGCCGCCACCGGCTGCCAAGATTTGCGGTATCAGGCTTGGGTGCACATAGTTGGGCGTCCCTTGTTGTTGTGCCTGATTTTGTTGTGGTTGCTGCTGCTGCATCTGTCCATCAGCGGCAACATTGCGCTGCCTTAAGCCGTCTGTTGAGTTGTTGATAATTGTCGTACTCATCGCTCCTGCGTTAGATGTCGAAGTATTTACTTTCGGCTTTTGGGTATGCTTTGGAACGGCCGGCAAAAATTTTGGCGTATAGACTAAGTGGAAAATGTGATTTTGCGTATACACGTCCTTGTAGCTGCGTATGACATCCTTCAGCAACAACGTATCTTTGAGTAGTTGACCCGCGTAAATAAGCTTTTGTTCGGCAACGGGCTAAAATGTAATATAAATAAATCAATTACAATTTTTAATTACAAAGGTCGAAAGTTAAACATTTTTAAACTTTTCTCAAGACCAAGTAAATTTTATTTGCAAAAACAATAATTCAAGGCAGACTATTTGCATTTAGGACGACACCACACCATCCTCACCTTTATCGCTCATTATGCAACCTTCTCAAGCCAGATGAGAATTTCATAAGCCAGGAGAGAAAAATCAAAAGCACAAAATAAATTTAAAGTTTGCCTTTACTTGTTATTGTTATTTGGTAAAGGTTGGTCTAACAATACCGAAATTTTTAATAAAATAAATTCATAATTTTTAAGGCATTCAACTTTTAATATCTTTAGGATATTTGATATTTTGTAAAAGTATTGATTCAATATTTATTGATTTGAAGTACTATGCGCTGTTTCTTTTTATTAGTTTACAGTCCCACAATAGTCATTCTTCAATGCTATCAATTGATTGAAATTCTGTTTGAAATACAGAATAATTGAACTGCAATTTCAAGTACGGACGATTGAAATACTGAATTTTGACCCAGCCAGAATTTCAACTATAATCCTTTACTTATGTGTTATTTTTATGAAGATAAATAATATTATTATTACTGTTAAATTAATGAACAAAATTAATTTTAATGGTCAAAATTAAATATTCAAACTGGTGTAAAAAAAATATTTAAGCATTATTTTCTAATTTTGAAGGTGTTTTACTTCATTTTGTATATTAGTAAAAAACTACAAAATAAAAACACTTTTATTTGTGTTTGCAGTATTTGTTGAATTAATTTAGTGTGCATTGACTTTCAACTTTTCAGTGACGTGTTCATTTTCGCATTCGAAAGACGACTGACAGCTGTGTTGGCGCTCACAGTCAGCGTTTTAAAGCGCGCGGCAGACTTGAACTTGATAATATGATTGGGGGAGATGTTATTTTACATTTTAAATACGAAGAAAAGTTCTGTTTCCTAATTATTTAAGCAAATAACTCTCGTACTTACTCTAACAAATTGAATCTTAAATTTGTTAGCCACTTTTCAGCATTGTCAAATGTAAACTACGCAAAAAGATCGCAAATTGTAGAATTGAAGTCGAAATGGAGTTCTGCATGTGGAAATCGGTTAAGCGGGTATTAATACTGAAGGGGCGGCATTAAAACTAAAATTCAACAAATGACAATCAAACACTTGTCGCACGCGGACAGACATACAATCAAAATAACGAATGAAAGAAAACACCTTGAGCGCTCGGGAACAGTGATAAGATAAGCGAAGTTTTGATTTTTTTAAAATATGACAAAAAGGAAAACAATAAAAAATCGACGAAAATAAAATAAAAGAACTTAAAGAAGTAGAGAAGTACAGAAGGCAAAATGAAAGTGCTTCAAAAACAAAATTAAACTGATTATAATGTTTGTTTTGTTATACACCAAAACAAACCAAACCAAGCACATCCTCTTACGTAAGCTATATAGTATTTAAAATTTTTTTTAAATACTTCAATATTTTCAACAAATTTTTAAACTTCATAAAATGATTTTGTATATTGTTTCTTGTTGTGGACAGAAAAGTGGAAAGCAACCACTAAAAACAATACAAGAATTTTACACTTAAAATTTAAATATTGGATCTCTTTAAAATTTAAATGATAGCCAAATTATGACAAATAAGGAAGCAAAGTTGTTATTAAGACAATTGTCTCAATAACATGTTTATTGACTAAACTAAAAAACTAAAATAAACAAATTGAAGAACAAAACACAAAACAGAAAATCAAAACAGGCAAAATATTTGCATAAAATGGTTTAGGTGATTAACGCACATTATTTATAAATTATTATAATTCTAAAAAACGAGCGCCACTAGTTTTGTTAGTTCTAGCGCTCTGATAAAGCCACTCGAGAACAGAACAAACTAATTATCATATAAAAAAAAAAAATAGCTGCTTATCGGGGAATAAAAAATTGCACCTCAAAATAGAAACGCAAATAAAATATTGATAAAAAAAACTAAATAAGTATTTAGTAAATAAAAAAAGTAAAAGTAACCGAAATCCGCAAACGTTAGACTATCAAAATTCTTAGCTAAAAAAAATAGCCGAAAGAGAAATATGAGATTCAAAATTTGTTTTGATTGCAATAAATCTTATTGGAAATAATCTATTATTTATATACATATATACATATATTCACACACTATTTCAATAAAAGAAAAGGGAAGCAACGCTCTCACACACAAAGCTCTCGGAAGCGCCAATGTTTGCAAGATTTTTTTTAATCAATTCGTAAATTTTAATTAGAGTTCTCCAAAAAATTAGAAATACATACAAAACGGCGGCAGTCTTACCGGTTTGCTGGGATAAAACAGCGACAACTGCGTCTTGAGGCGCTTCACCGTCCACAGCAAATCGCTTTCTACAAAGAAATCAGCATCGAACTGCTGATTCGAAGCTTTAATTAGTAGCTTAATAGACGTCGACGTTGACGTAGTTGTTGTTTTATTGCTAGCGGCTGCACTGGCGCTATCGGCGACTGCTGCAGCGGATGAAGAAGAAGTTGAAGGCGTAGCGGAATTTGTCTCGTCCATACTGGAATCTATGATGATGTGGTCTTTTAATTTTTAATTAATTCCAATTCCCCCAATTCCTTCTTCCTGCTTATCGACGACCTTTAGTTTTTAGTTCACTGTTGTTGTTGTTGTTGTTTTACGTCGTAATTTTCGTTTCTATTATTTTCTATTTTCTTTGTTTCTTTATTTTTTAGGGAAAAAAAAATGTCACTTGAGCCAAGATTCGCTTCAGCTTTTGCAAAGGTTCAGTTTTTATTTATTTTCACTTAAAATTTGCAAACCAAAGTTTAAAAGAAGACACCAGAAAATCTAATAAAAACTTTTTTTTTTGATAGGTACGATATTTAATTTTTGACCACCTTTTACCTTTTCTCCTTTTAACTATTTTTTTATTTTAATGAATTACGGTGCACAAGAGTCAGTGATGACACTAAATTATGAAAAAGAAGAATATGTACAGAAGAATAAAAAAATTAAATTTCTGAGCATTTACGTCACAGTAGTCAGGCTGTTTGTACAACTGGCATACGAATTGGAGAGAAACATTTTAACAATTGTGCAAAATGTTTAAACGTATAATGAATCTTTATGATTTAAATAATTGAGCTTAAAATAAGAGATTATTTTTTGAGCAATTTTTTGATTTCTGCATACAATTTTCTGAAATTAAAATATATATTCTCGAAGTCTCATCTGCCGGAACAAACTGCATTCTAATGTTTTCTCATAAAGTATATTGCAAACATTCAGTAAAATGCATTTAATTCATTTTAATATGTTTGTTTTTGTAAATTTAATTTGAACTAAACTTTCTAATGAAAATACAGGTTAATAATGAATTATTTGACGACACTGTCGTCACACTCGATCAGCTGATTGATTGTCAAACAAATTATAGAATTTAATAATTTTTAATGGCGGATGAAATCCATGGTAGAAGTAAAATATAGTTTGCGCAACTGAATAAAAATTCACAGAACTCATGTTTATGATAATCGCAATTTTTTGTATTTTTTAATTTTATTATTCTTCTAAAAAAACATTACAAAATTTAAACAATTCAATAGGGGTATTCCTTTAAACGCAAAGTTTTTGAGCCTGGAAAAATAACTATAACTACATATTGTATATATAAGAAAAGCTAACAAAAAACACAAATTTCGAATTAGACTTAAAAACATATATATCATTTAAATAGTAACAAGCACAAAAATTTACCCAAACATGTAAAAAATGAACTTCGTGGCATCATAACAAGAAACACAAAAAATGCGTTTCAACATAAATTTGTCAAAAAAACAGACAAATATTAGAAGCATTTGTTTAAAGAGATAAAATAATGCCCACATTTTTGCCCGCAGAGGTTTAAATTCAGACAGAATTCTTATAAGAATTTTTTCTTCATTTTGTTCAAATTTATATGCTACCTGGAATTTTTTTATATGAATAAAGATGTACATCTATACACAAATTGTTGATGCCCGTTTGTTTGAATGAGTAAACCTCCTATTCCTCTTATCAAATCGAAAATTGTTGCCCAATTTGGAACCTGCTACAATATTATTTTGTCACAGATCACCTTCGGCACGTTTGACTTTGCGCGTCACCACTGACTCTCTTTTGAATTGAAATTCATTTATCAAGTAAGATTTTCGATTAAAAAAGCATTCATTTGGCCATCGCTATCACGAAGCTTGCCATTTTTGTAAAAAAATATTTAAAATTAGTAAAATTTTAGATTCTTTGAAGTTTTTAAAATTAAAAGTTAAAATTAAAACTTTGAATTACAAAGAATAAAATATTTTTTGTTTTCAAAAGTTGCGAAATGGCGCAGGAATCACCTATATCGATTGACGTCCAGGTAAGAGAAGAAAATGGTTGCGCTATTGAATTAATAAAAGAATTAATTGAAATGCTTTTTAAGGAAGTGCAATTTAAGTTGCACGATAAATTCAGACTTTTCAATGCGGATGTCGCCGATTTGCGCAGCCATGTGGATCTTTTGTCCGTAGCTAGCAGTCACGGTTTGCTTTTTGCAGGCAATTTGAATTTGGCGGAAATTAAAGGTAAAACTGGGTGATCGAATTTGTACATTCGGTGTTAATAAATTTTTTTACATTAACAGTTATCATGCTCAAGGAGTTGGTGGCGTCGAAAGAGTCTGGTCAAAAGCTACGTGTGCGCAAAGTATCATTGCCTAATGTCCCTAACGTGTTAGCATGTAGTGGCGATGGAAGCATGTTGGCGGTCAACTACACGCTAAATGGTTCGGGTTTTCTTCAGATTTTCAGTGTGGCTTCTTTTATGACGCCGGTATGTAAAATAAATAAACAAATTTTGGTAGTTTAACAATTTTATTATTTTGACTTGATTTATTAATTTAGTTGATCTGTGAATATATATTTTAGTGTTTTATTATTTTATCGACTATTTTTTCGATTACTTGTCTAAAAATTAATTTAAAAAATTTATTACTTTTTTTTTACATATTTCGTTTAGAATATCAAATCCCTTTATAACATCCGCCTTTCAGCCGAAGATAATGTTTTCGCGCTTCAGTTGCTTTGGAATCCAGTTCTAACTGCTAGTTTAGCAGTTGTGCTAAGCAATGGGGCTCTTGGTATGTACACGCTTAAGGAGGGCGACCATTTCGAACTTCATTCGCTAGAAAGTTCGCATCAAGTACGATGCGGGAGTTGGTCGCCAAAGGGTAAACAGATTGTACTTGGCTTTCCGCAGGGAAAACTGCAACAATTTAAACCAGACTTGACTCCCGCAAAGACATTAGCTTGCCCATCAGACGTGCACCCTGGCCCTTTCGATACTATTGCACTTCACTGGCTATCTACTTTTCAGTTTGCCGCTGTTTTTTTACAGCACGGTGAAGAAACGGTGCCAGCGTTGTACATTGTCAACGCTCCTAAAGGGGGGACGCCTAATTATATCAAATATTATGATATTTGTTACAGTGCAACTGGTCCGCGCGCCCATCAACTCTCCTTTACGCACGTCCAGCAGTGGAATTTGTTGCTCGTGACATCGGCCAATGGTGTCGAGGTTGGTCTTCTGGGCACAAAAGAATCAGGTGAAACTCCCACCTGGATTCAATACACACTGCTCGACGAAGCTCGTATTGAAATGCCACTCACCGAAACAAAAGACGAAACGTATCCGATTGGATTTGCCTTCGATACATCCTCATCACATCAGTTGACCATCGGCGAGGTAAAAATGCCCATCAGTCCAATGGTGCACGTCCTATCTACACATGGGGAATTGGTTTCATTCGATTTTTTGAACCTATCGCCAAGTGCGTTAGGTGTCTGCTCACCGCCACCGCCACTTACTGACATTTCGGCTCAATTTCTTCCACTCGATGATAGTGAATTATCGACGAGTGTGACCAAATCACTAAATCCGACCGCTTCAAGTTCACAGGTTCCTGGAAATACTTCGTTTGCTTTTGCGCCCAGCGCAGTGACTTCAACACCAGCTGTGGTGAGAAATTGTCTAAATTAAATTAAATTATTTAAATATTAATAACATTTACAGAAAGATAAACCGTTGCCTATGTTTGGTGCATTTACCGTCCCCCCCGCTGTGCCCCCGTCTACTTTACCGTCGACCGCAATGTTCGGTCAAGGTGCAGCCACATTTAGCGGAACTGCTGCTACAAAAACAGTTCAGCAGGCACAAGGTTTCGGTTTGGCAGCCACAACGGCTTCGAGTATACCACAATTTGGAGCTTTAACTAATACTACAATACCAGCAGCTTCGTCCGCTTTAACTGGCTTTGGAAGTTTAGGTGGTCCAACCACAACATTCGCAGGATTTGGAGGTACACTAAAAAAATTTTAGAAACTAATATATAATAAAATTATTTTTGGATAATAATTACAGCAAAAACCACAGAAGCTGCTTTTACTGCACCTAATCTGACTGTGTTAACTAATACACAACAACAACCGCAACAAATACCGGCTACCAACATCCAAAAAGTTAATGAGCTAAATTACCCGCTCTACACAGTCCCAGCAACATTTACTCCGCCTGCGACTGCCGCTACACAACAGCAGCAACAATCCAGACCGAGTGTAACTCCGGTCACTAAGCCGCAAATGAATACTGGCGAAATTGATGATGTTGTTAAGCAAATGATTGCAGTACAAATAAACGCATTCGATTCAGAGCTGAAACAATTGTCCAATCAGTCTAAGGGTCTCTTGGCTAACGTAAAAATATATACATATATATAATTTTATATTATTTTAAATTATTTCTCATTTTTGTAGATTGGCAATCCTGATGAAATGAAGAGCGGTACAAGACGTCTTAATGATTTACAAGAAATTATCGAGCAAGCAAACGATCGTGATTTTGAGTTAGACGTTCAAAATTTGCGACATTCCTTGAATGAGTCGTACGCTATGCTGGCCGAATGCCGCTCTAAACTGGAGATGTACAATAATCCAGAGTAAGTGAAAATTAGAAAATAACCAACTAATAATAAATAAACTACTTGATTGTCTTTAAATAATCCAATATGTCACATTTTGAAGCATTCTTACAGTCCAGGTTAAAAGCGTCTGATTATTTTCTATTCAGCGTCGTTTTTTTTTTGCTCAAAGAAAAACTGATTACAAAAATAAAAAAAATAAAATGCACCACATTACTAAATCAATTTTAGGCAGTTCATGACTTAACAATTGTAAATAATAATTTTGTTTACAAATTTTAAAATAAAGTTTTTAATTAGTTTATTTGAAACAAAACTATATTAAAAATGATTAAATCACGAAACACCCTTATTGGACATTTATTTTGAATCGTTTATGTACCAAAATAGCAAATTAAAGTTATAACGGCTTTTTGGTTAATTAAGCTAAATGTACATAAGTAAAATTAAAATTTAATAATTTTTTTATATCATTTGTGCAGCATTACACGACTTACTAGCATATCCACCTTTGATCCAATTAATCGTCGGCAGTTAGCTAAATTGCAGAGTTACCTCGCCACCAATCAAGTACAAATGCAACAATTGCAGCAGCAAATCGACGCTCAGTGGTCGGGCTATCAGGATCTCGTGCGACGCAATTCTCGAAAACACATGCAAATACCCTGCCTGGATGGCATATATCAGCGCATGACAAAACTTAAGGATTTGGTCTCGCGACAACGCACCAAACTTAACTACATTAAATCCAAGTTAAAGCAGAATGGTATAATATATAAGCCGTATAACAGTGTGGATGCACCAGCAACAATTGGTCAACCAGAAACGTAAGTAAAATCGGAGTGTATTTAATAAAGTGTTCTAGAGAATTGGAGAATTGGTAATCTTATAGTCAAAGTCAAATGTCAGATTTATTTGATCACATGTAATTGACATTAAGCTTTTGACTATAAGATTACTCTCTAGCTGGCACACTGTTAAATACACTGAGAGTATTGAGAGTATGTTGTTTGATTACTGATGATTGTGTGATATTGTGTGTTCAAAAACATTTAATTATTATATAATATCTTTGATCATTTTTAAATTCGAATAATATTTTAGTTTGTTTTTATTTTGATTTGTTTTATACATTTTAGAAATCAACTGAATAAATTTATTTTTTATACAGCTCTATTGAATCACTTGCCGACTCCATTTTATCGATGAGTTTGGTACATGTCGTTGATGCAAATCGTTCCAAAATGTCCGATGAAAAACTCAACGCCATACGCAATTTTACTCGTCAACAACAGCATATAACAATCATTAAACCACAGCGACCGGATCGTGTGGATCTTAAATCGGAAGTTATACTCGAAACAAAGCTTCAATCCGAGCGCAAGGCACGCGATGGTGCTTCAACGAATTTGGCTAAAATGCAACATGAGAAAATACATTCGAAAACACATCAACAACAACAACAGCAACAACAAACATCTATATTGGAGTCCAGTCACGTCACACAATTGGCAAAGCCTATGGCGACCAAACCCACAATTGCCGCTGTGCAACCACAAACGTCATTTGCACCGCCTGCCCAGGTGCAAATAGGCTCAGCGCCCAGTTTTAATGTTGGCGGTACAAGTTTATTTGTTAAGACTTCCTCAGCGGCATTATCGTCCTCGACTGCAACTGTGGCCAACAAAATCGGCACAGACGAACAGCATACAAAACCATTTTCTATGTCTACTGCCATGGGCAGCACATTTAGCACGACACCCTTTACAGGTTTGGTTTTTAAGTTATATTAAATTATTTTAATTACTTCATTTTGTTCTTTAAAAGGTTTCGGTGGTGGTAGCAATGCACCACAACCTTTGAGTTTTGGTGGTCAACCGAAAGTGTTAACAACGAAACCGGAATCCTTGAAGGAGGCACTTTCCGCTCCACCGCTGCAGACGCCAATTTCATTTTCACCCAAAGTAATAGGTGGTGGCGATGTTACGAAAACATTTGCTGTCACTAGTAACTCAAACGGTAGTAGCGGCTTTGCTGCCTTAACTGCCGCCAACGCAAACAAATTAGCTGCTCCGCCTACCATGGATAAGGACAACAAGAAGCCTGAAGAAGTTCCAAAGGCCTCCAAAGCGTTCAGTTTTGGTGCAGATGTTTCGACTTCAGGTGCATCTGTTTTTGGTGGGTTTGCTTCTGGTGGTGTCGCTACAACTACAACTAAAACGTCACTCTTTGGTGGCGAAGGCACTACGTTTAATTTTAACGGTATGGGTACAACTGCGACATCCAGTTCTTCTGCAACAGCGCCACTTGCTTTTAGTTTTGGCAGCGCTATTTCGGCTGCCTCGTCAACTGCACCGACTGTTGCAGTTTCTTCCATAACGGCGCCTGTTACAGCCACAACAGCGAAACCGCCACTCTTTACTGGGTTTGGTAAGCCGATTGGTGAGACAACCACTTCCAAAACTACTGCTTCGGTGACGGCTGCAACAAGCACTGGGTAAGCGTAAATAGTTGTTTCCACTTCATTATTCAAAAACTTTTAGCACATATACACATACATACATATATTTTGTTTTGTTTTTTTAAGGTTGTATGCAATTCATTTATTTTTATTTTTAGATTTACGTTTGGTGGCGCCTCAAATTTATACACGACACATTCTAGCTCAGTAGTAGCTCCTTCAAGTGATACAACAGCAAAAAAAACTACAACTGCTGTTCCAACTACAACCGCTATCCCAACTGCGAGCGATCCAACAGATTCACTTTTTGATACGCTGAATATATGCAAACCTAACACGGCAAAGGATGCTGCTGGTGGTAGGATTATCGCATTTATTTAAATATTTTGTTTTCGAATAATTTTTTTCCACTTCAGATGGCGTCAAGACGTCAACGGGCAATGTCTTCACTGGTTTTGGTGATAGCAGCAGCGCATTTTCATTTACTACTCTCGCTAGTGGTGCTAGTGGTGACTCTTCAATATTTGCCTCTGGTGCATCTAGCGGCAGTACTTTTTCTTTTGGGACAACTGCTAGCAGTGTCGGTAAATCAGCTGCTATTGTAGCTACAACAACCTCTACTACAGTTGAAATTTTAACAACCACAGCAAGTACTGCTGGCACATTAAGCGCAACTTCATCTAGTTTGACGGCAACAACTATTTCTGGTTCTGCTGCTCCTACAAACACTACCTTCTCATTTGCAGCCATGGCTGGATTGACTGTGGCACCAGCTGCATCAGCAGCAATTGCTACCAGCAGCACAACAACAAATGCCACTATTTCGCCTATATTTAATAGCGCTGCAACATCCACTTCTGGTCCCACTATTGCTGCTTCAACAGCACCCGCAACAACTAGCAATACAGTTGAAAGCTCCGCTCCTACCATATCATCATCATCAATTTTTGGCAACACTGTTACACCATTTGCAACCGCAACACCAACGTCAACTGCAGTCACAAGTTCGCCATCAGCTTCTATCTTTGCTAATGCAGTAGCGACAATATCCGCAACGAATGTTGTTTCCACCACCGGCTCCATTTTTAGCAGCACAATTGCTAACACAACAGCACCGTCCGCTAATGCTGCCAGCGGTGGCAGTATTTTCGGGGGTGGCGGTAATGGCATTCCCAAACCCGATCAATCGGTCTTTAGCAGTCCAACTGCTACCAGCGCTGCTAGTGGTGTTGGTATTTTTGCCGCTGCTGCAAATGCATTGCCCTTCGGCAATCCAACAGCTGCAGGTGGTGGCAGCATCTTTGGTGGCGGCGGAACTGGCTTTGGCGTTCCACCGAGCGCGACTTCTGCTACGAGTGGCTCTATTTTTGGCGCCGGTAGTGGCAGCTCCATTTTCGGGGGTGGCGCTGCCAAACCTGCTGAAGGCGGTAGTATATTTGGAGGTGCTAGCACAGCAACAACAGCCGGAAGTGGTTCGATTTTCGGTCAAAACACATTTGGCGCAGCACCACAAGCCAGCACCACCGGTGGTGGTAATATTTTTGCTTCGGCTAACGTTCAGCCTACAGCTTCCACAGGTTTTGGAGGCGGCTCTGTATTTGGAGGTGCCATTAATAACGCCGGTTCCGGTGGTTCTCTTTTTGGTGGCGGCGTTTCTGCACCTGCATTTGGTGCAAACACTTCGTCTGGATTCAGCGCGTTCTCTCAAACCGCTGCCGTAACGCCTCCATTTGGTGCATCTAATGCTGCTGCAGCTGCAAGTGGTTTTGCACAAGGTGGTGTTTCTGTAGCGCAAAGTGGTTTTGGTTCGTCGCAGCCGGGCGCCGTTACATCTGCCTTTTCCAAGCCTGGCTTTGGAAGCGGTGCTACTTTTGGCAGTCCACCTGCTTTCGGCACACAACCCAGTTTTGGTGGCGCGCCTACTTTTGGCACACCAAAGCCATTCAGCTCATTTCCCTCGCCCAATGCCACCGTAGCCCAACCGAACGCTTTTGGTTCTCCACCAACGCAGAAAAATAATCTTTTTGAGGCTTTGGGTTCGAACGAGTCTGGCAGTTTATCTTTTGGCAATTTAGCGCAGAATACGAATGCAAATGCGTCGAAGCCGACCTTTGGCGGGTGAGTTTCTTGTCTTGTTTGTGCTAAAAATTATTAAATCTAAATTTTTGTTTCTTTACAGTTCGTCATTTATGAATTACCGCGCGTAAACATTGGAATATAAAATCAAAGCGGTTTGAATTTAAGCTTCTCTTGTGGATTGCATGATTTCGATTTATTTTGTCGTTTGTTCGTTGTACTCTGGATTTATTTGTAAAATTTTTTTGTGTTTTCTTTGTCGACCAAAATTTATTCAAATAAATGTTATTTGCATTTAAAATAATGTAAAAGTAAAAATGTTCTTTTTTTCCCAAAATTAAAAATTGTCCGATTTAAAGTTTTTAGAATATAAAATTTTTGAAGGAATGCAATCAATGTCCATCTGAAAGCGATGTTTGTTGAAATTAAAATACTTTGCCTCAATTAAAATTATCAAAGTCGGTAAAAATGACAAATATGACATCATTTGGATCAAATCTTTATAATTATATTACTCCACTTAATCGCTTTGAGATGGATATAGATTGATTTTTTTTATTTTAGTGGAGTAAATATTTTAGTTTTGTTAGGATACAAGAGGACCTTGTCAAGTGAGATTCTGAAATTTGTTTGCTTTGCATATAAAAAACACTCTAAATACATACATATATTATATTTTTGTTGTTGTATTTTTATTAAATTTATTTAAAATAAATTACAAATTATAAAATATGTTTTATGTTATTTATTTTGCGTTTGCTTTTTTTCATCACTGAATATGAGTAATTATACACTTATTGCATATTTTTAATTTTTTTTCTTTTGTCACGTCTACTAAATTTAATTGATTTTTGGTTAAATTTTTAGTTTAAAAACTGGTTCGTAAGTTCTGTTTAATTTTTTTTTTTGTAAATAAAGAATCAACTGCTTATGCAAAATGCACTTGTAAGCTTTTAAAATGGATTCAAATATGCAACTTTTGTTGTTGTTCGCTAATTTTAAAAGTATTTCGTACTAAGACTAATTAGTATTCTTCTGCGTGTCTGTTAAATTAAGTGTAAGTTGATTTTTGTTTTAAACATTAATTTAAAATTGAAAATAATTGCGACGAAAGCGAAAATTAAATCGTTTAACTACTTTTAATTGTTTAAACTAGTTAAGGAAGAACAGCTCATCTCGTAAAACTGACTACACAAGGAGTTGTAAATCAAACAACTATTTTTGAATATACAAATCAAATCGAAAATAAGACCAAAACAAGTGGGAAGAAATTATAAATTCGTTATCGGGAATTGTTAAAAAAAATATATAAAAAAAACAAATACATTGCATTGACCCGATAAATTATTGTTGAAGCGTCAATTGAAGCAACATATTTAAAATTTTGAGTTGCAAATTATTGCAATAAATTGTTTGTAGTTTTCTCTCTACGAGTCAAAATCAATCAGGGGCAATTCATGTTTGCTATTTTTTAAAATGTCTATGTAAAAAACTACTAGGCCTTCAAAAGCCTTTATTTACTACATACGCATATTTACTACATACGCATACGCATTGAGAGATTTTTTTTATTATATTTTTTTTTTGGCAACTGGTTTCTGTCTGTTTGCATTTTAAAATCCAAATCCTTTTACGGCATTCGTTAGTTTTGTTTAAAAAGTAAGTGTGCTAGAATCTTGATAATTCGAGACCGACACTTTTTTATATTTTCTGCAAAACACTGAGAAAATAAAAATGTAACTTGAGTTCGCAATAAATCAAGACAGTAGTTTAAGGTTACAGCATGAGTGTGTGTTCACGTGTATATATAAACCTATTAAAGGACAATCAAATGAAATTCAAATTTATCAAATGAATTAATTATTTTAAATAGTTGCGAAGGGTTTCGAAAAGAGTATTTAATGTTCAACGTTTTGTTTTGTATTTATGTCTTTGTTTTGTTGTATTGGAATATTAACAATCAAACATATTTGTCTTTAAAAAACACTTTGATATTGAGGAATAAAACCTTTAAAAACATGGACGTAATTATATTTCGTTAAATCAATATTTCCAATGTTGTTTCGAAACCCTAACTTTCTAAAGTATTTAATAAATAAATTTTAAAAAACTTTTCTCATGGTCCACAATTTGTTGTTTTAATTACACCCAAGTGTGTTTGCATAGAAGCGTCGAGTTTATTAAAAAAATAATAAGTTAAAAAAATTTGGGCGTGGCGTTGTCAATACACTTAACACTTTTTTTTACCATTGCTCAAGATTATCTTGTGTGGTCTTTTTTTTTTTTTTGCTTGTTCAGTTTTAATACTCTAACAAAAATCACGACAATATAGCAACACTTCTTCTTGGTCCGCCTTGACTGACGTTATCCATTGAAGACCACTTTTTGACGCCGTTCTTGAGTGCCTCCGCTGTAACTTTGTCCTGCATAACACGCGACATGGCCTCAAGTTTTTGAGCGCGCTCTTTTGAGAGCGGTTCCGTGGGAAAAGATAGGTCATTCGCTTCAGCAAGCGAACGTAAATCGAAATAGTATTTGGCATAGACGGAAGAGGGCACGTTTATGTTGAACTGTAACAGTTCGAGAAATTGGCGCTCCAACTCGTTCATATCCTCGACCGTGATATCCTTCAATATCTGGCAGTAATCAACGTTCCAGACGGCTTGATCGTCCCAGACTTTTGATGCGAGTAAAATTGCACCTAGCGAGAAAAAAATCGGGTTTTAAGCTTCTCGAAATATTTATGTATATTATTTTTCTTCTAGTCTGTTTAATTTTTTTTGACGCCTAAATTGCTAATTCAATCATCCTTAAACTAGGAATAAACAAATTGTTGAGTCTAAAAAAACCTATATCTGCCACTCACATTTATTAAGTCCATTTTATAAAAGAACTCTACAGCAAAAAATATGTTTTTAAGCTATTAAATAGTAATTTGAGCTAGAATTTTTTAAGCATGACTAAAACTTTAAATTTTAATAATGTATTTTATCTGGGCTTATTAGGCTCGTATTTTACCTAAAACCATTCGTTTCCAATTGCAGGGACCCACATCCAGCTCAGCATAAGTGAGCAGTCGCTCCAGATAGACTAGAGTTATGATCGCGCATTCGGCGGTTAGCTGCGCAGCATTGAACAGTGTACGTACAAACTTGTAGATCTGTCGATGCTCCGGGTTGTGCGAGTCGTAGTCATCGGGAACTGTGTCGTGCGTCAACGGATGCAGTTTCTCATCGAATATGTCCAGACGATTGTAGGACTCGCGATTTTTAATGTGATAATAGATGGCGAGTGAAACGCACTTGACCGTATTTTTGAGATTTGGCTGCGAAACTGTGCTGTCGTCTAGATAAATCGTAGAACAGGATGAGCTCTTCTTCAGACCGCCACCCGTTGAGTTTGCCGCCTGCTGGGCGATCTGATGTTGCGAGCGTTTACGCGTCATGCCACCATTCTCGACTTTGGAGCGTTCGAGGAACATGGTTGCAGCACTGGGATCCACAGAGGGATCATCATCGCCTTCGAGCGCCTCTCGTTCGGAGATGTGCTGCAGATTGTGCGGATTATCGAGTGTGGCGGCGCTGTGATGAATTGCGGCCGATGAAGACGGAAGTCCGTCTAGCTGGTGATCGGAGGCATGGTGTGGATGGTGCACATGATGGCGCTCCTCATAGACGGGTGGCACATCTTTGGTGGTCTTGCGATCGGAGGCGGGGCTCGAGTAGGCGCAGCATGAATTTTTGTTGCCCATTTTTCGAGTAGTGGCTTTGTTTTTGCAAAAGTTCAAAGAGGAGATCGAAGCGTAAAAACAGACACTTTGCTTTGATGTGTGGATTATTCCTTGAGGCGATAAATGCAATTGTTTGAATTGGGTTTGCCAAAATTTAAAGTGCTGTATTTTTGACTAGTAGAATGTGCTTCCTTTTCAGTTTGAAATATAAAGTGAACTTTAGCAACGCATTAAGCAAAGGGTTTTTTACTGCTGCTAATTAAAAACAGTGATTTGTCTCTGTTAGCGTTGTATGTGGTGCTCAATTAATTTATTTGGCACTTTTATTAAATTTTCTATTGGTCATGACTAAAGTTCAGGTGGTCAGTTCCTAAAATGAAAAAGTAAAGAAATAAATTAGTTATCTATTAGCGAAATTAAGTAAATTTGGTATCTGAGCTCGTATAGCTACTGTAGTTGGATTAATTTACAGCCCACCACCATACAACAAGTGGGCGAGCTTTGAAATTAAGTGTATAGCATGCATACATTTTTACAATAATATATATATTATTTTTTTAATTTATTTAATAAATATTGCGTATCAAAAATTTTCTTACGCCATTTTCGACGAAATTATTGTGTGGTAAATTGCTGTTCATAGACATACACTTATATTTACATACATATGTGTAAGTATGTCCATAGAATTGTTTTGTTATTTTGTAAAATAAATCTGAAAAATTGTCATTAGTTTGGTTTATAAAGTCGATACTGCATTAAATCAATCAGAGCGATATAAAGCCGCTAATTTGACGCATTTAGGCCATAAAAGTACCGACATAAATGCTGTCGTTTAATTAAAACAACAAATCAGAAGGCCGACCGAACGACATGTTTGTGTACAAACGGCGTCAACACAATTACTTGCCACAATCGAACAACATTCACCAGCAACTTTTAACTCAAAAACAAATACCTTAAAATATATTATTTTATATATTTTACTTTATCGCTTTTAAATAAAAATAAAATTTTAAAATAAAATTAGAGAATCGATTTTGGTATGCAATTTTCTATTATAAATTACCCACTGGCGACACTGATTCTCGACGCAGTGGATTATTTTGTATATTTAATAAAACAGACCTACGCACAAAACTTGATCCAATTCGATAAAATTAATTAAATTTAAATATGTATTTCGATAATTGCGATTTTGATGCGAGATAAAGCAAAGCGGGTGCATAGACAAAGATAAGATTTGCGCTATTATCAACAGCGAGAGGGCAATTATAGCGATAGCAGGTGCAAATAGAAGATTTAATTATAAATGTTTGCAAAATAAAAAACAAGAAGAAACTTGATTCCAAATGTTATTACAGCGCTTGTGCGCCACTTTAATTATTTATTATTTATTAATGGCTATTTGCATACACTCTGGCAGAGATAATTTCTATTTATATTAGTTGTACCATGGCACTTTTATAGTAATAGCATCTATACATGTACCTTGTTATGATGTGGGTGGTAAGCAATACTCTAACGAAAAAAAATTACACTCGAAACGACAATATTTTTGTACTTTGATTTATACATTTTCGTTTACAACTAAAATATTCATTCGGATTAGCTCTAAATAAACGTAACAATCTTTGATATGCAATTTTATTTTTGTGTTAAAAAATGTATACTTAAAGTCCATCTTTGGCAGACAATAGTAATTGCAAGTCGAAGAGTCTTTTACTACTACTAAGCGTCTACGGCTGCACATAGTTCCCACACCAAGCAACTATGAACAAAATAAACGCAACAAATAAATAAATATCTTTCGACATTGTCTTTTCATATATGAAATGAAAATTTAATAATGAACTTTTAACAATGTACCCGTTATATTGTATTGATGGCGCAGGACATAAATGAAGTGAGATGTTGTGTAGACATACTCGCATGTGCTTTGATAAATTAAATCCGTAGGAAAGAAACAATTAAATGTAAATAAAAACGTCAATTTTAAGAATAGAGTACGTTAAATATTTTTAATTTGAAAACTTAATATTTTTAAAGAGAATTTTTAACAAGTTTTAGTTCAATTATAAAATTATTAAAAATATAAATCGGTGGACAAATTGTCAATTTAATTGAGTAGTTGAAGAAACTGATTTTGCGTAAGGAAATTCTGATTTCTGTTTGAAAAGGTTGTGGCACGAAAAAGGGGTGGGGGCTCTTCTTCGTTTAGTGTATGTAGGTTTGTATGTCAGTGACTGTGTGTATATTGCTCACATTAATTGTAGAAAAACGGAATGTTTGCTTGCCGTACGAAAAAAAATTCCAAAAGATTAGGATAAGCACGAAAACTAATTGGCAGAAATTAATCATGCGTGCGGTACGGACGGCTTACCAGCCCTTCTATCTAGCAAATGAGCATGTCGTTTATGTAGAGAAGGGGACCTATTTAGCAAATTATATTTTAACAAATTAAATTGAATTAAAACGGATTATGAAAATTCGTTAATTGGTGATAGCTATCAAAAGGACCAGGAATGATTAATAATAAATTTTGAATATGCAAACGAAATAACATTTCTAAAAAGGTTTGAAAGTTGTGTCTCAAACGATTGTGCTCGGGTAGCCACTAAATTTAGGAAAAGATACAAGAAGTGTAGGGCGTTGTTAAAAGTAGTAAGACCGATTTAAGCAAGTTAAAGTGTTAATATAAAAACTTATTGGCGATTTTTAATGATCAAAAATGTCTTTGGATGATAGTTTCCACATTCTGTAATAATGAAAGGCAGCTTAACAATAATGATGGTTGGTGGGTGGGGCTTAGCTGTAGTATTATAACTTTGTTCATTTTTTATTATTTTGAGAGCTATTAAAGCAAATTAATTATGTATTTTTTTAACAATTGAATACGTTTCCTCGATAAAAAAATTCGCTTTTTTTATAACTTTCCTTTCAGATCTTATTATTTTCATTTAATATTTATAACGTTAAATAATACATTTACTTAAACATTTTTAAATAAATTATTAATTTGTTTGCAACACACACACACACTGGTATGAAAACACACAAACAAATTATAAAAGAGATAAAATAAAATTAAAAAAAGAAAGAAGAGATAGAGAGAAATTAAGACAGACCAGCCAGCGCAAAATCGAACTAACTTTTGGGAACATTTTGTTTGTTCGCTTAAATAAGGGACATCCATTTTCAAACACGTTTTTAAGTTTTGTTTTTATATTTTAACCGGGTATTGGTTATTATTTTATATGTATTTTATGAATCATTACTTTACAGGAGGCTGCGGCTGGACTGGGCTGGGCGACGACAGCAGAAACACAAATCCAAATCTTCTTGGTTTCGCGTTTTCAAAGAAAAGCAACAATTGGAACAATCAATTTATTGCATTTCGCTCTTATTGCACAAATCTTCACAGTTCGCCAAACACATTTTATGTATTTTTTAAGAAAAACTTATTTCTTGATAAATAAAAACTAAAAACTTGCAGCGTCCACACAGTAGAAAAGAATTTGGGCAAAGTTTCCTTTCAATGACATTCGCTCGCAGTTTTGAACAAATTTCTCTTTTATTGACATTCCGTGCGACCAAGTGATGCAAGTGCAGCGATTATTAATCGATTAATTGATATTGTGAATGGTCAATTCCGAGATTTATTTGTTATTGTAAATGGAAATTGTTTTGCTGAATATTATTTAAAATTTTATTCTTTAAATGTTAATTTATTTTATTTTGTAAGTAAAAAAAGTAACATTTAAATCAGTACTGCAAAACATGACGAATTTAAAACCCATTGATGGGACTGAACTGACTTCATACGTAGTTAAGATTCTTGCTGGTTCCAACATACAAACAGTGCACGATTTCATATCGGAAGAAATTACTAGCTTGAGCAGAATCACCAAACTTTCGGTTTTCAACATTGCGGTCATTCGACAGGAGTTACGCATGCGTCATGGGCCAAAACGCATTCGCCATTTATGGCCAACCGACAGGGCAGTTTACTATACCGGCATCATTGCGTAAATCATTATTTATTATAAAATAATTTCATATTAGACAGTGTTAAAAATAATGATTTTGCTATTTGTATTCCACAGACTGGACAAAATGCTTTGCAATTTTTCGTCGCTGTCTGCTGGAAGCGTGTGGGAAATTTGTGGATCGGCGGGTGCCGGCAAAACGCAGCTCTGTCATACGATTGCCTTGAATTTTGTGTTCAATCGGGGAAAGGAGGACATTGTGCTCTACATCGATACCAAAGGGGATTTTTCAGGCACTCGTTTACGACAAATGCTGCGAGGGCAGAACAGAGACAAGTCAGCATGTGACCGCTGTATGCAACAAATTAAAGTGGAAAGTACAAATACTGCAGAGGATGTTATTCAACTTCTGGAGCTCCTGTTGTGGTTTAAATCAGTAGCATCACAAAGCTCTGAAAGCGCTTGCATTAAACTAGTTGTAATTGATTCCCTGCCGGCTGTCTGGTTTCGTTTTAACAATGGGAAGGAGGGCTTGATGGGTGCGTACTTTCTAGTTTAAGTTTCGAGCTCTTGATTTAATTAAATATTTATAATTTTTTTATTCAAGGTAAATATTTGTTAGAGCAGCTTTCAAAACTGGTCAACAGGCTTGCAGTGCACCATTTTGTTGCCTTTGTTATGGTTAATCTGTCGCTTTTCAAAATGATTACGCTCCAAGAGAAAGGTTATTTTGATTAAAATGATTTAACTTATATTAAACTTAAATGTGTTAAAATTATTGAAATTTAAAACTTTTAACTTTTAACTTTTTTTTTAAATCTAGATTTTCAATGTTCTGGCACGAATTCGAATGCAGGCGGCAGTTTTCTCGACAGTGAATATAATAAAGTTTTACAGGTGTACAATCCGGGCACTGGTGAGTCGGTGACACAGCAATTAAAACCGGCTTTAGGTCGCTTCTGGAGCAGCATTCCTCGAATTCGACTGTCGATTGAAATGCCCACTAAAACAAAATTCAGCGACGTTGAAGCTGTCCAAGATGCTAAACGCATTATCAAGGTGGTGCATAGCTGCTCCAGTCAAACCGGAATCTCTTGTCAAGTTCAAATCACTAATGCTGGCATCATATAGCGTCTTATTTATTTCGCAGGGTTTGCGTCGGCTGGCTATATGACGCTGGTGATTTCTCATCTTTCTTAATATATCGAACCGCTAAGACCGGGTCGTCTCTGTTCCTTAATTAAAAAAAACTTATGCTGTGCGTCTGAAATTTAATAAATACTGAATACAAATTTATTGAATTTGTTTTGATCTTAAAAAGTTATTTTTTAATAATTAAATAATGTTGTTTTCAAATTACAATAATTGTGCCAAAAGCTCAAAAATTAGATTTAATGAAGTTCAAATTTAAATTATTTTGGTCCATAAATTACTCTTTTGTTTTTTAAGTGACAGGTGCTTTTCTTTTGTGCGACGACCTTTTCTGTAGCAGCTTTTGTTTTTGGTTTGAGCGTTTGCAAAACTTTTTTTGTTTTATATTTGTTCAGTTTGTTTTTTTAAGTGTTGTCTTATTAGTTTCTTTGTTTCAAAAATTTTCTCACTTCATTTTCCTTCCTTCCCTACACTCAAGCTCAGTCATAGTTTTGAGAACGAATCAAAGCTATTGTCTCTATTATTTTTAGAGCCACAATAGCGTAAGAATATTGCTGCTGATTGTTTTATTTGTTGCGAGAACATCTGCCGAGTTCGAAAAATCAAGTGTCTATCTGAAAAAATATTTTTTGTTGTAATTTCTAGTGGAATTCGATTTTTTTATTCGAGTAAATTTTTTTTGTTAATTAAACTTATTTTTTTTGTATTTAAACTTTTGTAATTTGTCCCACTGTGTGATAAAACTTTTACCAAAGTCTTAATTAATTAAAAGTCCATCGGAAATAACCCACCTCATCTTCGACTGAGTGGTTAGCAACATTGTTGTTGTCATCACCTGTTTTGTTTTGTCTGTCCGTCGCGTTTAGTTAATTCGTTTTGTTTTTTTCATTTTGTTAGTTTAAATATTTTAAGCTAAAGATATTTTTAAATTTAAATTCACCCGCGACCTAAAAACGGTTTGACAAGGCGATCCAATCTTAGATCTTCATTCTAATCTGCGACAATTCTTCAAGTTTCTGCTAAAATTATCCAAAGGAAAAACTTTAATTTTCTAGCAAATCAGCAGACCAAATCTTCAATCAAATATTTGAATAAATGATCATCTAAACGAATTGTAGATTTCCAACATAAGACACGAACGCTCACGGTTCATCACCATTCATCACGGTGCAACGCATGCTCATGTGTGTATGCGTGTGTGTGTGTGTGTGGTTTCACAGCAGGTACACAGCCATCACAGGTTGATACTCGGCTGCTGCTGCTGGTGCTGCTTGCTTCACCTAGCTTGGGAATCATCGAAACAGTCACCCATGTTCGATTCTTGTATGCATGCATATATAAATATATACAAAATATTTCGTATCATTTTGAAATGAAGCAGAAAAATAACAAATATCAAAACAACAACAAAACGAGTGAACGAGTAAATGTTGTTCGTACGTTTTGATTAATGGCGAGCGACACAAACACTTAATTTGACGCTGGCGCAGGCGCCTTAGCCAAGTGCAACAGTTCACTCACGTCACTCCCGTCACTCAGTGATCGTCACTTGGCATCTGTGAGATACTTTCGCACGCAACAAATGTTGGTAGACATTTTAACATATTATGTTGGTTCGTATCAATTCATATCTGCTCGCTGTTTTTTGTTGTTGTTGTAGTTTTTAAAAACCATTTATATTATTTAAGATTAATTGTTGTAATCATATCAACGCGCTGCCGCTGCTGCCGCTGCTACTGCTGTTTGTTTGTTTGTTCTCTTTCCTTTTCCTCAGTGATCAATGATCGCGAGCATTTTTCGTCATTTCACATCGATAGTGTGGATTTGTTGTAACATTTGTGGCCAGAGGTGCTGCTGGTGACTTTTTCTTACTATTTGGATTTAGCCCACCTCGTAATCAAGATGCTAATTTGATGAAGATTAATTAAAAACGTGATCAGCTGTAAAAAATGATGAGAAGATTTATCTGAGAAAAAGTTAATGTCTTTTATTAGCGATGGCTCCAACTGATTGGCTGTTGTTTGTGTATGTATTTAAATGTATCTGAACATATTTGATTGTGCGATTTAATTATTTCTCGTTGTGTAAACATTTTTGTATTTAAGAGATTTTGTTGTAGTTCAAAAGTAAAGCCAATTCGAATAATGAAATCGAACGATTTTGAGAAAGTGAAGTAAAGAAAACTCGTCAAGAATTAGATTAGCAACTGAAATGAATTAATCTTAATATACCACGCTTGCTTGCAAAACAAACACACCAACACAAACAAATTAGCCGTTAAGTAACATGTACTCGTACCTCGTAAGTTCCAACATAGATATTTAAAAAAATGTACTTTCAAGCGCTTGCAATCATTTAGACGACAATATAACTTCGTCAATGACATTAAAAACAGTGTTGCCAACAAAACGTGGTTATTGAAATTTAATTAGTGAAATAATTAGGGTTTCCAAGTTCAAGTTATTTTCTATTTTTTAAATATTTTATGGTATTTAAAGAATAATATATAATTAAATAGTTTTGAAAAAGAACAAATATTTTTGAACACTAACATGGCAACACTATTGCAAGGCTGCTGCTGAAAACACGTAACAACTCTGTTGCAATGTTACTAAAGTTGGGCGGATGTTGAGCTGTTGAAGGCATTACTAGACTTGTAAAATGGCCAGAAGTACATTTGGCCATTTTACCATAGCTGAGTGTTTGTGTTACTATGTAATCGTTGTATACATTCGAGAATAAAGTCTGCAGATTAGGTTGGAACAATTTTTAAACTCTAAACTGAAAATGCATTTTTGTTTAATATCAACATCCTCAAAATGAGATCTGAAGTACGAAGACTGGATTATCTCACAATTTTCGGCAGTAAATGTGTGCTACATCGTTTCAAATTACTGTTTGAATTCGCACGAGATGGAGCTACAAGTGACCCTTAATAATTCGCCCACTCTAATGTGTTTGTTGTCGCAACGATTGCATTGCAGATTGCTGCGGATGATGACCCACACAACAACAAAAATGTAAAATTGTGTCGCATTGAATTGAATTTTACCGCCGAAAAATTGAATTAAATTTTAATGATGCCAAAATGTTGCCTCCACAGGCCGGACTTCGCCGCACTTTCATCCACTTACACACTGTCAAATAATTGTATGACTGTGTGCGTGTGCATGTCGAGAGCAGTTTGTGGCCGCTGCATATGTTGGTGGCTTGCAGAAATGCGTGGCAACATTAGATTAGGCTGCGTTTGACTTTAATACTTTTTTTTATTGTTGTCCATTCGGGATATGTTCGAGTATAAGTAAAATTCAATTAAAATGCAAAGTGATTTTTAAATTAGATACGAAAGAAAAGATTTTCCCACCATTTTCTTAAATTGCGAATTTTATATTTTAATGATTTCGCTGGCAAAGCTTCAGCAAAACAAATTGACAAAATTGTTGGCACATGAGCGGCCGTCAATGGCCAACGCTTGTTGTCTTTTGCCGACAGCACCAGCAGAAACGGCATAAGCAGGAACAGTTGCTGCCAAAACTTTCACAGCTTCTGCAGTGGGCGCAAATCTTTCGTTAGTAGCGCATTTCGCATTTCCATTCACAGCAATTTTCGCATTTCGCATGGTCACACATTTCGGTGGCTTTGGCCGATGGCGGTGGCAGTTGCCGCGGTGCTGGGCCACACTTTTGGCATGCACGTGATTTTATTGAACACAGTCAGTGCGCGCCCACCATTAATTTTCTTCCGTTTGAGAATTTGAAAATTTAAATTGGAAACGCTTGCTTGCGTCTAGCCTAGCCGGCAATCGTATTGAAAAATGCTGCCAGTCGGAGAGGTTGCCTCAAGAAGCCCGTTCAAGATTTAGCTAATCGTTGGACGGAGGCAGTTAGCGATTTGTTGCAGCGGTTTTGTGTGCGCCGTTGGTAATCAATGATATCACGTTTTGGTGTCACAACTTCTGGTGTGACGAATACCGCCGCTGAATTGGAGTTGCGTTGCAATGCAGAAAATTTATTATTGAAAAGTTCTACAATTATGTATTTCGATTTGATAGTTTTGAATTTTGATGAAATCCAAGAAAACATATGCCAAGCACAAGTCTGTTCGCATGTTTCCAAATGGATGCTTTTAGTCCCAGCAGACTGCACGACACCCAAGATGGCACATTTCTCAACAAATAAAAAAAAACTTGTACGCATTTTGTTGCACTCCAGCCGATCACCTGTCAAATATTTATGACACTCTTAAACAACAACAACAACAACAACAATATGCCTAAATGGATTTCGGACTCCCCGAGGTGTGAAATTGTCTTGTTAAGCGCGCGCATTTACAATACTTACACAAATAAATGCAACAACAACCAAAAAAAAAAAGAGAGGGACATACATTCAAAAGCTAAGAAGTGCCTCAAGCGAGGAGCACTAAAGCAGCACCAAACTGTCATAACGAACGCCGCGGAGCGACATGATCGCCATGTCCAGCGCTGAATATTTTTATGATGATTTACCATATCCGATTTACAAAAAGAACCAAGCATGTACATACAACTACGACGCGAGGCGACACAACGCGACGCGACGCGACGGACATTGACATTTCTCTCGCTCAAATTAAGCAATTCAAATACAGATGGACTGTACTGGACTGGACTGTGTGCAAAAATAAAATCACGTGACATATCCGCCATTTTTCACGCCACAATTTGACTGCGGGGCTTGTTTTTGTCATTCGAATGTAGTAAAGTTTTTTTTATTTGTTTTGACAGACTTTGCAACAGGAAATATGTATTTGTTTATCGCGAGGTCCAAGCAAATTGGTCACAAGTATTGAGCTTCACACTTAAATGGGGCCTCCTGCGGCGTCCCAAATACTTACTTCGAGTGGGTTTGGATACTTCCTTTTGGTATTTGCAACTTCTTCGGAAAAGTGTCAAAGCGATTAATTTGACACTTGCTGCGGGTGTGGATGAGACAATTTACATGTCCCACAGTAAAACTGTTTATTTCTTTCGCAGAATTTTGTTCTTTTCGCAAAGAAGTTTTCGGCATGTACAATTCAAAAATTTTATTTCAATATTCCGTTTGAATGGCCTTTAAATAAAATTGTTATTGCCAAATAAAGGTGGCAATCTAACATGAGCGCGTATGGCTGCTAAATGCGCTGATATAATTAAAGCACAAATTGCTCTGGCAATTTTGGCAATTTGGCAGTTTGTTGACAAATCAACACAATCGCGATTTGCTTAAATGATCAAAAGTAATTTAAGCCACGCACTAACACCATCGAAAGTACGTGCAAATCTAACAACGGACGCAATAAATGCTGAAAATTTATCATTTGAAACAATATACCCCAGCTAAAAAATTTAGTTATTTGTTGACTAGAATTAATATTTTATATATTACTACATAATAAAACTAAGAACAAAAAAAATCTGTAGATAAATCCCGATAAAGTCTTACTCGAACATTAACAGTTCCTTATGTACCTAACCAGGCATGGTTTAGAGGCTGGATTTGTTGTGCACTTTTCAGTTTTACTGACATTTTAGTTAAATGACAGGAAATTGTTTTGTTGATTTCAATTGATGCAATGTTCGAGAAATCAGAACTGAATAAAATTAGTTTTGCCGATTAAAATTGAACAAAAAATGTTCTCGAAAAAAGTGAAAGCTATTTGAAGCAATTACGAACTCATTGTGCAATTTTTGTTGTAATGACAGCAATTTTTACCTTTTATTGTTATTTTTATTTCGAATGTAATGAGCAAATCTTCAACCTTTAAATTCTATCAATTACTGAATTAAGCTTGCCCACACCTCTACTTAAAGCATCATCTGCTTCTGTTTATGACAAATTTGAGTAAAATTAGAATTACATTTTGATTAAATTAATTAAATAATTTTATCTAAAACATAAAAAATAAAATCTTCATATCTCGAAAACTTTACATCTGCAATAATATGCTGACTTAATAAACATATGTTCTTTTCCAAGAGAAATATCAAAAAACTTAACCAACTTTTAGTACTTTCCGTTTCAGCATCAGTTTTCATAACTTTCTTTCTTTCTAACTTTACCCCCTTGAGGACACTGACACAATACCAAACTATTGATATAATGGAAACTCTAAAATGCCTTTGTTCTTTTACCGTCAACACTAAATACCCATGTCAGCTAATAAATCCAATTCGACTGTAGTCGCGCTGAGAATGATTCTTCTTTCCATTCACTTTATTCGCATCCCAATCAGAACTTTTCATCTGCGCGCGTCGTTCCGTCAAAAGATCGTGCTCCACTCAACCCTCTGCATGAATTGCCAGCACAGTCACAGACCACTTGCCGTCGTTGCTTTCGTCTGCCGTTGCAGTATCAACAATATCAACACAGTGACTGCAACAACAACAACAACAGTCAGCAGCAGCCACCACAGCAAACTTCACGACCGCCGCCGCTGCCGCCGCTGATTTGGACCTTTAGGTGTCAAGAGCAATAAAATGCCGGCCTGTAATCAACGCGATCCTAAATAGGTGTACAAATTACACCAAGGTCCTTAATTATAGCAAAACCGCCGCCGCCACTGCCGCTGCTGCTGTTATTGTTGTTGTTGTTTAACTTTGAGGAGGACTGGAGACTACCTAATCCACACAAAACGATAAAAGGAATTCTTCACCCATAGTCACGTGTATTTTTTTATATGATGCAGAGGAAGAGGCTCAGCAACCGAAACGTCGAAAAACAAAAATAACCCTGCAACTATTACGAATTTGGCACGGAACCTATATGATAACTTAGGCGGCAAAGGAATCAGAAATAGAAAAAAGCTCAAATGATCCATCCATCCATCCATCCATCGATGCAATGATCGTAGTACACAGTTACAACAGCAATTGCCGGTACGCAGTGTAGATGCAACATGTGCACCACGGTACTTAATATTGCGGTGTTACCACCTTCAATTTTTAATACTATAAAAATAATGACATTTTACCAGAATATATTAGACGAAAAAAAAAGAAACTTTATTATTCCAATAAAATTAATATTCATAAAACGCTTGATTCTTTTCGGAAGTTGACCACATTTCAAAGGAAAACATTTCAGTATGGCAACATTATTACTTGCCGACTTGCTTCCTTGCTGCCACGACCGATCATGCTTCAGTTGATCTGCGGAAATTACTTTTGATCGATTTGATCATCGGCGCTCAAAGATCAAAGTGAATGCGACGAAGCATGACCGCTTTAGAATGGATTTTGGTTTCCTTCTCGAATTGTTGGCAGTAGGTACCGACTATGACAAGGAGAATCGGCGGAGGAGTTACTCCTCGGAAAGGTTGATCGTTCGTTGGTTCGAGAGACCATTGCCATCATTTTGTTAGGAGCTAAAGTGCGACGCTGTTATAACGATCGAGTGCAAATCGCTTTTGGCTTCGAGCAGATCAGTTAGTGCAATCAAAAAGTTGATACAAACTGAATTTGTTTTACAAGAACGGGTTGTTTTGTGTTGTTTTGTGTTGTGATGGGTAATGCGAAGTTCTATTGGGTCGTGATAGGTAAATATAATTAAGAATTTAAAGAGACAGCCGACACGGTCGACATGCATTTGAAATGATGAACAGTTGAGAGCAGAAGTGGCAGAACATGACAATACATACTAAATAAATAAACTCCTCATTGTTCAAGTAGCCTCATAGAAAGGTTTTGAAACATAAGAAACGTATCCACATGCAGCTTTTAAATCGTTATATTAGATCTAAAAATGTTATATATTTTATACGAAGCGGTTAACATTTTCCTACAGTCATTTGCTTTTGAAAGTGATCACTCTAAAACAAAAACAACAACAACAAAAAAATCCATTTGAGTGCATTTTAAAATGATTTGATGAATTTAAACTTGAGTTTCAACTCATCATAAAATTAATCAAAAAAACATTGCGTCCGCTACAAATGTTGATGTTTGATGCCACACTTGATAGAAATGCGCGTGAAGCACGCATGCGCCGTTATGGCCGTAGCAAACGTGTGAATGCCGAAAGACATTTTTTAAGAAACAACAAAAACAGCAAAAACAACACCACCAAAAGGATATACATACATATATGTATTTCATTACGACTTTCGTTGGCGCATCGAGTGCGAGTGCGAGTGTGAGTGTGAGTGTGAGTGCGCTGTTGATGCGTTTTTGCAACCACTGCGCCAGAGGGCAGCACTCTTCGCTGCTGTCAGAGTCGTCGCAGCTCATTCATAAATGCAGCGTTTTTATTCAAGATTGGATTCGTGCGTTGATTTGCGTGAAATTATACAATGCGGCAAGTTCATTCAGCGCGGAACAGTGTTGCAACTTGCGAGAGTCAGTCATTTCGTTAATTAGTTTAGGGTCGCAAATTGGTTTGCGCGCTTGTTGATTGCTCTAAATGGGCGCGAAAATATACGACGAACGTATCTACTCGCCTACTGAGAACACTAATTGCAGCTGTTGAAGCGTTGCAACGCATTTAATTGTTTTATATCTGCGCGAATTTGACTGCGAGCATTTGGAGCTGTTAAAATTGCGCAAAAAATTAAAATTAATTTGTAGACGCTGACAAGGAAGCTTTTGACAAATTACATGCAAGTTATTTTCCTAGGCAGTTTTGATAATTTTTTATTCATGAAGATTTTGCGTGCAATCCGTTAATAAATTAGTACGGCGAGCGTGCGTCATACGCTTATCTAAAAGCTTTCTTAATGTGGCGATGAAATTAATTTCAAAAGTATCCCACCTAACAGACATACGAGCAATATGCATCAGTTTGAAAGGTTGTATGAAGTTTTAAAAATTAAAAAAAAAAAATATTATTATGGAATAAATATTTAAGAAAAAATAAAAAGAAGTAGAATTGAAAACTCTCTTCAAGAATCCTCGATCACGCACCTATTTTGATAAAAAAAATATTGCGCAAAAATGTCCGAAATTGCTTTTTGAATCCGCAGCTTCCTTTTTAGCAAAGAAAAATGCGTGATTTAAATTTTAAAGCACTTGGCCGCTTGGTCCGCTAGTACGTACGACTTGACTGTATTGGTCGGTCGGCATCCTTCAGTGCCTCTCGTTTTGGTTTGCCAAATTATAGCGCATTTAATTTAGCTTTGATGTTGCATGCGGCAAACATTTTTCAGACAATGTGTTGAACTTTTGCGCCCGGCACTATGTGCTGGCCTGGCCAGTCACTGTTGCCCCATCATAATAATGAAGTTAAATAATTCAATTTTTTGCACTGTCTTTTTTGTGGTTGTTGTTGTTTTTGTTGTTGTGGTAAACTGATCATGAGCAAATTATGGCGTGGAACAAGGCCGCATGCACCACATTGATTGATAGTGTTGAAACACAACCACAAAAAAAAGAAGCAGGAACGTTATGCGATGCAAAATAACAACAACAGCAACAAGAACAACATTAAAAAAACGTGTTGGAAAAATGGATTTTCGTCGGGTGAGGTGTGTCGCTTAAACTGATTTACATGTAAATTTGTAGAGTAATTTACGCATAATTTTAATTTTATTTTTTTTGTTTTTTTGGGGGCGTGGTCTTTTAATATGGCTGCAAATATTATTATAAATAATTTTGTTGCTATTGCATAAAATATTAGTCACTGTTTCTTAACTCTTTCAATGCGTACTCGTATGTTTGCCTGTACGTCTGCTCTACATTTGAAGTTAAAACTAATTTAAACTTACTAAAAGAATAAAAATTTTGTTCTGTAATTTACAAAAAGCGATTTGTATTTCATATTTCTAATTTTTAATTTTAAAACATTTAAAAACATAAAAATAAATTAGAAGCAATCTCAAAAACCATAACCGATATAATATAAGAAATAGCAAAACCATAACAAAGGAAATTGTTAGTTATTGCTTTCATAGTAATCCCTTAAATTAAATTAATATTGTTCACCTTTCTTTTATTACAAGCTCAAATTTACTTCCAAAATCAAAATCTACATCAATAGAAGTGAACATTTATCTGGATATGGCACATGCCCAACAGGAAAGGGTAGCATCATGTCAGCAATAGTTCTATGGGATATAAGGTACTCATATTGATATGGAATGAAAGGAAAACTTTTTTATTTCCTCTTTGCAAGCGAGGTTAGTAGCAATAATAAGCTGACTTACACGCTTACTATGGTGTCAAATTTTCATCAAATAGAATATTTGACTCTATTGTTGATCTCTTGGGAAACGAATGAAGTAGCAATACCAAATTTTTCCGAAATATATGGCATACAAAAGTAAGCATTAATCATTTTCCTGTTGGGTGTGACAACGTCTCGACAACCACATACACATACTTACACACAAATACACAAGCACGAAAACACACACGTAAGCCTCCCACTCCAGCCACAATAGGTGGCAGGCAATTAACTGACAATTTGTTTATTGTTCCGTCACAAATGTCAAATAAGGCAAGTCCCCAATTAACTGTCAAAGAGACAAAAAGCATCATCGTCAGTCATCGTGGTCGTACGCCTAAAATTGGAAACAAAAAAAGCTTCAAAATCCAAATCAAAGAAAAAGCAACAACAAAAACCAAAACCAAAACTCTAATAAACAAAAAAAATTCAATGATTTGAAAACTTCAATAGCCGTCCGTCACGATTTTCAATTTTCAGCGGCACAAGCACACCTTAAATTTTGATTTTGGTATCCGCATCCAACTTCACACTCGTACATGTGCTCACAGACCGCATTGCGCCGTCATTATTTTGACATTTAGGCACTTTCTGCCGTTGAAAAGTCGTAAATTGTCCGTTATTAGCGGCAGTTTGTAGGCTCCATTGTTGTAGTCGTCGAAGTTTACAATTTTATTTTTTATTTTTTGTTTTCTTCTGTAAGTTTTAATAGTTGTGAGGGTTGGAGGCAGGAGATGATTGGAGGTGGAGAAGGGGGGGGAGGGAGGCAGACATAAATGGCGGTTTTATTGTAAACCAGCGAGTGAGAGAATGTGCGATCGCGCGTAGGTTAAATTTATTGACATTTTGATTGGTGATGTGATGTGATGTGATGTGAAGCGCAAACGCAAACACTCTTGCCCTGCGCCCGCGGCCAAAATTACATTACACACACATTACGTTGACAACACCGTTTTGGCGCTTTTGGGGCATAAAAGAAAACGCTTATGCGGACTGCACCAGTGGGCGTAAGTGGTGATTACCTGAAATAAATTCGAGTTTGCAATTGCAGCGTTTATTTTGAGTGGGTGACGTTTCTGGTTGATATTTATTATTATTATAATAATATTAATAATAATGCATACATGAACGAACGAACGAACGAACGGTGATGTTGATTAAAGTTCTATAACACTTTTGATTGTTTGTGTTTCTTATGTAAGAATTGTGAGTGAGTACAACTATTTCCGAAATATTCTTAATATTTTATACCGCTTGTTTAAAATAAACATTTTTGTTAGGAAGTACAATTTCTTTTCATGAAACGAAAACGAAAGACTTGGATAATTTGCATTGAAATCTTAATTTGTTTGAAAGAAATTGCAATAGAAAAAAGAAAAACAAAAGTGTTTCAGTTCTTCAAATACTCGTAAGAATAATCGTACTTTAAACAGAAACTTAGAAAAACACAATTTTTTTAAATCGGCAATATATGTTTAAAAGATTTTTATTTATTTTAGGCATTAGTCTTAGTTTTGTAATTTAATCAATTTAAGAATTAAATTTTTTTAGAAAAAGAATTTCATTTTGAATATAAGGTCAAGTTTTAAAAAATGTATCCCGTGTATCTACCCAAAGCTTTTTAGTCTCATCAAAAGTCTTGGCTGGAATTTCTAATTATAATAAATCATAAACAAATATTAATTTATTTTAAGTAAGACAACTCCTTGCATACATAATTGTTGTTTTTTATTTACATATGTATATAAGTATCTTTATTAGAAATCAATATTTCTAGCAACAACTTAAACCATTACTAACAACATCCTTCCAGAGCACTTTTATCAGTTGCGGACAGCAACGTATCGACAAAATCAGTTTCCGAAAATGTTGCCGTCGGCAAAATCATGCTGCAACTCGCGATTTATGAACTTCAAAAAAAAAGACTGACCAAACCTCCTCGTTCCAAGTGAGAAGAAGGTAAAGAGAAAAAGTGGGCCGTACCAAGCCACAGTTTCCACACAACTAAAAAAACTGATTTCTGCTTCACGCTAACATTGGCCATTGCGATTGCCACCACCACCAGCCAGCCAGCCAGCCAGCCAGGGAGCCACTTAAGATGCTAAAGAGTTGCCCAAGCTGCCGAAGATCTTTTTAGCCACTTTTCGATGCTGAGCTGTAGTGATACAAAACCAAAAACCAGTTTTTCTGTTAACCACTTGCGCATCTCTGGCTTGTTTCGCGAGCCCAAGACGAATCCGGTACGGTTGCTTGAATTGCTTCACAAATTTTAAACACGAAAAGTAACGCCTTCCATAAGTGGAGCTGAGGCGGAATGGAATGTTACAAAAATGGCTGAATTCGTTATTGGCAGCAAATAAAAAATGATTATTAAAATATTTGATAAAATAGTTGTGCTGTTTAAATTCAAAAATCGCCATTGTTTCGCAATAGTTTTAAGTTTGAATTATGAAATGCGAAAAGAGTATCACTGGTGAATCTCCCATTAAGAGGCCGTTGAGTTAAAAATTTAAAAAAGATGATAATTTTTAGATTAATTTAAATTGGAATTCACCTTAAAATTTACAATATTGTATTTGTTTAATTTTTCCCTTTATATATTAAAGTGTCGAATGCATTTTAGTTCAATAACCTTAAACAAGTGCTTCCTGCTTAAGTGGTTGAGACTTGTGTCCGCAAGGTATACTTCTCCAGAACTGTTCTCCACGCATTTCGATTTATGCCATTCCTAATTCCTTCAGTCAAGTTACTTCACGCATTTCTCCGAAATATTTCACACTTGCGTTCTTTGCTTTTCCTCTATTTAAGTAAGCGTAAATAATCCTCATATCCTTTAAAGATATCCTGCAGAATTTTCACACATGGTCCGCGTGTTGAAATCATCTCTTCTCATCTACTTTCGAAAGGATATTATAAAATGTTGTAAGTAGTTAAAATGCATGTCTGCAACTAAAAGAAATGAAGCGTATCAGCAACAAGATTTCTGGTGTGAAACTTAAACTCAAAATATTACACGGAGACTACGATTTACGCTTGTTATGCTGCAATTAATTTTACTACAATTACATTGGATTCCTTTACGTATTTATTCACAACGCTTCTTTTCTTCTTCTCTACCAATTAGATACTTTTTAAATTTCTTTTGGCACTCATATTACTTTCTTCTTTATACACAGATACATTTGAATATTTTCCATTGTATAAAAGTCCTTCTTTAACACCGTGTGCGGTTCTTCGTTGTTTCTGGTAGGCGTGCTGTGTATGGCGCGCTGTTAGGTGGGCGTGTTTGACACGGCGTGTCAATATGGTATTTTTTACGCTCTTCAGGAAAACGCACATTTAGCTATCTTATGAATAGTTTTTTTTTTTTTTAATTATGTGTCAATTAAACACGGTTTTTGAAATTTTTCTCTTTTTGGGTATCGAAAGCCAAGCATATTATTTTTTACGAAAAGAATATATGGAATCGGTTTGAATTATTTATGGTTTCGATACCTTTAATGATACCCACAAATTGTGGGTTCTTTCCGCTTGTCATAACCGCATGCACTTTTGTTGTTTTATGTGTACGAAATTACTGAAATTCAACATGACTGTATGTGAATTATTTTTACATGGTTGTACATTAGTTCAAAACACAAAACCTAATTTATAAACAACGCAACCTCATTTTATCATGTTAACTTGCCACATATTAATGACACTTTTAATCATTCCGCATTAGTAAGAGACAAGCGCTACAGTATCACAATCTGACATAACCTTACGAAGGCATATCAATATTTTTGTTGTTAAACGGCTACACAACACTCGTATCGTATCTCATTAACCAAATCCGCTTTTAATAAACGTTAATAAGACAACGAAAAACAAAATTGTATTTTCTTGTTATTTGAGTTTTAACCAAATACCCCTTAAATTAATCATTATCTTTTGAAGCTGAGGTATTTCCAAAGCTAACAGCAGCAGCATTTATGCTGGCATCCCACTGAGTGACTGGCAGATCAGTCTCTGAAAAATTCATTCTTCTTTTGCTAAATTCTACGTTGAACACCTTCTGTCAATGCCAACTTTTAAAGAATAATAAAACAAAAAACGTTTGCTCGCGCCCGAGGCTCAAATCATCTCCCTGTCGGTTGTGTTCGTGATGTTGGTGATACTTGAGATAGTGCAGGAGGCATGTCGCTTGTCATGTGTGACAGAAAAGCATGTTTATGAAATACACACACACATACATACATACATACATACATACATACATACAGACAAATTAATAAAAACCAAAATATGTCTTTGATTGTTTAGCTATAAGATACATAACTGTGTATGCATCTGATTCAGCAGTATCGAACTGTTATTCCAATCAGAAGCGTTGACACAACAACTTGCGATCACGCAGATAAAACCTCTAACAAAAATAACCTAATTATGGCACGAGTTTTTCCCTTGTATAGTTGGCCTGTAACTATTTGATTAAAAACAAACGCCAAGCCAAATGCTGGATCACGTTTATCATGTAAGAACAAGCACAATAAACATTGAAAACGTTAATTCCAAGACGAATTGTTGTTTTCACGCCATTAGCTTTTAACAATTATAAACGGCTCAATTTTACAAGACA
Source organism: Suillia variegata (assembly GCA_949127995.1). Classification (NCBI taxonomy): domain Eukaryota; kingdom Metazoa; phylum Arthropoda; class Insecta; order Diptera; family Heleomyzidae; genus Suillia; species Suillia variegata. The sequence goes on along the minus strand of OX421844.1, from coordinate 614,635 downwards.
AAAAAAAAAAAAAAAAAAACATTTAAACAATGTTAAAACCCAAAATTGCCCGGTGGTAACAAAATGTAAAGCCTCTTTAAAAGGGTAACTATGAAAACTGTGTTGGTGTGGCAACGCGCTCGTCGATCTGTCATTGATTGATGGCGTTTCATACGCGGCAGCAGCATTTACTTTTTATTTAAAATTGAATCGTGCTACAAAAGTGTGTTGCATGAATTTTTGTTGTTTAGTTTAGGTATGTAGTACATCTACTCTAAGCTTTTGTTCGGATGGTGAAGTCACTTCTTATCTCAGAGGCCGTATCTTGAAAATGCTGTTGACTGTTGATTTTGTGGCGCAATGGCAACATTTTTTGTACTTATTTGATGTTCACGTTTGTTTATACCCCACAGCAAAGCTACACATGCGATATTCACCTCGGCCTGCCATTACGCACTATATTAGTTTTGAAGATATCGACTTGAAAGTAGTTGCGATTGCCTAAATTTCTGCTCAAAACAAACTGAATTGATGATTCGATCATGAGTCGAAAGGAGTGTTTCTATTTTTTAATTAAATTATTTTAAATTTATAAATGAGGATAATTTCTGTTCGGACGTGCTTTAAAAATTGTTTCCACATTGTTTGAGTAAATTCAAAATTCGTTTTGAAATCTTTCGAACGCCTTAAATGATGCTGACAAGACATTTGATTAACACGATTAATTGCTGATAAAAATGTCTGACAGTCTTGTTGTTGTTATTTTGTTTTCTCTCCCGATTGGTATTTATTAAGCTTCATCGTTGAACTACTGAAATACACACGAGCAAGCCCAAAAAGTATTTTTAATTGAAATTTGTTTAATTAAAGCCTCTTGCGTGCGCTTGTTCGATCGTTCGTTCGTTCGTTCGCTTGTTCGTTTGTTCGCTGATGTTTTCCATATCAGTCAGCGCTTTATGTTCGGTTACTACTTCTTTCATTTGGTCGCGCGCCGTTTTTGGCAACCATAAATTCATCACAACTTTTGCTGTCATTTGCTTTGGCTTCGACCGTGCCACCCACTCGCACCACTTACCCAGTTGGTCATGTGGCGTGGCACTTACTATCAACGCAGCACATCAGCAACACTGGTTTCAGAGTTGCCTCTCCATTCGTTCATTCATCCATCCATCCATCCGTTCGAGTGCAGCAGCTGTCATCTGTCTTGGCGCTGTCAGTTATTTTCTATATTAAACTTCAGTAGTGTTGCCATTCTCGACTTTGTTTTGTTTTTGCTTTGGTTGTTGCTCTTCTCCATTCATATTTGTATTTGTGTATGCAAATTGCATATGTATATTGCACACTGGCAGGGAGGGGTAAATGCAAAATACCATATTTTATCATTGACATCACTGCTGGCGTGTCGGAGAGATGGTTTTCCTTTTTTCATGCCAATATTTAAGCTCAACAAATTTAAGTCAATTCACTTTTTTGGTTTCTTATATTTTTATATTTATTAATTAAAAAAAAAAATCAATTTAATCACGTTACATTGATTTTTATATTAATTATGAATTATGCCGATTAATCTACGGAAAGTCAAAAAAGAAAAACTAAATTCCATTTTCTTTATTATATTTTTGAACTGTTTTTAATAAATTTTTTTGGTTTTACCAACTTAACAAAACAATTCCTTAATTCTTACTTTGAGGTCTGGCAATGGCCAAAGGGTGCAAGTAACAGAACTTGTGGCTTTAATTTCTTCGTTGCACAAATAAATTTATTGTTTAAACCATCAATGCTCTAAGGTGTCAATTTGGGGAGTATTTCGAGGTGTTGCCAGCACAAATCCTTCTTTATAGGTTTTTTTCCATTGCCACGATCCTGCATAATTAAGGCTTCAACTTCTCATGCGCTCAGCTGCGACCAACGCCGGAGACGATCATTATTTCAGGTAGCCTCTTCAAATTACAGCCAAATTAAATAATTTCCAGTATCGATGTTGATGTTGATGTTGGCCTTTGTCTTTGAGCCTGTCCAAAACAAACATTTTGGTTTATTTGTTAACGGACAGCTTGCGCTTCACTTTCGGGTAGTTTTTTTTTAGTTATTTATATTTTGGACACATTTCGGGTTTAGTAATGTTACTGTAAATATTATTAAAAAGATTAAAATCGCAATTAAAACCCAACATTAAAATAATTGCGCTATTCTCATGTGTGTGTGTGTGTTGTTATGTTGTTTTGTTTTTACTGGTTATTTTGGGGTAATCTTGATGAAATTTTAGGTGAAATCTGTCGAATTTCATTATGGTTGCAATGTTAAGCAAAAGACACTCGCTCGAATGACATTTGAGCTCAGCGACACCATCTTGACAGTTTTACTATGATTACGCTTATGCGGTATTTAACTCTAATAATTGTGAAGTTTTTCATTACCTCCTCCGCCCCATACAAAAAAGTTTAACTATCATAAAGTAAAGTTTCACTTGGTTTAATTATTTTGACATTTGTCACAAAAGGCAGTTTGAATAAATGCCTTAACTCCGTTAAAATGGTAAAAATGTTGTTATGCGCAATTAACTTTTACGCGCATCAGCCTACTGCTAAAAGCTTACAGAATTTGTGTGTAATTTGAAAAAATTAAATCCATTAGTGTGGCAACACAAAATGGCAGCCAAATACGCGTATATCAAAATGTCTACTCTACCTTCAACTGTCAACCAACAAATTTTACAAAATTCTTGGCATACCACTGAAATACGAGTATTATAAAAATTATTTCACTAATTTCGATTCGATTTGATGCCAAGTTTGACCCAAATTAACGCTCAATTAATTTTAGCGCGACCACCCAAATTTGACAGCTCATTGACTTTAAGCAATTTTGACAATTAGCGGCACTTCTGATGTCAAACTGACACGCATGTGTGTGATTTTGTCAATTTTGGCGTAAATTTGTATACTTACGAGTATTATTTCAGATTTGTCGGTACTTTTAATTGATAAGTTCCAAGCTCTTTCGACCATGGCCTGCAGGTAATTATGAATTTTTGTGCCAAATGTGTTTTTATTGTTAACAGCGAAAATTGATCGTTTTGACTTGATCTCCTACAAAGAGAGAGCGCCTTTATTTGTGTACATTAAATTGTATTTTGGAATTTGTCAGATGTGATCAGAGTCGAGATGTGTGGACCACACGTTAACAATTTTCTCGTAAATACAATTTTGCAGCAATCTGTACGTAATAAATCGATTATACGTAATTAATTTATAAACAAAAAACAACAAAGGAAATAAAAATTTATAATAGTACAATTTTTTACATCTTTGTTGTTATTGAGATTTCTCAGTATCCTTTTGCATTATCACGCTATCTATGAACAAGTTAAGAAATTCCAGTAGCCACGAAAATATGCCCCGGAGGGCTCTTACCAACAATTCTATAACAATATTGGCAACTCGCCCGTTTGAACCATGCTTTTCATTTTCAATAACAAATTGCTTTGACCAGCCAATACCGTTATTTCCGATAACTTAGTGGCGGCGCGTCTTTTTGCAAAGCACTCTCCAGAGACGCGAGTGCTGCGCCGAATACCGAAACAACCCAGATTTCCTTCCTTTGAGAAGAAAGAGAAGTACAAAAAACTCATAAAATTCATTAATAACTGCAAAGTACCAAAAATACCGACAACTACTAAATACTCCCTCAAGCCTAAGAAAAAAAGAAAAGAAAAGAAAATAATAATACAAAATCGTACCGATACAAGGTAGCAACACTTTCGAAATTGACGGTATTAAGAGGAGTTGTTTATTGTAAAGCGAAGAACAATGTTGTTTGTTTGTTCGCAAAAATATTTGCTATAAATTTGTGTATCGTTTCTTGTGAATATCGAAATGGAAATGGAATTGGTTGGAACGTACCACAAGAGACAAAGCGCTGGCAACTCGCGCTGTAAGGGGTCAGATGCGCTTGTGAGTATTACAGTCAGGGTCAGGTGGAGGACATCATGTGGAGAACCTTTGGTTTCGTAAAGCCAACAGAGCAATCTAGTATTTATTTTTTTTGTCGGGCAGATTCATATGTATGAATGTAAATACATACATACATATACTCGTATACATGCAAATAAGCAGGTGTGAAACTGAAGATCGACAAAAAATTGTTGTCTCATATTTTGGAATTTTTTGCTTTTGCATTTTTTATACAAATTGACGTGTACAGATTGCAATGTCATTTCGGGACTATAAAAGAAAAAAATTTATTTGATTTAGTAAAGTACATTTACCTCAAATACTTAAAACAATACTGAGTACATCATTTATCTATTTAGCGTAAAGAAACAATAAAGGATAGAAAGAAACATTCAGTTTTATATACTTTTATGACGATTTTAATAAGTCTCAATGAGTAAAAAAAAATTTTATGATTCATAAAATGAATGCAAACCTCACATCAATTTCCAAATCACCAAATCACACACAAAGTGAAGCGTTTAAGCTAAAAAGAAAACCCAAATAAAACGCGCGTAAATCAAAACTAATTGAAAATGAATAAAAATTCGTATCATCAAATTAAAAGCAACAATCGCAAGACTCAAGAAAACAAGCCACCATCTGCATCCGCCACAAAGAAGCACATTTTGCCGCGAAAGCGCTTATAGATGCGTCGATTTGCTTGAAAAGTTCGATTTTCTGCGGCGCATTCGATCGGTCGATCGGTCGATCTATCGCAGCAACGACAGGAGGAAAGATCAAAGCGAAAATGCCAATTTGAAATTTTCCTATAAAATTAATTAAAATTGAATTCTCTACTTGCGCGTTGTGCTGCTCGCAAACAAAGCAAAAGAAGATGAAACCGCCAGATACGTGGAGTCTGAAAATTGAATGAAGAAAGTGAATGGCGCGATCAAAAGATCGCTTAAGCAGGCCTTTGAATGCGTATCGCACAGATACCGTTTTGCCATTAAAATGCAATAAAATTATTAATTAAGCAGCAGCGGCATTTTAATTGATAAAAAGTGCTTAGGGTGGTTCGCATTTTACACGAGTTGAATTCAGGTTTGTGAAACAACTCTTTGAAAGTTTCACAGAACTTCAAGAATCGTTTTTGTAATTTTTACCAAGTAGTGACAAAATTTACATGTGACATATTTAAATCAACACCAAAATAAATTTTTTATAGCTGCTATTAAAAAAAAATTTGAGAATTTACCGCTTAAAAAACTAATATCGATTTTTTTTTATTATTTTTTAAGCAATGGTTGAAAACTAAACTTTACAAATAATCAAAAATATAAAAAATAATTTAAGGAATACGTCAATTTCGAAATGAAAGTTCGACAATCTGCTTATGTATAAAATTAAACGTCCAGCTATGAAAATAAAACTTTGAATTTTGTTCCGAAACTTCTGAATGAGGTCCAATAGGTTAAAAACAATTTCCATCATTAAAAAGTTTGTTGTATCGACTTTTGGTAAAAAGGACCACTCTAATAACATGTGATAAAACTGGTAAAATAAAAAAAATTGTGTTTTTCTTAAAAAACAAAAGCATTCAATTCGACCGATCGATCGTTGATATTAGCGCCAAAAACCAGAACACGTCGCTTCAAGTGCGTTCCTCTGCTGCCGAATACTTAGTGAGTCATTAAGATACGTTGGCAATTCTGTCGAAGCGGAAGGTGGGGGTGAAAATAAAACAAGAGTAATGGTCGCTATCTGTCGGTAGCGTAGCAGCAGCAGTCCAAGTGCCTCCACATGTCGAATGTGGCGTCCTCGAGATTCTAGCTAAAGTTGATGTCGCAGCTTCTGTTCTCGTGGATTATGGATTTTTAACGAGTTTTCAATTTATTTTCAACTTAAACGCTTTCGACTTTAAGCGTGTGTGTGTGTGTGTATGTTTTTGAATGTTTGCATGTGTGGAAAATAATAATAAGTCAAGTGCTACCGCCGTCGTCGCCGCTTGACGCCATATTGCAAGCGATACAGCAACGCGACGCCGTTAGTTGAGTGATTGGCGTCTGCTGGTAGCAAAGTGAATTTCGTCTTTGGTTTTCTTTGTTTTGGAAACGTAAAATAGATGTACTTAACCACTTTCTAGCTTTTTGAAGATTAAGGTTCTTCGAGTAAAAATTTTACTAAAGTAATCATCGATTATTAAAGTTGAAAATGTTGAAACAAATAAAATATCTTGAATATGTTTGAATCCTTTACGTGCAAATTAATATTGTTAAACGTAATTTCTATTATTGCAAGCCAGCCGCACAACTTCGAACACGCCTTCTTTTCACCCAAATACTATCACGCCCAACCACCCAAGTCATCAGACAATTCACCCAACCGTACCGCGTATCCCATCCCCTCCACGGCATATGCCATTCTTTATTACCATATTTCACAAAAGATTGAACACAATTTTTTTAACAACTTCGACGGCAGCACCTGCGTCCTAGCAGCGAGCGTCACTGCCTGCACAGGATGCACAGTAATCCTTAAAAAATAACAGCAAAACATAAAGAAAAAAAGAAGAAATGTATTTGTGTATATAAACGAAGTTCGCTTGTCAGTTTAGCAGCCATTTTGCGGTTCACAGTGGCACTGACATCGCAACCCCCAACCCCAATGTCAACCTATTCATACAATAATATCCCTCCCCTTACTGCCGTACCATGCTTTACCACAACCATATAACAACAACAACAACTTTTTTTTCGCTGCTTATCCGCAATTTTTTTCGAGACATAAACTTTTTTATGACACTCGCAAGTGTATCCACTGAATCCTTGTGATAAATCTCCTTCAATTTGTTTGCGTTTCTGCGCGAGTGTTCGAAGAGGTAGGCAGGATGTGATGGAAGCGCACAGTACTTGCATATGGTCCGTTGGTTGCAGACCTCGGGAAAACGGATTTTTCATCGCGTCGTCAATTGTATCGAGCTAAAAGAAGACCATGTTGAGAATAACAAAAATTTTCGTTTTTCGTTTGTAAGTTAAGTACTTATCGGACCACCCTAGTTTAGTATATAAATCCATGAGTCTATCTTTCTTTTTTTTTTAGTACAGCAAAGTACTGTACTGAGTTGGGAACTGTTATTATTCTGTGGCTTATTGCGTTTTATTTCACATTCAAGGGGAAGTACCTTCGTCGCTTTATTAAGACAAGTTTTTTATATTGCGTTCCTTGCTTTTTTATTTTTTTTATTTATACATTTTCTTTTTCCAAAAGGACCTCATATTGTGCGAGTGGCTAAACGCTTTAGCGCTGATTTAGCTCATTAAACCTCCGTGGCAGCGAGCGGCGCTGCGTGGGCACTCAAGGATTTGCTTTATTACAGTTTAATTAAATTTCAGCTTCGTCCTGTCGAGCGCTCGGTTTCTTTTCTCAGCTTGCGTTTCAATTACGCACAGTTAATCGTAAAAAAATCCGTGCACTGATTTGTTGCAGCTGAAACTGAATCGAAGCATCCAGGAGCGTTCGAGGGGCATGTTTGGGTCATAAAAGCGCTTAAACAATGCCTCACCCTAGTAGCTGTGTGTGCCTGTATGTGGAAGTCTCAGGTGCGCACGTTGGCGAGTTGATCCATTTATGGCTTTCGTTTTATTTGTTGCTACACTTTTTTTCCGTTTTCCTTTAATTTCGCATTGGCAGTACATGCCGGACCGGACGATGGGACAACGAAGCAGCATATGACCACAAATGGTTGGTAGTGTATTAATTTGCTTGAGTTGCACTGGATTTATGGCATTAGCCCAAGTCCAGCCCCTTTGGTATATTGTTATTGTTATTGTTATCCATATCTGTTGAAGCCAAAGGATATCCTTTAAGGATATTTTGCACGTGCGAAAGGAGAAATATTTTTTGAGCTGTAAAAAAATTCCGACTAGATTCTTCAATTAATTTGTATTTGTATTTTATTTTTTTGTTCAATGCAATTTATTCTGTTCCCCATTAAGAACACAATTAAGCGTATCGGCATTAAGTCGCATTAGTTCGGCTCATATCTTAAAAGTGCCGCAAATAATTCACAAAAATAATAAAAACAACAAAACAACTCAATTTAAGAAGAACTTCCTTCTCTAGTGGAGAACAATTGCGTCTTTAGATGAGTTCGAAAAATTGTGGCGGTCGTGGTCATTTGGGTTAATGTGGGCAATGTTATTGGATTTAGTGTTTGTCCTTCTTCTGAAATCAAATCCTGCCTCATTGGCTCTGACTACTACACATCGTGAAACTTCCATTAACATATTCGAACGATATATAAAATTAAATAGTAAAAATAGGAAAAGTCTCATCGGCTAAAACCTTTTTTGTTTTGTGTATCGATATTCGAAATGCAGTAAAAAATATTTTCTATTCCCTTTTTTTTAATTACAGGATCCCTAAATCCAAAGAAGAGGTTAAGTTTTCTTTTTAGGACTGTACACAAACCATTCCGAGAAATTTTAACTTTCCAAAAACTTTTTGTGTATTTGTGATTCAAAACTTAGTTTTTGTTTTACACATAAATTTCAAAATGATTTTCTGAACAATTTTTTTTTGTGGGGGACTTTTACAGGTAAATCAACTCCCAATAACGCCACTGTCTAGAGTGAATAGCTTCAAATTCAGGTGAAATACTGCAAATCCCTGACCACAGGCACGTACCTCGATTTAAGCCTAAAAACTAGCAAGGAGCAGCAGCAGAGCAGAACAGTAGCCAATTTGCTCAAATGTGGCAAATCAAAGACAAACCAAAAACAAAAAAAAGCCCTCTCCCCTGCCCATGAAACAGCACAGCGACCGGAAATGGCTTTGCTCTGTGGTTGGGATAATTGCGGGATTATGACGGGCATTGCGAGACGAAGCGAAAGCATATTTAAGCGTTTTGTAATTTATTTGTGATGAAAGGGGCGTGTTTGTGAAACAGTAGCAGCCAAAGTCCTTTCGTCGGTCTGTCTGCCTGTCTGTCTGTTATTCTTTGCCTCATTTGCATGTACCGCCGTTAAAAATCATTTTAAAATAAAAGTCAACAGAAACAATTATTTTTGTCCTCTTTAATTTATTTATGTAAATTTCGAGGATACGCTGTTTGCTTTTTGACATATGCGAGTCAATAAGCACAGTTTGTGACTTTTGTGTGTGTGTGTGTGTTGAGATGAGATGTAGACATATAAATATACACATACGAAAATGTGCGCAAGTGTTGGCTTATGCAAATGCGCTGCCAAAGTCGCTTCTGACATTGTTAATCCTTTTGTTTAAGCTGTTTGCTGCAAAAGCAAATACGAGCTTCTTTTCATTTTGGGATTTTTTTCTATTTTGGCACAGAATTAAAGAATTTTAATTATGCACAGAAACTATCGAAGCAAACGGCGTGCAAATGTGTCGGCATTCTCGTCGGTTCGCTTTGCCGAAAGTTAATCAAGGCACACACGCCGCCGCCTGTCTGCCGGCAACAGCTTGTGTTCCTATTGATATTGTTTGTGCAACCCTGCAACACGCTCATTTGCATTTTTGAACGAACCAGCACAAACACCCAGCAGAAACACTTTTCAGCGGTTACCAGTTCAGGTTTGAACATTTCAACAATGAATTCGAATTCTGTGATTACCAATTTTTGCTGGGTGGGCAATTGGTAACTAAGATTTCTGGTTTCGTTTCGGAATTTAATTTAGGTGCATTTTGTGTTTATTTTTTGTGTGTCAAGTTTGCAGCATTTCCTCTTTTCTGTGCAGTTTCTCAAAGAGTGAAGCAATTTCCGCTCTCAATTGGCTTTGCTAGTATTTTAGTATGATGACATTTTGAACTCAGTTTAGAGTACTAGAAAATTAAAAAATTGTTGAAGGATAAATTTAAAAATTAGACAATTAATAACCAAATCCATCCTCAACACACTTGTAATATTTAATAAACAAAATAAATATTATTATTTACATAAATTGTCATCTGTCAAAAATTCAGATGTGACGTTTTATTGATACAGAATACAATATAAAACGAAATCGATACTTGGCAGTTTTATTAAAAAAAATACAAAATTTCCTGCTTTAGTTTTCCTAGCCAAACAAATACTGGAAAACAAGATCTGCTTAGTTCATTCACTATTTCACACCTTGTTTATTGACCGTTCGTTCCGAGCGCTTTCAGCAATTGCGCTCAATCCAGATAAAACCGAGACCAGCAATAAAGCCCCAACGCCAACTCAGAACTCCGACAACAGAAACAACAAAAACAACAATGAGAAATACCGGCAAAGTTAAAGCGGCCAATTGCTAACCAAGATTTTCATACGCCGATAGAAGACAAAAAGTGCTCGCCTTCAAAAACTACATCAAAACCAACAACATCGGCAGCAGCAATAAAAGCAACAACAACTGCATTTACAACAACAATAACAATAACAGCAGCGTCGGAGGCAATGATGGAGGGCCCCCAGGATGCGAAAGCGTTAATGTGAATTATTAATAAGACAAAAGGATGCGATGCGAGCGTGTTGCGGCGCGAAATGCTTTGATGATGCTGCTTGAAGCTGTTGTTGTTGCTATTGTTGGTGTTGCTGTTGTTTCTGTTGTAATTGTTGTTTCCTCATCGGCGGTTGCTGATGCTGCTGCCGGCCGCTTTAATCGCGATCTTTTTCGACTTTTGCCAAACTAATCAGGCGGTGAGATTTTTGAAATTAAACAGCGGCGGCGGCGGCGGCGGTGGTGGAGCAATATGAAATAAAACACCAACAACAACAGCAACAGCAGCAAAAACAGCACCGAGAAAAAGGTTGCATGCAGCATAAATCGCAAGAGCGAAAGCGGCATTTGAAGCGAATTGGCGAGCGCGCGGGCTTTCGTTGATTTAAGCTCGTAGCCGATAAGCGGCCGAACATATTAAAAAACCATAAATCAAAGCGATAAACATGATTTGCCGCAGTCGTAGTAGACGCAGACGTGAATGCGAATGCTGCAAATGCTTTATGAACTATTGTTGCGCGCTGCGCCGTCTGTGCCGCACTTTCAAGAGTTGAACGTATTTTCGGCGCGTTTTCCCTGTTTCGCCCATTTTGATTTTTTTTTTAGTTCTTTCTTGCTCTCGCTGTTGTGGATGGGACTTTTAGAAAAATTAGGAGGCACGATTTGTGCCTAAAGGGAAAACTATTTTCGGATTTTTGACAGTAGTGAAAATGAGTTAAAAAAAAAAAAGAATTAAGAAAGCTGCCTAAATTTTACTCAGCTGCTTTGAGATTATGCAACAAATATTTCATATAATTTGCATTTTTTTTTAATTTATAATTATTGCACTAAATAACAAACAAACAAAAATTACTAAAATTATTATAACATACATACATACATACATACATACATACATACATACATACATACATACATACATTTTTAAAATAAATTTTTCTTTAACTCAAGATTTCTGTAAATAAAAGAAATATTAAAGAAAATTGACTATTATTTTTATGTTTTCCTAACTATTGCACAAACCAAAGCTTGCATAAAAAAATACCAACAACAAAAACAATAAAAAACTGTTAATTATTAACAATTACTTTTGTCTGCGTGTCTATAATTAACCGCATTTCCCCGCTGTGCAAACTGTTGCCAACTTAGCAACAAAAATAAAAAACAATAACAACAACAGCGGCAACAGAAAACAATGCCATTTGCAAATGTTGTTGCTGATGTAGTGTGTAATGAAAAAAAAAGAAGAAAATAATCGACATGTTATTAGCAAATATTAAGAATAAAACACTGCCAAAACTCCCATTTCCAAGTCTGGCCGTCGGACTCATCGTACGCGCCGCAGTCGCAGGCCCCATTCAGCGTGTTGCCGCGTCGGCCATTGCAGTTTGTTCAGTCAGTTGGCGGTAGCAGTTGCAAGTTGCCAATGTGCTGAGTGAGGAGTGCAATGTATAATTTAACCCCTTCCGCCCCTCCTTCTTGTGAGACTATTGCATATGAAATGAAATCGCAAATACCGAAATGCAAACGCAACCTAACAGTGAATGGCAACAGGGAAATGCGAGTAAGGGGGTCGGGGAACACTTGACGGCAAACCAGTAATCACGTGCTACCTCTGTCTGAACTGCCAAATGCAGCTCGGTTTAGCTCGGCTCGGTTCAGCTCAGCGCAAAGACAAATAAAATAAAAACAGAAATAAACTGAATTTTATTGTTTTGTTGGCCGCAGTTGGTTATTAGAGTAGCAATTGGCAATTCATTTGGGTGGTAAATTACTACCTACCGTACCACTGCAACTTACGAGTGTGTAATACCGTACACTCTGTATTTAGGGATATATTATTGGCATGAAGTATTTCGATTGGGATGTGATGTCGAAACAAAAAAAAAACAAAAACAACGGATACGCCATCTAAAGGGGTTTAATATCGCCACACTAGGTGAAGCCTTCTCTCAGATTATACTTAAATAGTTAACAAAATAAAAATAAAAGTAGCAAACTAAGTAGCAAAATGAAACTCTTCTGCTCTGGAACTAAGTACATATATAAGGGATGGCCACAAATGACTCAAACTGTTTACTCAAGTACCTTTTCGCTGTCCATTGAAGCTGGCAAAGCAGATTCCATTTAACTTTTCAGCATAGATTTTTGTCAGTTTAACACCTTTTATGCATGCAACATGGCATGTGGTATGTGCCAAGCTGCATTCAACTTCCTAACAATTCCCAGGAAACGTTTTCAAAAATGTCAACCAAAATCCGAAACTCAAATCCAAACAAACAGACAGACAAACAAACAAAGCGACATTTTAACACTAATGAGCAAAATTGTAATAAATTCAATTGCGCAGATATTGAGCCAGATCTGAGGTAATTGTCCAAAAGAAGGGCACACCTTATACAAACACAACCAGAAACACTAACAGACACACAAAAACTCATCAAATGTGGCAAATCAGCACAAATAAAAGGACGATCGACAGATCCTTCTGTGAAGCAGTGAAAGAAAAGAACATCGTATCTGTTTGTTAGAAACCACGACGAAAACCACAGCAAACAAGCAACATGCAACATATGCATTATAGACCATGCTTTGTTAAAGTTAGGGTGAGTACTGCGATCACTTACGATCATACATGCCGATCAACGAGGGAGTGATAATCGGATTTTTTATTTTAACGTAGTCAAATGAAATGCAAGGAAGATCAAAAATTTTTTCATCCTGTATTTCCCCATGCGGAAATGGTTACATTTTTAAATATTTTACACTAAACTTTACACAGAAAACTTTTTAAATGTACTACAGGGAATTTGTTTTCCATATAAAATGGTTAATTTTGATTTTTAGTTTACTGGAAAGTAATCCGCTTTTGCATTGTGAGGGTAATTTTAGATTTTATTTATTAAGCCTTACAAAATTCTTGAGATAATTACGAAGTTTGTAATTTTTGATACAGCCCAAAAACGTTTTCGTGGAATAGTTCAATGCAAAATACAAAAGACTTGGAAATCAATTTTATTATAAAACTGACCGACTTTGATAGAAGATTACATTACCTTAAATTAAATGGATTTAAGATTGCTTCAATCATAAATTATAATTACGATATTTCAAAACAAAAATGGAGTTTATTTTTTTATGGGTGTATAAATATGTTTAAATAAAGTTTGAATTAGTTGTGCCTGCCCAAGACTCGATGATTATAATAATAAAATACCTAGATTTAATTATATTATAATACTGCTTAAATTCCGCCACTAAGCTTGATTAAAATTCCAATTTAATGTGAAGCAACAGCCTCAGTCAGGCGGCAGCAGCCAAGAACTCAAGCTGCAAATTAATGCAAGTTTAGCAGGAATAACCCGAAGCTACGCAATAAACTGGAAATGTTAAATTATAAAAAGTGAACTTTCAAAGGGCGCTCAAATTAAGTTGTAAATTGTAAACGCTGCTCCCTTTTCTGAAGTGGTGTTAAATTAAAAGCCCACCATAAATTAGCGCCAAGGTGGTCCGTTGTCTGCCGCCACCCAGCAAGTGTGACATTTTCTTTAATTTCTCTTAAGTAACATTGCAAAAAATGTTAACAACGATTTTAATGAAATTAACTTTTGAACATCGAAAGGCATACAACGGACGGACATTGAGAGCACAAGAGAGCGTATTTTGACTGATTGCCGTTTAACACGCTCCGCTCACGTAACAGAACCACAAGTTTTTCGAAAAAAAGTCTCACTTGAAGATCTTTTATTGTTGTTTTCGGTGAAAAGTTGAACATTTGTTTAAGATTGTTAGAGAAATGTTTGTCTCTTAGAAATATATTTAAACGTTTTTAATTCTACTTTAGCTTTTCAACGCTTTGTTTTTCGAAAAATTAAAGCCTTTGAAATGTGATGCGAATTTGAAATAGTTTATAATAAAATATCAAATGTTAATATATCCTAAAAATAAGAAATATTCTGCAACGAACTTCGTTTCTTGTTGTTGTAAAATATTGTATGCGATTTTATTGAAGAAAACTAAAGACTTAGGCTACAAACTAGGCGAACGATATTTCCGGTTAAATTGTTTACATGCAGTGGATCATAAAATTAAATTAGTCTTTATATTAATCATTTCATAGTTTCATTAGTTTGCAATTTAATTAATAATTTAATACAAAAATAATTAAATGTTACTGCTATCAATTATTATAAAAAAGTTCCTCGGAAATTTGTCTTATTAAATTTTGGAAATATTTAAAACGGACTCGTTGTCGTTGTAATGCAGCGGCTGCGGTTGTCATCTTTAACTTTTTGACTTATTGACCGGACCTAAACACACACAAACACACAAAAATACATACTCGTGCATATATCGAAACAGTGGCACTGCACTGCACCCTTAAATCCTCCAACCGCCACTCGCTTGACGCAGTCGCGCGATACTTATCGCTTTGATGTTGTTTTGACTTACAAACAAATGAGGCCAATTTGTCAATTTTTGACTTCTCAACAGGCACACAAACAAACACACACACATATCGAGCAAATTCGGTTTGAAAATACCCAAAAGGTGTTTTACGCGCGCTGCATTCACTTCTTTCTTTCTTTCTTCATTTCGATTTTTTGCGTTTTTGAATTTTTGACCCAAAACCACCGAAACCGGTGAAAAGCGTTGGAATTTTTAATGAAATTTTCATTTGACAGGCGTGGTTGGTTGTTTTCTTGGTTTCTTGGTTTGTTGTTTAGTGCCTGCCTGCCGTGTGTGCCTGCCGTGTGTGGGGAATTAATTCAAAAGCCTTTTTGGCTGTCATATTAAAAAAGGATATCGGTTGTTTGGGTATGTGCGTCCACATGCCCATAGGTGCCTACTGGTACTCAGACAGTGATTAAGCGAAAATTAAATGGCAGCGAGTGTGTGGCATGTTGACTAATGCGCGATTAAAGTGAAAGATTTCATCTTTCATGGATGAAATTTTGTTGATGTTGAATTTTTCAATTGAATTCGAGTTGAAAGATCCGCTTAAATATGTGATGTGGGATGTGAAATGGAAAAGGAGCTGAGTCCTGCTGAGTTGATGAATTCGTTTTGAAGTTTATAAATTGACAGTAACAAGCAACAACAAAAAAACAAAACATCATTGAAACAAATTTCAAAATTCATTGTAGAAATTATTGAACTGCTTTTATTTATTGCTAAGCTACTGGTTATCTGAAGTATCATCAATTTAATTTGTAAACAAGAATGGAATGTGTAATAATACATTTTGACATTTTGATAAAAATATAAAAATCAAAGTCTTCGTTATTATTAATTTAATTTTTTATTTACTTATTTACTTACTTACTTACTTATTAACTTACATACTTACATATATTTAGATCTTAAGTATCTTATAAATTAGGGTATTTGGCATTATATTTTAAATAGATTAAACCTTCTTATTATAAATAATAACAATTTAAATAAGCAAATAAATACGTAAAGAACACTTGAAAATAATTGAATAATTTAAAATTTAAATTCAGAAAAATTTAATTTAGTTGTTTAAGTTTTGTATTTGTTTTTCATCCAAATCAAGTTCAGAAACAACAAAGTGTTTTATTTGAAATATTAAGCCTGACTCGGTGCATTTCACACAACATTTCGAAGCAAAGAAGTCTTCAAATGTGGTTTTAAATTTGCTGCTTTTCAAATTTATCAAAAGCGATTTTAAAAGTTTCTCAACTTTGTTAACAATAAGTCAAATGTCAACAATGACAGCTACAAACCGCAAAATGCTAAATGCCATCAGCAACTTTTCAAATAAGGCAAAAGTTGGCTCAAAAATCGAGAATAAAAAAATTAAATTACCGCCACAAGCAACGCAAATCGCATGATTCAAGCGCTTGAGCAGCAGCAGCTCAGTGTCAGCAACAGGGGCCACAACGACAACAGCAACAACAACAACAATAAAAGCAGCAGCCTCAGTGAACGAAAAGAACGATATGCAAAAATATCAGCGCGCCTCATTAAGCAGCGTAACGAATGAGCCACGGCGCACAGACGCAAATGAAACTGATCGCCGTGTTGCCCCTTACACACTGCTGTACCCCTCCCCATTTCAACGCTTTGTGGATGCCACTTAAGCCATCGCTTTGCCGATTTGGGTGGCCTGGCCTGGCCCGTTCTGGTCTGGTCTGGCTTGGCTTGGCGTGAATTTGTTAACTTTTACTTAAGCGCTTTTGACACACGCTTAAAAAGAACTGAAACGAAATGAATTGTCAGTTTGGTGAACAACAACTCCAACTACAACAGAAACAACAAAAACAATAACAATAACAACTACTATAGCAGAAGTGACAGCGAGATAAATGACAGTTTGGTTAGGATCTGAGTTCTCACTGTTGTTGTTGTAGTTTTTACTGTGATTGTTGTTACTTTTGGAAAGCTAATGCTAGCGATTGACAAGCGAGACAAGAAGTCAATGACCAACATACACGTTTTTTTTTTTGTTACGGGCAAGAAAGCCTTAACCCGCTTTTGAGATATATTGTGATCATGGTAAAAAAATTATGGATTAGTTTTAAAACGGGGCGGGGGCCTCTAAAATCGTCGATATAAGAAATGTAAAATGTCTTATGAAAGTATGCTTGTTCAGTACCAAAATTTTATCCCCCATTCCTTAGACAAGCCTTAAACTAGATGAGTCTTGATATTGGGTAAATTCAAAATAATAAACTTATATGGAAAAACATTACCTAAGGTGTCCTGGTAAACTGCAAGTCTCTTAAAAGCAAACCCAGTGAATAAGCACGATTTGCAAGTGCATAAAACTTTCGCAAACCTTATAACAATAAACCAAAGTTCTTATCTCTCAGGAATGGCAGGGGCAAAGGAAAGAATATAACAAAATTTAATGTGATTCCGTATTTATTGCAATTCGTACAATAAACCCCGCAGATACGAAAGTGACTGGACAGTATATGACTTGAAAAAGTCCGAGCAAACAAAAACAAAAGAAAAAACAGAAATATCCTAAATAAGGTTGAAGTTGAGTATGTAAATCCTAACGAGATAAGGCGATAGAGCAGCACAATGACAACCACAGATATTTACCACAACACCAACAATAAAAATACAAATAAACATAACAAGAAGTTTTTAAAATCAGAATGAGATTTTGTAGTTTTGAGTTGGGTGGGGCATAGATAGAATAAATGGAAGGTTGAAGGTGTAATTCCACTTCTCGGCGCACTCCCTAGAAGAATAACCAATACGTCCTTTTTGTTTTAAGCCATGGCTGCCAACCTTTATTATTACATTCAGAAAAAAAATTTTCAGGTAGATAAATTAGAAAATTTACACTTTCAATATAAGATTGAATCGTTCGTGTTGTGGTTTTGTTAAGGCAGGACCTTGAATAGACTAGTTCAAGAATCCGAAAAAATATATATTAAAAATATATCATTCAGCAAATCAATGGATTGAAGTTATTTTGATGCACATTGGCAGCCCTGTCTCCAACACGGATTGGCAATAAATGGCAAAGAAGCGTAAACTTTGCAAGTTTTTTGTTTTTCTTGGCGGTCAGTATGAGTTGCAAGTTTTGTGCCAACGTGGTCGAAATTATGCGATCTCAAATGTCCGCCCAGTTTGTCCCTTTTTCTGTTTCCACCACCAACAAGAACAAGAACAACAACAACTGACATTCGACCAATTTCGAAATGGTTTCGCATAATTTGCAAAAGTATGCTTAAAATTTCATATGTGAAAAGTTTTTTGTGCAGGACGAAGTCCTCCTGGAGGGAGATCCAAGATGCGGCAAAAGAAAAGGACATTTATGTTTGCTAAACTGCGTACGAAATCCATTTCAAAATTAGTTTTTCTTACTTTTGTTTGTTCTGTTAGATTTTTTTCAATTGTTGTTGGTCTTTTTTGGTTTTGTTTTTTGGTTTTTGTATTTGTGTGTCCTGAAACACATGTGGAAACTTTTTTGGAGTTGCAGAAAGAAAAAATGAAAAAGAGAAGAAAAAAATATTTTATGACAAATTTACCTGATTTGATTAAATTTTGCAAAGCATGCAGGATAACATCAGAATATAATATGACTCGCTTTGAGGTTGGAGCGTGTGGGCATTGAAATGCTTATGTTTTGATATTAAAACTGCCATCGAGGTAATTGGAAAAATAAATCGCCTCCACATCTGCTGCTGCTTCTGCTTCTGCTGCTGCTGCCAGAAGGAATTTAAAAATGAGATAGTAAATATGTATTAGATGGGTTTATTTTGTTGGGCAAGTAAAAAAATGTGTATTTCGAATTTACCGTAGTGTAACAGCAGTAATGAGCATAAATAAGAAGAAGAGAAAACCAAATAAAAATGGCTTCCTTTTACATACACACAAATTTGTTCAGCGTTTTCTTAATTGTGGACGATTTCGCCATTAATGAAATATGATTAGGAAAAATGGAATGATAATGAAATATATGCAAAATATATTATTTGTATTAAACGAGCAATATATTATACATATCTTATGTATTTATATTGTATATTTGTCCGAAGAAATGTGCAGTTTACCGTTATTGAGTATTTACTCGTAAATAAAATTGCGATAAGTCTCTTTGGAAATCATTCCACTTTTTGTTCACTTTACAGATTTTCCATGGGTATGGTCAAAATCTGGTTTTACCTATGACCAGTTAAAACGGTAAAAATACTATTTACATTCACTAATATATTCAAATATTTAGCATTTGTGATTGCTATGATTAAAGTAAATAAAAAATAAAAAATTTCTGTTTTAAAAATTCATCATGGCGATTCGCACATACATACATACATACATACATACATACATACATACATACATACATACATACATACATACATGTACAAGTAAAACAATAAATACACTTTAAGCTGTCATTAAAATGTCGAAGTAAATTACGAAGGCTGTCCATATCCAAGTCTGCCTTTAGACGACCTACCTACCATTCTTTAAAAAGATGAAAAAAAATTAAAATAACAAAGAAAAAAAAACAATGACAACAACTAAACTAAAGTGCAGAGTTGCCTAGTGCAACTGAAGTGCAAATTTACAGACCACCGCTAAAGCACACACACGAAAATACCAGGGAGCAAAGCATGCGACATTGCTGGCGCGCGAGGCAACGCCCTTGTAATAAATACGCGCCGACCACGGGGTAGACCGAAAGGAAGTTGCCAAGAAAACCAATCATTTCCAACTACGAACATTGCCATGGACGACGATGACGACAACGATAGTCGTCGGTGGCTACGATGGATGACGACAGAGAATGGGCAACGGTAATTAATCACAAGGTAGGTGCTTCCATGCCAATGCAACTTGAACAGTGGTCACATATGCAGTTGCAAATTGGCAGTTTGTGACGGCCAACAAAAGAATTTTACAGGATGACCGGCCATCTTGCGGCAACTAAACGTAAGTTTTCGTTTTATTGTTATTGTTGTTGTTGTCGACCAGGAAAAGTACAAGTGCAAATCTCCCAATAAACATTTGCGGGAGCGTCGCCACACAACAATGCTGATCACAGGAACAGTGACGAAAGAAACTTACACCGGAGGAAAGATTGAACTTTTTGTCAAGCCACTTCATGTGCCTCGAATGACTCCAAATGCATATGTCCAAACACACTTAACATAGAAATAAATATTTCTTCAGGAGAAGGCATGGTTGGTTTCAATACAAAGTACATAAAACAGTACTTTAAAGCGCTACATTAAAAAAAAATTAAAAATTATGGTCATGTGTGGGAGCAGAAGTTACAAATAGATGACCAGAAAATATTGAAATATTCTGTGAAGGTACGTTGTGACCAAACCAAGCATTACCAAAAAGGGAAGCGGTTTTAAAACAATCATAGCCCAACCAATGCTGGGTACAATATTTCAGTAATTCATTTATCAATTGAAACAATTAACACAAATTTATTTCCCAATTGGGAGCCCAAGCTGGACTTCAAAATTATAAGTTAGCTGAGTAAGAATATATCTTTCGATGTGATCCGTCCAATAATTTCATTTTGTATACAAAGATTAGAAACTATTGCAGCTCTTCTCGCCACTGTATGTATGCTTATGTTGGTGTGTGTTTGTGTGTGCAACTGCACCACTGACATGCGACACGCGATGATTCGCCGCAGCGATGGCGTTTGTGCAGCCATCACAATTTGCGTGTTCTCCTCTAGGCTCTTTTTTCTTCCATTGTAATCTAAGGTGGATTTTCCGACGAAGTGGACAGAAATTACATACAGCTATGAAAATGCAACAAAAGATGCAATCAGAAGGTAGGAAAAACAGCAAAAATAGCTCAACGCAGTCCGCGGCTGTGGTAATTGCTGCTGCACATGCAACTTGGCGGTTCCTGTTGTTTTTAGACCGCTGATATGACTTTCCCTGCTTTTTTATCCGGGCATTTGATTTCTTTCGTTGATAATTATTATAATTTCTTGTTTTGGGCGTTGATGATCGTCGTTGGTGGACATTTTTATTATTTGCGCGCGCTGACAGTTTGGCATACACCCGCGAAGTGGACTTTAGAGTAGACCTTAATTTACAAAGACTACAAAGCACATCGTTATATTGTGACAGTGAGGAATAACAATAAAATTCCAGTTTAAGGATTTGTTTATGTTCTGTATTAGAATTTTCGTTATCTTTTAGTGGACATTTTATGAAACTTTCAATTTTTAATGTTTACCGGAATATGAAATGACCAACTGGATCCACTCTAATGTCGATATACACCCGAGTATGTATACGAAAGTATGCATTGTACACTCGTGCACCCATGTAAGTGAACATTACATATAAGTACTTATACATACATACATACATACGAATTCCAGCGGGTGCTGCTAATTCAACGGAATGGCGCTCTAAACTTTGACAACTTTTCACGCAGAGCTCAGCGTGATTGTCTTTCTGTGTGAAACTATTATTTATTTATTTATTTATTTATAAATGTACTTTTTACTTTTTTACTTTACGAGTTGCAGTTGTGACGCGCCATTTTAATGTTCATATGCAGTCGAGCTGATGGCGTTATGTAATTCAGTCGCATGCTTCATAGGCTATAAAAACTGTCGGCGACTTTGGGTGGTAATTATTGTGAGAAGTGTTTGCATTTTGATAAATCTTGTTGCTTGTTTTTAGTGTTGTTGTTGCGGTTGTATGCATGCCATGCCATGCCACGACAAGGAGAGCAAATATTGTCGCTGCTGCAAAAGGTGTGGGAGGGGACTAATTGATAGGATGCAGATACGGCAATTATCGGAATCTAGTTTTAATGACAGTTTTTTGTTGTAGTGTGTTTGCAAAGCTGAACTGAAGTCGTAAATTAAAAGAGAAAACTAAATGAATCAATAATTTATGAATTTAATAATATTGAATTTATTCTGGCGAAAAAAACAAAAATAAATAAACAAACGCACTTGTACGAGTATGTGTGCCCTACACGGTGTTTTCTTGTTTCTAGGTTATGATGTCATAGTTGTCGTAATGGCAAAATATGATTCCATCACGAATCATTAAAATTCCTTATGGACGCGGTAAATCGACGCTTAGAAATGTCTTTATTACGCACGGCACTAAACGTCAGTCAAAGAGGTGCCTCCACTGCATTCGTAAAACCGTCCAGACTGCAGCAAAGACTATTTTAAACAACTATTGTACAGCTACATTTAAAAGCAATTAAAATCCTTTGATGAACTTTAGTCAAATGCCGCAACTGACCAAAATGACTTTTGGCAATTTCGCGGCTCCTTTGGGATTAACGGAACAAGCGTAGCGCGCCCGTGCTCATGTCCGTGCCAATGTCCGTGACCATTAGCTGCGAGCGTGCTAGTAAAGACGTCATACGCCTAGACGCGATGCGCTGTCAAACAACGGCAGCGAACTGTCAAATGACCGCGTGCAAATGTCTGCGACTTGACTTTCGCGGACGACGCGAATGTGTGGCAGCAGACTGAAGCGAGTGGCATCTGTTGCGTTAAGGAATTTCGCAGGCTAAATGATTTGCGTCCTAATGCCGGCAGCTATTAGCTGTCATTTACCGTGGCGGAACAGTCGCGGTAGCGACTAATCAAGTCAGACTGCATGCCTAGGCTGCCTGCCTCAATCGCGCGATTGTCTGCACAGTACTTTGCTGTATTGCAAAAAGCCTTCATATATCACATTTCCAATGTTAAAAATTGTTCTACTTTTAAGTTTAAATACTTTTGTGAACTTTCAAATGAAAATGAAGAACATTTTATTTTTTTTCTATATTCATTAATTTTGCTACAAAAATAAAAACATTAAAAATGTTAGTGGATTTTTTTTTAGTTTACAATTAAAAAAAAAATATAAAAACTTTTCTTTTACTCTTTGTTGATTTTTGCAGTACATCGAAGTATCGTGCTCCGTCCGTCTGGCTGTTTGTTTCTGTGGCAAGAAGATCATGTCGCTTCCTTAGCTGATTTTGACATTTACTGGCAGTGAATGTGATTGATGCTTCGTGCGCGCCGTTGTGCGGTAATGGCAAGCGGGAATGCCAGCTAAATTCTGTTCTGGCTTTCTGTGACATTTTTATGGCGCTAATGTAAATGTCTCAATTTTATCTGTTTTCATATATTTTTTTTGTTCTGAATAATGGGCATTGAAATACATTTACTCACTCCTTCAGCGGTTTTCTTCGTTCCAATTACCTATTTCATTAAATATCAAATTACTTTTAAAATGTGTTCAGTTTTGTGCTCTGATTGCAGTCAGTCCTGCTATGGAAACCCCTTTCGAAAAGGCAACTTGCCACACACACACGCACAGCACATTTACCACATATGACACCCTTTTGCCAAAAATTGCCACTTACGTGGCTGTCGCAGCTCAAATTGCTTTTTTAGACTATCATAATCGCACAAAGAGGAGAATTCTTGATAGGCGTGGAATCCTTTTTAACCGTGGCAACATTTGCGCAGGCATTGAGGCATCCAACGAGCCAAAGGCGCAGTGCAAGTGGCTACATTTTACACAATGGAAGTTAGTAAAAATCGCAAAATCGCTTGGCAACATTTATGAAGTTCGCAAGCGAATGTGGCGCGCGGCTGTTGCCAATTGGAAAATGGTTTCAACACAAAACGACAAAGTCTAGAAAATGTGTTCTTAAAAAAAAACTCAAACATGTGATGCGCCTAAATGTCTCACAACCAAAATTGTCCATCAATTAGGCGGGGCATACTATAAAAAAAATTGAAATGCGTAAATTGCGTAGTTTGAAAAACAAAAAAATAAATGATACTGTCAACTCGTAAATTGACTACACAGCAGATAAGCATCTGCTTTTTTTTTAGTATACTTCTAGGCGCCTCACATATATACAAATGAATCGTTTGTGCGAGAAAATGGACAACACACGCATTTCAGTTACAGTCCATCAGTTTCCGAATCGCTTGATTGGTTTTTGATTCGCACAGAAAAGCTATTTTTTTAAGGAGGCATTTTTTGTAGCACTAGAAACTATTAAGGCGCCTAGAAATATGCTGGAATTTAGTAAATAGCAAATAGTTTAAAAGCCGATTCATTTCCACATGGACAACTCTTTAATGGAGCTTCATCATTGCAGTTTTAATACTATTTTTAGCATTAAGTTAAACATCTGGAGGCATATAACAAAGAATTTTCAATCTTAAAGAAGCCACATCAAAAAAGTCATAAACGAACCCGAAGTAACTTGAAAATAATTTCGTTTTTTTTTTACTCCTTCAAAAGTAAAAATTTAACGTGAGCGTGCCGCCAAACCAAATCAAAGAAGAAGATTTTCGCTCCTATAAAGCAAAAGACTTAATACCATCGCATTACCAAAACAAACCAATCCATAAAACTTATCCTAGGCGGCAGACATCAAAAAGCAGATCCAAGTTTCTGAGGTGATAAACGTCATTTTTATGATGAGCCTCGCGGAACTATTCATTTCACTTAAAGTACAGAACTCCACTGATCCACTATTCCACACAAAATGCTGCAGTCAATTTCGAGATATGATTATAATTGCGAGTCGAAACAGAACGATATACATACAAACATAATTCCATAGCGATTAAACACAGCTGTCGGTTGATTACACGTTGTGCGGGGAGGGCGTGGAAAGCGAACTTTAAGTTTGTGGCAGGGATCTTGCCAATGTGATTGGATGCGATGAGAGATATGTCCCTATGCAATAGTTGGCGCATAGTCAATTAAGTTTTATTTGTGCACGCTCGAGATCCTTCAAAATGTTGTACTCGACTGCGAACGAAATGGCGTTTGCTCAAGAAATCTGTTGGCAATATACGAGTACATTTGTTTTAGAGTTAAATATTCTTCTGTCATTATAGAAGAACAAATTTTTAGTAGACCATTCCCCAGGCGCGTGCATTGATGATCAGCACCGAATTTTGAGCCCCCTTATACAACTTCGGGAGTAATTCGAAATAATTTTTTAATTACTTACAATTATTGTGTCCACAAATATTTCCGGAGTAAAATCGCGGTAAATGTGTACATCGAGATATTCAACAACAATAATAATATAATACATAGTAATCTGCTGTTAAATTAATGTTGTTTAGAATAAAATCAATGTTTAGCTTAATGTTGCAGTTAAATACTTTGGTTCGTAAATTTATTTAAAACTTTAAAAAGAATTACAAAAAACTTATGATAAATTTTGTAGAAAACATGCAGATTATACACACACTTTGTTATGTAAATGTCCAACAACAAAAAACCCAATGAGCATTGTAAATTGAAAAGAATCACTGAACAACCGTATAGGACCACACAATCTAGCCAACATCAATGGACCCACATGCGAGCACCCACAATTGCGTTGCGATAAAGATCTTTCAGACACAAAGCTAAGTCAACGCTTATTAAATATTAATAAATTGTCGGCTATAAAAATCATTTCATATTTAGTATACTACAATAAAAGAAAAAAAAACAAAAACAACTCCCAAATGTCTAGCGAAACGAACACAATGTCCTACGTTCATAATATTCCATAAAACCAAACAAAAGTTTCTTTTGTGTCGAAGTTATCAACAGCGCGGAGGAAGAATACATTCAATCTTTTATGACGCGCAACACACAAAATGTGAATAACAAATAAAAAGATTGCTCATTTTTCCAAATAAAAGAAAAGAAATAGAAACAGGTTCAAAATTGTCACCTTACCGAATATAGAAAACAGAATTTCTGTCAAATACACACCTTTCCTAACCTCCGGACATTCCATTGTCCAGCGATCAACGATCACTAAAAATCAAATGATTAATGCGATTTGTTTGGAAATCCTTGTAATTTACCAAAGGACATACATAAATGCTCATCTGAAATTTTATAAAAGTTGCGAGTCAAAAAATGGTGTGTGGGTAAATTTTTCCAGCTTAATCAAAAGAATCAATGAAGATTAGCGTTAAAACAAGCAAAGAGCTCACAAAAGACTAGAACGTCGGAGGTACAATGATAGGCATTGTTTGAGCTGTCACAGCAATGCGACAACAATAGACGATTTGGAACCAGCAACCTGCAACCAGTTGACATTTGCCCTAGAGCACAAGTGACAATTCCTAGCTATATCGAAATGAATAAGAAGAAGCGATCTTATCTTAAACAAGATCACTGCGTGGACGCTGACTTGTCTCGTTGGTTGGGTTCGAAACTCAACGTACTCATCTCGTACAATAAAGTGTGGAAAATCTTTTGTTGGCAACAATTCTCTTTGGGTCCCAATAAAAGGCATCAAATGTTGATTGCACAGCGGGCGGGTTCATCTGATGCCAACACGATCACTTCTCGATCATTGTGAAAAGTAAAAAATGTTGCACCATGTATTGGAAAAATCGATTTAGCATGCCTTTCGATATGCTTCACTCTACAATAATCGTTATACATATATATTTATATGAGGGAATAACTGAATTTCAATACTGTAGAGAGATGGTCGCAATAAAACGTTAGATCGTCGTTATCAGTGATTATGATCATTGGAATGTGTCAATAATTCCAAATATGTTTTTCATAATTTGAGTTGCTAATGTAGCGTGGCAACGTCTGAGTTGATTATGGGCAAGCACTTTGCTGCGACCACTCTGCCATGCCCTCCTCAATGCCATGCCTGTGAGCCTTTGATGCGATGTTATCAGCTAAGCATGATCACTTTTTCGTCGCTAGAAGAGATCGTTTATGTTTGCTTCGCTTATACAAACTGTTGATGTCGTGATGCTGCACTTTCGGATTTAACACATTGTTTCTGGATATGTAAAGTCAGTCATGAAGTCGTAGAGTTCTCTCATCGTTGTTAATGGACTCGTTCAGGTCAGACAAGTCGTAGTCAATTTTAAAAATGCTGTTGATTTAAATCGGTGATAATCATTTATTTTTAAGAATAATATTCCATGCCATCAGACTATTGGTCTCCGACATTGAGAAACTATTGTTAATTAAGATTAAAATGTTTACTTACATAAACTTAATTCTTTTGGTTAACCTTTTAATTTGCAAAATAAAAAGCTTGCCATGCCGTATGAGTCTGATTACTCAATACAATTGCTTTTATTATTTTTTTCCGATATTTAATTTTGTGTACTTTTATATACATATTAAAATCGTCTCTAAAATTCGTAATAAAAGCTAAATCAAAGTTTGACACACACACACGCGCACACTAATCGCGCCAAAGTGATCGCATTATTAAAATCTTAAAAAAGGATCATCCTGTAGATAAAGAAAAAAAAATTAAACATGCGCACCTGCAAATTTCCACATGTGAAACAATTTTGCAGTGCGAGGCGAGCGAATTTTGTGGAGGCGTGTCGGGCGATCAGCATCAACCTCAGCCCATCATCATCATTATCAACGCATCTGTAGATCAAGCGACGAAGATCAACGCGCCAACACCGCCACCGCCGCCGCCAACCTACAATGCCGACAAAGTCTTTTCAACGCTTTCAAGTTGGCGCAATCAGCAGCGAAGGCGTTTACAAAAATTTCAAAAATAACAAATGCGCATGTGAAGCCAGTGAGTCGCTCAGCCAGCGCTGGCTGATCTCAGCGATCCCGATTCGATTAATTTTCGCATTAAGAGTTCGCACAAGAAACCCTTTTCGCTGCGCATGCGCATCCACATGCGATCCTTCGTTCGTTTGTTCGTTTGGTTTCTCGCAAGTGATCAAAACAACTCCGCCTCATGTGGCATGAGCGAAGGCAAGGAGTCTGTCGTTGCGGATCAGCGCTGCAATTCGTTGTGCGAGGAAGCGTTTGCATTGCTCTGTGGCGAATTTGCTGGCAGTTGTTGGAGATTTTTGTGGGCGCGGTAATGAAATCAAATTAAGCAAGTGTGTGTTGCAGCCTACAAAGTTGAGAATTCGCTTCGTTCGTTCGTTCGATCGTTCGTTCGTTCGTTCGTTCGTTTGGTCATTGCGAATGTGTGGCAAGTTCGGCATAGATAATCCATGTAAGACTGGTTTTGGGAAGCCACTTTTAAAAATTGTACGTAAAGAGCTCAAATTATTGTGATCCCAACCAGCCTAGTTCGCATAGGTTGGTTGGGTTTTACGGTAGAAGAGATAAGAGCATTTGTGGGAGATGAAAGCTGGAAGACTACGAGTAGGTGCTGTCAAGGTATGTACATGGCATTGGGCCAATATAATTGATTTTTAAGCGATACTTTTGATACTTTGTTTTGGCGATCTTGCTCTTCTTTCGCAGCTCATTGGTGCCATTGCACAAAAATTCAAGGCTAGACTTTGGAAAAGTTGTTGACTGTTGTTCGTGTGCCATGAATTCCTCCTGGCATGGCATGGTGTAGCGTGTGTCCTTGTTGCTTTCGAAGACACCTGCACACAATGGGCATGACAAATAGACCAATGTCATCGGAATGAGCTACACAAAAAGCCATTCGGAAAATGATGAAATGCAACAAAATGAAATGTCGACACAAAATGGCGCTGCAATCTCAAGGATAAAATGTTTGAATAAATATACATTTGTGAGCTATAATAATTGTCTACACAATTTGATTATAAATTAACTTATTTTTAAGTTAAGAATACTCATCCGGAAATAATTTACTTATTTAACCAACAGCGTTTAAAAAAAGAAGCAAACTAATGTCCGCAGCTTGTGCGTTTTTTGGCATTTTTATCTGTCAGCTAAAAATCGACTTTGGGAAAAAATAACATTTCAGAAATGTGAAAAACAAAGCAATTTGCTACGCAAAATTCCACTAGCAACATATGCTGCTGCTGATGTTTTTGCTTTGGCTCTTGGTGTTGGTGTTGTTGTTGTCGCTGACTGCACTATTGCCGCAGCAGCATGGCAATAAAATTGATATATCCTTGTTGTTTTGCGGTAAAAGGATAGAACGGCGCACGCTTATTGCCAATTTAGAACACGTATGTAAGTTGTTTTTATGTTCTGTTCTGTTCTGTTTTGTTCTGTTTTGTTCTCGATTTGCCGCTTTGGCTTACTTTGGCAAAACAACCAGAAATAACAAAAACAACTACAATGAGAAATAAAATAAAATTTAATAGCGTGCTGGAGCGCATCTTTGCCGCACCACAAAAAATATTTAATCCTGTCAAGGCATAAACAAAACAAAAATCCTTTTTCGGAAATTGACAAAATACGCACCGCGGGTGCTCCTTCGTGGCCGCTCGGCGGTAAAACTATTTTCGTTGCGTGCAAGTGTGGGTAATTTTAAAGTCCGTCTGTCTGAATGTGTGTTTGTATACATACATGCATACATATGTGTGCGGTTAGACATCAAAGCCTATTTGAAACAAATGTTACCGCTTCGGCGGCAAGTGCGAAAACTACTTTCGCTGTTGAAGTGTTTTGTTTGTGTCCTTCTTTGAGGCACATGTCGCCGCGTAATTGCTTTTACTTAGAGAAGGTTTTGCCAACTCGCATATATATAAAAATAAATTTTAGTTATTTTTTTAATCGACTTTAATTAAAATATTTAATAATTATTGAAAGAAATGGATTTGGGATAATTTAAAGTTAACTGAGACTGTAAAAATCAATTCCCTTATAAAAAAACAGTTCTTTTAAATGAAATATTAACGGAAACCTCACAAAACACAGACAAGAGAAAAAAACGCCTTCATTAAAATATCCTGTCAAGCGCGAAGTACAAAAAATTACAAAAACAAAAATATACCCACCGCATAGCACAGACAAACAGACAGACAGACAGCCAGCCAGCCAAAAAAAAACATGGTGGAATATGTAAATTAGGAAACAAATCATTGAAAAATTGTCACCGCTGCACAAACACAATGACAAAAGCAAACAAACGAAATTACGAAAGGACACCCCGATCCACAGCCACCATCCACCAGCAGCAGCAGCAGCCATCGCCAAAAGAACGATAGGTGACCGACGAGGAGAGAGGGGAGAGTGACATGCAAATGAAACCGCAAATATAAATTACGCGGGTTTCATAAGGGACCCGCAAACCGCTTGCGCACAGTACTCCGTGCTTCCAACTTAAAAATTTATAATATCGATCGTGTCTGGAAATTTGTCATGTTCAGGTTAATACAGAAATACGAAACTTCTTTTAAGCTATCCTAAGTATGAATGAATTTGGGCATTGCTGATTTGTTATTTTGAAAGAGGAAACCTTTTCAAACGCATTTTCTAAACAAACTCATTTTCGAAAAATATTTGAATGCATTTAAAAAAATTAATTCTTAATCTCGTTTAACATTTTGCATCAAGAGAAATGAACTTATTGCATTTATTTCTTAAAACAGATTACTAAGAATATTTTTATTTTTAATCATAGTTTAAAGTACTGTGCGATTGTAGTTTTTGTCTTAATAGATATGCATACACTTACACCCAAGCATGAAAAGCATACAAGCTTATGGAGTGACACATCAACGCATCCTCCAGCGGCGGGCAACCGCGGACGGACGCAGCTGACAACTCGCAACGAAAAAGAAAAACGTAAATAAAAGATGGCAGTTCAATTCCACTTCCTCCTGTTTATAATTTGTTTCCTTTCACACGCAATCGAAACAGACATACACACACACACACACACGCGCGCATTCTCCCATACTGTCGTGCATTTGCATACTCACACAGGGTAGCGGCTCTTACGGTGTCATCCATTTGGAGCACGGTTTTTTTTTCAATTAAAAAAAAAAACAACAAACCAAAGTGAAACAAAAATATAACAAAAAAGAAACCATAAAAGAAAAGTGCGTAACTTTAGTTTAATTGCATGTGGGAAATTGGAAAATTGGAAAATTATTTATGCGCGTCGCTGGGCCAAAAGTAAATAAAAGTTGTGAGTTGTGAGTTGTTGTCGTTGCCATTGTTCTTGTTCTGATTGTTGTCGTTGTTGCTGACAATAAATTTGTAATGTCACATTGACAGTTTATGTGTGGCGGTTGCGGCAAATGAGGCAACATGCGTCCTCTACACATTTCGTTTATTTGTGAATATTTTTTGGTATTTTTTGTAAATTAATGCAGCGCCGTTGGTAATGTCGAGTTGTTGTTGTTGGTGTTTTTATTTACCTAATTACTTGTTCTTATTGATTTTAGTTAGTAGATTTCTCAATGTCTGCACAAAACTCAAAACATTTTTAGAAACATTTTAAGTTTTGAGAAAAAAGATCTACAACAAATGAATCTATAAAAATTAATTAAAAATGAGGTGCACGAAACCTAAAACTGTGAAATTAATTGAGTATACAACAGTCGAAGTTCCCCTGCATCAAATAAATTCTGTCCACGACCCTGGCGACGCTGAGTTCCACCGCAGCTTAAAAAGTTCGTGCCAACATAAATTCAGGATGTCCTGTCTTTAGATTTCTCAGTTAAATGTCACACTCAATAGCTGAGGAACGAGGTGGAATCGAAATGAAACAAAGTACTCAAACATGTTGAGGCACGTCTCACTCAACTTTATCACTGATGGCAGTGAGCAGTGAGCAGTGCACACACATATGCATACACATACACACTCTTACGCTATGGCTAAATCACACCCCACAATAGCTTATCCACAGAAATGCTCAACTGTCAACAACAAAACAAAATGACGAATTTATGAACTGAGCCAATTGCTGCCGACGCCTGCGAGAAAGAGAAGGTCTGACAAGCGTCCAAGAGACGACATTTTTAAATTCCAATTCGAATTGGAATAGGAAATGCGAGCGCAAAAATTACTCAAAGCGAGTGACTTACAGACTGTTATAGTATTGTCTCGCTCGCTCTTAAACAAATCCAAGGCGTTTCACTGCCTTTCCAAGTGAGTGTAAAGTGTAAAGGAATTTACACACAAACACACATGCATGCAAACATACGTTCTCGTTCGTATATACAATACGATGCGACCGCAAATTGTATTGGAATTTTCGTTGTTTAGCGTAAGTGCGCTCATAGAAGTAAGTGTACCTGTCTCTTTTCGCTGTTCTCCTTTCGCTCACGCAAGTAATTGATAAACGCGCCGCAGTCTTTTGCGGTTAACCGATTTTAATTCCAATTGCTTTGCACTCAGCTGTCATTTGACAATAGCGCCCGAACTTCAATAAACTTTTCCAAGCGCTCTTTGTATCATCGACATTTTCGTGCTCACATGTGGCGGCGCGTGCTCTTTCGCGCGCATCTTACGTCGCTTACGTTTTCGCATGGCATGAGCACGAGCACGAGCATGAGCGCTTCTCGAGCAAAAGTCGAGCAATGAAAACTTCAGTCTTATGTGATTCTGTACGTGCATTAAGTGCGAAAAAAGAAACGCGCGCGCGACCAAAATTTCAGTGCCTTACTAAGCGAACGCTATAGGCTTACGTTAGATGTAAGCGCGTTAAACGCTCTTCATCTTAGTAATAAGTACGCTTGCTATTTGTTTACTTTGTCTTGTTCAACATTTTGGCATTTCACTTGCGTCACTGGCGTCGCGGCGCCACTTACGTTTCTAACGTCACTTACCTCGCAAGAAGTGTTGATGTAACCAGAAAACAACAAACAATTTCTCTTAACGCTTCCATCGATCAGCTGCGTTTCAGTGCTGCGCTCCCTGCGCACAACGCTACTAGATCCCTCGCCCGCCTGCCGTCTGACATTTAGTACTCAGAAGCGACAAGTTCGCGAATTCGAGTGTTGAGCTGGGCGCCACCTGACATTCTGTTCACTGCCGCCGTTTGGCATCTTCATTCAATGGTCAGCGTGACAATGGAGCGGTTGTCGTGTTAACGGATTGTGTTGTCAGTTGTTATATTTCGGGGAGACTCGAATCGGAACATTGAAAACGTTCAACAACAATTTTCCACGTAAAATTTTAGAAAGTGCAAAAATTCAAAATTATAAAAATGTGGGTTTGAAAAAAAAACAACAACAGAAAATTATGATAAAAAATAAAATTGAGATATTCGTAAGCAAGGAAATAAATACAAAAGTGGTTGAAAAATTTCGAATCGTAAAAATATTTTTTGTAACTTATTGAAAGAAAATAAATAAATCAAAAAAAAAAATTCAAATTGTAAAATGCTTTTGAGCAGTACGCCCCAACATCAGCAGTCGTCAACATCGCCACAACAGCAGCAGCAAATTTACAACGGTACCTTAAGCCACATTCCCGCTCAGACTCAGACGCATGCTGTTGTAGCAACAACAACAACAAAAACAACAGCAGCAGTAGCAGTAGCAGCCACAACGAACTTGCTAATACCAGTAACCAATATCCTTCACATCAACAACAACAACAGCAGCAACTACAACAATAAAACTATCCACAACAGCAGCAGTTCCTGTGTCGGCGCCACGGATTTCTCAATAGCTGCGATAATGGCGCGAGGCGGAAATGCCTCGAGCCGCGAACCATCCGAAAGGAGTCTGAGTGAGTAACGAGATGTACTTATCGTCCACGCAGTCAGTCAGTCAGTCTGTCAGTCTGTCAATCACACAAACAAACAAACATCCATACACTCACAAACACACACACACACGTACACACACATACAAAAGTCTTTGAAGAATATTTTGACTACGAGTCCATAATTCGGATTTTTGAAAAGGTTCAAACAAAATTTAGTTTTAAAGTTTATTTGCAAATCTAAATTTTGAATTCGCTTTTCCTTTTGTTCTGTAAAATGAAAACTGTTCATGAAGATCAAGAACAACAACAACAACATTTGTTTTTATATTCATCAAATCGTATAAGTAAAATTAAATTAAGTATTAAAAATTACATCTTCAAATTCGAAATTATGAATTTGACACTCGCTTTTGGTTCAATTAAAAAACAAAGAAATTTAAATTTTCCTTAAAATAATTTCTTGGATTTTTTTTTATAAAAAATGTTTTTCAATCAGAACAACTTTTTTATATATCTTGCATACACTCGGAGAAAAATCGCAATCTTAATTAAGAACGATCGGTCCGGATCTTTGATTGATTGGTTACGATTTAAAATTAAAAAATCTTAAAATAATCAGAAAAATCTTAAATTGAAACTAAAATTATTGATTTAAGAATTTTTAATCTTATTTTATGATCAAAGCTTAATGAAAGAAGAATGTTAAGTATTAAATTAAAATCGTTACGATCTAAAATTAAAAACGTTAAATCCTGAAATTAGATTTATATTTTTATTTCAAGATTCGTATTTAGAAGAAGTTTAAAAAACGAAATTTGGAAAACGCGAAATACGTCAACGGAACCGCTTGATTCAAGGCTGCTTTTCTTGAATGATTTTCTTTGAGTGTAAGCAATAAACAAAATTTTTATTGAACAGAGTTTTTCACATACGCAATTATATGCGATCTAAAGCCATTCTAATTAGTTTTTTTTGATAATTCTTAATTCACTGTAAGTCACTTCTGTCCCAATCACACCAATTTTATTGATACCTCTTCATCTTTAAGATGACTCAAATCAATAAAGAGGCGGCGTGACATTGGGACAACAATTGGACCACGCGAAATCAGACCAAAGTCTGTTTGGAAGGTGTAAAAACTCCTTGAGGGCTAGTCATACGTTTTACTCAAAGCCCAATTATGACACTAGAATCTCTTGTACCTTCCATGTGAAGGATAGAGTAGACCTTGTCGAGCCTTTGAGAATCTAAGCTGCTGTTAGAAAAGTCTGCTGAAAATATTTAAGATGGAGTCGGGTGAAAACCGGACATTCGCATTAGATATGCATCTAGATACTCATGAATACATTTTTAGCAAGAAAGTTTTAAAAAGTTTTCCAAAATACATTTCACTGGTTTACTTCGAATTTGAACGTTTTTAAAGCAATACACCAATACTTATAGAAGCCACGTCTGTAGTGCAAATACGATCAATCAAATTTTCACAGTGTGGGTATGGTAAAACATTACTGGACCACTGAACCCCGATTATACCAAGTCGTTTGTTTATCTAGAATAACTTATGTTTAACATTTTGTGTGGTCGAAATCTCATCGTTCATACGACTTGTACGGTTTCCTCGAAATCATGACGATTTATTTCCGTGCAACAATGTTGAAGTGTGAAAAACATTTCATTAAATTTTATTTCGTTTTTAATTTATTATTGCTAATGGGAACAAAACGTGTTGTTCCACTTCGCTGATCTAAAACAATACAAAGACATTTAAAAAAAAAAAATATTATGGAAAAAAAGTCCATCATTAATGTTATTTGTTGTGTTTTTCATTAATTTCCATCTAAAGACAGTTTTATAATTCAACGTACCAACTTCACATATAATTTATTTTGAGTTATGTCGTTTCCGCGAAACACAACAATTTTTAGTAAAATATTGATTGATAAAAGTATTTTTTTAATTATAATGAAAATCTTTTTATAAGACCAAAAACAGTTTCTTGTGTATTTTGAGTTGTGCCACTTTTGAAGAGGATGTGCGATGTAGGAATTTAATTGAATTAAGATATGAAAACACAAATATTCACAGCCTCCCGAAACTTGCAAGAAGTGTTTTAAGTGAATCAATTGAATTAAATTAAATTAACAGTTAATATGAATTTGCAATTGTAACATTTTTGTTTAAACAAATTAACTTTAAGCCGCTTGTCACATAAATATTAAAATCGTAAATGTCAATTTCCTATTTCTATCAATTTAAATGATTCCCGTCAGTTTAAAAGAATCACAATTTAAAAAGTATTCTTCAAGTTTTAAAATGAATTCAATAAGGAGCTAATGGATTTGTCCAGTTTTGCATATGACTATTCAATCTATGTTTAAAATTGTTTAAATTATATCTCAATGTAAATGCAAAATGGATAAAGCCGCTTTTGATGACTTGATAATTGCAACAGATGCACATTAAAACCGTCGAAGTATTTATTAGTTACAACTGCGTGCTTCCATGGTTGCGGCGGACGCGTATCCAATTAAATCCAAACGACAACAACGACAACAAAAAACTCCCAAACGCACACAAGTGTCATTTACGAATGAAATTTGCATAAACTGATTTTAAAACAAATAATTGAATTTGATATCTGCGAAATACATCTGTGCAAACTGTCGCCTAGTTTGCATGTATCTAGATACAACTGGCTGCATCGAACAGCAGCCGCTTAATTGGGCGTGTGTGAAATTGCGCATCATTAGCGAATGCACTTGGCTGCTTGTCGCGATTGCGAATTACGAATTGTTGTTGCTGTTGTTATTGTTATTGTTATTGTTAGAGGGAAAATGCAAATTTGATGGGCGGTATACAAAACTTTGATGGCGAAAAATGCAATTCAAAATGAAATTTCTTTCAGATTTTTAAAATTGATCCACTCCAACTTTGTATACAATAATTTGTTTTTTGTGTGTTCATCTAAAGTGGAGGTTCAATTCATTATCTTTTTTGCTATTTTGGTATTTTGAAAGAAAAAGGAGAAACAATTAATAAAATCTAGCTTAGTTTTGAAAACGCTTTGACAGTGGCGACGGGTCGTAAAGCCAAACTTTGAATTCTTTTAAATAGACAAACGAGTTATTAAATAAAACTTCACATTTTATTATTATTAAACTATGTTTTTTTTTGGTTTTTGTTTTGTCATGCACAGGTCCACTTTCGGTGGAACGGTATCCCGAGGTCGATGACGACGTGGACGTTGATGTGGTGGACTGCAGCGATTCTGAAGCACCAACATCGCGTTCAGTGCGCTCTCATCACAAGCTGCACAATCATCACTCGCATCATCCCCACCACTCCCATCATCACCAACACAAGCAGCGTAACTCACACCATAACAACAACAGCAATCACAACGGCAACTGCGGGCACAACACTAGCGCCAGCAGCACCAATAGCAGCAGTCGCGGACGAGCTTCACCCCAGAGTCCTGCCCAGTCCACCGAGGATGATCGCCTCTCCCCAGAGGAGCCAGCGCAGGTAAAACGCAAAGTCAGCTCACAGCTCTTGGAGTAATATTGACGTCGAACTCATAATTTATCCGCTTAATTGCAGCCCACGCCCAAAATTGTCGGCTCGTGCAATTGTGATGAACTCCTGCCGCTACAGTGTCATCTCGAGACGAAGGAACTTTGGGATAAGTTCCACGATTTGGGCACAGAAATGATTATCACCAAAACAGGAAGGTAAGAACAATTCAAAATATTTAATTTTATTAACTAGATCTTAAATAGAATGCAAATATTTATTTAAAAAAACTTTAAATTCACGAATTCCAAACAAAAATATTTACGGTTCATATTTTGGAATATAAAAATATTGTTTTAATGCGTAAAAAGTGTCTTCCAATCGTTACGTCTCCCCCGACTGTTTTGAACCTACCACATTGAGAGCAAAGTACCTGGATAAACAAATTAAAAACAATTGTCAATAATCAAACGATATATTCCGAAAATCCGTTTAATTTTACATTAGATCATGTATAGAGACCGGGAAAATGTAAATATGAACACTTATCTGAACCGGGTATTCACCATTCCACCTTCGAGTCTATGCTGGAACCAATTGTTGGAAGTCGTCGTCCAGTAATATATTTAATATTACAATTTCTTTAAATTAACTCGTTAATCAGCAACATTAGGATTTTAAATATAGCAACATGTTGCCGAAACATACACTTGAGTGCATTTTATATGCATCAATGAAATTTGCACTTAATCCCGTCTAATTAACAACAACAATAACAACAACAACATTTCGTTCGTTGTGCAGAAAAAGAAATTGTAGCGCAAAAAAATAAACGAGCTGCTGACATAGATTGGTATCTCGCGTGGTGCATGAGGCATGTTGCTGTTACACATTTGACAAACGCGCCTACTAACGATATTCCCGCCAACAGGCTCGATACTTCAGTCGGTGTCCTTTCCATAATTACAGAGCCAGGACACTTGTTCTAGAAGAGAACAAAAAAAAAAAACTGGACATATTCGCAACGGACATGCGACTGCAATGTTGGCGCAGCAATCGGCAACTATTACAATGCAATTTATACACAATTCTTGTTGTTGTTGTTGCTGTTGCTAGTGTTATTGTTATTGTTATTACTGTTGCTGGTTTGTATTTCTGTATTTAATAAATTTATTCTTTGCAAGTCGCATAGAAACGGTGACACGTGAAAAAGGAGTAAATTTGTTAATGTGTCGTAAATGCGCGCAACACTGCGACACACAACAACAACTCCACTCCACTTCACTCCACCACTAGATCAACGAAAGGGTTAACTGCAAAAGTTAATAAAAAGAGAAAAACACTAATGTGCGATTTGCATGTTTCCGTCAAAGCGCATAAATAAATACAAACAAACAAACAAACAAACAAACAAAAAGAAATACAAAAACAACGACAACAACAACCGAACTCATGTAAGAAAATTTCATAAATTCTCACAAATTGGCGAGGGCGATGAAGTACGCGCGGGGGTACCGCCATGCTACGTTAAATAATAATTTTGAATTTTTTGATATCGAAACGACCCGCTGAGTTGCAAATGAAAAGCAGTTTAACCCGAGGTGGCAATGCCTTCAGCTGTGGCATGACTTCGACAACAAGTGTGTTTGCTGTGCTGTAGTTGTTGTTGCTGCCGCTGTTGCCGCTGCTGCCTTTGTTGCTAACAATAATCGACAGCAGCATTTTCAATTACCTTTTTACTGTAACAC
The DNA here is from genome assembly GCA_949127995.1 of Suillia variegata. Lineage (NCBI taxonomy): Eukaryota > Metazoa > Arthropoda > Insecta > Diptera > Heleomyzidae > Suillia > Suillia variegata. The sequence goes on along the minus strand of OX421844.1, from coordinate 576,113 downwards.
TTTCGACGTTCTTCTTTACTGCCTTGACACTTTGTTGCAATTATAATGTTGCCCACAACATGTTTTTTTTTTAATTGTTTTCATTTCATTGTACACATATCGATGATTACTTAAGTCTGTCTCTGCAACATGTTGCAGAAAAGTTAATGTTTATACAATATTTTATCAATTCTGTATCTAATCAACATCAACTTCCTGAATACACATTTTTCCCCTTCCCCCCTGCCCCCTTACCACTGCGGCAAGTCTTAGTCAAACAAAGGTGTGTGCTGTCCTCGGGTATAATTAAAAACGCTTCATATTTGTCTGTCACTTGCGTTGGGAATTTATGATGCCGCCAACACAAATGTTGCTGTCACCAAATGCAATGTAGCCATCGCTGCGGCTATTGCCACGAAGCAAGTGCGAGTAAAGGTGGTAATCTAGACGTGAGGCATCGCATGAGGCATACCACAATTAGCACGGCTGTTGCCGACATTTTACAAAAAAAAATACAAAAAAAAAAAAAAAACAGCGGCACTTATCGCTGAGTAAAAATCGCAAGCGAGCAACATTTACGGCTAATGAACAATGCGCGAGAATTAAGCAACATTGCTCGTGTATGCCAACAGAACAATCTAAACTCCAGGGTGTGAATGTGCTCTGCTCATTTTTACTGAAGCAACTTTAAAGACATTTTTTGGAATCGTCATCTGGATCATAATTATGAAATACAGACTTAAAGAACTCGACGTTGCCCGGGTTTTGTTTTATTCCGGCGGTGGGCGGTAAATTGATCTAAACACGATCATTTTTTTGAAGTAATCGACAGTAATCCACAAAATTAAGATACTAAGCTTTAGATTTTTGAAAATAGTCCCGTACTACTTTTCATTTCAAGTCAAATGAGAATTTGACAAGTAAAGGAGAAACGGACTTTTGTCAATTAAATTGGCCTTCAATTGTTTTCTGAATTCGTCCCTGTGCCCATTCGTAGAGTCGTTACTCATTGCGGGTGCATTTGGAAATGTCTGAAATGCTAAATTATCATGTTGAGTTATAAGCTTGAAATTTTCGAATAAAATTATTTGTATTTGTATTTGTTTTTGTTTTTATACAAATTAAAATGCATTTTTCGCGAGTGAGCTGCGCACAAACTAATAAAAATGGAAAATTTTCGTATCTAAATTCGTCTTCGGCGGCAGAGGCGGTAACAGTGGCGGTGAGCGATGGCGGCGGCGGGAAATTAATGTTAACACGTTAGCAATTCAGCAGTTGTTAATGTGACCATAAATGCAGGCCTCCAGTTCCAGCTACAGTCACATCCAGAAGCCAAGCAAATCAAAAGCAACAGCAACAACAGAAAAAGAAAAACCACCGCAACAACTCCTTCAATGTCCGAAGTGCTACTGCCACCCCACGCACGATACCATAAAAGCCCAAAGATGTTGAGGAGCTGGGGGAAATTTGAATAAATTTGTTTAGCAACACTGACTGAGGGACTAAAACACTAAAACACTAAAAACAAACCAAACCAAACGAAACGAATGCGAACGGAAACTCGTAAATCATATTTCGTCTTCGTCGCTTACGCTTTATGGGCGTAGTGTAGAGCGTTCTTCTAGCATAGCCCCCTCCAACCCGCAACGCCCGAAATTTGTTCATTTTCGACAAATTTGTAAAGTAGTAGAAAGCGCATTTCTTGGCCGAAAACGTTGTGGCGCGGAAAAGCGAAGGAAGTGTGGATTTTATGAGTTTGTTTATGGCAAAATTAGGCAAATTCGTTTTTCTCTCTTCGAAAATATCTGGAATGGTGTCTTTAACACGCAGTAAGACAAAAAATTTAATTAATGACAAGTTTCTTTTAACACACCGAAAAAATACAACTTTAGTCTTAACATGGTTTAGGGTTGCTACCGCACTGCGATGAACCTGATTAAAAAAATTTTGTTTTTTGGTGTTACCGCAAAAACTAATTGAGATATTGAGAAACCTTCTTTCAATTCATTAAAAATTCTATTCCAACCAATTAACGCTCAAGAATTGTTTTATCTGAGACAATTTGTATCATCTATGCTTGTCTATTACTTTTCTCGAAATATATGCCTGATAACTTCAATTCTACATGAGATTGCTTATCTGGAATTCTTACGAATCACATCATGTGGTTTTGTTTATCAGAGCAAAAATCAAATGTTGACAAACATTTTGCTACCTGTGCACCCGCAGTGGCCGCAATTAGCAGCGGGCTACTTATTTCTCTTCTTGTATTGGCAACTGCTGACAGCGTAACAAAATCTTTGACCACGTGATATTTTATCTCTTTTAACCACAAGCAAGTCTTGGTTTCTTTTAGTAACATTGAAAATGTTGCAGGTAACATTTGCCTATAAATCAAACGCTGTTGGGTCAGACAACTCGAATCACGTTCCTACGTATTCACATTTTGTTGATGAAGTTAAATAAAATTATAATAACATATTTTTTTTTTTGGTTTAGGGAGAATTGTTTATTTAAAATAATAATACAAGAAAAGATATATGAATATAAAAGTATATATTTTTTAAATAAACAGTTCAGAAACTCATACCAAAACAACACAATACGAACGGTCAGACAGACATAAAATGGTAAACGGAATTCTGAAGAAATTATAAACGACTTGCAATTAAATAAACAAAATATGCAAATTCCCCTTAAATTGATTTTTTCCTTTAAATACTTTTATTGGGTGAAACAAGTTAATACATTTAATAACTTGTAAGATTATTGTAGGTTTAAAAGTATTTATTATTTACTCGTATATATAAAAAAAGCAAATATACATTTTTTAAGTCTTCCGTTTGGTTCAACAAAATGTATTAATGTATTTGTGGCAAATACATTTATATGTTCGAAATTTGTTTTTGTATAATAAAATAATTCAAATTATTTAATATTTTTTGTCATGTGAAGTGAGTTCTGGTGATAATATCACTTTGATAAGAACATCGGTTATCGTTTTATTAGTGATATGATCACTTTTTGCCTTAGTTTGAAAACAGTTAAGCGTCTGCTTAACGACAGGCATATGCATGTTGTTGTTTCTATGTATATTTTTAATTGTGTGTGTGTGTTTGTGTGAAGGTGGTCAACGATTTTGTTAACGCGCTGTCTTTATTATCCTTAATGCGGTGTAGCTGGGCCCATGACCGCTTTTAACAAACATTTTTATGATCATTTTTTTTTCTTCCTTTTTTTCAACTTTGTTATTTGTCCGTCTGTTTGTCTGTCTGTCTGTCTGTCTGTTTATCGAAGCGTCGTTTTCTCCGTTTGTTATTTGTTAATTGTTAATTTGCAGAGGGATTAACTTGTTCCTTTGGTTCATTTAGTTTAGCGTGTCTCCGTATTTCGGTTGTTGTTTGTGTTGTTTTTGTAGTTTTTGTTGTTGTTGTTACAATGATAAATGTCTCTTTGTTGGTTCAGCTGCCGGCCGGCCTTATGAATTTTTCACAATAAAATATTAATTGAGTTGTTAAAATTAATAAATTTTCTTTCTGTCTGAATATGTTTTCATTTCATTTCTTTCATTTCATTTGGAATGTGTGTGCAGGGCGGTAAAAATTAAACCGAGGCCGCAATTCAGTGGAAGGAGAGGATGGATATGTTAATTTTAGACATTTCCGTGGTTGAAAGGTGTTAAAGCGGTTTCAGTTTCATGAACTACAAAATTGTAGTAAAAGTGTTGCCAGATGTTTAAAAAGTCTAACAATAAGTTGCCATTCGAATGAAATATATTGCGGAACATTTTCGGAAGCATCACAATTTTCATTGACATTTCAATCTCATACAAATGCTTCTATTCAAATTTGCACTTCGCAATGACTTCAGCCGCTTTTCAAGATAGTTTGGCATGTTGTCGTCTAATTAAAGGCAGCGATTACAGATAAGAGCTATGTAAGAAACATTTCTCACCCCTTAGAAAATACAACAACATGGAAGAAAAGTACACAGAGTAACACACACCCACGATTCATAGTTTAACGACACTTTCCCAAACTCAGGTAAAAACATATAAACCTGCTGGTCAAATTACTTACAACACTACGGGGCTATTTCGTTTGTTCAAATGTGTGGGTGTGGGTGTGGGTGGTGCGAATGATTATTTTGTTATGTTGATGTTGAAACCTCATTTACCTCATTTACATGCAATCTTAACGATTTATGATTTTACTTTTTTATGGACTACAAAACGCAAGCAAAATGGCAGCAGGTTGCCATTACGATTTGTTTTCGGTCAAACGGCCGGGGGAGTGAGGAGTGGGCTTGGATCATTAGTGTAATTTACACTTGCTGGCAATAAAACAATAACGTCAACAACAACCTTAACCAACCAAAAGCGAGTAGCTACATTTGAGCGCTGAGACGTGTCAAAGTGCGAAACGTTAAAACAAGTTTAATGCTTATCGAAGTACAAAAAAATACATATGTATATATAATATACGAGTATATGCTTAGGCTACCACATCGATTTTTTATTAATGCAATATACTTGTAATTTTTTCAGGCGTATGTTTCCTACGGTGCGCGTTAGTTTCTCGGGCCCATTGCGTCAAATTCAACCGCCCGATCGTTATGCTGTGCTGATAGATGTCGTTCCGATGGATTCGCGCCGCTATCGTTACGCTTATCATCGCTCCTCGTGGCTGGTGGCGGGCAAGGCTGATCCGCCACCTCCGGCGCGACTGTATTCGCATCCAGACAGTCCGATCAGCGTTGAAGCGTTACGTAAGCAGGTAGTCTCCTTTGAGAAAGTGAAGCTTACTAATAACGAAATGGACAAAAGTGGCCAGGTGAGTGTCGAACAAAAAAAAAAAAATAGTACTATTCCCAAAAAGCCATTCAAAATGTAGATCATCTAAAATCGGTTTTGTAGCTTTAAATTTCTTTAGAAGAAGAACAAAAAAAAATGTTTAAGAAAAGGTAACTTTTGTGGCTCTTCCTTGCTGCATGTAGCTCTTTTTTGCTCTGCACCTCGTTTCATTTTGACTATATTTTACAACTCACTCAAACACAACTCCACGCCACTTTGCAACATTAAAAATTCACTTGCTAAAACCATGAACGAAATCGTAAATTGGCGGGGGCGTTCACGTTAATAATTTAATACCCCACTGCGCCATTGTCTTGCCAGCGCTGCCATATGTATGTAAATGGCGCTGGCAGTAAAACGACAACACACATCATCCTAAAATGCTGGTAATTTGGCGACGCCATAAGCAAGGGTAGGATGCTGCACGGTGGCATGTTGAAATATTTTTCATTTGTCGCAGCATTTTCGGCAAATGGAATTCTTCGGCGCCTTTTTACGAGCGACTTCTATTTTTCATCTTGGAGAAGTTAAAAAAACAAAAACCTTTTGAGTTTTTTTGACAATTTTATATGATGGTGTAAATTTTTTTATTGTCTAAAATTTGTGTGTGTGTATGTGTGTGCCAGGCGAACGGATGTCTTGGAAGGCACATGAAGTCTCTCTCGCAAAGCTACGAAATAAAAATATGAAAATTTTATGATGCTTTCGCCCATTTTATTTACGTTTGTGTATTGTGCCCATTTACAGATTGTGCTCAACTCGATGCATCGTTATCAGCCACGCATTCATTTAGTGCGGCTCAGTCACGGTCAGAGCATTCCCACCACCCCCAAGGAGCTGCAGGAAATGGATCATAAAACTTTCGTATTTCCAGAGACGGTGTTCACAGCTGTTACGGCATATCAGAATCAATTGATTACGAAGCTGAAAATCGATTCGAATCCGTTTGCGAAAGGATTTCGTGATTCGTCGCGTCTGACTGATTTCGATAGGTACGTACCAGAGCGGCGTATGCTGTGCGGTTTTTTTTTATTTGAGTAGTTTTGTTTATTTTTATGACGATGTGTTGATTTATGACTTCATTTATGAGATTATGCAGTGGAGCAACTATTTGAAAGGTAGTGCGGTGGCAGGAAATTGCTTATCCATTGTGGCAGGTTTCTCACGTTCATGGAGAAATCAATTAAAAGATTTTGTAAATCTAATATGAGTAGCATATCTCTTCGTTACAATTTCTGACTAATAAACATTTTAGTACACAAAATCTGCAACGAATCTTGATCGGACTATTTTAGGTTTTAAGATTAACGAACTCATTTAAAACTGAGTTTATTTTCAATGTATGAGTTTTTTTTTTTTGATGGCGAATATTTGTTTTTGTACTACGAAATTGTGTGTTCATATCTCGGCCGCAAACAAATTTTATACTCCTTCCTTCCTCCATCTTCTTCTTGTACGGCATTCTTTGTCATTATCGACTTTCATTGACATGCGAATTCGAAAATGATTAATTGCATTCGACGCCTGTCAAAAAAGCTTCGTACCTCCAGGCCACAATCAAAAATGTGGCAACAACAACATCAGCAGCAGAAGCTAATCAACAGTAAACAAAATTTCACAAAAATGCTTGCTACAATTACGCACGACGCTTTGCTTGGAAAAAGCGGTCCAAAGTGCTAAAAAATCGCATGCCACAGAAATTTGCCAAATAAAAAAAATAAAATCGAAAAAAGAAGAAGATTTCGACCGTAGCTCAAAATTGAGAAATAATATTATAAAATTTTAACACGCACTCCAACGATTGCTCCGCTGCTGACATTTTCGTTAGCTGTCAAGCGGCGACAACAACGACCAGACAGACAGGCGGGCAACACAAGCAACTAACACGGCAATGAATGCAGGTGTCAGCGACGAGAAGTGCTCACTTAGGTGTAGGGTGCCTGCCGAACAACAAATTCGAAAAAGGATTCTGAACCCTTTTTCGACACTTCCATCCGAATGGAAAAGCAGCCTCAGCACCAGCGACACATACACCAATACAACAAAACAACAACAAGAAGAACAACAAGAACAACAGCAGCAGCAACATAAGTAGCAGCGGCAACTTACCACCTCTGGTGGCAACTTGCTGTAGTGGCGGCGGTTTAAGTTGCGCAAATTACAGGTCGGCGTTATTAACTTTGAAGCACATTCGTACATGGAAACACGAAAATAATAAGTCAATGGCTGTTGTTGTTGTTGTTAGAGCGCACAATTGGCAGCAGTAGTTGCCGTAATTATGATATTGATGTGAAGTCAATGAAACCGTAAACGAAGTTGAAAAAAGAAGAAATAAACAGAAAAAGGAAAAGAAAAAGAAATGCAGTACAAAGGAACGAACTGTTTATCTAAATGGGTTCGAGACATGCTGCAGCAACAAAACTTAATTGCAACATGTTTACTGACGTTGAATGTCGACTGCAACAAAAATAATAAATCTAATATCTCATATACTCGTTTATTCAATTATGTATAGTTTATTATGTATTTAGTTTTTTTTCCACTAGCGATTGTTTGCTAATATTTTTTTTTTCTATGCAGAGATCCCATGGACTCATTTCTGCTCGAACAACACCTCAGATCGCCGCTGCGGTTCTTTCCCGATCCGCTTATGCAGCAATTGTCGCCGCAAGATGCTGACGCCGCGTCGTTGGCTTTTCTCGAGAAGGCGCGTCAACATCTGCAGATGTTTGGACGCTCACCGTACACAGAAATGTTGCTGCCGCAGTTGTATCAACGTCCGCCGGCGCTCAGCGCCTTTAATATTGGCATGTGGCAGCAACAGTGGCCGCAATTGACAGCAGGCTTTCTCGCCAGTGCCAATCAGCAAGCAGCCGCAGCGGCGGCAGCGGCACAAGCACATGCCGCAGCAACTGCGGCAGCGAGTCGCACACCACCACCTCCGCCGCCGGCAACAACACCATCATCCTCATCGGCGGGTTCGCCGTCGCCAGATATGCGCGCAAAACACTTTCAGCGCTTCAGTCCGTATCAGGTGCCGCAACAGCAGCAACAACATCCACCCGCGCCACGGACTCCACCCAACTAAAGGGTGAAAATTTAGAAAAATTACAAAATTAAGAAAAGAGAAATTTGTGCAATTTTATTTCGTTAAATATTTACAAATATTTTTTGTTGGGTGTGCATTTGCGTCTGCAATGTTGCTAAGCATTTGCGATAAGTTTCTAAGCAAAATGCCAGCAAATAGTGACGACGCAATTTGTCCACCTGAGTTTCTGTTTTATTTTGTTACAACAAATGTTAATAAATGTTGATAAATGTTGCGCGTGAAGATCGTTTGCAATTGAGTACAAGGCAAACCAATCGATCGCGAATCCAAACATTTTGCATGTGATCTTCAGCTATGTATGTAAAGTTAAGTAAAGTAAAGTAAGATTGATAAACAAAATTGAATATAAACAAATAGTTATACCGTAGAATACGAGTAGAATACAGTATTAAGGCTAAAGAGTTTCTGTGTAAATAATCGTGTGCATAACTCCTATTTTGTACGAGTAGTTGACTAACTCAATTCCGCTTATTTATTTCTTCAATTTCCTAAAACAATTTGTTCCTAATATTTTTAAAGTGTAAAATTTGTTTAAATCCAAATAAAATTTATTTAAACTTTAGGCTTTAGTAATCACAAATAAAATGTTGTAAGTTAAACAAAATCAAAATCAAAATCAAATAAATAAAAAAGAAAACTTAATAGATTGTAGCATAACTTTTTAATTGATTATTTTCAACAACAACAACAACATAGCAAATATTAATGTGCTTAATAAAAATGATATTTTATTAAAGATGGTTTTTATTATCTTTTCTATAATTTCAGCTTTTAATTTTTGTTTGATATTTTCCCTGCGAAAATCTCACAAGCAAAACGCTCAGCGCATACGTAAATTAATAAAACGCATTCGAGCACATTTCATTGCGTTAATTATCCAACATTTTCAATAAAACAACAAAACAATAAAAACAATTCTGTTCTATTCGCACGTGAGTGAGGTATACGTGGAGGCAGCTACTTGCACCTACCACATGTGATGTGCCGCACTCGCTCGTCCGCGTAACGCCGCCTCGCATACGTTTATTAGTTTACTGCAGCCGCCTGTCTATCTGCTCGGAAATGATATGCGAAGCAAGAAATTAATGCGCTACGCGGCTTAATTAATTGCTCTGTTTCCACTTTCTCGTATCAGTTTTATTTTGCTTTTCACTTGAGCGCATTTCGCAGTCAGTCACGAAAGGGTTGCCGCTACCCGCCGTCCGCCGCCCGCTGCCCGCTTGCGTCCTCGAATATTGTCCGCCGATATGCCTCATCAACTTCCAATGACGGATGGATGTCTTCATTTGAAATATCGACGACATATTTCGGATGCATCTACAATGCTCCTTAATGAGCTAGAGCAACCCTTTTCACAATTCGGTTTCGACTTCGGTTTTAGTTAACGGTTAATAAAAATAGCAGAAAAATTTTTTTTCTCAATTTGATTGCTTTAAAATTATAAAACCTAAATTCCGTAGCATTGATAATTAATTCACCAAATTATAGATACGTTGCCTTAACGCTTTAAGGTGAAAATAAGCAACAAATTAAGTTAAGTGCAGGATGGATTTTGTAAGCGAATCAAGTCAGACCATTCAAAAACATTTCAATTCAAAAATGATTCAGCATTTATTTTTGAATCGAGTATGAAATGTAAATTAAGTGTGGCAGGAGGACTACTTATGTTGCAAGTTGTTCTCATTTGAAAACATCGGCTGCAACAATGCAACTGTGCAACAATATCAAAATCAGTTGTCATTAGTTTTTTGGTGAAATTTTTTGTTGCAAGTTTATGGCAAATAACCATTATTACAGTATATAAATTTTTTATGAAATGTATTGTAAAATACAATACAAATTACAAAGGGATTAGAAAGAAGACAGACAATTTATAATTAAAACGCTTGTTTCGTCAGCGTTTTACTAGAAGTGTACAATTTTAAGGACCAATTAACTTTGACACATTTGAGGTAATAACTCAATTCGGTTGTGTCCTTTTTTTGGTGTAAGCCCACCTACCAGTTATAATTAATATTACGCAGTAACGACCAGTAATTAAAAAGCGTTTAAAAAGTTTTTGTTTTGGAAAATGTCTTCATCTGAAGAGCGCGTTTGACTTTTACCACGTGTCGTTTTGCATTTTTAAATAATTATGAGAAAGTGACATACTTCAAAGTTTCATCGAAAATGATTATTGAAAAACTGTCATTAGGTTGGCCCGGCTGGCATAGGGCAAGCGTGTGGGCTTGGTTAATTGCCAGTTCCAGTGTAAAGCGACACGATTTAAAACGAGCTTAGATACTAATTAAGTATTTATAATGTGTATATTTGCACATGCGTGTGTGAGTGTGTATCGTTATGACAATATTTACAAATGTGTTAATTAAGTAAAAAGTTTCTTTGTATTTTGCGGAATTCAATTAATATACATACATATATCCATTTTAGTTATGCGTGTGTGTTATGTATGCCGTTAAAAAATGTTTTTCTTGATTTATTTTTTATTTCTGTGCTCAATTTGTTTGCAAGAAAGTGCAGAGATACAATCCAACGCCGCAAAGTATGCCACGGAAGCTATAATTTCGTTAATTGCCGCAGTTTTACGCTTTTCTTAGCATACTGATGGGTGACTGGGCGTGGCAAAAGCGTTGCAGCACAATTCCTATGCAAAATTATGCAATCTTGTTTCACATACAATTTATAAAAAAGAAAAAAAAAACGAGAATAAACACGCTTTGTGCGATGTTATACAAAAATTGTTCGTGTTGATTTTTCGCTTCTTCCGCTGTTCCATGCCATGCCCTTTCTTCCTTGTCTAAATTACCGACCCGTCATACACAAATTATCTCGCCACTAAAATGCCTAATTCCGTACATAAATATCGCGCTTATCACCACCGACCGATCTCAAAATTTTTGACTAATTTTGTAAAAAAGGTAGCGCATTCGACTACTTCCTACAAAAATACAACAAAAACAACAAAAAACACAACCCTGAATAATGAGAACAACAACAACAACGAAGTTCCTTTGGCGTCTAGTTTAAGTTTACGGTTTCGTTTTTAAGCCTGGAAAAAATTCGTGTTTGGGGGAAGGTGAGGCAGCATTTTCCGCAGTAGAGCGCAGAACCATCAGAAGTCATTCGCAGCTAGTTGCGAGCATACACATTTTACAGATACCAGATAGCGAAGCGCCGAAACTAATATTAGGGCAGATACGAGCAGGTCGTATCCATTTAACCAACATACAAAATATGCGGAATTTTATCTAAAATAATTTGTTTTGTTTTACAAATTCTTTCACACCCTCTTGTGGACAAATTAGATGATAAAATAAAAGAAAAACGAAAGTGTAAAAGGACAAAGTGGTTTAGGTTAGACTACACAATGTATAAGATAATAGGGCGTAAATCATTATATGAATTCAGCACGAGCAGTGGCTTAGCATTAAAAAAGTTGATTGGAGCGTTATCCAAAATAATATTCTAGCTCCCGACCACCGAAATATATTTTATAAATATATATTTATACATATGTGAAAACTTGGTCCTACCAAAAAGCGCGATTTAAAGACCTTTCCCTGATTACACTCTTAAAGCACAGGATTCCTTTGATGTGGAAAATTTAAATTGCAGCGATAAGCTTTAAACGGCGCGTACATCCGACATGTTTTATTTTTAATTTATACATCGAGCTCAGTAGTAGTTAGTGTAGTTGTTGCAGTGCCTTGCTGTTGTTGTAATTGTTATTGTTGCTGTTGTGAAAGGATATGCTTCAGTATATGCGAACGGGAAGGCATATCCTTAAACATGCAAATTTTCAATATTCGCAAACACACACACATTGGCAAAGCCCCAGACATATACACATACGAATATATTCATATATAGACCACACACACACAGACACACACGTTCATGCACATTCACTCGCTCAGACATGCCTCTGAAGTGCACTGAAATGCGCTTAAAGTCGTCTCGATGAAAACGCTTGATTGTGTTGAAGTGTGATGTAGGCTTCGCTTGTTTTCACCAAAAGTGGCAAAAATTGCTTCAGCAGCAGAGGCAGCAGCAGCAGACAGCCGACAGCAGCAAACAGCCATTTTCAACATTTTGATGTTTGCGCTGCAAATTAATTTCAATGCATTGCAATGCGAAGTGAAGTGAAATGCGGCGCAAGGAATATTAAAAGCTTCGCTTATTATTAAATTTTTTAATTAATTAATTAATTTAATTAATAAGTTGTTGCAATATTAAAGCAACAATTGCATTTTGAGCTTGAACTTGATATACCTATACAATCGCTGGATTTCATTTAGTAGATAAATTGGTTATTTTTTTGGCTAACTTGAAATTACCTAAAGCGTAAATTATTCTTGACTCCGTATTCGAGTATTTTGACACTCTTTTGTCATATTAGGCAGCAAAATTAATTGGTGCAATTATTTATGATTAAATTTTTCTACTAACCTTTCTTAACTAATTATGTTAACCGAAAATAAACAAACACGGCAACACATTTTTTGTATTTTAAAAAGGCATGATCAAAAACGCAAAGTCATGCCACCGACGCTTCGGAGGAAGCCAGTCAAACTGGAAAGCACGCTTAACAATGAAGTCAAAATAAAAAAACAACGTTCTTTGCCATAATTAACTCATGTTTATTGCACACAGGTCAGTCAGAAGTTAAAAGTTATGATGAGAATTAAATCAGTGTGAGATGTTGTTTATCCTAAATACTTCTATATACATTTTTTTAGATTTATACTCTGCTCTATATATTAAATTTTAAGTAACTTTACAACAACGAAAATGTCACGGCAACTGCAACTGTTTATATTTCGCAATAAATTTTATGAATTCATCATATCTTCTTCACATGTCATTAACTTATCAACAGCGCACGTTTGCGACAAATGAATTGCTGTCATGGAATGCCAACTTTGACAATTTCTCATCTCGTTGCGGGTTTCCAAAATAGTTCGCAAGATCATTAATACTTTTGTGTTATTTTAGAATTATCATCATGCGATATAAACAGGAAAACGAAGAAACGCAGAAAACAAATGGGAACAAATATACGAAAGCAGCAATGACAACTTCATTAATTTAAGCTTAGGAAAAAATGTCACCGCAAAGCGAAATATCGTCAACAATAAATGATGCTCCTGACGAGCCGATGTTTGTGTAATCATCATTGATCTGCAGCCAGAAAGATATATTTTGAAAAAAATTAAAATTAAAGTCATATATTCGCATGTGTCTACATCGTAAGGGCTGTGGAGTGGACACGCTATCGATCCGGTTTAGTAAAATGTATCAACCGCTATAATTTGTTCCAATTCTTATCACAAAGTTTTACATAACACTAGAATATATCTCGTCATCTCATTAAAGAATAATATAAAATATTCTATGACATCGGAATATTTCTTTTATCTCGAAAATCTGCGTTCGACTAAACACTTTTTGTACTTTAAAACAAATGTAATATTATAATTTTAAAATATTAATGTTAAACAAATATTACCACAATTAGCAGAAAGCCATATTTTATATTGTACATACAAATTTTTCAAATGTGATTTTTGTTGTTGTTGTTGTAATGCCAAATTGTTATTAATTACTTTGTTTAAGCCTACAAATTAGCAGCAGCAAAATCGTGAGAAAACTTTAGAAACATCTCAATCTGCGAGGAGTATTAGAACGTTGTTGTTGTTGTTGTTGTTGTTGTTGTTGTTAGAAACCGCTCATAAATCAAATAAATCAAAACATTTAGAATCATTAAAAGTTTTAAAGCAGCATCACTTATTAAAGAAAGTCTCCTATCATCAACTTCATTTGACATTATGAGCCCGCATTATAAGTGTTATTGTTTTTCGAATGTACATATCTTTCATGGTTGTGTAGAATACTTTCATGAAATTCATTAACAAAATTTTGCAATTGTGCAAAATTTTGTCAACGACACAGAGCAGCACCAACAAAGTGTTGCATGCGGCACTACTACTCAGCATTATTAATCATACCGACATACCGAACAGAAAATGCATAAAGTATCTTTTAGATGCATGCATCTTTCTGCTTATGTTGCTGCCTCTGCCTCTGCTGCTGCTGTTTCACTTCATTCTGTCACTTTGTTTGCTGGTGTTGACAATTGAAAAATTTGTAGCTCATTGCTCCATGTATTTTGCTCGTCTTTTTCTTCTTCTTCTTCTTTTCCTTCTACTGTCACTTGCTTCCGCCCATTTCCCCACCTCAACACTTAGAATGCCGCCATGATATCTAAACGAACTTCACAAGAACATGGCGAACATTTTCTTCAGGAGGAGACAAAAAACGTTTAAAATAAAATAAAAACATAAAATATAAAATTTAAAATTTCGCCACTTAATCTGAACTGATTCATTATTATAGAATTTAACGGTATTTAAGTTTTTTTCAAATATTTAATTTTTCAACTTTAATTTTTGTAGGACGAGAGCGGAAAGTCCACTATATGAAATCCATTAATCAACATTGACATTTGAAAACATTTCTAATGAAAACAAATTCCGAGCAGTGCCGGGTACTACGAGTTAGTATGTATGACCCACTTATTCTGTTTTTGGCTACGCTTATGGTCGTATGTCTGCTCTTTTGTTGTAATTGTAATTGCATTTTGCGGACTGACGTTTAGACTAGAGCGAAGCAAAATAGACGTTCGTAATTTTTTTCTTTCTTTTTGGACTGTTTCATGGCAGCCATTGTCTGTCGCTGTTGGATCTCTGAGGCGGTGGCTGCTGCTCCCGACAGCGTGGGTGGCTGCTTTAATTGTATCGCTTGTTGTTGTTGCTGCTGTTGTGCTTGTTTAATTTGGAATTTTGTTTGTATGTTTGTTTGTTTGTTTGTGCCTTTTGAGTTTGTAATAAGATGTCAGCGCTGTTTAAGTATTTCACAAAAACAACAACATGGATTTTAAAGCAGAGGGCAAGCGGGAACACACACACACTCACCTCCCACTCCCTCCCCACAATCAGCTCTACCAAGAGCGTTCGACAAAATTGCAGAGCATTTTGCTTGGGCGTTTTAATACACTTCAGCAACTTTTGCAAAATAAATTTTCGCTCGCTCGTATGCTGAAAGCGTTGATTTGCGAATATCATTGATGCAGATACATTTGGGATATGCGCAAGAATACGTGTTTGTGCTTGTGTGTGTGCGTGTGCAGACACAATTTGTGTGTGTGTGTGTGTGTGCTTTTACACATGATTTGCGTTTCATTTCGAGTGTCGCATGAAAAATAAATAAATTTCGAAATTTTCACATTTTCGCGCTTGACTTGAGGTGCGAAATGATTTTTATTGAGGCTTTATTTCGAAATGTGTCGTTGAAAATAAAACAACAACAAATTTTGAAATATTGTTTTTTGTGGCCGATAAAAAATATTTGAAAATTTGTTGCCGACGCCATAAAAATTTGGCTTAATCAGGTGTGAAGAATGCGTAATTGCACGTTTAGCTCCAGATCAAAGCAAATTGTTTTTTTTTGTATATCACTTTTTTTATATTTTTTATGTCGGTTGCATTTCAAAATTTTTCTTTTATTGTAAATTTAAAAATAAAAAAACAATTTTTTTATTTGAATTGCTACATTTTGTGTAGCAGATTTGACTACAAAAGTCATTATGCTGAATACATCCTGAACTAGAAAAGTTACAAAAATATTGTTTACAAATTTGATCGAATAGATATATATATATAAATACATATGTATATATACGTTTTTTTTTTTCAATTTGAGAACTTTTGTCGTCACGGCCAAAATGTCTTCGACATTAGTTTTCTATATGAAAGCACTGTCTCTCTTATTTTTTGTTTTCGAAATCGTTTGTTTCTAGGTAGCTTGAGTTATGCTTTAAGCTTACGTTTAATGAAGTTCTACACACCGGTTCTAACTAGCACTCACACATCACCTACAAAGCATACTCCTACAGTAGTGATCTGCATCACGGCAAAGCGGGAATGGATGGGAAGAGCCTGTTTAGAGATTAGAAGCTGAGACATGTAATACGAGAATGTCATCAACGCAGTTTCTTCAGCGGTTAGTTTGGCGCTTATTAAAAATCTTCTTTATTTAAACTAATACCAAAGGGAAAGTAAATACAAGAAATGCATTTAATATATTTTTCAACCAATTTTCGCGTTTGCAGAGAATTTCGAAATATTTCCTTTTTGAATTTAAATTGAATGTGAATTTATTTGATTTGAGCAGCACTTTAAGTGGAATTCACTTTCCGACACTATTCACTCAACACTCTGGCGTCACAAAAGCGCGAAGATGAAATAAAAGAAAATCGCAAACTTTCAATAACCCAAAAGCAAAAGAGTCCAAAAAGAGTGAAATCAGGTTTTATATTCCTTGCCAAAAGCAAAACTAAAACCAAACGAAGAAGCAGAGAAGCAAAGAAGCACTCACTTCCACTTCCACTTGCAGCTCAACTTGCAAAGCAGCCATTTTGGCATTTATGCTGGCTGGGCAAGGCGTGTTTAGAGCGACTGAAGTCAGGAATCGGAATCGACGGCTGCCTCTGCACATGCGCCAAGAGAAAAATTGAGCAAAAGGGGAATTGAATTTGAATTTGAATTGTGGAATTGAGTGCAATCCAGTGCAGTGCAAAGCAGTGAAGGCTTCCAGCGAAATAATCAAACTGAAATTGAGCCGGAAAAAATGAGTCGAAAGAGGCACAGAGGAACAGAGGAAAGGAGCGTTTCAGCATTGCAGCCAAACTCATGCAAAATTTATTGAGGGCGTTGCTTGCAAAACGATGGCAGCAGACGATGTTGAAAGCTTGAAGAATTTTTGCTTTGCTTTACTTTTTTTGATTGCGTTTTCGTTTATCAAATTGGAAACACTGAAAACTGCTTTTGAGAAATGTTGCAGAAACAAAAGCGAAGCAAAAAAGACCAGAACCAGTCTGCAGCTTGTTAACCACTGCCTGCACTCAAATAAATGAGGCAAGCGGAAAGCCAAAAGCAAGCGCACAGTACTCTATTTCATTGACGTTAGTTCAACCAACTTGAGATAAATTTTAATAAATGTTGATTTAGGTGTAATCAATTCATTTAAAATGTATTTGTTTGTCTGTAATCTATCGCAATAAAATCCCGCTATATCACAAAAACTTTTTTTTCACGTTGTCGAAAAGTATTCTTGAACAAGTTATTTTTATTTTGTTTTTCTAATTTTGTTTATTTGAAAAGTCTACAGAAACTTAAACTGCATTTAAACACTTTTCTAATATGTTTTCTATTTGTATGTACACTGTCAATGTACTGTACGGAAGTAGATAAGGGGGAGGGGGGGAGGGGTTTGGAGAAATTCGATGATGGTGTTGGTGTCAGTAACATATGCGATGGATGATGGCAGAGAAATTCGGCACTGTGGGTTGTGTTTAAGGATGTTGCTGGAGACAGTGCGAAAATTCGAATGATTGCTCAAGGAAGCAAATCATGACGGCGTTGGATGTGTTAGTGCTAAGGGGCGGTTATGGCGAGAAAAAAGCGTGTGAATGTGCGAAAAATGAGAAAAATATGGCCGAGCTTGTGCGACAGAAAACCAGAAAAACGAAAGACATTCAAGCGTCCAACTCCAGTTTAGGAGTTTTTTTAATTACATACTCCGTTGTACTTGCGGGTATTTGCTTGTATTTTCAGAAAATTAAATTGTATTTGGAAAATAGATTTGACAAGCTTTAAAATATAATGACATCTTCTAATTTGAGCTGTCAGACACCAGCGTCGCCGGTGGCTCTTTCTTTCGCTAGCATTGCAGTTCATCAATCAGCACGATTGTAGTTGACTCAACGTTCTTATCACATCACACTCTGCATTAAGAACTCAATACGGCGGGCATATCAGTTTTTGTAGATTTTCAATGTCCAAATGACATTCTTCTTTAGAATTCTTTAAACTTTGTGGTTCTCGAACACGAACACGTTGTGGCTCAGATCTTTTCTAAGGACCATAAATAAGCGAGAATAAATAAAAACTTATGACTTCGAATTTTGCAGCAGTTTTTAATTATATTTAAATTTTTTTATTTGCTTTATGTATAATATTAGTCAAATAGACATTTGAATCAGGGTATTCAAGCTTTAGCGTAGCCAAAGATAATTCTCTTAATTAATTCAGTTTTTAAACAGCGCAATTGTCGTTCGTGATGTTCCGACAACGTTGCACCGCGTCAAAGTGACATTCACGCTGATTCACACCGCTTGGAATTTCACGAATTTCACGAATTGGCACTTACCGCCGCGACGTTTGCCACTTGGGTGGTTGGTTGAGCGGCAAAGAAGCTCCTTTGTCGTTATCACAGACAGTCGCTGCCAGATTCGTGCTGTGCTAATTTCGTACGCTTTCTTGACACTTGGTGTCAGCGCGGGGTCTGTCCGTCCGTTCGAACATTGCTTGAGCAGATGTCAATTGAATTAAATTGGGTATACCGAACAGATTCAATGCTAGTTATCCAAAATTTCTTTAAGGTTTTTCTGCCATATTATTATTAACTTATATCGTTACTATAAATCTGTAGCAATGATATTTAGGCGTTGAAGCTGTGATATTTGACATGAACGGAAATCCAAAGCTTGCCTTCGTTTTTTTTAACAAATGAGGAAACGAATAACTTTCAGAACAAAATATGCTGAAGTGTGAACTGTTCGGTTGGATTTCTGAGTAATTTTCAGAATTTATCTTGAAATTGTGTATTTTTAGTTGCCTTATTTTGAAGTAATATTTTAACTTGAATATCATTTCACTCTCCCTATTAAGGCTCCACGCACCACCACCTTTTCCAAAGAGACCACACAAACTGCAACCGAAAAATGTATCTGCAACAGAAAAATACATGACCGAAATGTTTTGGGGGCGCGTTCAAAATTAATGAGCGCAAGCACCAACAACTGTAGCAAACATACGATATTTTCTGCTTTTTGTTTCAGTTTGTTTCTCGAGTTTGGCGCCATTTAACCAGCGTCATAATTTATTAATTGTCAACTAAGTTTGACATTTCAATGCTTTTGACATATGTTCAACTGAAAACGGGAGAAATGGAGGGCCACGAGCGAGTGTGGCGCACGATTTATTGTTTGCTTGTCGAAGTGTGAGAATTATTTTGTGCATATGTCAAACCAAATGTGGAACTAGGTATATACTATACATAGTACACATGTGCCCCAGTCCAGTCCAGCCAGCCAGCTAGCAACAACAAGGCATATCATAAATTTCGACGCACTCATTAGCGTTTAAATATGGCGTTTGATAGCCGCAGTGTTGCAGTTCATTTATCAATTAAAAATGCGGCGAGACGCGTAGGTATGTATGTATGTATGTATGTATGTATGTATGTATGTATGTATGTATGTATGTATGTACATATGTATTTGTACATATTTAGTTTTCTAATTTTATTCTTGACAAAGCGTGATCTTCGGTTGGCCACCCAAGATGTGAGAATGACGCGCATGTGTTGCTAAAACTTTTTGAAATCTGATATTATTTTGCTCAAAAAAGAAAATAATATTATAACATTATCAGGGTGACAGTAATTTATAGTTAAAGTTAGCTGCTATCAAAATTCGACATTAAGTTAAATGTCAGTTCCATTTTTATAAATTTTTATTTCTGGAATAACTGTATTTTCGAACAAGGTGGAAAATTGTCATGTTCATATACATACATATAAGTATTTATACTGTTATACAATCATAATTAAATTCAGAAACTGCAATTTTTCGATAAATAAAAAAAAAATGTTTCTATCTTTCTTATTTTCTTCCTTTATATCTAATTAGTTTTCTTTTTTTTTCATCTTTCTTTGTTCCCTATGCGCATCAGAACCCTTCATTTGATTGCGATGCAACTTTAGGGAGTTGCCGTCTATAAAGATTTTGCTTTAACAAAATCTGGTGCGATTGGATCAGATCGCTACAACAAGAAGTATATCTATTCAAAACAAAACTAGGCCAATGCTGGGTACTATAAGCTAGTCCCATATAATACAAACAATGATTAGTATTTGTCTCTTGAGATTAGCTAATTGAAAAAATGTAAATCAACCCTTAAAATGAAAAGAAGTGTTAGTATGCCTTGTAAGGCCATTCTAAAACAGATGCTTTGAATTCCCGCTATTGCTTGCAAGTATATTTCTAATAGCATCATTTATCAACTTGTCACAATTTAAACAAATATTGAAACTTATTTTTGTAAATGTTTTTATTCCTACAAGCAAAATGTCCAAACAGTCTTCCTTACGAGTGGATACCGGTGCAAAGTGCACGAGCTGCCGAAGCCGCAACCACGTTTACTGTTCCCTGAAAACTACATGTGGTCCTTGGATATCATCTGAAAAGAAAACGAACGTCTTATGCTAGACAGGTGCAACAATTCACTATAATGACAAAACGAAATTTATATTGACTGGCTACTTTGAACTTTCTTCCACTTTACTTAAAATTGAAAATGTCCAATATAGCATTCGACTATTTACCAGATCATCAACGGGAACAATCGTCCTACTTTGCTTGCATTTCCATGCCAATGTCTAAGTGGATTTAAGCATCCCCCTCTTATGCCGAAACAAACTCTTACAAATTGCAAACGATCTTTGGTGATAATCACCGGCGTACACCGTACGTTAACACGTGTCGCGCACTGTAACTACACTGACAGCCCAAAATTGTCGACCAGCAGCAGCATCGTCGCATACGCATACGCATTCCTGTCACTTGCCACGACACTTTAACCTGTCTCTCCAACGCACACCGACTGTCTCTACGTCTGGCGGTCCTGCCAACTGCCGCACCGTCTTTCAGCATAATGACCAAGTCACGTGCCTGCCTAATGTGGACATCATTGTCATTTTCTGCGTTGGTTGCGGCACGACAAGGGCTGCTCACATTGTTTTAGGTATTTTTATAGTCAACGACGACGACAAATTGAAGAGGCGGAAGTTTCGGATTTTTTCATGCATTTATAGATGATTTTTGGCGCTATGTTTTATACGTTGGGATTTAAACTTGTTCTCCTTCCCTGCTCCTGCAGCAGCCAGCTAATTGGAAATGGAAATTTTGACATTTCCGAGAGAGACTTCGTGTGCCTGTGCCTCGTGTTAGTTACGCAATTAAATGCGTAGGGTGAAATAAGACTGGTGAATCAGTGAAATTACGACGATGTAAATTTAATTTAATTAGAACGGGATGTGCAAACGCCATTAATAGCGGCACTTTATGGGCTGGATAGAGCGTGTATAACAGTGATTTAATTGATTCTAGAAAGTCGCCAATAAAATGAGTTAAAGCTGTGGAATCATACTAGAAATCATTTACAAAAGATTGTTTCAGCAAAGGTTTCTTAATTATATTATATATCTATTTATATCTAGCTTATAGTACCCGCCATTGCTCCGATTTTTAACATTTGGTGCGAAGTAACAAATAATTCAAATCGAAGCATGATTATAAACTTTTATCATTAAACATAATTCTTAAACAAAAAAACTCCTTTTCTTCTAAAAATATTGCAATTTAAAAAAAAAGCTAAGTATCGTATTTCTTTGTTTAATTTAGGATATAAAAAATCTGCCACGCCCACAAAACATACCATTATTATGCTTATAATGCTCTTAAAAATAATAATAATATTTG
This sequence comes from Suillia variegata, assembly GCA_949127995.1. NCBI lineage: Eukaryota > Metazoa > Arthropoda > Insecta > Diptera > Heleomyzidae > Suillia > Suillia variegata. The sequence goes on along the minus strand of OX421844.1, from coordinate 554,510 downwards.
ATATCAATTGAATCAATTTATCACCACGCGCCGTAACTCAGAAAGGCAATAAATACTTTTAATCAAAACAAAACCTGGGCAACGCCAGATACTTAAATCTAGTTACTTTAGCTGCCAATATTTATTAAGATAGCTACTTCAAACTTAATGAAACAAATTTATGGCAACACACACTACAACAACAAAAGCATTACTTCCAGAGGTGCGAAAAAAAATATGTGTAGGTACTGGCTGCTATCGGAGGGTATATCAGTGATCAAGTGATCTTGCTGCTACAAGATTCTTGCATGCAAAAGGAAACTGTATGAGAGAAATGCTGAAATCCGAACTCTTCCGAAGGTTAATTTTGATTTGAGATAATTATATAGCGGCAAAATGTTAAGGCCAAAACAGAAATGCAGCCGCTTCATGGTAAAAAGACCGCAACGCATTGCAAAGCGTCCAGCAAAGCCTGTGCACGCGTTCGAATTTATTATTAGGTTTTCAGACTCATCTCTGCAACTGGCGACCGAGCAACCGAGCAACCGAGCAGGAGATTGTTGATGTTGTAGATCAGCGAACAGGAATGTGTGTAAGTGCTGATGCACTGGAATAAATTTCCAATTGGTACTGTGAAATATTATAAAAAACTTTTTCAGTGTTATCAGGTTTCTACTAGGCTCGTCTTCAATCACCAGCGCCATCATTTTAATAGTTATATCAGTCGCAACATTTCCCTGACTGACTGACTGACTGAATGACTTTGACGTGACTGTTAAGTGTGTTGTGTTTTGGGCGCAACCGCTGCCCAAAAAATGCCCCCAACGCATGCCGCCTCATGAACACAAAAATCAACGTCAGATCTAGCAAAATGTTGATCTTCATCAGTGGTATTGAAATCTAAGCAAGTTCGTGGATATGTTCTTTGAAACCTGTAAAATCTTCAAACCTGCACTCCAGTTCCATCCACTCATTTTTACCGATTGTATGTTCGTCCGTCCGTCTATTCGTTCGTCCGTCCGTCTGCTCGTCTGTCAGTCTACGAAACAGATCCTCCGAGGAAGCTAATCAAAAATTTTCTCACCTCTTTTTCGTGTGATGTGAGGCGCAATCGCCAAGCAAAGTCGGCATGGAATGTTTTTCTTGTAGGTACCTACTGGCACCTTCCGCCAACGGTTGGTGTTTTTGAAGTTTCAGTTTTGGGGGCGTTTTGCTGCGTTGAATGTTCTGTCGGCGGCAAAAGGTGGAAATATCTTTTGTTTTAAGCCGCCGTCGTAGTCGCCGTAGTCGTCTTCTCCGCAAATCGCTGAGCTTGGTGAGTGCCAGCTCTGGTATTTAGTGATGCTTTAATAATGGGCGCAGATTTATTTTTCCATTTTTTGTGAAGTGGCATCAACCTGTTGCATGTATAAGCGACTCACGTGTGAGCGACTTTGAATTCGCTTTTGTTACTTTTGCTTTTCCTTTTGTTTTTGTTGTGCCATGATTCGTAAGACGTTGCGCTGCAAAAGGGGTTAATCGATTTTAAATCGTTCGCGATGGTATTTTGATTGAAGCAATAATTCATTTTTTGGGCACTGTTAGAATGTAGCACAGACTCTTTGATAATTCGTGTGATTATTTTAATTTTGGAAAATGTTGTTGTCGGCAAAGAAAAACTCAAAGAATTCCACTTTCGAAATTTGTGGTCGAACAAACCGAGTTTTTAACTGTCAAACAAAACATTTAATATATTCTATGTACTTGTATTGTAAGAGAGAATAGTTGTTTCATTACACACACTCGCGAATCAATGCCATTTCAATATTCAGAACAGCCGAGTGAATGCGCAACATCCCATTCACCAGCTATCAATTTTTTATTCGGTGAAATTGTTAAATCGAATGCGTTCTTGTCCAATGTAAATGATGGCATTCGCGGTCAAACTTGATAAATTATGCGCGGTCAGAACGGAAAAAGAACGCCAAAATACGACGTTTCGGTAAAATAAATCAACCATTTAGTGGCTCGTTTGCGGTCAGTGCTGCCAATTTAAATCAATTGGAAGTATGGCATCTGCTTCCAAAATTTATAGCGTTGACTAGACCAAATCAAACACAATCATTGACAAACCCACTTCTGCATAGCCTACCAAGGACCACCCAATTCTAGTAAACAATATGTTTGCTTAATAAACGCGGATGAAGAGACCTGCTGAATTTCAGCGCAGCAAGTCGCGACCTGATGGGAGACCATTGCCACTGGTTATGTTAGTCCAACTAACAAAACAAATATACAAACTCTTAAGCTGAATACATACTCACACATGTAACAAATTACATTTTCCCAATAAGTTTGATAAAGTCGCCTCGCAACACCACACTGCGACTCTGTGGGGGGGAATTCCAATAAAATAAAAAAAAACAACAACAACTGATGAACGGGTTCATAGCCACGTCTGCCCAGACGACGGCCGATCTGGCCAACAGAACGTCATAAGGCGAGTGTTTGTTGTCAGCTTTAGTAGTTTTTTGTTTGTGGAATCATGTCTTACGCTCGTCATTTGTGCGATTTTTAGCTGATGATCAGCGACAAACGATCTTTCACTCACAATCACGGCGCGCTGTGCGCCATGATGATGAATTCGTACCTCCAACAAATCTGCCACTGATGAATGATTGTGTGGCTGCAGCTCTGTGCGGTTTGTTCGATACGATGGGATTTATAATACATCATCTGCATATGGCAGCGAATGAAACCAGTGAAAGAACGTATGAACGAACGACCGAACGATAAATGGAAACATGGTGCAGATATTTCATTTGGCTTCTGGAATGCGTGTAGTAAGCTTTAAAGATGTTTGTGTGGATCATCAGTATCGGACCAAGGAAGAAATTCCGCGGATTTCAGTGCTTTTCGCGCGTTTGTGTGTGTGTGTGCCTGAGCTGGATATTAAATACGCTTTATGGCATTATGACAAGCGTAATTATTTCGGATTTTTATTATGCTTGTCAGAGTGATGTAATTCCAAGAAACCTACAGAGATATACTCGTAGATTCAGGTTTTATTTGGTTAATGTTTTTCAATTTGAATGGATCGTTTCCTTCGGTTCATGTCAAAAATATTTCCATTACCAATATCTGGTTCATACTCACGGCACATCCATCTATCGTATGGAACGCGATTAGGAACTTCCCAGTATATTTGTAATTTTAAGAGCAGTCGCATTTGCCTCAACACGACCTTAAAGTGTCCACAGTTTTCTCCAATCGACACACTTATTAGGCCAATTGATTGCCGTCGCTTGCGTTGCTAGCTGCAACGTTATGCAGTCGTTGTGGTGGCTGTCATAATCCAAAAGTCAAACGTATTCTAATTTACCGCAGCAATCGGCACTTTTGTCAACTTTCCTTCTCTAACCGCACTTCTCACAAAGTGTCAATCAAATTATTTGACAGGCTTTGGTATGTTCCGCGGTTTATGCGGCTTTCAGGTGACCATTATCAGAGGAGGGAATATTGCAGAGAAATGTGAAATTGGAAACTATTTCACTTTCGGAAACAAAGCAAACTAGCGTAAAATTATAACAGCCGCAGTTGCGCACCCGATACAAAGGCACCAGTCGCGCGATGACGTGTCAGAATTTTCATATGCATGTCAAGTGTCAAACAGCGAATTTCACTCGCCTTCCTCCTCAGCGTGATTGTTCTGTTCTAGTGTGGCGATTATGGCGGTACATGCCTTCGCTAAATCAAATAAAATGGTTTTGTTTGATGTTGTTTCTGGTTTCGAAAATAAAAAACAGAAAACAAGAAAACAAGAAAACAATAATAAGAGAATAGAAAAAAACGCTCATGTCAGTTTTGACAGTTCGTTAGCCAATGTGAATGTTTTTTCTGATGGTGGTCTTCCCTTTTCGGTTTTCCATGTTCGTTATGCTTAACTTCAATTAGTAGATTTGAGGTTTTCGTATTGAATATTGTTAACATTTAACATGCAACATAATTGCCGTTAGATTAACTGTCAACTTTTCTTATTCTACTCCGATTTGAATTGATCTGATGACAATGACATTTGCTTTAGCACCACAAAGGCGAAACAAAAAAACGAAATTTGTCACCCTTGACATGGATATTGGGAGGAGGACACTTTAGCTTTGAGGGATGTTGCTTCAAATAATCAAGGCAACTATGTATGATTTGACAGTGATGTGTCAGCTTGTTAAATGAGCAAATAAAATGTTGACTTTAGACAACTTCGTTACAGATTTCATGCTTGTAGTAAGTAAGACTCACACCTTTTGGCTGAATGCTGGATCTCCGTTTTATTTTTTGTTTTGTTTTGATATGCTGAGGAAGTTAAGTTTTCAGAGCTGATGAACTCAATTGTTGCTGAGAATACAAAAGTTTCCCAGGATCATCAAAATTGTTTTTCGAAATTTCAAGGTTGACTACTTTACTATAGTGTCATTTGAAGTTTCAAATAAGTCTGCCCTCTCTTTGGTTGCAGCACAGATTCTTATTTCAGTTTTGTCAGTGAAAATTTTCTTGTGAATTTTCAAATAACACATGACCGCACTTAATTGCAACTTATACAGCTCATTATATCCAATTTATTTTCTATTAAATGTTTTTTTTCATTCTCACGTTATGCTTAAAAACAGTTCAAATTGAATTCTTTACAATTGCAGGCATTACAAATTTATAAAAATCTTGCCCACGCGCCTAACTGTGCCCGCCTTTTATTTGCGGATATTCAAAAACGAAAACTTAAGCCTGACGAATTTTTTCAATTCACCGGGCGTGTGCTTAGCAATTGGCAACACTAACAGCGCCCTATTGCCTAACCAAATCACATCATCATTCTCCTCGTAGTACTGACGAAAGAAGAGTCATCCTCGCCGTACACTATCATATCATAATGACATTCTGGCGATGCGATGCGATGCGCAACTGTGACAAAATTAATTTTCAACTTGACTGCGTTCAACACTTTACGCGGGATTGCATTACGCTTTTGCTGGGCTTAGATCTGAAGGGTAAATTTATTACACGAAGCTATAATATAGCCACAGCTTCAATGTGCTCATGTTCATGGTGGCGTTGACGATAATGAGACCAGAGATAACGAGATTTAATGTTGGATATTTCACAAATAGTTACGCGAATTTCTCACTTTTCTCTGCTGTCGTGAATGTTCGAGGGTGGTTGGCCCAGAATGCCATCATTACTTTTCGAAATGTTGTCCTTGTGCTTTGGGTGCAAAGAACTCACAACTCAACGTAGTTGATACTTTTTGTTGTTGGTCGCCTTGGAACAACCCCTTTCATTGTTTGCCCTCTGGCAATCACGAGTTTTCACTACTGACAAATTGTTCCGCTAAATAAATCACGATTCATGATAATCGCCATGAAATCGGAATTTCCAGGGCAATTTTTTGTGCGTCTTTTCGGTCGACGTTTTCAAAGTTATCTAATTTAGATTAAATGCATAAGAGATTAATGAGAGTTGGTGGTCAGCAAAATAATTTAATGTCTTTTACAAGAATTGGAGATATCTAAAGTAAGAAAACAAGATGCAAAAAAAATTCGAATTTTTTTGTTTGATATTATTTATTTATTATTATACAATACATTATATTGTCAATATATACAAATATACTGCTATCATTATGTAATGCTACAACACATAAAATGTCATTAACGCTTTCAATTTGCGATGATTGCAACGCTTCAACAGTTTCGATAGCAATCAACGTCAGCTCACATACAGAAAGGGTTAATCTATGAAAAAAGAGCCATAAAAATTAAAAACAAATTATAGTGTGAGCAAGAAAGTTCCGCTCGCGCATGTTAACTTGGCTTTATTAGCGTCCGAATTATTGCCGTACGTGCAAACAAACAAAGTTGACCTGGCTAACCATTTCGTAACGAACCAACGGATCGTCTCGTCTCGTCTCGAAACTGAGCTGTCATTGTGCGCGCGGCGTCAAAACCGATATGCTCGTACAAAACGAACGCCAAGGTGCGTCCACACTTCCGTTTCGCAGCAATCAAGCGCATCCAAATCAACTCGACGCGTCCGAACTTTATGGCAATTTCGGTGCCTAATGACTCAAACTAAATAATAAAGTTTCCAGCATTTGTAAAAGAACTATGTACATACATATGTACGTTTGTATATAACGTATAAAAACGCCCCAATGTCGCGCGACAGTTGTTTACTGCCAAACCCTTTTTGCCCCTTTCCGCTTTTCTTGGGTAACTCTTTTTTTTTTTTTCATTTTTTTTCTGTTTTTGGACAGTGTTCGTAAACAAAATCGTCACAGATGTGCAACTTTTCAAATTGAATGACTTAATGTGTGGCGTTTTGTCATCAATATCCGCTGCTGCTGCTGAATATGTTGCTGTTATTGCGTTGTTCTCGATGACGATAATGTGCTCGGTTTAACTGTCCGTGACAAAAGTGTGAATTACGTCGTCGCTTTTGTTCGATCAAATTCGAAAATCGAAAACTGACCCCTATTAAATCGGAAACATCAGCTACGGACGGCGACAGAAACTTTGGTCAACTGTCACTGTTATGTGTACGTATTGGCTTTTTCGGCGTCGTTCTGGTGACAGCGTCATTGACACTTGAATTATGTTGTTGATTTCTTTTGCTTGCCTTTTTATACTTCTTTTAAGTACAAACAAACTCAAGTGTTATGTTACCAATTTGTTGCAGTTAATCCTTCTTAACACTCCGCTCTCTCTTCGTTAAAGTAGAATATCTTGAGTGACATTTGACAGTTGACTGTCAATCGTCAATCTTGTTGTGTGAGCATTTGCTTTGAATTTGTTTCGCCGCTCGTTTTTTTCTTACGTTCTTCGGGTGATTTCTTACTTAATCCTTATGTAAATCTGTCAAATTAGAAGCGATTTTGGAGGAGTGAAAAGTGGTTCTGGCTTCTAAGGTGCCGCTAAGTGATACTTTTGTGCAAGAGGGCGATCTAAGACTTGTTGATGGAAATGTTTGACTTAATCTTAGATGGGTATGCAACGAAATTGATTGGGTCATTAACCTTTGACTTGCAAGTATCATTTGAAAAAAAAAAATTGTATAGCTATAATTAATAACAACAATATATGGATATATGTATATGTATTTTGGAATCGGAAACCTTAAGAAATCTCCATAATTAATTTATTTTTGAGAAATTCCCACAGTCTTCAACTAATTTCGCCAGCATCACGCTTTATTCTCACAACTTATTTTCGTATAGTGAAACAATCACCAATAATCTTGTTTAACCCATCCCATTTACTATGGCAACAATCGCTCCCAAACCCACCGTGATTGATGGAGCACACACACACAAGTTAACACCGGAATTACACCATGCTCCATCGTAATAGCAACAAAATATTAACTGCTAACTTTCGAAACTCCACCCCGAAGAGGTTTACCCAAAAAGTAGCCAATACTTTTTAGCTTAAACCGACTTTCAATTATTATAGCCGCTAATTCAGAACGCTCATCATAATAATTAACGCAAAGCCAAGAACCTAATTATAGAGCGGCAAAACAGCAAAATAACAGGCAATTTGGTTTTTACTACAGTTAACACTTGCAGTCATTTTTGTGGTACTCTACCCAATATGGTAAATTACCTCATATGTGCCCGTAGTTGATACGTAATGCTTGCATTACTCAGTCCCAGTGAGTCACATCCAAGTGTCCATAAATATTGTAAAAGTGAAAAGTGCTAAAGTAATCGTCAGGTTACAGTTTAAATTCCATGCCTCCTCGACAGAGTACGCCGAACACGTTAATTATTAATATGCAACTAAATCATTACATTATAAGCCGGTGTCAAATGCCCAGCATGACTTCCTTTCGAATTTAAACACACCTTATCCGCAGACTTGGGCTCGCGCGTTCTGCCAAATATTGGTTTTATGCGTCTGATTAATCGTAAAAGTTTCAAAACTCTAAGGATCAAGTCTAGAGTGTGGTATTTATTTCAACTTGTGCGTGAAGCCAAGCCAAGCCACAACAAAAAAATAAAAATACAAAAAAAAAAAAAATAAGCGGCAAAATGTCGCCTGCTCAGCTTCGACTTTATTAATTATGACGATCCGAGTGTGTTTGTGTCTGTGTCTGCTACATGGCTATAGTCCAAACTGGCGAGCGCGTGTCGTTATCACGCTCAGTTTCGCGACCCCCATCAGTGTCGGCAATATAACGCCATTTAGCCTGTCGCAGTTACATAGAGAACAGGATGCCAGGCTTAGTATTCAGAATTCGAGTGCATGTTGAAGGCCAGGCGTGAATGCCGTAGTCAACAAGATCGCGCCTGAGTTGGAAATGCATTTTTTCGATGCTGGAACTTTGTTGTTGCTTCATTTAATATGCGTTGAATTATTGCTTAAATTTAAGTTGATTTATAATTCAATGGCCACGATGGGATATCAAAAGTGCCTGCAAATTCGTAGCGAACAAAATGCTACAAGCTATGACTATAAAATTCTCCAAAAAAGATTATAGGAGGTCCACGAGCATCTCATTAAAACAAACATTAGTTTACAGCAATGTCAAATTCGATGTCGAAAAGTGTCTCACATTTTTGATTTTTTTTCATGCTTGACTCTGCTTCGATGTCCTCCTCTTACCAATTCCAGTTGACAACTTTATGAAGTGCCATAAACCCAAGCAACTAACATATTTTGAGCCACACAATACCCCATCGAACAAGCCCAACTTTCCAGCACACTAAATCACAAAAATATTCAAGGTGGTAAATGGCAACAAGTCTTTCACTGACTCTTCCGGGTAATTAAGTGGCGTCTTCAAGTTTCACCACCCATTGTGCATACAAGTCTAGGTTTCCCAAAAAAAAAACCAACAAACAAAAACAAAAAAAAAGCGAATAATAAAGCCGACTTGCGATGAATATTTTTTGTGAAAAGTCAGACAAGCGAATGCACATGCTATCAACAACAACAGCAGCAACAGCAGCAGCAGCAGCAACCGGCAGCAATAACAGCAATCACCGACTGCAAGCTGATCCAATGTTAGTAGCCTGCGCAAAAAACAGCCCAACCTAAAAAGATGATAAATTAGGAGCCAGCAATATTTATGGTTATACGAGTGTGTGTGTGTGTGTGTACGTGTGTGTGTGTTCGTTTGTACGAGTATACGTTTCTCTCAGGAGGTACAAAGAGCAAAGCGCATGCAAGGCGGACACCATCGATGCTATTGCCACTTCATGCTTAAAATTGGTAAGGAATGGATTCAAGGGCCCAGTAGTTGGCTATGCAGCAAAGTTAAGAATAGAAGAATGTTTAGAATTTGTGTTGAAGTTCCAAAGTAATTTGATGCTGCTTAAAATACCCGTACTAGACAAGTAAGTAAGTGGCAAATAAAGTTGTTACATCGGATGCAGATATCATCTCGAAAGGACGTGTTCTAAAGATTTGAGTTTCGTGGCTGCTGGAAATACAACTTTTATCACTCTATGGTGGAAAGGTGTTCAAGTAAACTCGTGATTTCCTTTGACTTTACTCATGATTTTCTTTTGAAAAACAAATCAAAACAATTTTTAAATATTTTTTAATTTACATGAAATTATAATCTAAGCTTTTTCTTCTTCACAAGAGAACCCACGTCCAAGCAATATATAAAAACCACATGCTCGTACCCTAGAATCCGAATGTGTTAGTATTAAAAAGTAACAAGATTATTTTCATAAGGTTTTTTGCAATTGAATATCCACTTCTGAAAGCCTCGTTGTATCCCCAAAGAAATTGTATGCCCCACACATTTTTAATGCATTTGATTTATAGTAAATTTAATTAAACAATTTTATTTGAAAATCTACTCCCCTGAAATGAAAAATATTCAAAAGTATTTAAAACTGAGTTAAACCGTTTTGTTTTGGAACCATAATTCTGTTCGGTTGATGCAGTTTTTGTTGTCTATCGTTGTATATCGAGACTCTTGTCAGGAAGTGAAGACATGGCACTTGGCCATGTCGGGAGCACACATTTAACGCACGCTGTAGCGTGTTGTGATTTAGTTTGAATGAGTATACTCGCACTTTGCTTTTAGTGTGAATGTCTTTTAGAGTTTTACGTTTACACTGCATTTAATTAACATGGCTGCAATTAATTGGAACATGTTCCTCGAGAAACTTTTCTTTTATGTTTTTAATATTCTTAAGCGTAAGCGAGCATGCTGATACACCGTAGATGCCTTTAATGAATTAATAGAAAACTAAATGAGAAGTCGGGTTAAAAGAAACGTGTTAAGATTAGGATATTAACTAGCAGCATTACCGGTTTAATCTGCGATGGATAACAGATCTTGTTAGTAGCCGTGTCGCTGGGTAATTTATTTAATTTGGTAGCAGCGGAAATGAGATAATCTGAATTGCTTCTAGAAAGTACTTAAAGTTTTCAATTATGTTGGGAATTTAGAAAAAGTTCTGTTTTAAAGTAAATATCGGCGTATTAAAGTTTACACGAATGACAGTGTAAATGTGGCAATATAAAGATAGAAACCAAACTCCAGGTCCGCTCCGCAAATGTCACCAACACCTCATTCAAGTCTCAAGCGAAAACTTTAAATTATGCTTGATAGAATGAAATGACTAAAACAAATGCAGGGCAAAAGACATTAATGAAAATGTGGTCACAAGACACAACTTAGCAGACGCGACAAATCACATACACACACAAACACACACACTCCGAAATGAAAAGTGTGACAACGACAACTACTAGACGCATCACAAGACAAGAGACACAAGATCGCATCATTCATGATCACATTTACGTAAAATAATTAAACGCTTGTCAAATCACGCATCTATCAAAGTAACAGCTCCAGCGAGTGTCGCATCCAAATATCGTATTTAAGAATCTGTGGAGTGGAGGAACGAAGATGATCATCAAATTGAAGGGCCCACACGCACGCCAATTCAGTGAGACGAACGAAAGAAAGAAAGCAAGCCAGAACAATCTCATGCCAACATATTTACTAAACCAAATCAAAAACAACAACAAACGAAAAACGAAAAAAAAAGAAAAAAAAAAAAAACTTCGCGTCACAATGTGCGATAAATTTGCCCATCATTCATGGAAGTTGGCTGCGGATCGTAGACACTACGTCTATAAATAAGCGGGCCTCATCAGTCAAATACGACTGCAGCAGCAGCAACATCAGCATCAGCATCACCACCAAACACTGGAGGCAAGTGATCGTGCTCATGATCTCTCCGATCGTGTCAATGAAAGTTGATGCTCTGCAGTACGACCACAGAGGGGAGAAGTGACACAATTTTAGTACAACGCGAGGTGGTTGTTTAGTTGGGATATTTTGTTACTGCATGCCAAATTTACATGCTCAGTTGACAGCTTCAGTGCTGATCACTTATTTCGACTCATCCACCGTGCAACATGCAACATTATGCGCTTTTTTTTCTATTTTTTTTGTTTAGAACTGTTTGCGGTAAAGTGTCAACGTTAACAATGTTAAATGTCAAATTTGACATTTTGTGGTTTAACACAACGAGATGATCTCGCTTGGCATAGTGCATATGTATGCATGTATGTATCTGTTGTTATATGTCGAACAGCAGCTGCTCCATAAATGCAACACTGAATGCGGAATCAATATTTTGTCAATAACTCCTATCTTGTAAAATTTGTGATATTTGTGACTGACGGCTAAAATTAGAATTTGCACCGCTTTTGGCAATATGTCAAATGATGGAAGCAAACACTTTTTAATACAAAATTAATCAACAAAGCCCACACACAAAACTTAATTTGTTTAACGCAAAAATGGTTTAAAAAAAACCGAAAGAGTTTTTTTTTTAACTATGTCAATGCTTAATGAAAATAAGTTATGGAAAAACCCGTCTTAAAAAATGATTGAATTTGTACTTGTAATTAAGCCCAACATCTGTGCTGCCTTTGGGCCAAATGTAACTTACAAGTTGTTTATTTAAGTCTCGTCTTGGATTGTGTAAAATTTCCATTCAAAACAACATCTTCAAACTAAACGTCAAGCAACTGTCGCTGCTGGTCTTCGCGACGTGTCTCGGAGTCGTCTGGCTCTGAGAAACGAACAATGTGATTAATTTTTTGATGGTACTGCTGCAGTAGGCAGATCGGCATGTTCAAATTCGACTTATACGAGTATGTAAGTTTGTTCGTAAATTCGGCAATAAATCAAAAATCTGCTTAAATTTATTTGTTGATGAGCTGAGCGCGCTGGCAGTGTTGAGATATTGACACCACGGGTGATTTTCATGCGATCTCTGGACAAACGGACGGACGATGGAAGTGCAGGTGAATAAACTGACTGTTGGCTGGTAAGACATGTGCGGTGCGACCATTCATACGCATACATACGCAAACAATTTTCTACACAATTTACTTGGTGCAAAATTGGTTCGTTAAAATACTTTTTTCGATTTAACCGGTGAATTAAGCTCCCCTTCTTATGTATTTGTCACGCGACATTTTTGTGAGCCCTTTATGAAATGTACACAACAGGTTCACAACTTTGAAAAGTGTGTTATCCAGCAAACCCCCCCTCCCTAGAAATAAGAAGTACTCCAGCTGCTTACCGTCCCCCCAAATGCAACAATAGGAAGCTAAAATGACAAGCGGCAGCAAAAACAGAAAACAAATTAATTGAATTAAATTGTTTCGCATATTGCAGTCGCAATTGGCCAATTGCACAAAGAATACAAAAACAAGCACAAAAACCAAAACCAAACAACAATAAAAAGGTTATTTACTTTCAATCACTTTTCGTCACGAAGTCGTCAACAAATACAAAAATGTAAATAAATAATGTTGCAGGCGGGGAAGTGAACGGTTGGTCGACACGGCTCACCTCGAACGGCTTAGCTTGGCTTGGCCGGGCTTGGCGTGGCTTGGCTTGGCTCGTCAGCAAAACACAAATCAGTGCTGCTCTGCTATAGCAACTTTTAAACACGTTGATGGGGTATGTTGGTGACAAATTGCACGTAATGACATTAAATTGAAAATGATTGTTTGCAATTGTGGCACGGAAAAAAATCAACAGCAGCAGCAACAGTAGCAGCAATTTTCGCTTGCGATTTGTCACTGAAATTAAAATTAATGATTGTCGGCGATGCGTAAATTTAAACAGTGTTACCCCTTCTATTTCTAGAACCGTTATTAACTATTTTCGGAAATACAATCGACACAAAAGTAGTTTTCGCTTTTTACATACATACATAAGTGAAATGTTTCGCTTTCTTTTAGTGAGCTCAAATATTTGGCAATTGATTTAAGTGCAGGCAGCAAATGTTGCGCACTCATGATCGGAAGCTGCACTTGAGAAAATTTCCCGATGTTGGCAATTCCATTAGGCAGGCGCCTTTGGTAATGCTTTCAATACGATTGCTTCTTACTTTCGTGCTTGTCCAAATGAATTCACTTCGGCTAATGTTCAATTAGAAAACGCATTTTTATTAGCGTTATCGTTGGAGCAATCACATTTCTTTAATTCTTTCAGATAAATTTGAGGGAGATCTGCTTCGAAGTAGCACGTGGGCTTCGAAATTTGTATTTCGAATCATTTTATTTACATTTTAAGATTTAAAATTAGAATCTGAAAGAACTCATTGATTGGAGTTATGTAATATTGAGATCAATTAAGTTTATTGGTCTACAACTACAGTGGGTAGCTTCATTCAGTTTTTGACGATACTAATTTTGATGTTGCTCTGTGGTTTATAGCTTTTCATTGGAGCCTGATTAATTGATACTTACGTTTTTTCATGTAAAACTTATTTACGGTTACTTATGCTAAATGCTTAGCAGCGATACAATCTGTTCATTTGACATTGTTTTTAATTTGGTAGCAAGAACAATTCACATCAAACAGAAAACTTGGCTTCTTCAGATTGCCGAATTTCAAGCGAAGATTATTTTTCTCAACGGATTCGCTAAGCTAAATAATTTAACAAAAACAAAAAAAATATTATGGCAACACAAAACGTTTAATTTCGATTAAACTCATAAATTGCAAATTTAATTGCAGATTCGTGGTGGCAAAAATATATGAAAACTATTTAAAAAAAACAACAACAAAATGCATTAGCAATTCTATTGGAAAAACTAATTTTTAATTAATTTACAGGCAATTTATTTGTTTAATTGAAACCGCAATAGAAATGCTCGAGGAGAGATCGCAATCGCTTCACACGATCGCTTGCAGCTACAGTTAATTCAACTGCGAACGTGGCAAAGTCAATCATTAAAATTGTAAAATTGCTGATGATTTGCATTGGGAATGCGAGTTTATTGCTTGTGTCCACGCCGACACGGGCCACTGCCAGCGTTGCTTATAAAAATCTGTTTGCAACAAAGTTCGAAAGCGCCGTGATTTTAACACATTAAAACGTAAAAATGTAAATAAAATATGAGGATGTTAAATACTCCAGTGCAAAAAACACAATTAAACTCTCTTTTGAATAAATAAGTAGTGGGTAGTGCAGCTGAGCCTCGACTAAGTCGCTTCCAAGCAACTTAGATTACTGTAATGCAAAACTAAAGCTAAGAGTAAATGCATTCAAGTTTAAAACCCGTTGAGTTGAAATCTATCGATTGTGATTCAAAAGATAATTCAAAAACAAACCATCAAAATTAAAAATTATTATTCTTTTTAACACTTTAATTTCGTAATTTGCAAATGTTATCACATTTATTTAATAAATTCGAGTAAAGTTTTTCCTGCTCCTTTGCTAATATTAATTAAAACTTCCTATCCAAGGGGGCACTAATCCTGAAGTGATCCTTTTTAATTGAAAACGTCGACAGTAAAGTGGAAAAAGACAATTTTCCTGGCGTTACTGTGTAAGTAAGCAGCAAAATCCTTGTTAATCCTTAACTGAAATTGAAAACACGAAATGCGAATTGAGCGCCGAGAGAAGAGAGACGACAAAAATGAAGAAGAAATATACGAAAGACAAGAAATACATGAATTTGAATGGGAACTATGTGGCCAATTTGTAGCAGTAGACAGAGCCCAACAAAAATGTGTAAAACCAAGTTAAAAAGAAGCTATTAAGAGCACTTCTTAAGCATCTAATTTTAGAGTCTTTACAAAACAAAAATACCTATTCTAATGATTTCTGCATTTGAAAGTTTCAAAGCGTCTGAGTCTGCTTGTATTTAGTTTCTGAATATTTGAATAACCCAAACACAAAAAATTATTTAATCTTACGACTCAACTCGAAACAAACGTTTTTATTTTTGAATCTTTTGTATACTATATATAAATGAATGCGTATAAAAGCCCTTCTAATCCTTCGTTAACAATAAAAAGTGTCACAATATTACACTTTCATATCCAGCACTAAAGAAAACATAATCTTCTGTCTAACAAACAAATCATAAAATCCAAAATATAAAGAAGAAGTCTTCAAATCAAATACAAAGCGATGAATGTGTATAGAGAATCCATATTGAGCCATTATGGAACATTTCGAATGTGTGAGTCACTACTCGCAGTGCTTTTGTGGCAAACCAGACTCCCAGTCGCTGCTTATTTATGTATGTATGTATTTGGTCTTTATTTTATTTTGGAATTTATTTTGACTCTTTTAAGATTTTCCATAATAGCTTTTGTTATCGAGCGACAATCTATATCCGATTTCTTAAAGGTCACACCTTTGGGTAAGTGCTGGCTCGCATTTTTATGTTTATGTGTATGTATCTAATACTCGTATATGAACTGAAATCAATACCTGTGTCGATATTGTTGATAAGAATTAATACGGATATTCTCTTCTCAAAAATCTTTAATTGTTTTCATCTTTTTTAAAGTTTCATAGTGACCGCCAGAGCAGACGTTGGGCAGTGGTGATTGTCAGACATTATGAAAACTTTTTAGAAGACATGTTAAAATCGATTTTCTGAGATTGGGAAATCATCTGTTTTGTGATTATTTTAAAGCATTTAGAATTCTAATATTAATGTTAGTTGAGATTATTTGCAACAACATAACAATTATAATCACAAAAAGTATTAAAAAAAAATATTTCGAATCAATAATAATTCAAATAGAAATATAATTTGTGTTTGTAAATCTAAAAGCCACTTCATATACATATCTCTTAAGTGTCCATAAAACCATTAACTAAAACTTGTTGGTAAAACAAATAAAAAAATTACTGCGTGTTGAAAAATGTGATGTTTAATTTCGCACATTAAAATCCAAAAATTATCAGACACCAAAAGCCATAAACCTCGCACCGAATGATATGGAACAATTGTAGAGAACCGCTGCTGGACGGACGAATGCGAATAAGGATGGTCAGACGGACTGGCAGATTAAAATCTTCCAAGAATTCACCACCAGCACACAAAAACGCAACTCAAAAGTCGACAATAAAACGGCAGCAACAGCAGCAATCGTCGTCGTCCAAGTAGATTTCGTGGAGGCAAGAGTCAAATCGATACACAAATCGATTTGTTTCATTGATGACACTCGCCAGCGCGAAAAGATTTTTGCGCGAAATGTCATAAAGTTTATGACTTAAGTCTTTTGTTACAGACTGGCTGACTGGGATCGAAGAGCTTTAAGCCTTGCTATACTGGTGGGTAAAATATCATTATTAACTGCGAATTGATGTGAACATGATTTTTGAGCAGCGTATTGTGATGTTCTTTTTTTCTTGTTTACTTTGTTGGGGGAGTACACTTACAAAAATTAAAAAAAATAAATTTTTGAGGAATTTTTTTTCTTAAGCGGGGTAATAGAAATAGATAAGTAAAATCATTGAGACAAGTTCATCAACACAACAAAGACATCAACTTTAGACATAAGGTAAACTATATGACACAGAGGAATAGCAGGTGGAAACACATACAAATGCATTTTAAAGAAATTATTTCGAAGGCTTTTAAATAACCCGGAAAAGGTTTGAATGTACTATTGACGGTGTTGAATTTACTATGTACGTAATTGTTGAACGGCGGCTGGCGAACTTTTTATTTCTTACTGTGCATTGGCGAAGGTTTTCGATCGCTTAGGCTTAAGAACCAGTTTGTGACTCTTTTAAACTCTACCTCAGACAGTCGTGATTGTAAGCCTGGCTTAAATATTGAAATTTTTATCTGCCATATTTAGTTTTTTTTTCTTTTTTTTCCGTTTTTGATTTTAGCATTCACACCTACAAAAGTGTCATTCTGGCATTTTGCGCACACATTTTTACGATTAAGACGTGTTAAATTGTTAACAAGCCACTTGAAATTATTGGTAATAAGCTCGAAATTTACGACGATGCACATTGTCAGTGGTCCACAGATAGACAGACCAACAAGCAGACAGACTCATAGTTTGTGGCCTGAAGTCTCGGTTATTCGACATCCCAAGCAGACTTGCAACTGCTAAAGTGGCACATAACAAGCCATTAAGGAAGTTGTTCATTTAGCTTACGAACGATTCTCCTTTAGCTGAAAGGTAACGGCTCTAAGTCCACAATTAAAATTTGGTTTAACAAAATTTCACTTTGTCCCATTACGATTTTCCACGCAATCAGAAGCCAATGCGCTCTCGATTTTCCGAACATTTGCATGAAAATGCTGAATGAATGTGTCTTACCTTTTCCTATAAAGGCATTTCTCGCCGGTTTCCCGGTCATTGTAATTCAGATTTTATTTGTAAATATTTTGTAAATATTATGGATATATTTTGAATACGGTTTCCTGTTGTGCCTTTGTGCCTATTGTCGTTTAATGAGTCGTCGATGGTGGCTTGGGTCAATGATTTCGAAACAAGAATCTTTTATAGCTGAAGATCGTCGATCGTGTACATTTGTAGTCTCATTTATCATACATTTTATTGATTAGATATTTTGACAGTTTTCTTAAACGGTCCAGCACGCGTGGGGAGACACAAACAACAAATAACAATATTTGAAAAACAAAAAACTGGTTCATCATACTAAATTATTTTTTAGTTAGTCGAATATAATTCTATAAAAATTAAAACACTTGTACTATTTGAGTATTGACTTTATGATAAGGGATTTCTATTAAAAATTTTAAAATTATTACTTTCAAAAGGAAAATCGAACATGAATTTCATGCATATATGCAGAGGCTGTTGATCAAACAAGTTTTTGGCTAAGTGGTCAATGTATGAACCCTCAATTGGCTGTTTGGAATTTATGAAATATGTTTAGGTAGTAAATCTCAAGCCACTCTGTCCCTTTCATAATTACAACATATGTAAAAATACGACTTTGCAACATAATTAATCTTGCCGCAGAAAAGACAAGCAAACAGCAACAAAATCATACACAAATTATGTCCAAATTAGCAAACAACCACCCTCGTATACTTCCATACACACAGACACACACACACTCACTAACATGAACACCGACACGAACAAGTGCAGCAACCCTAACTGCACACAATTACGCCAATACGCGCCTTATTGCCGGCAATAAATATTAACCGCATAAAACGCTTAATCCTTGCGAAGCTGAAGTGAAGCCAAGAGCCACCCTCACTCGCTCGTTCGTACAAGTATCGAGGCCAATTACTCAACATGATTTCAATAAAATTACACAACAAGACAAACACACAAACACAAAAAATCACACACAGTCACATGAATGCACAGGACGAAGGGGCGAAAGCGGGCCAACAGTGTAGACAGTCAAAAAGGAATGAAGCAAGTCAGATATACAACAGCAACAATAACAGCAACAGCAACAACAACATCGATCTCAATAACAATTCATAATTCATGTTTAACATACCCCCTGCTCCTTCTTCTCTACCCCCTTTCCATTCCACTTTAGCAGTCCTTTGTTGGCAACAGAGGAAGCGGAAGTCAATTTGGGATGTTGTTTTACTCGTTTGTTTGTTTGTTTGTTTGTTTGTTGTTGTTGTTACCACCCACAAACCGCCGAGGGTGAAGCTCAGTGTTGCACAGTACTTTAACTTAGCATTACAAAAGTTTTTAAAAAATTTAAAATATTAGCATTATCAAAATTAACAATATTATATAAAAAAAATTTTGTATATAGATTGGTTCGATTAAATGAATTAAGTTCTCTTTTTGATGTTAGTCTACAATTCTCATTTGCAAAATCAATATACCGCAAAGTACTGTATGTTGGTGTTTCTAACAGTGGGTGTTGCTGTTGTTCGCCGCATTTCAACCCCGAGGCGACGCCACTTCATCTACACTTCTACAAGGGCATAAATTGTTTATTGTTTGCATATCCTGGTGCTCGGCTGCTGTGGTGTATCCTTGAGTATTTATGACAACATACAAATACAAGAACAAAAACAACAAGAGAAAATATATAAATAAAAAAGCGAATTACACCCCCGGCGACCCCAAGTGGCGATGATCATCCCTAATTGGTGTTGAATTGACTTTCACGGAAGCGCAATTTTATCCGTTTGGGTTTATGTTTCTTCTTTTTTTTTAGAGTTTTTGTATGTGAGGGGTAAGAGTGTTGTTAGATAGGAAATGTTTTCTGAAATAAGTGCAGCGTTGAGCAATTAGACTCTTCAAAAGGAAAGGGAACATTCTCATCATAATTATGTCATTCATTTTAGAAAAATATTATAATCGAATTTTGAAAATCATGTCAACTCAAAAACAATATATAAAAACAATTTTTCAAAACTTATTACATTTGATATAAAAAATTTGTTTGTTTAACCAGAGCCAAAATACCCAACGGCCTATGAACGCGGGTGGCGTAAAAACACCTCAGCTAGACATAAAACTAGTTTTGATAAAGAATTAAAGCAAAAAAGGTCTGAAATTTGAAAATTCCATTAAGGCTTATCGGCACTTTGTTATTTTAGTTTTATATTGAATTTTATTTAAAAGTTACACTCGTAAAATCTTTACACCACCCTGAATTATTGCAATAATCTTAATAAATACGTAACGGATTTTTGACCTTTCCTTTAATTTAAGTAAAACACGACCGAAGCAATCAAAATTTAATTATTTTAACACATCTACTAATCCACTTGAAAATTTCAGCAACAATAGCCGACTCGGTTAAAGCGCTTGCAGATATTCTGGAATACAACAAACACTCGTACCACACCGTTAATGGCTTCAGCCATAAGCTTACAAAATTTATTGACATATTAAAAATTCTTAAGCTTTATGGGCCTTATTTTACTCTTGCAAAGTCCCACATTCAGCAGAGACCACATTTTTTCTACTCATATATATGTATATAAGGAAAATCTTAAAACAACAACAACAACAACAAATAAAATAAAATTTGAATGTAGTTACGCCGCAGGGGTGCTCAGTTCTCAACGCCTTGTTAAAAACGCGACGACAAACATCGAAATCGAATTTTATTTCTCCGACTGCGAAATTAGCATAATCGTTATAATTTAATTATAATTTATCGATTTGAGGCGATTTATTTTCCATGAGCAGAACAACAACACATTCGCTTGGTTTCGCTCGGTTTCGATCGGTTTCGATTGTTTCGGTCGTTTCGGAATCACTCGCTGGTGTTGAAGGCGCGTTGTTTATGAGCTGTAAAAATTCCAACTTTATTATGACCAAGTGGATGAATGAGTTAATGGACATGGACGGACATATGCCTAGTCGACAAAATACATAATTTAATAGACTCAAAATATAAATCGAATTTAGCAGAAAACTCTACTTCGTGCTTGTGATTGCTCCTATCATAAGAATGCAACTTTGTCACTCTTCCATTTTTAATTTATGAAAAAGTTTTCAAATTTTAAGTTTATTAAATGTTTAATAAAATTAAAAATCTTAAGCATTTAGTAATTTGTTGCATGCCACTATGGCATTTTTTTTCTTTATGTTTATTTAACACTTTCGTTTGAATTTTAACGGATTTCTTCTTTAACTTTTGGGTCGGAGCAGTTTACGAGACGAGTGCAGCCATCGACAAGTCAAATACGCCTGTCTGCAGCCGCACCCGCAGACAATTTGTCACCGGAGACTAAACCGACCAGAAAACTTCTCATTTGGAAAGTGGCGGTGTGGAGAAGGAGTGAATGGGGTCGCCACCACAGAATGAGGTCGTCAGAAGACGTTGCTCATTCGAATTGGAGGAGCTAGTTCATCGCCATGGAATGCCATTACAACGAATATATTTATTGTTGTTGTTGTTGTATTTGCTGTTTGCGGTTAGCTGTTTTTGGTTAGAAACACCTTCGGTGGAGCACAGGCAGAGAAGATTTATGAGCCCAACGCAGAAGAGGACAAAGAACACACAATAAACCACAATTCCAACAACAATATTAGAGGACGCAACAAAAACTCAATTAAAGTGACACATTACTCTGCCTGATCGAATAAAAGAAAACTCCTAAAATTAAGTTGAAGGAAATTCTTTAATAAAATACATATCCAATTTTTTTTTCTTAAACAAAATTTTAATTCTTAGTTTTCCTTACTTACTTAAATAAACAAATTTTGTTTCCTACTTTATCCTCTGCACAGCTTAAACAAATAAATAAAGAAAAACATATTATAGTCTAAAAATAGTAAGCGAAAAATAAAAAAAAATAAAGTGCCAACCACTGCCACCCAATTTTCTAACGACATGACAAAACCGCTCCAAGGCAATTATTTACAATTGCAAATTAGGTAAAAAAGAAGAAAAATAAACCTAAAAAACAACACCCAGTCCGAAATGATATCCTCACACACATACACACACAAATCGACGACAAGGCAAAAAGCTAAAAATGCAAATAAACGAGAAATTCACCAAAATAACAAAAAGTAAAACCAAACGAAAAAGAAAAATTCGCGCGAGTGACTCTAAACGCCAACGAAGCACATAAGCTGTTCATTTTTATCTTCCAATGTAGAAGATTTGAAATTGGGGTTCATGGGGTGTCGCGTTCAAAGCAGAAATAAAAAACAAACGAAAAAGCGCGCGAAAATGTAAAAAAGCGCGCTTGCCTTATCTTTAACTGCCATCAACAAGATGGCAACTTCCGTTCGCGCGCCATAAGCGCGAAAGGCGCGCAGCCTCCGCCCCAACCAACATACACACACAACAACAACTCGCACAAACAGACATACACACTCACTCACTCACTCACACACACACAGAGATCACAAATGGTCACCAGGGCGTGTAATTGAGTGCTACAGGACCCGTTTAACATTTTTATTTGCACATTAGCAAGGGTGGAAATAGCAACCGGAAAAGCTAGCGACGAAGCGGCGTGAAGAATTTATGCTCCCGTTTTTATGCTGCTGCAGCTGGGTGCGGTGGGTGTAGTGGGTGTTGAGGTATAATTGGAAAGGGGACGCAGGGCATTTGAGGGTAGCACAAATTTGCGGGAGCCATAATGTCAATATGTACAAAGTGGAGTGGTCGTGCTTTCATTTTTTATACAATATATTTTACATTTTTGACATATACATATTTATATATATATATATATATATATATATATATATATATATATATATATATATATATATATATATATATATATATATATATATATATATATATATATATATATATATATATATATATATATATATATATATATATATATATATATATATATATATATATATATATATATATATATATATATATATATATATATATATATATATATATATATATATATATATATATATATCTATATATATATATATATATATTTATATATATATTTTATGTGTTGTGTGTCATGAGAAGAAACGGTTCAACGCAATTCGATTCAGTGGCGCTCCAAATTGCGAAAAATACGTCAGGGCAACAGAAGCTGCAAAGTTCAGCGTGCAAACGTTTTTAATGTCGACATTTTTATAGCGTTGTGTCCTTCAACCAAGGACATGAAGAAAAAGTTATTCCTACAATCTTTAATCTGGCTGTAGTCACCAATCACACCAGTCATACTCGTATACTTTTTTGGTAATAGTACACAAATAGAAACAATGAATTTCTATATTGTAATAAGTGTACGATATTTTTATTTTTGTTATTGTTATTAGTTGCAGTTTCAATTAAATATTTTACAGAATTTAAATCAAGAAACTTCTTTTTTGAGTACAAAACACTTTTTTAAATTATTTAAATATTATCTCACATTAATTGTTATTGCATCCCACTGAATTCTTTCCGATCGTTTGGAAAAAGAAATGGTACGACTTTTAAAATATGCCAACAACTGTTTTCACTTCTAAGCTCCGCACTATTCAAATCCTTTTAGCTGTCTCCTGCTCTTCCTTCTTACCAGCACTTAAACACATCTCAAACTCGTAAAACTAACACATCCTAAAAATATCCTTTTGCATAGCATAAATCAAATTTTCATTTCGCACCACATTCGCTGTTCTCATTTTTTTTTTTTTTTTTGTCTTTATACGCGTTTCTAGAGTTTCTGCTATTTTTATTATTTTACTGCGGAGCTTAAAAGCTCACAGGCACACCCACATTTAGATATGTGCATGTACTCGTATATAGGCACGCACATAATTCCTCGGCGTGAAGACCCGAAAATTTCCAACCGCAATAACTCAACTCGAGTCGAGCCAAGTCGGCAGCTGAGAGCGAACGTCTGAATTTCATGAATAATTTGTTAACGCACATTTCTGCTTGCCGCCAGTCTTGCCTTCTTCCGCTTATGGCAGTCAAACAACATGGCCGACGGAAGTAGCGTATTTTATGGTACTGTGGCAGCCTTTTGCTGGCGTCAACTTTTTTAGGAAAAAATTATTATTTAAGCTGAGCAGGTATTACTAAGTTTTGTGTGCAGTTCTAAAAAATTTAAAGATTTATATTTTTTAAATGTTGAAATGTATTTTTTTCAAATATTTTATTAAATATCTGAAACAAAATCAAAAAAAAACAAGAAATGATGAATGATGGTTTTTTAAGTATTATTAAAACAATTGTACTAAAAGTTTTTTCTACTTAACACTAAAAAAGTATTTTAAACATAACTGTCCACTTCTTTAAATCCTCATTTATTATGTTGACTTATATAAAGCATATCAAATTATACTGATGATTTAGTTTGCAACATTTTTAAGAATTACATACCACCCAATTGTTCACCAATGTTGAAGTATCTTGTAGCTACTGCCTCTGCTGCTTGCTGCAACAATTACAAAGCGTGCTTTACACTTTCTCTTTTAAATAACTTTGGCAACGACAACGACAAAGTACACTTTCATTTAGCTTGTAAATACCTCGTTTGTCGGCGCTCATACTCTTCTCTTCTCTTCTCGCACACATATTCTTCTACATACAACAATTAATCTAGGGCTCCTTATCCTCCATGCCAGAACCTAATTTGCGCCCAACTGGCGAGAGTTCCTCTGCCCGCATTATCAACACTTAACATCGTACTTCGTTGTCGCCATGTTGTTTAAAATATACGGACTAACACAGACACACATAAACGAAATACTGTCACGAAATATGTACACACTAAAGCACATACATGCATATAAGTTTTTGCACATTACAGTGTTAATGTGCCTCACTGCCGCATATAAACCCAGTAATTTAACCAACCCAACTCCACCCAGAACCTTACATACATACATACATACATACATACATACATACATACATACATACATACATACATACATACATACATACATACATACATACATACAAACATACATATGAAACACATGCACGGTTGCAGATACGAATTTTGGGGACAAACCTTAGGGTCAATCGTTCCCTTTTGTATCCAATAGAGTTTAAACAAAAATTTTTTTTTATTCATATTTTTACAATAAATTATAATTTTTTTTAAATTGAGTAAATAAGAAATATTTCCTATTTGTATGTAAAGGCAACTTACAAAAAATTCAAAAACATATTGACAAGAATGTGAATTCCTTCTTAAATCTTATTTTTAATACGACCCTTCATGTTGTGTGTGTGTGTGTTTGTGTGTGTGTTTGTATGTATGCCGCTTACTCGACACATGCTCTGGTGTGGAAATCTTCGTCGGTGTTAATGATTTTTTACACACTTGCCCACACATCCATACTAAACACACGGGTTGCTGGGTCCGTGCTGCTCCAGCTTCAACTCGAGCTTCCTTCTCTCGTCAAGTGCTCAAGTGTAAAACTGTGCTTTCGTTACCATGGCTATAATGTTAATGGATATTTTTCGACAATCATCATTTTTAACATCAACATGGTAGTCGCTCTTGTTGTTGTATGGATAAATGGCTGCCAGTGTTGGACTCTTGTTTATTCGTTTGTATGCGTATACTCGTACTGGCGCTTCTAAAGGATTTAGTTAAGTTATGAGTTTGGCGATCTTGTTGGACTATGAAACATCATGTTCTTTCGAAAGAGTGCCAAGAATCGATGTGTGTGTATTATAAAAATCATATCTCTAGTGATAACAACTAAATTCTTTTCTTTTTGAACAATATCGAGCAAAGATTTATTGAATAATCAAGGAACGACATCAATGAAATTTTGGGCTGTAAAGATGTTTTTTGTATTCTGTTATAAAAAAAAGAATTTAATTTCTTCTTGAAGTTGAAATTCTTACGAACATCATGGGTATATATAAAAAATTGTGATTGTGCTTAAGCTGAAAACATTTTGTAGCTTTTTAAATGAATTTAACAGTTATTCTGTGGATTCGGAAAATGTGCTCTGCTATCTTGTATCAGCAAAATTATATCAGCACCCACCTTAAAAGTAAATGAAAAAACCGGCACTCCACTCCACCCAACATGACTTCCAACAGATTTAGATCAGCATACTCCATGCTCCGCCGCATACGACGAGTTGGAAGCCACGAAAAAATGTCAAATGTCAGTCAAAAACGCGCGGCTGGAGAACTGACTCTGGAGTTGATGTTGGCAAATGTAGCGATTATCAGCAACCCAAATCCTTGGCGCCAACCAACTCAAAACTGAAAATGTATAGACTTGTAACATTCGAAAAAAATGCAAGACATACAGCAGAAACAGTTACCAAATGTTGATGGATTAATGTGTTGCCAAAGCGCCTACCGTCGCACAGTACTTTGACTTGGCACGAAGTGCAACCAAACCTATAAACTTCAGTTAGAGGAGTTTTTATCACAGTTTGAATTTGAATGCCTTCGTAACTAGCCCAGGGCTGCTGTTTTTATTTGCATTTGATTCCAAGCAAAGACGTACTATGCAACGTCGCCGACTGTGCGCCAGCGATCATTTGCGTAAGCACAGCAGCCAACTTGAATTGAAAAATTATACAGAAACAAAAAACTGATTATCATGGCGTTGCCACATTGCTTCAATGCTGACGTTGTTGTTTTTATTCTTTTTGTTGTTGTTATTTTTGGTGGTAAGTAGTTTGGCTTATTGTTGGCTTTAATGAAGACATGCGCAGCGGCTGCGGTTTTTGGACATGTCAACCAGTGACAGTCGCAAATGCCGTAATTAATGGCTTTATTCGAAACGCATTCGAGAAAAAACTCTGGCTTACATCGCTTCGCAACTGCATTTATTACGTTTTAATTGTTTTACAATACGATGGCGCGCATTAGCCTTAGAGTCTAGGCTAGTGGCACCACGTGGCGCGGCGCGGTTACCAAAAAAAAAACCACCTAAAACAAACAAATTCCAAACATTAATAATACTAAAAAGGTCAAAACTGGCGGCGGTAACAAGTTTAAAAAACTAACACAAGCACAAAACATGTTTTCTGTGTTTATTTTCCGATATTTTTCATAAATTATGCAAAAAAGCAAAAAATGTATTCCAAACCAATTTAATTGTTTCGGGTGAGAAGTTAATTTCACTTTGAAATGTTTAAGTAGTTTAATTATGAAAATTAAGCACAACACTAGATGATAATTTAGAGAAAAATAATTTTCTCAGTTTTTTGAAACTCGCCATTTTAAATGGAATTTATTGTCTTTCCTCTGCACACATAAATAAATTTCGCCATCGATCATGATAACCCATCGAAATCATTCTGCTAAAATATAAACAAACAACACAAAAGAAGACAACAAATGAAATCAATTTAATATTCACGTATTTATGTATGTACGGAAAATGTTAATTCAAATATTGATTGTGTTGCAGCAACATGTGTGGCAACCACAAATGATCGGAACCCACCATCGATCTACTTAATTTCAAATGAGCGAGTGAACAAACACAACAAAGCCACAAATTTTACACAAATCAGTGCGAATCGTTGACGAAGATCGATACGCCAGTTTAAAGTGCAGGGCGCAACAATGGCGGCCAAAACAAAAATTTCCAAATGGTATTGTGAAAATGTAAATGAAAAGGGACTTGTAAGAGTTGAGGAAATATTATATATGGAATAATGTTTGCTGTCTGTATGTATGTCTGTCTATCTTTCTGTACATCTGTGTGTTGTCACAAATGTGTCACATCAATGTGAATGTAATAATGATCGATCGTGATCAACTATACAAGGTTTTATTTGTTGTTCGGAAAATATTTTTAATAAAATTTCAGTTAATACATTGTACCATAAAAGAAGATTTTCATTGAGGTTCTCAAATTAAATTTAATAACTTTCTTAAGTTTAACAATCTAAATAAAGAAATAACGAGACATTAACGAAATCCGACTCTATACAATTAAAAAAGGATTTACGCACCGCACAATGAAGCCAATAAAATTTACCATAAAATTTCTACTTAACCAACGCACACAAATAGGCAGACACAGGGACGGGCGGACGAATTCACATGCACATCACACGCACATCATAAACAAAAGCAAACATCACGGAACAAATCAAAACAAATATGGCGACACCGAGTCAAAGCATATTTTGTCAACTTAAAATAACTTCTGGTGACGCGGCGTTAAGTTAATCCGCCACCGCAACAAATACGATTTTCTCAATTATCATAAAACGAAAGCTGGCAGAGGAAACGTCAGATGGCATACGTCCACATGCTCAACGTGATGAGTGAAACTGTGACATTATTTTACACTGATGCTACAAAATAAATTAAAATTACCAAAGAGTTTCAAAATTAAAAGAAACGAGTTTACGACACAAACAACAAATTTTCAAATCGTTTGAAATATTAATTGCATTTCATTTCAGTGCTTCTACGTATTTGGTACCATTTTAAAAATCTAAGAGTTGAGTATAGTTTTGCCCCACACTGTACACTCCACACATATAAACACACAAAGGATGTATCGTTGAGTAATGCGCACCTTATGCCGCTGATGAGATTAGATGGCGCACAATTTAACGACAAAAACAAATTTATAAACAACTAAACTAAACTGTAAAAGGGCGCTTCGGTTTATTATCCCCTTCTTCGTCGTGTGTGTACATATGTAGGTGTATGATTTAACCCTTGTACGCATCATAGTTCTACTTCCATCAAAATATTGTGAAGGCATAATTTACACGCCCAGATAAGATTAAAGTTTATTATGAGATACGGTGGTATCTGGAGAATAGGTGAAATTCAAAGTTTGGCAGGAAGTTTATTGACGAACTATCGAGCTATTTGGATAAAATCAAAGCAATAGTAGATTTAAAAATCTACTTTGAAAATCGTATGGTCTTAGCCATAATAATTGTACCATTGTACTCTGACGTTAAAATTTTTAAAATATATTTGAAAAATCTTTTTTTAAAACACCCCTTTACGAAATTCTTCCCAATTCCAATTTACCTCCTCGTATCGTGATTTAGGTACACACAAACTTTCAAACAATTTGAAATTCCACACACATCTCGAATTTGTTTCCTGTGCATCCTACTTAAAATTCCGGGAGCATCGTTTCACAACTTCCCAACTCGGTACGAACAAGAGACAAAAATCGAAATGGACGAAACTTTGGTTGGCAAAAGTTAAGGAAAAATGTGCGGAAAATATCTGAAAAAACAAGCTCGTTCACAAAAGTGCTTACGGCGTCCGCAAGGAGCTGTTGAAGTGGCAAATTTTGCAAGCAACGATGAGCAACCTGCCCTGCCCTGCCTTTTTTACCATCTTCCGCATTCACAATATATACATAAGTAAAAAAAAAGAACTATGAACGGTAAAACGGAAACGAAAACAAAAACGGAGAGCGGCATCGAAACGACAGCAGCATCCACAACGACCATGGGCGCAGCATGGGCGCAATATGAGAAAAACACGGACGCCATTGACGACGATGCCGTTACTTACGACAAATACAAGCAAGTGTCAACACATACTTTGACAGTGCACTGGCGGCAAGAGAGAAAGCAGTGGGGCAATTGTAGTGTAAGTTGTGCTATCGCAAGGAAAAGGACACTAAAGGACGTTGGCAGCCATATTTGCAAAAGTGTATACAAGGCGTTTATATGCTTATAGTGGGCTTGGGTGGGTGGCAAAGAGTGGAAAGGAGGAAAAACAAGTGTTCAGCACAGTTTTTGTGTTTGATGACGGCAATCTTTAATGGGAGGTAACTAAGGTAAAGAGTTGCCAGGTGCTTATAAAATCACATTTTCACATATAAAAATCTCACTCTTTATATATTCAAACTAATTAAGTTATTTACTTAATATCTTTTTATAATAATTCACGCTGAACTTTACTGTACATATGTATATACGGAAAAAATGTATTGAAAAATGATTTTATAGCTATCACAATATCAATTTCCATCATCAGCGATTCGAAATATTTCAAAATAAAATGTGGCTGAAAGTATCTCTTTCCGAGAAAAGTGTCAGATGCCTTTAATTGTTGTTAGTAAATATTTGAACAAATGTACGCAGTTCCATCACTGATTAAGTACAGCAGTCCCTGACGTTATAACCAACGGAAAGCTCTTTTAAACTGTCATTAAAGTAATTGACACAAAAGTAATTTTCCCATTTTCCGTTTCTGCTAAAAAGCAAACTTTCGACATTCCTACCAAAAAAAAATAAGCAAATGTTCCGCTAACAAAACCCCATTTAATTGCAGCAGATTACAAAGAAACCCAAACAAAACGGGTCGTAAAAGTTTTGTCAATGAAACTAATATCATTAACTTTTGTTAATTTAAAAATGGCTGCCAACAGCACATCAAAAGCAGAAGACTCGTTCTGACAAAGAAGAGAATACATTGTCGTTAAATAAACAATATCAGCACGTCGAGAAATTGTAGAGTTGAAAATGTGGCGAAACACACAACGGAAACGACATCCAACGCTTTCACTGGCAAGTTCCGACAAATCGACGGACAACATGTGTTGGGCGCAATCGTGGAAGGAAGAAATATTTGAGGAGAGTAAACAGGACTGCTGATTTTTGTATGAATTACTAGATGATATGCAAAATAAAATACTTCCGCAGTTAGCCTTGTGTTTTGGGCCAATAGGCATACCAACGGCATCAGAGATGAGTTAGCTGAAATGTAGAGTACAAATAAAAAATAAAAATATATATATTACAAATTTATAAAATCTCGATTCATACTTAAAAAAAAGATAACACTCTTGCTAAGATATTGTTTCTGTTCGTTAGCAATGGCTGTTGTAATTGCAATTAAATTGATTCATTCCTTCATCAACACTGAACAACTCTACTGACATAAGTTAATGTAGCTAGAAGATCTAGCCGAAGGCTAGACCATCGCTTAATCATTTCCGCTAATTACCAAAAGCACCCACAATAAGGACAATACGAACGTGTAATGGAAATTACCCTGCGAGAGAAGAGCACCCATGGGAAAAATTAAAAATATATCGACCCAGTAAAAAAAAGACATAAGCGACAGGGAGCAATTATGCTGATTGTAAACAAATTGCTCACGTTCCAATAAAAACACAGAACAACAACAACAACAACATCAACAAAAAGAACACTAAGCGAAATACTAGCAACATAAAGTAGTAGTAATAATGGTAGAACGTAGTAAACAAAAGACACGATACGATACGGCTGACATGAAGATGGCGTTTTATCAAATTATTATGCCGAACAGACGGACGAAAGAAAAGTACGGCACGAAGGACATTCAATCAACAACATTGTTCGTCAATGGTGAAGAAGATCTAATTACACTAATGGTAGACGGACAGACAGACAGAGAGACACAAAAAAAAATACTTACTACACAGAGTAAACGTAATGAAATGATATGCGCCTCTCGAAAGATATAAAAAGTACTTACCGAGCTACTTTTTAACGGTAGTTTGTGGCAATTAAACGTTTGAATTGCTTTTGTGGTGCGTGCTGGCGCAACATAAGGTATTCCCCTTTTTGCTCACTTACCAACTTACCAACTTACCAACGAATGTCATATGGCAAATGAATCGAACACCTTACGACTTTTTAAACAATTTTAATGATGGTAACGCATTTGCTACCTTCGAAAGCAACGAAGAAGCTCACCAAAAGGGCTCTTAGATGCTGGCAGGACATGCAACTGTGGCGATGCGCACGCAAACTATGAAACCACAGAAGAACACAAAATATACTAACTGAACGTTTAATATTTAATAATCGACCGTTTGAATTTTGACCAGGTTGAAAACTCTTTTTAAACTCGTAATGAAGTAATTTTGTATTTCCTGCGCACAGTTTAAGCGGATTTAAACTGTTGACGCCTTAAAAATTCAATTTCAACCTGTCGAAGGAAGGCCCTCACAAGTCGACCGAAACCTAATATGCACATACTTATACAAATGTATATACCTCCCTTTTTTAAAAATATTCCTCGTTGCGTCACTACGTAAGTTTTTTGACAAGCGTAACGAAAATGCGTCAAAATGTATAACAAAGCGCACCAGGATCTGGAAGACCACCTGGAATGTAAAATTTCAGTTGAGGTTCAACTGACATTTATGGCTGCTTATCTGTCATCCTTACCACTTTCACACATTCTTTGGTTTTTTTTTTTTGCATTTAAAACAAAATATCGAATGAATTTTTACACATGAAATGAGAAGGAAATGGAAGGGAAGGCAGAAAGGAAGTTTAATTTGTATACCACGTAAGCACCTACATAAGAAGTTGGAGCTAAGTAACATTTGCTAATTGAATAATATTCAAAATTTATATTTGAGTTTTTGGTTTAACGATTTAACAAAATTATAAACTGTGATTAGCTTTGAAAAATGCAAGTATCAAATATTGAGGAGTATGTAAAAAATGCAATATTAAATTTCTACATCTACTTATGTACATATGTATGTACCCTTATCATTCTAATTATGATTGATGTCGCGCATTTGAGTTGGTCGCTCATTAAAACCGCATTAACAACCCTAAATAGCAAGCATTTTGTATTTGTATTTGCATATGAAAATCAAATTTGAGATTTTTAATATTTTGTTGGCACAACACAATCAAAATGTTGCAGCCACAATCTCAAATAACAAGCCCATTGTTGCTAACGAATGATCTATTGCCGCTGCCTGGTTGGTAAGGATGCACAGGGAGGTCCTGTGATGCAAGGAACAAATCTTTTGCTGATCTGTCCTTTGGCAGATGCTGCACCATCTTTTGCCACTTACTCGTACACTGGCAAAGCCAAAGGCAAAGGTATCTGCATCTGAACAATTTTAATTCAATTCAGAGCAACATTTCAAGTCTTTGTTTGGCTTGAGTTGCGCTTGTCAAAAGGCAAGAATTTATGACAAAAGAACATTTTTAGAAGTCAATCTAATTGTGTTTACGACCACGGCGAGATTTGCTCTACGCTGTGTGGTTTTATGAGCATTTGGGTGTATGTTGCTATGTATAAAGAAGCAATTTGGCACGCATTGTCAATTGAAGCCCAGATTTGAGTTGAAAGGGTATTTGATGTTTACAATAATTTTCGTTTGGTTTGTTTACACTCAAATATTTAATTAAATAAAAGTGGTCTCTGGAATATTTTAACATTGTTAAACTGTTAAAAATTAAAAAATATCTTTTTGGTTCAGCGTCGAATTAAAAAACAATTTTTTCAGTTTTTTCGAATTCATAAAAATTTTATTATAACTTTAAGGCATTTTTCGTTCTCTGCACACGTGCATTCATTAACAATCCACCGCCTCTTATAAACCGTTAATTTGTTTAACAAAAGATCTCGTCTCTGCGAGCGGAAGGCATCTAGTCTGTAATTAAGCAAGGAATTTTGCTGGACACCTACGTCAACTTTTCGACTCGTTAATGATCCTCATGCAATAAGCGAAAGTGAAATTACACAGAATAAAACAAAAACAAAAAAAACTTTTGTATTATTTTGAAACCCAACTTGGACTGGCTTCAGGTGCAAAAACTATTAAATTCTTCATTTGTTGGTAGTTTTAATTTTGGTATTTATAAGATAAATTGGTTCTTCCTATTTATTCCAAATAAGAAATTGAAAAGTGTTGCTTCAGGTGTCAAAGTGGCTGCTATTGGCAACACCCATCACCAAGCATGCAGCTTGTGGCACATTCCAGTCAATTTAATAGTTTCGGCTGGGTATCGAGGTTTTTAAATTAAAGGCATCGTTCGGTATTTACGAGCCATGGGCGTAAAACGTGCACAGCGGGACTAGCAATTTTAGATTTGCAAAAATGTTAATCTTTTAAAAATGAAACTATAAAACTGCTTAGAGTATTATTGTGAGCAAGTGAATAGTTGAGATGGGCTCGGAAGAAAGGTGCAGTAAATAACACCTCTCCCAGAAACCGCACTTTTGAATGATGTCAAAAGGCGGAAAATATCAAAGACAGTTTTAATGTAGCGGCAACATCAAATGGCGGAAACGGTCAGTCTTTTTTCAAAGTACAATATAAAACATTTAAATGTTTTCTAGAAGTCAACAATTCGATTTGAAGTTTCTTCTGATAGAGCCCTATATTCTTAATGAAGCTTTCGCCACCCCTTTCACAATTTCCAACGCGTAATTTAGAGGTTCGCAAATCCAGCGTGACCATTAAAGTAAATTGCCGCAGCAAATTAAAGACCGCGCAACGTAACGCAACGCAACGCAAAAAAAGAGAATTTAATGCAGTGCGCGCTTAATTCTGCATTAAAGCCAGAGTTTAAATGCAAAATGGGAGCAACAGCTACGCAATGGCTACACAGGCCGGAGAAGGGCAGCAGCTACTTGCAATTGCTATTACGAGTACGAAAGCGCAGAACAGTTGAAAATGTAAATTTAGTGTTAAGGTGCATAAAAAGGGAGGAGCAGCAAAATGCAGATTACAGCGCTTGTGAAATCGAGGAAAGTGCTGCATTAGGGCATAAACATATTTTTATATATGTATCATATAATTGGGTGTTTCAAAATGTTGTGCAAGTCGTAAACCAAAGTAGCCCCTCCCAATGGAATTTGAAATATTTAAGAGCTCTACAATTTATACATATAAACAAAATTCAATATTTGGCTAAACTAGTTTAAGTCTTATTAAACCTATGATCATCGAAACTGGAATAGTTTTCGTAAAATCTAAAGATAAAAAAGTGCGATACAAAACCAATCGAATAGTTTGCTCAAGTGGCCAAAAAGAATCCTTATCCTTCTCAATTAAAGGTTACCTCCTTCGAAATGTTTCCCCGAAAATGTTGTCATCCAAATTTTTGTGTTCAATATTTT
Organism: Suillia variegata; assembly: GCA_949127995.1. Lineage (NCBI taxonomy): Eukaryota > Metazoa > Arthropoda > Insecta > Diptera > Heleomyzidae > Suillia > Suillia variegata. Next base: position 519,997 of record OX421844.1, on the reverse strand, counting down.
TCAAATTACGCCTCATTTAAGTCGTGATTTATATCGCAAAACAATTCAAACCCTTCGAAAAGTCAACAACGAAAATTGTTAATGAGTCATATTACACACATACAAACAGACACACACACTGCCTCATGAACACATTCGAGTTCCATTTCGCGCGCATATAGTTTTTTTAATTCAACAAACTGATGCTTCGGCTGTGATGGTGTGTGACCAAGACGCGTTGCCGTATATGACGGCGTGATCTGAGTTGCGTAAAGGTGTGACATTTTCCGCCTTTAAATTGCATTCGATTCGAGTAGTTTTCGTCCAACTGTAAGTCCGTCTGTGTGTGTGTGTGTGTGTGTGTGTGTGTGTGTGTGTGTGTGTGTGTGTGTGTGTGTGTGTGTGTGTGTGTGTGTGTGTGTGTGTGTGTGCGTGTGTTTTATGTCTGCATCGTGTTTAGAGAGATTTATGTGGTTTTTGTTTACACTGTGGAATTCCAGGAACTTTAGCGTCCTTTTTGGAAAGTCTGTCGCTGGCAGCTTCAACACAGGATTTTATGATGGGTTTTGTTTGAATGGTTGCGGTAGTTTTGGGCAACCGCAGCGCTTTAAGAACAGTGTCGATGCGAGGTTCCTTCATAAAAATTTTGCCAACTTTCGAACAAACAAGACGACTTAGTATTCAAACTGAGTGAATCTTTTTTTGAATTTCTTGACTTATTGAAAAATTAACTGACGAACTGTTAAATACAAAATTTGTATTATGTGGAAATTAAATGTTGTTATATTGGAGAACCGAATTTCCTTAATTTATAATAAATGTATATGCAACAAGGTAAATAAATACAAGTGTAGAGCTCTTTAATTAAATTAAATATGCAGCAAGCTAGGTTAATAAATACATGGCAACCCGCAAATAAATATATGAGCTCTAAAATCAATTCATTTTAAAAGTAAAGTTTTCTATCTTCTATTTGGAAGTGCATTTTATCTTATTTTGCAAAATATTTCAAGTGAATGAATTTTCAAAAACTTTGATTATTTAAAATAGATTTAAGACTTCCGTTTGACTCCCTTTTCGGGCTGACCAAAATAGTTTGTTTAAATGATCTCTTCACAAAAGTACAACACTTAAAAACGCATTCGCCGCTTATATACGAGGAAGTTGTCCGTTTATGCTTTTGGTTCCGTCGGTTTTTAGTTTAAGTCCACCAACACTTTTCACTACACGTTCTTTAAAAAATATTTTTTTCTTCTGTTTTCTTCTGTTTGACCGCAGAAGAAATCATTTATCCAGCTTAAGAATTTCCCATGAGATGTGCTGCAAAATTGCTACCGTTCTTTTGCGCTAAACAAGAAGTACCGTTTTTGCTGAATCCGGTAGCTAACCGCTTTTTAAAAAACACAAACAACAACCAAGCAATTCCTTGAATATTTTAGCGGCCTGTGTGAAATGCAAAGTACGCCGCCACAGCTTCAGTATCACACCCAAGAGACCGCAAAGATGCTTCCAGCGGCAACTACGCTGCTGATTCTTCTTCTTCTTCTTCTTTTTCGTTTGCTTGAAGCCGCCATCTTCAATTAATAACGTTAAGCCACCGCAGAATACAGACAGAGAGAACCACAGGGACATGTGTGGTGGTTCGCAAACAAACCAGCAAACAAACAAACAGACAGACAGACAAAAGCATTTGCAATTGTTTTGCGAACTGCTCGTATTTGAGGTATACGAGGGCGTTTACACTCAAACAAAACTGTGAAATATTTTGTAAATATTTGCCTGACCAAAATTAATATTTACCCAAGCCATGCCATGCCATGCGATACGATGCGATGCGATGCCATGCTGTCAACTGTCAGAAGAGTCAAAATCAGCAAAAAGAAAAAAATTCAAATTGTCATTTGACAAAATCGGACAAAAAGCCGTCCAACAATGCGACACAAAGGCTGCCACAGCACAACAGCACAACATCACAAAAGCGGAAAAGTCTTTTATATTAATTTTTGTTTGTTTTTGTATTTGTTTTTTTTTTTTGGTTTTTTGATTTTTAGCAAATGAGTCGAAATGTTGCCAAGGCGAACGTTTTTCAATTGATGTGCATTTGTAACGCTCAACGCGGGATGCAGCGCGTCATGTGGTCAGTGTGCTGCATGCTGAAGTCAGTTGCAGTTTATTTTGTCTGTTTTCGGTTGTTGTTGGCATGAGCCAAAAGTGTTATTTTAAATTCAAAGTACCTACTTTGAGGATTCTTTGATGTAACGGAAGATGTGGGGGGATAAGTATTTTGTTGGCGTAAGTGGAATGTTTTATCAGTTGTTGTGCACGTGCGGCACTTACGCGGAAATGCAATGCAACAAATGTCTTAACGTCAAGTGTTGTGCAGAGTTTAATTATACTCGATTTGATGTAATTACAAACGGAAGTTTGAAAGCGGATTTGGATATGCCGAGACTGGTTTTAATAATATCTCAAAAATGAAAACTATTTCAGAAACCTGGCGTTTCGAAGTGTATTCAAAAATTCTCAAATAAATGTGAGGGTAATTAAATTTTAGAGTAAAGTTTCAATAGGAATAGAAAATATCAAAGAAAAATCCCCTTTAGAAATTACACATCTCAAAATGTTATCAGAATATTAAAATTTATTTAAATTGTTTGTACGACTAATAAAAAAAAATAAAAATTTATTTATTTAATATAATAAAAAATTGCAACGACATAAGGACACGCTCCAAATGACACTTTTATTGTTTGTTTATTGTGGCGCATTTACATTGTTTTTTTTTTTCTTTCTTTTTTTTAATTTGCCACCAACAACCCCAACAATAAAAAAGCAAATAGTTATATTAAAAAAATTAAATAAGCAAGCACAACAATAAACGCCAAAACACACACACGCACACACACAAGCAACACCCATTTCTGGCAATTACCATCGCCGGCGGCAATGTCCACAGAAACCAACCACCATAAATGCAAATGCTGCATGCGGCGGCGGTGCCTATTTTGAATAATAACAAACGCTTTTGCCTAGCTAAAAAAGCCACAGCACAAACAACAACAATGCGAAGAAAAATGAAGTGCAATTTCCAGCGGTGAAAATGTGAAAATGTCACACGATGCCGCGACAGCAGCGGCCTTGCGTGTTGCATGGCTGTGTTTACTTTTGCAACATGCATCGCGATGGGCAGCAATGGGTTAACACGCTCGTGCTGATTCGCAAGTACATGTATGTACGGGTTTGTGTTTCGGCAGCGGAAGTGGCCGCCATTGCGGCAGCCATTATGCGCGCGCGTTTGCTCGTTGCAAAGTTATCGTGTAAAATTATAATCGAAAATTTAAAATTCAATTCGTTTTTATGGTATTTAGGCGTGAAAACTCTTCCTTTGTGGTTGGTCAGCGCGCACCGTGGCATGTGGAGGGGTTACGATCGAGCGCCATCGTGCAGACAATTGTTGTTATACCCTACAACACGCGCACGCACAGACCAAAGGATATATCAATTTTAATTCTTAATTGGTAACGCCCATTAGAAGGCATCGTTCTTAGGATTATCTAAAACATATTTAGATACTTCGTCAAGTTGTAGGTTAGTTGGTTGAAGTGGTGATCCCTGAAAAGGAATCCAAGTAGCGCTTATGCGCCTTTCTGTCCTTATGCGTCTTCACATCCTCGCTTTAATTTAGTTCTATACAAGTTTTAATTTCCTGCAGCTTGACATGCGAAAATATTTTTCTTAATTATGGTGTAGGGTATTTAAACTTCAGCATAGCCGCTGATACTGCTCTATCTAATTATATATATCTAAAATATATAGTTTTAGTATTTATTTTGCAACATTTGATGGTATAACATATTTTTAAATGATAATAAAATGTATGCAAATTGTTTAGTGGCGCCTTATTTGCATTTTTTTATGAACATCTTTTTGTAAAATAATTTATTTGAGCAACTGGACAAAAGCAGAAAATTCCGTGTATGGAAAAATAATTAATGAATGTTTTAAATTTATAAGAAAGTAAAATACCCCCAACATCACATATGTAAGATTAAGATTCAGAAAATGTGCTACTTCAACGTCTGTTAAATTAAAAAATATTAAATTGTCTGTAAAAATTTTTAAAAAATATTTTTATGAGAAAATATAAGACCTTAAGATCCTCAGAGAAAATAAATATATATATATATATCTTGTTAGTTTGACATTGTTTTTGTACTAAAGTAAAATGACCTTTGTCAAACCAATTAAAACCATTGTCACTCTAACGAAATAATAAGAAAGTTCTCAAAATGTATTTCTTTGTTTCTCTCGCCAGAGTCAGTCTGGAGTAGCGACCTTTCACCAGGCCGGAGCGTATCAGCATAACTTTTACTTTATTTTTTACGCAACCTTTGTCAGCGCGATTAACCTATGAAATATTTAAAAATTAGCCTCTTGACAGTTTGTCAAATTCATTAAAGAGAGAATACTCGCATAAATTTGGAAGCGTCTTAAGCGCTCGTCAATCTTCCCCCAAAGTGCGCCAATTAGCAAGAGATTTTCCAACTCAGCTTAGCTTAAGCTGCTTCGAAGCGACGACTCACAGCATTCTATGACAGTTTAAGCGCTTATCCTGTACAAACACACACAAACACACACACTCGCACACACAATCACATACGGTTGAAGTGCGTGTGATTTTTGTAATTTGACACTTTTTTCACTGATGACTCTCCGAATCTGCGCCTCAAGTGCTGCGCCTTTTCTTCCATCTTTTGTACCGCTCCTCTGCGGTGTCAAATGTACGCCACCCAAAAAATGTCACTTTGACACTTCAACGTGTGCGTTCGCGCGCATTCTTGACAGTGTGCGTGAGTGTCTGTCTGTCTTTCCATGTGTGTGTGTTTTCTACACATTTGGCGACGGTAGTGGCTGCGTATGTCACCAAATGTCAGCGACATGAAGTAAAAACAATGGCAACTCCAGTGAACAATGCCACCAGCGCTGCGCTGCGTTGCGCTGTGGCATCCAGTGATATTTTAATTTATTGCTTGTTATCTTGGAGTGCTGCGTTTCGTCAAGTGGCTCCTCGCTGAGGACATGTCGCAATGCGGAACTTTGTTTTTGAAAATACAAAAATAAACAATTGCGCCGCTAATTGGAGAAAATTGTCAAGTTGAGTTGGTTGAGTGGACTCATACTATAGCACTTTTCTCTTAACGGCGGTATTCGAAAGGATCTTTTGAGATGCTTCTCAAGAGTCCTTGTAAGTGTATTTATTGCCTATTAATATTTTACTTGTGCCAACAACGTTGTCAGATAAGAAATTGAACATTGTTTTTAAATTGTTATCGGTCAAAGGGATACTGATCCAGGGCGATACAACCAAAGTATCCGGAACAAGTACCACAATCCAACAAGGGTTTAAAGGCACTTTCTGTTATTGAACTAATATAAATAATTGTGAACTATCTTTAGACAAACAAAAAATCTCTCGTAAAAGTACAGATCAAGGGAGGGCAACAGCAAATTAGTCTACAATTAGGTTCATAAATAATTTTATAAATAAATTCGAAACTTTCTTTTAAATATAAAAGAAGAAATCAGAAAATAATATTCTATACAAAAGTCAGAATTTAAAGATTTTAAATATACTTTCATAGTATAATTATCGCCAAAAATTTCGAAATAATTTCTTACTCTTATTAATATCAAAAACTCAAAAATATTTCTCTAAAACATCATTTAACAGAGATTGAAAAAATTCGGCACAATATCTAGCAAGAAATACTCAACGCTTATTTCGGATACAACTTGCAACGGCAGAAGACTCGCTAGCAAGGACATGTCCATTGAGCATTCTTGCCACACTAAAGCACAACATAGGAACGTGTTGGAAACTCACGAAACACTCAAAACACCAACTCAACTCAACTCAAAACATAAAAACTTAAACGAATTTACAGCAGAATAGAAATTTGTTTAATACGAAAAAAATATTCGAAAAACCGCAGCCGAAACGTTTGCACTTAATAAACACAAGAACAAAAAACCAAACAAACCAACAAACCAACAACAAATGTTGCGGCGTTAACAAGAAATTTTTAGGCGAACACACAAAAAATGAGTGAAATGGAAAACGTGGAAGATGAGAGGCCAATAGTGCCGACATTTTTAATTGTAAATGAATTATGACAATTCTGCGGCGGCAGATACACCTCTACGGATACAACCAGAAGCAAACAACAACAATAACAACTGCGTCGATAAACGACAACGAAAAAAGTTGCTGAGAGCGTGTACAAACCCCTTAAACTCAACCCACTTCGGCAGCACCGAGCTATGACCGTCTCTTTTCAGCGCAATTGTATCTTTGTAACTGCCGCGTTTTTTCACAACAACGAAAATGAGAAACGATGAAAAAATACAATTCCAATTGGAAATTGTGAATGTATCTTTTGAGTTTTATTTCCAACTTTAGCATTGTGTCTGCTCTTGCACATGGCCGATAATCTGGGTATCTCACTCGCACCTTCGCACTCGCAGATACTCACTCGCATTCTTTTTCTGGCACACGCCTTTTTCCCACACACACAAAAACACTTTATTTTTTCGTACTTCTCGCATTCATGTAATGTATCTCAAAGATACTTGCTCGACTGGTTTTCTCGCTGTGAACCTTCCAAGCGCTTTGCCGTTCCTTGTTGAAGTCAGTTCGTCGTCGTTGGCCGTTCGTAGTGCACACACGCCTCGCATTCGTATCTGTGTAGTGTTTTTTTTTGTAGAGAATATCTGAGTATACTAGTGTACGCTTTGAGCTGTATCTAAGCGCTGCAAAAATCAAAACTACAAACTAACGTCGGCAAAGTGAAGAAAGAAAACATTTTCAAACAATTTGCGCCAACAACGTTCAACAACAATTCATTTTTTATACATACATACATACATATATAAAAGATTTCAAAATATTCCTTTCAATGAGAAAGTATCCCAACAACAAAAAGTGAAAAGAAATGAAATTTTAAAAGGAAAAAGTGCAAATAAGTGTCGTCCACCGCAAAATCGTTTTATTTTTATTAAGAAAAATCTTGAAGCAGCTTCACAAAATTAATTTCCCTCGCCCCTCGAACTATAACGCTGCCTCTGCTGCTGCCGCCAAAATGCTTGTCGGCTCACATCCATATCTTTGCAATGGTGGCGGTGTTTTACCTCCCGGTGCCGGTGCCCCAGCAACTACAACTCCAACAACCACGGCGAGCAAAAATGCCGCCGGCTCTGCAACGGATTTCTCAATTGCGGCGATAATGGCACGCGAAGACGCTTCCAGCCGCGAGTCATCCGTGCGAAGTGCAAGTGAGTAATAAACTTATAAAAATATTTAATTTGCCTACTTACAAGATACATTAAATTTCACATTATCATCTATAAAACTTTCATTATAAAATTACATTATATGAACATTTCGGAAACATCTCCACAGTTAGAAAGATTTTTTGTGGTCTTCCGAGAATTTGTTTTTAAATAATAATAATAATAATAATAATAATAATAATAATAATAAAAATAATGAAAAATTCATTCTTGATTTGTTTGTTGTTACTATAACTTCAAAGTACATTCATAAATCTTGATCTGATATACTCATAATGTATTAAATTATTGGAGTACAGTTAATGCGCGTGTATAACGTTTGTATATCTATTCTATCTAACCATATAGTACTAAAGTTCTAGAGCGCTCTTAACTAGAAATTCAAAAAAAAAAGAATCAAATCTTAAGCTGGATGAATTCAATAACATTTCTGGCTGAAGATAAATTTACATATTCATGTTTATAACTTGGCTTCAGACCAATAAAATCATGCAAACTAATTAAAAAAATGTCTAGAAAGCCGCAAGATATGTTAAGATTTTTAATGCTTTATATTGTATAATAAATGCTTTACACACATCTTTAGGAACAAATGCTAAGCGACTCACGCTTATATCCGCCATTTAAAACTCAGCGTGATAGCAAACAAGCAAACAGCTAACGAACTCATTCACTTGCTTAGCAAACATATACTACAGCACTAGTAACTCCAACTTAGACAATTAAAATTTTAGCATCGAATATTAATTGTGTGGAATAAATTTTATAGAACAAAATCAAAATCAAATCGAAATCGAAATCAAAATTGAAAATTATAATTTAAACATCGTAAACAAGCGAAGACAAAAGCCCGTAATTATGCTAATGATTTCAACGATGTGCTTAATTTCATTAATTTAACGAGCATTTGCTGTGGCTGCTGCTAGCGCTCAGAGCGAGAATCTCGGGCTAAGCGCTTGGCCTATTACCCAGAAGCGGCGGCAGACCAGCCGTTTGAAAAATCGTTTTCGAACATTTTAATTAATGTTTTAATTTCGATTCATTTTTGTTTTTATTTGATTTCGCTTCTATTCCTTTTTTTATAACATTTTAACACCTTTCGTTTGGCTGTGTTGTTGTGTTTGTGGCTAGTTAAAAATGCAAATATTTGCCATAATTGCTGCCAAACTTGTTGGTAATTTGTGTTGGCCGCTAACCGCGCTGCGCTGCGCCGCACCGTCCTGTACCGCACCGGATCAGACCGCCTTAAAGTGATTCTAATGTGTTTGCGCGCTAATTAAGCGTTGATTGTTCGCTGCACACATTTCGCCAATTTGAAATGTAAAACACAAACGCGAGGAAAATTAATTAAAACTTATCAGTAATTAATTTATGAATACTTTTATACGAAGTGGCCGCATTGTTTCTTCCAACTTTAAACTAAAAATTTACTTCAAACTTTAAATTGGCATTTTTAAGATAAACAACAAAAACCGAACGAACGAACGTGCAAAAGTTGCCACTTTGAAATCAAGTTAAACAAAAATTTAAGTGAAAAATTATTGCAACAACGAAAACTTCGTATTATTTATATTGTATCTTTCACACCTTTCGAACAATACAGTACGGTCTAAAATTGTAACTCATTTTCATTTTATTTAAGAGAAAACGAGTTATTGGAATCAGTGACGTACAAGTGATCGGTCTGTTTAATTCTTATTTTCGGAATAATTTATCAAATCAAAACCTTAAACTTCAATTGAATTATATACCAACTTGTATCAAGTAATTGCGAGATTCTCAGCTTGATGAAATTTTGGATCTTTATTATGGTTATGTTAAATTATGCAAATCATAATAAGATTATTTTTAGCTATACATTATACAGCAGACATTACCATAGCTTTCAATAGAGTAAATCATATTTGTCGAGATGTAACTTATGGATGATTATTACGAACCCTTCACGCTAACGTTTAAGATAACAATAAAATTGTTTTGGACAGCACTGTTGCTGTCGCTGCTGTTGTCTACTTGCAATTTCTATAAAACACATTTAAAGTGAACAACTTTTTCTGTGTAGAAACCAAAGTTGTAAACGTGCATGAAAAGAAAATTGCAACAATGCTTTTATTGTTGTTGCCACTATATTTAGCACAATTATAAATAATTAACTTTTATATGACAGCTGCACAACAGCAACAACAATACAGCAGTTGAAATGTTGCTACAACTAGCAAAGTAATTATCGCTCGCTATTTCTATTTGAGCACTCAAAGAATTTAATACGCACGGCACTGTACACATTTTTCAAAGACATTTTAAAATATTTTGCATTAACTTTAATACTTGTGTGCGACATGCTGCAGCAACATTTTTCCTAAAATGTTGTTAATCCTTTTGTAGAAAGAAAAAGATAGCAACATATTGTGGCGATTTGTTGAAATACATTTTCAAAATAGAATTAATAAAAGTTAGATTATTTAAATATGTTTATCAATATGTATAAACAAGTTGTTGCAACATATCATAACAATAAAAGTCATGCATTGTGCATCGTGCTCATTTTTCAGAAGTTCCAACCAAAATAACTTCACTCAATTTGAAACCGTCTAATGTCGATACATAATGAACCTTTCATTTCATTTCATTTAACTGTATTTTTTGTTTTTCTTTTTTTCATTCCAATCTCTCAAATTACTTGAATACTTTCCTTAAAAATCAAAACTTAACACGAAAACTTTTCTTTTCCTTCACCATTCCTAGGTCCCATTTCTATTGAGGACGAAGTGGATGTCGACGTCGTGGATTGCAGCGATTCTGAGGAGCCACCGACCAAATCGCGTCGCCTCAATAGCAACGCCAATAGCCACAACAACAACAACAACAATAATATTAATAACAACAGTCACACACAATCACAACTAAACTCGAGCACGGTCAGCAGTCAGGGGCGCTCTACGCCACCTCAATCGCCCGGCACGGACACTGAGGAGCGCCTAACACCAGAACCCGTCGCAAAAACACCAAAAATTGTCGGCTCCTGTAACTGCGATGAGCTGAAGCCGGTGCAATGTCATCTGGAGACGAAAGAGCTGTGGGATCGCTTTCACGAGCTGGGCACGGAGATGATTATCACAAAAACGGGAAGGTATGTATCCAAGATGACCACTTTGTTGGGCTAGCAAATGTTGCTGAACATGCAAATGTTGTATTAACTGCGCGGCGTACGCTCAGGAAGGGGAACACATGCGGAGTCGCTGGCCGTAAACACTTCACAACGCGAATTCTGACGAGTCGGTTGAGTTGTTCGCTGGCAGTTTTACCCTTTTCCATTAAGTTTTTAGGCGCAAACGTATATTTGTTGTTGTTGCTGTAGTTCTGTTTTAGCTTCGTAACAAATGGGCTTGTAATGTGAGCAGATTAACAAAGGCATTTGCATGTGGCAACACATTTAATCCTTTTTTGTATGAGCATTTCGTTTCATGTATGCAAACATTTAAAATAAAATAGTCAAAGGCAGGACATACCGCTGTGAGTTAAATGACACGTAAAACATGCCTTAAAATCGTTGATGAAACAAAATATGATATTTAACAAATTTTAGTTCTCAACAAAACTTAGCCAACGCTTACAAATAAATGAGTTAAGCGGCCTTTTATGGCCTTTATGGCTAATTTAATATACAGACTTAAGTGATTTAAACAATTGAAATTCTCTTTTAAACAGTTACTTTAGATAGTTTTTTTTACGAAATAATTTCGTCCCAAATTTTTAAGGTTAGAGACTCCAGATACCTATAAGACAATTTATATTGCAATGTCACACACAAAATTTGCACATTTTGTAGAAGACCTGAACCTGAAAAAGGGTTCCAGGAATTTGGCACTTGCGTGCGGTCCACACAACGAAAAAATAGCCTCATCAAGCTAGTTCATCCAGACCGAGGTGACACACAAGTGTCAAAATGTGGAACAATTCGCACACAGATATAGATAAGTTCAAACAGACAGAAAGACGGACGGTCATAGTGTGGGCTCCTACAAGTCTCGCACAATCAATCTTTTGCATGTTTTTTGGCCATAAATGGGGCGTAGTAGTTGTCAACAAATGCTATTCATGTCTTTTATTTTGTTTTAAAATGCTGAAGAAGCCGCGGGAAGTCAGTTTACATATTATTCGTTCGTCTTTCTTCTACTCTAAAGACTGACGTGAGTTTTCTGTTGACCACACGCACAGACAAGTCAAATCACAAATACACATACCACCTGAGGACTACAGCTACGTAACACAAACATCCCCTTTTTCACCTCAGCCAACTTGTTTATAACGACATGACTTGACTTTTTGTGTGTGTGTGTTGAGTATGTGTATATCTGTGTGTATGTGTTCGCTTCCTGTCTTTCATTTTAATGTAATGATATTGTAAAAATCACACCTAACAATCAGGGCGGTCCCCGTAACTAATCCCTATCTCACCCATTATGTCATCCACTTCTTTGTGATTCCTTTATCCTTGTTCAGACTGAAATGCCTTTGTCGTGTGTGCAGGGATAAGGGAAACACATTAAAACCGCAGGACTCTCGTTCAGTCAAACAATGATGTTATTTTCTTTAAATTACATACATAATTTGTGAATAGTTTTGTTTACCAAACACACTTCGAAAACCAAAAGAGAGCTTGAAAAACTCACGAGAAAATTCTTATTATTATTTTTTAGTAATTCATTTTTATTAAATTATTATTTATTCTAACCCAAAGTTTTTTTTTTTTAAATTAACGGTCCACTCTCGCCTCTACTTCTGGAATTATATTTCTGTGTATATGTAGGAATTCGAATACTTTCACCGTAATTTTTATTACTCAGCATGAGAACCTACCCATGAATTTTCGGAATTTTCTCGTTTTTTAGATTAGTTTAGTTATCATATACCGCAACACCAAGTTTCGCCACCATACCAATTAACCTTACGAATAACAAGATTACTTTTAACCAAAATTGTCGCATCACTTTTCCAATTATATTCAAAGTATGCGTGGCAAATCCTGTTACTATGCAACATATTTCAACATTATAGAGTTTCACCTTTCTGATTTACGGCGGTAGGCGTTAAATTGATCCAACCATACCCATCGTGAAATTATCGACAGTGATCATACAAACTCAGATACCAAATTTAAGATTTTTATGAGCATAGTCCCTGTAAAGATTATAATTTAATCTTGAAAATCTTCCTTTGTATATTTCAATTTATTTGAAAAGCTTCCACATAGAATATTAGTATTCTGTCCATTGCAATTTGTTTCTTCTCTTTTGAACCTTGAGTTCATAAAAACTCCTTTTTTTGTTGGTAACATGATCTTATTTTAGTTTTCTTATTTTTACTTTATAACTAAATTTATTAATTTGTATTTTTCAGACGCATGTTCCCCACCGTCCGTGTCAGTTTCTCTGGCCCTTTGCGTCAGATTCAGCCTGCCGATCGCTATGCCGTACTCATCGATATCGTTCCAATGGATTCGAAACGTTATCGTTATGCGTATCACAGATCAGCTTGGCTGGTCGCCGGCAAAGCTGATCCAGCACCGCCAGCGCGTCTCTATGCCCATCCGGACAGTCCGTTTAGTTGTGAGGCACTGCGCAAACAAGTTATCTCTTTCGAGAAGGTGAAGCTGACTAATAACGAAATGGATAAGAATGGACAGGTGAGTTAAGCCGATTCGAGTCAAGTTGCGGTCAGTTGGGCGGGAGAAGGCACTGATTAAAAGAAGTAACATGTAAGCGAAACAAAACAAAATAGAAAGGAAGGTGCAATTGATTGATAATAGTTTTTTCTGTTTGCTCTGGCGCAACGCTATTCGTTTGTTGGTTTAAAATTATTTTAGAAAGACTTAACTCCAATCAAAGGAACTTCTTCTTCTTCTATTAATTTTTTAAACTTCATTTACAAAAATTCCTCAAATTTGGATGCAATAGGAAAAACTTGTTTAAGCAAACTTAAATAATGGTTCTCCCTTTCATTTATTATTATTTGATTTCACCGTCTGCCGACAATTTGTCTGTATCTTATTCGCAACACAATTCCCCGCCTCCTTCTTTGCTCTATTCCGCACTTACTACTTTATCGCCATTTTCCTTCTACACATTTTCTTCCACAACTAAAAACAGCGAACGTGTTTTTATTGTTTTTTTTTTTTGAGTGGGGCATGCACCACAATTTAGTGGCGGTTTTTTGCAGCCATGAAGCGCGTTTTTGCTTGAGTAAAAAACTTTTTTGTAGAGATATTTTTGCGCATGTGTAGATTTTTTTTTTTTTGTTTTTGTATAGAAAAACCACTTCTTCGTTATACTCGTATATGAAACTCTTCGCTTGTAAATTTCTCCACTAATAAATTCTCCTTGAAATTTGCCTTTGCAGATTGTTTTGAACTCGATGCATCGTTACCAGCCACGCATTCACTTGGTACGTCTCAGCCACGGCCAGAGTATACCCACCACACCCAAAGAGCTGCAGGAGTTGGACCACAAGACGTACGTCTTTCCGGAGACTGTCTTTACTGCTGTGACCGCCTACCAAAATCAGCTCATCACTAAGCTTAAAATCGATTCGAATCCTTTCGCCAAAGGTTTCCGTGACTCTTCGCGTCTCACAGACTTCGATCGTGATCCTATGGAGGCACTGCTGCTGGAGCAGCAATTGCGTTCTCCCTTGCGCCTCTTTCCTGATCCGCTTATGCAGCAGTTCGCCGCACAACAGGGTGCTGATCCCACTTCGATGGCGATATTCGAGAAGGCTCGCCAACATCTGCAAATGTTCGGTGGCAATTCACCGTATGCGCAGCTCATGATGCCGCAAATGTATGCGGCGCAACAAGCACCACCACCACCTGGTCTCGGCGCCTTCCACATGTTCCAACAGCAGTGGCCGCAGTTAACCGCCGGTTTTCTTGCCAGTGCCAATCAACAAGCTGCAGCGGCGCAAGCAGCTGCTCAGGCTCAAGCGCAGGCGCAAGCTAATGCAGTTGCGGCGGCTGCACAGGCACAAGCTGCCGCCAATCGTACACCACCACCAATGCCGCCAACGGCCTCAACGCCGTCATCCACTTCTTCGGGTTCACCCTCGCCCGATATGAGACCGCGACAATTTCAACGCTTCAGTCCTTATCAAGTGCCGCAGCATCCACCAGCCGCAAGAAGCCCACCCAACTAAAAGAGGCAGGCGTAGCAGAGTGGAGAAGGTCTTAAGATAATTTCAGTTGTTGGAATTACCACTCGGGCCTTGACTTAAACAGTATTAACGCTTAATTTAATGTTTAGAGGGAAGAATTAGAAACGAACAGCAAAAAAGCAAATCTCATTTGTACGCCGAAAAAAGTGAAAAAAATATTAAACTGCCCTGAGCGGGTCATTGCACTCTTTTCGTAGTTGGGTATACTTCAGTTCGGTGGTATCGATAAATCTCGTTGGATTTACTTTTGAAGCGAGTGTGAAGCATCATAAAAAGTAGTACATTAAAAATTAAATTAGTTTTGTTGTTCTTTTCTAGGTTTAACTATTTATTGTTATTTTGAAAATGTTTGATTTTGCTTTTGTAATCTTGCGCTGAAGTTGCAATGATTTAGTTTTAGAACTGCATCGGACATCCGAATCCAACTAAAAAATTGTACAGTTTATTTATTTATTAATTTATTAAAAATTGTTTCCTTCTTAGCGAAATTTGTAAAGAAATCTGCTAATATAAGTCTAGCATTAGAAACCCGCTTAGTCTATTGTAAAAATGTTGTACTTGTTCAAAAACGTATCTCAGTGTGTATCATTAAAAGTGACAGTTGGCAGCAGCAGCGCTACAATTAAGTGGCAGCAATGGTCGATCGATCGAACGAACGATCGAGACCGGCTTCAATGTATTGTATGTATTCTATATAAATACCAATTGATTTAATAATAACTAAAGTAGCTGCTTAAAATAACTGTATTTATAAAAAATAGAAATTTAAATGCATAATTATAAAACAAAATTAATACTATAGAAAATTATTATTAAATGTGAAAAGAGAAAATCTAATAAAACTCAAAATAAAATTATTTAATATGAAAATCATTTTTTTTATTTTTTTTTTCAACTGAATAGTGAGAAGAAAATTCATATTCTTTTGAATTTAAATATTTTTTTGTTTCGGTAATTTGACTTTATATTTATGTTTAGGATAGTTGTTGGTGTTTAGCAAATGAATTAATTTCGTATTTTTTTGTTACTAAAGATACAACAAACAATTAATTGGTTGAACTGTTTTTAACAGCCAAAAAACAAATAAATTGGCCAGTTAAGCAGACCAAACCACTTCGGTTCGGAATATGCTCTTATATCGTCAAAGCGGTGTTTGCTTTGGCGACTCTTTGTGTTTTCATACTCAACTATAAACTCATAATTTTTAGAATTCAAAGAAAACGAATGAAAAACGCAAAACCATTTCTCATTTGGAAAATGGAAAATGTTAAAACAAAAAAAAAACGTTCTTAATAAACTTTAAAGTTAAAAAATAAGTTTAAACTTTTTTTAAACCTAACCAAAACTTTTGAAAACGACAAAAAAAAATTACAACAACACAAATATAAAAAGCTTCACCTATTAACAAAAAATTGCAGCAATCGGTGATAACCTCATTTAAGCTAACAATAAGTTCTGTTTCAATATCTCATCGAATTTTAAATAATTTTCCGACTTACTAAAGGTTTGAAACATTTTCCGCATTTACCGTAACAGGAAAATCTATAAACACATCGTAAACTCGAATTTCGGAACCCAACTTCATGCAGATAAATTCGAGCATAGCTAGAGTATTTCAGAAAAGCGTGACACTATCCCGCTAGATAGTATACGAGTACAACGAAAACCGACGCCATTCATCAATAACATCCAATGTTGTCTGTCCGTACGTCCGTCCGCCCGTCCGTCTTACTACTTTACGCCTTGTATCCGTTTGGATGCATAACAAATTGGTAACATGCCTGCCTCGCTGTCATGCATGCCTTCATGCATTCATTCGTTCCTTTTACTGATTCCAGAACTACAATTCAACTACTCTACTCGTACAAGAATCCGTACAAATGAATGTAGATGCCACTTGCCTTGCCACACTGTTCTCCGTCTCCAGCGGCCTTTTTCGAAGCGATAACGAATTCATTTTCATGGTCACTCGAAATGAGAAATTAAAAAGAATCGCTTTGGCCATACTTCAACACCAGCAATGCAGGGAATTCTCATATATAAGTATGTAGTGTGTCGACTTTCATACTGGGGCACAATTATGCTCACGCTTAATCACTTCGCTTGGTTTCACAGATATCACATTTTTACGATGTGTTGATGGATGAGCCAACTGAAATGAGCCACTCGTAGAGCAATAAAAGGGTTTGGATGATACTATTCAAGTAATAATTTGAGAAGGCTTTCCAGAAAAAATTAAAATATCGAAAGCAACAACTTAGAAGATAATACGTATGCATTATACGATAATATCGCACTTTATAGAATATATAATATTTTAACCAAAATAATCGAATCACAAATTTTCAGTTTACATATCTCTAAACAATGTCTACACGACATTTTCTTATTCAGAAATATTCGATGGTGTTAAAGTTATTATCAGGTGGCACCTAAGATTTGTTTTGTATTCCAAAAATACATACATACATACATACATACATACATACATACATACATACATACATACATACATACATACATACATACATACATACATACATACATACATACATACATACATACATACATACATACATACATACATACATACATACATACATACATACATAAAAAAAACGTGTGTGTGTTCTTGTGTGGATTGTACATAAAAATGTTCCTTCAGACATAAGCAGCAGCAGTTGCGTAATTTATATTCAGATTGAGACGAGAAGACATATTCTACCACAACTTCGAATGCTCGAAATTCGGCTCCTTATGGACGACATTGTGGGAACATAATGAAAGTGTGTTAGCATTGATTTGGGGTACCCTAATTTAAACTCAAAATGATGAGGCAGCTATTGAAGAAATTATATGTTTTGACACTTTGGTAGACTATCCAAATTTTTTTCACGAAGCGTAAATTATGTGCGATGTGAGAAGTACGCAAGTGAACTTGTGTGACACTTGTATGAAGCTTGTGCGGCGAGTGGAATAAGTTTCTTAAATTAGGGAAGTTTTAACATGTGTGATGTCACAACAACCACGAATATTACACAAACTAATATCCAAACTGTGATACTTAAATTTCAATTAACTTTTAGCGGGCACGCACAGTGATAACCGCAATTGATCTTGATAACCTGATGTTCGGTTGGATTTTTTTTTTTTTGATCACCCTACTGTCGATTAGAAAATAATTAAGCAAAGTATTTTTTATCCTCCTGCCACAAATTGGTGCATACCCTTCAATTCGGTCAGATAAAATATCACATTCGTGTTTTGAAAGTGACACCTGCGCTACCCAAATGTTCCAGATAAACAAATTTCGGTGGCACCTTTTCGATAGAAGCGAAGTTGCGTCATTATTCGTCTACATACAAAACTAACCAATTATCTTCAACGGAGATGTTATCCAACAAATTGTATATTTGTTTAGTATTAAAGTTAATTTCTTTATAATTACCAGAGATAAATATTTGCCATTTATTTAAGGGTATGACTATAATTACAATGTAAAAACAACAACAGCAAAAAACAATTTATTATTTTAAATACTCAATTTAAGACCAAATATCTTCAGAACCGATACATTTTTTAAAAACACTTTTTTAACCTCCAGCACCCTGTTGTGCTGCATGAAATCCAGCTAAACTCGAGCGTGTTACTTGGTTAAGCCTTTTAATCAGTTTGTCTAAGGATTTTCCACTAAACTGAATGCCACCAACAAACACATTGTAGCAGATATCGTACACATAAGTAAGTCTGTGGATTTTCTGCAGCGTCTTCTATTTTGGCATTGGAAACCATTTTAAACATTTTGACGCACGAATTATTTCGTATGTAAAGCCGTCAGATTGGTGAAGTAAAATGTTGTGCGTCCTACAAAAGAATGTATTCTGAAAATTTTTTAATAGAGTTTTCAAAGTAAGAGCGAATTTATACAATATTAAAAGACATTCTAAAACTTCTAACTGAAATATAATACAACTTCATCAGATCGAACGCTTTGCGTGCAGACGGCGCTTTCAACTTAACCACAAATCAAGTTGATGACACTTTTTTGGCCATTAAACGTTACCCACAATTGAGATAATAATAATAAAGGAACACAGTCGAGTAGAAGAGCATTTAATGACAATGGAGGGCTGTCCTCGTGTCAATAATGTCAGAAGACTTATAATTTTCGGTTGGTCAGACAACACAAATCATGGTAAATCTTTTGCTGACCCCAGCAAAGCAATGTCACTCCCCGGCGTTGTCCCCATAATCACTTCACTCATGCTATCGAGTATAATCCATATCAAAGGGTGCTTCTCCACCAACAAAAAAAGGGTGGTTTGACCGTTCATTCCGTTAGTCCGGCTTGTCTTAAGCATTTCTAAGTTTGTGGTCAGGAAAATCAATTTTGGCTCACTTGACCGACAACAATTACAGTCAGCAGAAAAACAATAAATGCCCCACCAACTGTTTTGTGGGCGTTTTAATCAATTTGCTGCAGTTGAGCTCCTTGTACTTATCATACTTTTCGTCCATTTTTGTGGGCTTGGAGGAGATGCAGGACGGCAGTAGAACCTTGTGGTCAGAGCTAATTTGGTATGTGTAAAATGTTTGAATAATTTATAAGCTGTTCGAATTGATGTTGTAGTTTTTGTTGTTCTTGATTGTAGGTTGGTCGGTAGGAGCGAGAAGCACTTGGGAGCTTCTTTGTGAATCGGTGCTATTGATTGATTTTGATTTGAAGTGACAACATTTTGGGAATTTCACTTTGCAGTCGGATACTTGGAAGTAAATTTAACTTGACAGCAAAATGGGCAATGATGAATGATGGCACCATTCTCGGGGAGACATGGTAGGGAAGTTGAAAAATACTGTTCAATGATTTTTGTACCGGCGTCCTTTACTCTAACTACTAATTTATTTATAGTACTACCAACTAATTTAGTGAAATTTCAAAAATTTCAATTGAAAATTTAAAAATTTCAAATGAAATTTTAAATTTTTAGTTCCCCTTTTATTATTGTTTTTTTATTTTTATTTATTGGTGTTTTTATTAAAAATTCCTTCAATTTGTGCTTCTTCACGCTTTGTGACAATGTTGCGAGTAAATTGTCAATAACTCCCAGAGGAGCACACAGTTTGCACTATTGTAAATGCTGCAATGCGTAATGTCACAATCAAGTCACGATATAAAAGTTTTTACTTTTTTTTTGTGTGCTGCATTCTGCTATTCACTTGACGCTGCCAAAGTGTTATCAACACGTGCAGCTGGTAATGACTCTCGAGATATCGATATCAGCACAAACAACGGATTTAATTGGATTGGATGATACGAGACAAAGCCGCAATTCGTGCTAAGGGAATTAGGTGAGTGTATGCGTGAGTGTGGAAAATGTTGTACATAAGTGAAATTACAAAAGTAATAATACTTAAAATTAAAAAAAATGTTTTTTCCTAATGCTAATTTCTTTATTTATACTTAGAAACATTGAAGAGCTAAACTTAAATTAATATTTTTACTCTCTTAAGTTGATTATTTAAATGTGGCTATTTGCTTTAACAATTTGTTATCTTAACAAACCTTTAAAGTGCCACATAAAATTAGTTTCATTAAAAACCTATAAAGGTATGTTCAATTTATTTGAATATCGTAAGTCTGTCCATCAATATTTTTTAAGCGGGAGTATTTGTAATCTATTCGAATATGCAAAACCCATTCGTTTTTACAGATTAATATGTTTCTTCCATGTCGTATCTGTGTTAATACTGTCTTAATATACAGAAATATACAAAAACCTAAAAAATGCCATGAAATATTTTGCCATTCATGAATAAAACCTGTCTTTGAAACGCAGATAACGTTTTTAAGTCTAAATGGTTGTTACGCCTACGCTCATATTTTCATATGTAGATACAAAACAACGTTCAGAGCAAATTGCCATGAAACAAAAAAAAAAATTGAGGTTTTTTAACATATCAATTTCTTTGAAGTAAGCAAAGCGACACTCGCGCATATTCATTATAGATCTGGCAACTACCCTTATTTTAGGCTCATAGTTTGTGACAATTAATCACACATACTCGTTTACAAATACAATAAATTTTTGGCGCTTTTACATCTCAATAAATATTCGTACATATTTCCAATTAATGTTGTACTTCTGTGCAAATACCTTCCGTAACTGCAGTAGTTACGGAACTCAACTCAGCTCAAAAAATGTTTCGTCTCTAGAGTATAGAGAATTGTGGGAAAACATTTTCTTTTCGCAATTTTTGACATAAAACTGTACGCAAACGTTATTCTACCGCTTCTATTTCATATGAGTCGAACGTGACTTATGTACTTTGAGTATAGTATGCCACATCCACCACCAGCGACGACGACTGCCATCGACCGAGACTGGTGGCACTTGTCATTTTCATTTTTATTGCCTTCAAGCGAGAACGTGGGAATATTTTCGTGCAAATTTGCGAAGATATTCGTTATATTCTTGTGAACAGGTTTAATTGATTTTTTTTTTTCAAAGTTTTCTTTCAATTTTTAAATGATTGCCTTGAATTTCAAATATTCAAACCATAGTAAAATTAACGACTAATGAAGACACTTGATATCAAGAACTTCAATACTCATAAATACAAAAAATTCTAACAATTTTATCTCCACTGTCATAAATTATTAAAATATTTAATCTTGCTTTGCCTATACTTAAGATTATCGCTAGTCCAGAGTAATTCCAAATAACGCGACTATTAAAAAAGTTGTGACATGCTCGTATACTCATTTCAAAAGTTCCTACGGAAGTCGTTACAGATTGATGCCCTTAAATATGGTCTGGATGTGATTTGATTGCTTACATCACTTTAACTATGACAAAACAATTTCGTAGTGGTCTTATGGAAAATAAACAAAGTAGCTGTAGGTTTTTCTAATCGTTTAGACTTGTACACAAATAATTGGCGACAATCATAGCAAATCACCCAATTATGGCCATAATGAAGTTATTACAAATTTGCAGTGCCTTTTCAGTCGCTAATTTGGAAAGCCCAACTTTTTCGCTTTGCAACCGCAACTTTAAGCGTTACGCACATTTAAAGCCACCGCAAACGCATAATTCTGCGGAACTTATTTGTTACATGTGTTCGCAATTTCCACAGCTCCTGTGGAAAGCGTTCACAGTTACAGTTAGCTGCTTTTTGTTGGCAAATTGTTTGTGAATTTGGTGAATTTCATGCGTAATTTTCCACGGTAATTGGTAGGGAGAAATGTTGTAATTCATGTGAAGTTATGTACAAATTCCAGTTTTTTGTAACTTTGGAACCAAAGTAAATGCTCAAATTGAAAATAAAAAAATATATATATATGTATATAAGTAGAGAGTATGTTTTCAATTACTTTTTTATTCAATTTATTTTTATGTAAATGTTCGTTAAGATTTAAAATACTTTTTCATGTCAGAAATTATGACGTTTCGTCCTTGTAATAACGCCTTGAATGTAGTTTATCTTTTCAATGTACTTCCCCCTGTCGCGTGGCCTTAACTAAGGCAGAAGGTATTATTAAAATCACTCTCAAATAAACAGTACACTCAAAATAAAGCAACTTTATGACATAAGTAAATTAAAAACAATTAAAACAAAGAACGTTTTGTATCTGAACGACACCCGCGGATGTCCATTGCTCTTTGTCGTTCCAGAGCAACAATTAAAAGTAATTCTGAGGATGTTTATTATTATCCATGATAGTTAAACGACTCAGTCAGGGAAAGTTTCCTTGAACACGCGCATCCGTAAAAATTGGAATTTATTTTGCTGTTGTGTGGAAATTCTATTATGAATTTCGCAAATGCGCGTGTCAACGTAAACTCAATAAAGGACACAACAGGATCAACATAATCGCTGTACTACCCAACAATGGCCAACAAAATGCGTGCCACAAAATCAAGGACACAGCGTTGTAACGGCGAAAAGTAATTATGAATCTTTGAACAATTTTCTTAGCCGGAGTCGAAGTCAAAGTTGAAAGGACCTTTTGAGTTTTAAGGCGTGTTTGTGTGTCAACCAGGCGATGTTGTAATAAAGCAATAAAGGCGAATATAATGAAGTGCCACACGCAGTTAATTAGGCGCGATGAAGGCCAAACCCTGGAAATGTGTTGTCAATGGTGATTAGTTTAATCCTGTGCAGTATAACCAAAACGTTTCGATACACGCGGTGATAGAGAATTTCGAAAATTGTCCTTGCAAGAAAGTGCACTTTAATCGATAGTATTGACATGTTGACAGTCTGCTTCATGTCTTGTCCGTCAGGGGTTCTTCAAGAAATCAAGGGCATTTTTTACATTACCAAAATCTTCGAAGGTTCATTCAGGCATTAATTAAGGCAACGTAATTAAAGGTCGGACTGACTAAATGTCAAACATTTTATCACAAATATTGTATGAGAACTTTATGACCATCAGAATATGTGGAAGATCACCAAATGCTTAAAAATATATTTGCTAATGAAGTAAGTTTAATTGGATTCTTTCTTTAGGCCAGATTATTATTTTCCTTTATATAAATTTAACGAATACTTTTTTAACACCAACAAATTTTGTCATCAAACAAATTGTTTGTGAATTTAAAATGTTCTTCCATCTTTGTAATTTCCGCTCGCATATGGATGAATGGATTTAGATACTGTCGGGGACCGCTGGAAACTTCAAACATTTTCTTTATGGCTTTTTCGCTGCTCTGATGTGGTTTTGGCGCATGTTGTGTTTATTTTGTCGTTCCGATTTTTTAATTACTCCAGCAACAAAATACAACAGTCGCTTCGTGTTTGTTGTGGCATTGTAAAAGTCATAAAATATCCCTCGGATACAGAAATAGATCAGTTTTTTTTTTAACGATAAATAATGCAGTCGGCGGAATTATTTGAGAAATGTGCGCCATACTGTCTGAGGTAAACTTGAACACTTGGAAGAATTTTACACTAAATTGTTGAAAGTTTTCCAGTACAAGAGATAACTGCAAATATTTAATTGAAATTGCGACAGTGGATTTTTATTCCAAATGCGATTTTTGGTGTTGTTGTAGCCTCAGATGTTCGTAATTTATTTGTGATTAATGATGAGACATGCACACCTTAGCCCGAGCAGCCAATGTCGGCAATTGTTTCCAGGAATGGACAGAAACAGCGCCAACACCCGATCATGCAGATCATTAACAATTTCTCAAAGGCAATATTATTAATTGTGATCATTTGATTTACTACTTTTTTGTTTGGTTTCCGAGTAAAATAAAGAAATTACTCTTTTTTCTTCTTTTTCTTTGGTGCTACAAGTTTCTGACATGTGATGCAACAGTGTGTTAGGCGCCGCTGTTGATGGCTCCATGATGATGTTTGACGCATGTCACCTGCTGCGTGTGATAAACGCATGGACCTCACATGCCGTGCTGAGTACACACACCAAGATAATAACAAATATTGAATAGTTACTCTCTGGCTGCAGTTTTAATAGTTTTTCGTTGGCCAATCGATAAATTATTTTATCTTGCAACTAATTTATTAACTGAGTTAGCATTGCTGAAAATTGTGACCAGCTACATTCTGTGTCAAGGTTCCTTTAAATTAATTTGAACTATTTACAAACAGAAAACGAATATTAAATAATGCCCAAATAAGACATAAATACATATTTAAAATTAACTCCACATTTTTAAGATTACTTTTTATTGCAAGCTTTTAATACATATGATGCATACATATACTATGTATATTTAATACTTCAATCCATTTCGTATTTTGCACAGTATCTCAATTCTAAAGTAAGTCCATACATATCTCGTTTCATTTAATTTTTCACTTGCGTATTACGTTTTGTGTCTGTCTGTCTGTCTGTCCTCTTTTTCTTCTTTGTATTCTTTTGTGCTTTTTCAACTTCGTATCGTTCGTAAACAAGTTTTTCCAGTTTTTCATTTGCAGTTGGCAATTTTCTTGTGGAGGCTCTTTCGAGCATGTTGCTTTTGCGTTTTTGGCTTTGCGAGTGTTTTGCACAAATTTCGAATTTCAGTTTGTTGTTGTTGTCGTTTGCAGATACACTTACTTCCAATTCGTGAGTGTAGTAACTACGCAAGAATTGCCGATTTCATACATATATGTATACAAAGTGTTGCGAGCACAATGAAAAAAGTGCGAAATCCTTTAAATGATTTAATTTTTGTGAACAGTGAAATTGAAAATGTTTGAAAACATTATTTAAATAAATATAAATACATAATTATATATATTGTATATATACACCAATATTTACTGAGGCTCATAACAACTTTATATAAACTATGACACATAAAGCGTAAGTTTCTTTCTTGTATTTACCCGTATTATATTTTGAAATATTCAGTTTAGTGTTCAGATTCGAAATAGCAACAAATAAAAAGTTGTAAAAATAATAATTTTGTCACTCATGTCATTTGGTTATCGTTCTTGAAGCAAATCATTATTGGCCAGTAATTTAAAAAGCATGCTTAGAATTAGAGATAAAATTCTCGTTTTCATCTAAGCTCCTATATTTTAAACTGAGACAGGGAAAAACTTTATAAAATACAAATTTGTATAGTCTAGAACTCACTTTTCCGAATACGAGTACACATAGAAGACTGTTTGATATCCAACTACAATCTATGTAAAACGAATCCTGTAAATCCTTAGCATTTAATATATACTATAATTATATAATTTTCGAAACAAATTACCCAACAAGTTTCGTTATCTACATTTTTTAAAATTTACTATTCAAAAAAACATTTAGTATTATTTTTTGTTTGTTAAGTGTTTGTTTGTGGTATGACAAGGGCGACCACTTGATCTGTGTAAGTGCGAAGAATGACAGGAAAACATTTTTGACGCGTGCCCTTTCGAACAATTAAATAAATGAAGAATTACATTCCGCTGTCGATACTCGAACTTAACTCTAAATGATTCTCTAAACTTTATAAAAAGCGACAACAACAAAAAATTTTTAATTTTTTTTTTGACAGTCATGATTGCAACATCATCATAAAATCATAAAGAACCGATTACACTCAAACACTGCGCGACCACAGCTAATAAAATAGTCTGAACGGAGAGACAGACAGACAGGCGGACAGACAGAAAGGCGGACTGACAAAGATACTCGAGCTAATCGCTTTGCTGTTAGACAGACAGGCGGGAGCAACCTTACTTTATTTTTACAATAACAATAAACATGCACGAAAAAACAAGCAATCGAACAGAAAAGAAAAAAAAGAAAAGAAGCAACACCACAATGTGGCATGAGACAACAGATTTTCTCCAATACGAAACCGAAAACGAAACCGAATGAATCGAACGAACTGAACGTCAACGAGGGAAGTGTCAAAGATCGATATCACTCGTGCGCTCGTTGCGGAATTGATCGGTGCGATTAATTTGGCTTGCATTATGCGCATGCGAGACGTCGCGACGTATCGATGAGGAAGGTGCATGAGTCTGCAACATGTTGCTGTATTACTATGCTGTGCTGTACTGTGAGCAAATGGAATGCACTTAATCACGATTAGCCGTAATCGATAAAGTAAGAAGAATAACATTAGATCCGTCGATCCGAGTTGGAAGAGTCGATGTGTTTGGAAACGCACGCAACAAAATGACATTTCAAACAAAAATGTTGCAGCGTTAACAAATAGGTTGCAACTTTCAGGTGATGCCACAAAATAACAATGACGCTTTTCCTGCACGATGTGTACTCGTGATGATTTTTCATATTGTCGCTTGACAACAAAAGGTAAACTTGGAAATCGTATCGAAGCACTTTCCTGCAGTAAAAATGCCTCCAACGAAAAAGTGGGCAAAATCGAAAAGATGACAACGACTTTTTCGAGACCACCCAAAAACAGTTTCTCCTCACAAAATCTTAATAACAAGGCCTTGGCCCTAGTAAATGGTCACCAATGGTGTCAACATCAAATTGTGCACGATTGTTTGTGTTTTTCTTTTCCTCATAAAGAATTACCAGAGTTTATTCAAATCAGCAGAAATCCAACTAAAATTAATAACTTTCAATTTATCAACATTTGTTTACAATGATTATGAATGAGTGAATTTATTAGTGTGCGCGGAGCACACAACACGCAAATAGAAACTTCATTTAAGGTCTTAAGCAAGCAGGTCGGACTAAAGCGCAGCTGGAGTCCAAAAATGGAAACAGACGAGACGCAATTCAATTCGTTTTTAGATATATTTTAAGTATAATACAGTGAGCAGAATTTTTAAAGCATTTTGCTCATGAATTTAAGTGAATAAGGTCCAAACCGATTTAATCATTGTACACAAGCGAGGTGATTAAATTTATCTTATGATCGTATTTTGTATAGAAAAACTCTGCTAAATATATAAAAAGTACATCAGTATGTATTTCTGAAAATCGCAAAGTATGATTTAGTATTTTCTTGCCTATTTTGTATTATATAGAAAAGGGGGTTAATGTCCCAAATTTCTCCTTAAGTCAGATTAACCGGGTATGGCATGTTGCTACAGTTATTAAATGTTTATAATCATGTTGTTGCATTTTATATTTTTTGTTGTCTTCATTGTAATTCGAACACGTTTAAACTTGTTTCAGTCCTAACTTTAATATGTTATTAATAAATTATTCACAAGTTTTTTTTCCGCATTTCGTTTCACGTTTCGAAAGTGGCGCTTCACTGCTTAACAATTTTCCACAGCGACCGCGATCATGATCATGCCAACATTTGTTCATGTTCATGTCTCCGACTTGTAATTTTCCAAAGTGTTTTTAATTGAGTTTTCCTCACCTGCAGACGTTTTGCGTTCGTTTGCAACAGAACTAAAATAGTATCAGCAACATGCCTACTGATTGCACTTGTTAAACTCTATTTTATTTTTATTTCATGTTTTATATTGTTATAGTTTTTTTGTTTTGTTTTTTTATGGTTTTTTTTTCTGTAGCGTCCATTTCTGCGACTGTTAATTTTTTCTCACCTCGTTGCTTATTTAACGCAAATTAAAATAATTTGCGGTTCCGTTTCGTAAAGTCACATTTGCAAGAAAAATACTTGAGGGTAGTGAGTGGTTGGCAGCCGCGCCGCAGCCGCAGCGGCAGCAGCAACATCGGAAAACCCGTTCTGAGCATTGCAATTGCACATTTGCACTCATTGCAATCAAACCGAAGCCGAGTTTACGGAAAATGTGGACAATCCAGCGAGCGACAAGAGCAACACGCATGCGCACCATGATATCTCCTGCCCACAAAAGCACAAAACGAAATTATTGCAATTTACATTTGCCGCAATTATGAACATGTTGCCGCAACAGCGTAATGCCAAAGCCAAAGCAACAGCAACAGCAAAAAGCAAAAAATGCTAAAACGGAAGGTTATTAATTGAAACGAAATGCCGCAGCGCTCCGCTCTGCTCCGCTCGACACAGAAATGCAAATGTGGATTCAACTTATTATGACAGGTGGCAACACTTGAGGCGTCTCAAGAGCCAACAGCTACGGCAGCAGGGTGAACAGAGAATTTGCGCGCCAACAATTATCAGCAGCAACAAAAAAACAACAACAAAATAAACAACAAAACGCGACAGAGAAATTATTATTGCACTAAATGAGCAGGCGCAGGCGCAAGACGACTCAAGTCAAGTACGAGTATATCAAGCGGTCTCCGATATCAGATTATTATTATAGAGTAGAGTGTCACGATGATTCACATGAGACTAGTGAAGCGAGGTGACAATGGGGTCTCGTGTTGCTTGCTCAACTCTGAAACGGAAGTTGATGCGGTGCAAATGTCGGTGATCAACCCAATTCTAATTCAGCTTGCACTTGTATGTACTTAAGTGCATACTCGCATAATTGCACTACATCTCATATATCAGTAGTATTTTGCAACAACAAAAGAATCTTCACACAATTTCGATATACAAAAGCCAATTGAAAGGTTGTGAATTATTGAAAGTGTGACCATTCTTTACAGAAACAAATGAACCACCCACAAGGCAGAAAAGCGCCATGAAATTTCTTTCTTATAGATTGTTTTATTTTATTTTTAATAAAAGTATTTTGAAGCATAGATGCCAATAACAAAAAAAAACCTACTTTTGCGAAAGTTTTATTATATTTTATTGTCCCAAAAAGAAAGCTGATAACTACTTGCAACATGCAAAATTCACATTAGTCTCAGAACGAAAAAAAAAAAACAGAAACAGAAACGTCCCTCATCAGCTAAGGCAACTAATAATAACCTTTTGTATACCTTTTGTCATATAAAGTAAACTTCCCGCTGTGTCCCATTAACAAATAAACAAATAAACACATTTAACTCTTTCTCCACCCAAACACCAAACAGTTTCCTAAGTACAAAATGTTACTGCTTGCTACGCCTTTGTTATTTTGTTGCTGTGTGGTTATTTGCGTATAAACAACCAACAAAAAAGTATGCGTTTGTATGTGAGTGCACGCGCGTTAAACACATTAACAAATTCACTCCTTTCAGTTTTGTTGTAATCCTTTTTTTGTTTTTGTATTTTGTAAACAGAAGGTAAGGAATACCGTCTCATAAAAGTGGAATCAACAAATCGCCTGAAAATAGTTTTCCATGATTGTTTATAGTATTCGCATGTTGGCAATTACCCACGGAATCGCTTAAATCGCTTGATACGATGGGGTACAAATTTCGACAATGTCTGTCATTCACAGGCGATAACAATCTCCGACAAATCAACACTTGGCGGGGGCTTTGAAGCGTTCGCGATTTGCGAATATTGTATAAGCGAAGAGTGCAGGCGCTGACAGAAAATCAATTTGCGAACGTGGCTGGGCTGGGCTGAGCTGGAAAGAATTGAAATTTGAAATGTTATTTATTGAATGGAGACATGTTTCAATGTTTCAGCTACATGGTAGCATGTTGCTGCAACATAATAAACAAATTAAAAAGGTAATCGATATTCCAACCCCTTAATTCTATTTGAAAAAAAAACGATTTTATTGCAAACGATGGTTTAATCTAAACGAAAGCAACACGTTCAAATACAATTGATGTAACATACAACTGACAAATTCGTGTGCGTCTTGACAGTAATCGGTTAATTAAACAAAAATTAAAATATTAATAACATAGAAAAAAGTATTTTTAATTTGTTTATGTAAGATGTTCTTTGTTCAGCTTGACTTATTTAAAAAGGTGCTTATGTAAGGCAGTGACATAATTCCGTCAATTTATTACTGTTACCAAGAGACAACATGTTGCGGCAACATTCTGAAAGTGTTGCTTAACAATTATTTATATACTGCGACACCATCTATTGGACATGTCACTCAGCATTTATTTAAACTATGTTCAGTGATCAGTAGGTGGCGCTTCTCTCATCATATATTCCGAATAGTTGTTTTATTAAACACCACAGATGGCGCCACATTTGAATGGTATAAGGTCAGGGACGCTCTCCTCCTTCATATTATTTATTTCTATTTACATTTCAGATTAAATATTTTGTATTTAATATTTTGCCATTCATAGAAGTACCAGTTTGACACCTAAATGCATTAAAATTCCTTAGCTGCCACAAACCACATACCAACGCGTTTTGCACATTCGTTCACACGCACGCGCACACATACAAATTTAAACGTGTTAAAATCGCACCACCCGAGGTGTGGCACTGTTAACATTAACAACGCGCTTTAAATCAATTTCCAAATAAGTGCAGAAATTGCAATAATAAAAAAATAAATAAACAAATAAATAAGTAAAAAGCCAAAAGTAAACATTCAAATAAAGAAAATCAACACGAAAGAAGAAAATAAGCATGGATCAAGCAGCACACTTTTAGGCGCACAGGACAGCACAGCAGACTGGAAGTTGTGCCCGCGACTCATGCTGCGCACTTAATTTACATCTTTTGACATATTTATGATAACTTGGGTCATTTACGTGCAACCTTTTTGTTAACGCCAGGTGATACGAAGCGCATGCGCGCACTCAAGTTCTTCACTCTTGGCGCGTTTGGTCGATTCTGCTTGGGTCTGCAACGATTCGACGAATTGCCCCACGCAACATGCACTATACCAGGCACCATACTAACACGTGTAAATGTTAAAACTTACGAAAAAGTCGAAATTGAACCTTATAAAGCACATGCATAAACGAGGAGTCGTCCTCCTCTTGGCAGGACATCATTTAATTGCGAACAAGTTTTTTAACACGATGTTGTACATGCGTGTATTTTTGTGTTGTTTGCATAAGCAGGCGATCAGCATTTGGCCAGCGTTGCCGCGTGTTTTTTCTCATATTCGGTTGCTGCTGCTCTTCATGAAGCCAAAAGTGGCATCCAGCTGTGCGTGTGGAATTTAACTAAGGAAAAAATGAACTTGAATCGTCAGTGAAACTAAAGTAAAAATAAAGCAAATGTTGCTGCAACATGTTAGCAGAGAAATTCATGTATTGAAGAAAGTAAAGTCAATTGAATGTCTAAAAACAAAAGTTAATAGCATAAAGTCTCCAGAAGTTGTTCACACATTTCGTCACTGCAACATGTTTCTACGAGAAGTCACTAATAATATTAATTAAAAAAAAAGTCTGCCTGGTGTCACTAAAAAAGGGATTAACTTGTTTTTTTTTTAGACGGTTACAGTTTGTTACTGATCATCAACGCGCTTATGGCTTACAGCTTACGGCTGCTTCTTTGCCGCAAATGATGATTAACACGTTTTATTAGCGCGCTGCAGCTGCTAAGGGTGATTTTTCATGGCGATAACTGAAAATATGCAGCCACAGCAAAGCAAATTAATTAATTTATGTGGATTATAATTTTTTTTATGATGGTCACAATCGAATAAAAACAATAAAAAAAACAAAAACAAAAAACCAAAAGGTGACCAGAAAAGTCGCTTCGGACGGCAAAAGCGTCAAATTATTTTATTGTCGCACATACTTGATACACGAAAAAAAAGGGACATGTAAAATTATGTGCATGTGGATGTGTGTGTGTATGTGTTCTTATAATTAATAAACAACATTTTCTGCACGTATGTGTAAATTATGCATGAACAACAACTAGAACAACAACAACACACGGCTTAATAAAAACATAAATTGTCTAAATTTCATGCTAATGAGGTATCAGCAACATTTCAAAAAAAGAATATGATAGCAACAACAAAAAACTTACATAAAAAAGTGTGAGTATTATGCCTGAACAGTGTTGCCACAAATTCCTGCATACGAACAGTTGTAAGCACAACAATAGCAGCACAACAATTACAGCGATATATTTTGCAAATATTGGTAGAATCGAAACTTTTGTAGTATTATTAACAAAATCTGTTAAGCGTAATCTTTAAATTTTTCTATATAATTTTTTATGACTGTAAGGAATATAAAAATCAAAAGTAAAACAGAATTAACAAATCTGAAAAGAAACTCACATATGAATCTATTTTTAAATAAAAAAATTTTTACCTAAAAAATTGTTAAAACCAATTCTAAATAAACACAACCATACAAAGTAAATATTCGTTCTATTGTTTTACACATTGATGTATATATGTATGCATGTGTGTACATTTGTATGAATGTATTTATTTGCGTGCGTTTTCCAGTTAAGCCGCTGCAAATAAAAGTTATGTCCTTGCAGGAATTTCCTGCACTGCCTGTCCCACGCCTTGTCCACAGCGCTTGCCAGGCAGCCTGCTTTGACTGTGCAAAGTACGCTTTAAATGCTCATAACTCATAAAGGCCACCTATCAACCCACATGCCGCCGCCTAGCCTACTCGCACGCTTTTCGGTTAATTTACACTTTTGTGCCGACGACGACGCCACACGCTGCAAAACTAAAAAAAAGCGGCAATACAAAAAGTATTCAGCAAGCTTATCTTACTTGAAAAATCTCAAAAGTAGTTTGGTGCCTCATATGGCAGCATGAGGCACGTTGTTGTTGCAGTTTTTATAAGCTGCCAACATGCGAAAATGGCTTAACAACAACAACAAAAACTACCACTAAAAAATCTACCAACAAAAATGCCAGCGTGAACAAACGGAAAACGGAAAACGCAAAATTCCATTGTAATAAGGAGCAAATGTCGTAGATGCCTCATGCAGTTAGTATTACAAAAAATGAAAATTTTGGGGGAAAGTTTAGGAGGGGCTCTATATACCAGTAAATGGGTTGACCTACTTTGACCTTAATTGATATACTATAAGATAAAAAGTGATTAGATTTGAATATTTCGATTGTGTCTTTAGTAAAAAAAAGGTAACTTATTGCAACGTCAAATGGAAAATTCATTGACCAATTGAAGATGACATTTTAAAGTGAAATTCTTGAAATATTTTACGCACTTTTATTTTCTACGATTTACTTTTAAAACTTTTTAATTTTTTGTTCCTCTTAATTTAGAAAATGTCGACTATTTCAATAGCATTTGTGGTTTACTACAAGAATGAGAAGAATGTCTGCCCTTCATTAGACGTCCTGCAGATCCTGGTCATCATCCCGATCATCAGTCAGGCACCCTTCCAACGCGCGAGAAATATGATCAGTTTTCATGTTCTGCGCACGATTTCGACGGCGCACAAAGTTAAATGCGCCGACCTGTAATTTGGACGCAATATTCCGCGCAATAACGTAATTTCCACCGAACACGATCCATAAAATACGCTTACCTACCGACGCTGCACATTTCGTACTCGTATATTCGCACACACCACGCAGGCGACAGCAGCAGCGGCAGCACACTGACCACTCACATTTTTATTATTATTTAGCACTTTATACGATCCCAAAATGAGCCATCGCATAATGAAACGAATGCCCTTGCCAATTTTGAAGAGGTAAAGGCCGCAGTCATGAGCTGAGCAAATTTCTGTTGCTGTTGTTGCTTTTATTGCAAAAGCAAAAATGCGTAGCAAAAATGCTGCGCCATTGCATGCAAGAGATAAGAAGAGGCACACAGGACAGAGCAGCGTAGCGTAGACCTTTAGGGCAAACTGAACAGTTTTTGCGTTTCCTTTTTTTTTTGCATCTTGACACCTGTAGACACATGTTGCCTGGCTGTCTGTCTGTCTGTCTGAGTATTCGATTGTTCGTCTGTCAGTCTACCTTAGTTGATCAAACTCGCCTCTTAATGTACACTGAAAAAAATTAAGTTTCTATCAGATTTCTCTCCTCACCATTATTAACTCTAAATTGACTTCAGTTTCAATTCTTATTGCGAAATGTTCACTTTATTTGTGACAAACATTTTTGCTTTTAAAACTTGTATTTATTCGCTCAATATAATATCATAAAATCAAATAAACATTAAAATCAAATAAATCTCAAATACAATTCCAACTTTTTGGAACAAAAATAATGTTGCATAATGCAAAAAAACTTCTTGAAAAGAATAAATTTTGTGTAAGTGTAGCTTACATTCACGTTCGCTTGTCGCACAGCGTTGAGCGACTGAGTTAAGTAGTAGTTCCCAGTTTGTTTATACCTATGTGTGTATGTTTGTATGTATGTGTATTATTTCTCAATTTAAAACTGTTCGTTTGATTTCTCTCCTCACCATTATTAACTCTAAATTGACTTCAGTTTCAATTCTTATTGCGAAATGTTCACTTTATTTGTGACAAACATTTTTGCTTTTAAAACTTGTATTTATTCGCTCAATATAATATCATAAAATCAAATAAACATTAAAATCAAATAAATCTCAAATACAATTCCAACTTTTTGGAACAAAAATAATGTTGCATAATGCAAAAAAACTTCTTGAAAAGAATAAATTTTGTGTAAGTGTAGCTTATATTCACGTTCGCTTGTCGCACAGCGTTGAGCGACTGAGTTAAGTAGTAGTTCCCAGTTTGTTTATACCTATGTGTGTATGTTTGTATGTATGTGTATTATTTCTCAATTTAAAACTGTTCGTTTGGGTCGCTGAGAGGGTTAAATGCGAATTATGTACCTTGAAAGCATTGCTACTTTGTTTATAAACATGTTTAAAATTGTCGAAGACACAATGAATTGCGTTTTTTTCTGTTGTTTTGTTTTCTTTTGTTTTTGTTTCTACTTCACAAACATTGCAAAATTATTTTCATGTTGGTTGGCAAGCAATTTTTTTAATTAGTAGCAAAATCATGTCTTACGAAGATTGACAAGCGATAAAGGTTTGATCAATCAATTTAACACTTTCCTCCTGTTGGTTACAATGATGCGAAATGGGCGTTGTAAAATATTTTACTCACCAAATAAGATTGATTGTAAAGAAACATGGTCGGTTTACAATGTAAGATACATATCAACATAAATGTTCGTTTTTAGCGGAATTATTTTATATGAATAATCAATAAACAAAATTAACGTTAAAACAATTTTGTAATTTTCTACATTAAGTTCTATTCTTTTTTGGATTTCTTTTAAGAGTCCCTTTCATTTCATTTCGTTTCATTTCTTTACAGATTCCAGATTTCTTCCGATGTCATTCAGTGTGAGCACGTTACTTTCCGACTGACTACAATGCTTCAAGTAATGCAGCCACTTTGTTCACCAAACTGCCCACTACAAGGTGTCACATTTTATTGCCATTCAATAAAAATCGACTTTTGATTGATCACATGCCTTACGGCCGTAAATAACGCTGAATTGTTTAAAGTACATTTTTGACGCAACATTATGGTCGGTCTTTTATGCGACTTCATTGTCCAACCAAACATATAAAATATTACCAATAATAATAAAATCGACAAAACCTTGCAACAAACACAAAACAGGACAACAACGTGTTTCATTTCGATATTAAAATGTGTTAGGCAACTGATCGTAAAGATCAGCTATCATTAATCATAATTCTCAGCGATCAACAGTTTTGTTCGTTCCGATTTCACGTAAAGTCTCGAATATTTTCACACCTTCACACAAAACAATAGAGTCACGGTTTTCGTATAGTTCGTTACTCTGGAATCTTGTTTAAAGGAAACAGCCAAATAAAGTTTACGAACAATATCGATTGAAGGCAACATTTTTCTACCGAAAAATGACTATTAACGATGACTATGATCGATTAGTGAGCGTATAGGCTTAAGTCACTCATAATGTGCAGGCAAGTTGTCATAGGCTACAATAAAAACAACAAAATTTTGTTGAACTAAATTAACATCTATCTACATATACATACAAGTATATGCATGCAAGTTTCGAAATTGATAACAGACTCGTAAGTATTAGATTTTTATATTGATAAGCTTCATAGCAACATTCCTTACTAAAATCACCCAAACATATCAACAATTCATCACTCGAAGTCACTGGCAATGTGACAAGCCTTTAATTAAGTGATATCAGTTGAAAAAAGTCGATTTAGTGTTAAATCGAAATCACGACGATTTCCCAAAAAGTGTTCGTAACGCATTGCAGAAGAAACATAAAAAACAAAATATCTTGGTGCAGTGCTCTTTTGACTTTGACACATCCACTGACAACTTCATTAATAAATATTTTGTTGGCGGCTTGACATTTTCAATAACCCCAGCAACATATCTTCCACTGTTCCGTTCTGTTCCGTTGTGTTCTGCAAGCCACAAGTGATTGGGTGGAGCGGTACACTTGCTGAGAGTGACAAGTGATCTTGCTTATGATTTCTGACAGCTACAACTGACGTTTGTAATACCAGAGTCTGGCGGGTTATGAATTCTTTGAATATTTATGTTTGCGGTTGGCTTATTAATGATGCCGAAGTGCTTGATATACGAGTTCGTTGCTGTGTATAGTATTTCTATGAATTTGTTGATAGCGATCTTGTAAACATTAATTTCAATTAATTTATTAAATTATAATTACTGCTTACAATACGTGTTGATATTAACATACTCACATTCATACAAACATACATACATTCACATATGTAAGTATGAAAAACATTTTTCCAGTTTCAGGTTCAATTTAATTGCTTTCGAAACCCGTTTTTTTCTATACGAATTCAAGTTGATAACTTATAATTAAAACTAAAATTAACTTCATTTGATGGCTTATTGAATTTGTAAAGGTATACCCATAAATTCGAGATATGAACTATGCTTTGAAGTGGCTTTAAATAAATTTAGAAGTGTTATTTGAAATGGCTCATCACTCTGGCATGTGATACCCATCCTAAGCAATAAATTAATTTAATAGAATTTACATTAAACTATCGACTTGATTACGTTACATTTCCACATCAACTTCAACAAATTTCAAAAATAATCAATTTGTTAATACTATCTTGCTTAATTTTCGGCTACTCATAACCTGCTTAATCTGTCTGATGTCATATTAAGCCGAAAACCCTGACAACACTTCGACCTGTGCTATTTGGAAAAGTGACATTATATCACATCAGCATTGCAATATCCTACGTAGCAGAACCGAGTTGAGATGAACTGAGCTGAGCTGAGCTAAGCCACAAACGATACTCGAGTTGATTTGCTAATTGCTGAAAATGTCTCCAGATAATCAAAAGTGTGTAAATTTTGACATTTCTTATGCTGCTTCTTCTCTTCTTCCGGTCCATCTTTGCAAATTGACACTGTACACTTATGGAGCTCAAGTTTTCCTGCAAGAGGAGCAAAAGCCGGAAGCTGACCACAATTGCAGCTACTAACAAGTGTCTTATTATTTCTGGTAAAAGGCTGACTGACCGTAGGTAATAATAGTACTTGGTTTGGTTTGGTTTGACAAGCGGCGTCATTGCATGTCAAAGTAGCAGGCCAACCCTAAA
Source organism: Suillia variegata (assembly GCA_949127995.1). Taxonomy (NCBI): domain Eukaryota; kingdom Metazoa; phylum Arthropoda; class Insecta; order Diptera; family Heleomyzidae; genus Suillia; species Suillia variegata. The sequence continues at coordinate 482,718 of OX421844.1, read as the reverse complement.
CGTGCCTTTGACATATTGTCAAGTGTGAGTGTAATTGTGTGGTTGATTGGTGGGGACTGTGATGGTCAGTGGGCAGAATTAACCTCAAGTTTTTAATGGGTTAAACTTTTGTGGCATGTAGTTTTTGGTTAACACAAAGAATGGATGCTTTCTGTGACGATTGCGGTTCGCTTAATTAAAAAGCGAACTGCTAGTTAAATTTAATTGTCTTACAAAATATTTCAATTGCAGAATCATTTAAATTAGGGTGAAAATTCGCTTTTAAGCTTTGCCAAAAATTTCAAAATCAGTTCGCCAAAAATAGATAGCCGAGTCGACAAAGCGTAGAAATGCACATTTATAAAATACCAAATGCTCACTCAGGCGAAAGCGTTGATGTGACAACAACAACAAAAACAACAAAAACAACAAAAACAACAAAAACAGCACAATACATTGCTTTGATCTTTTACAACGAAATCCCGCATTGGAAACCTTAAAACAACAACAACAGCAAAATATATACATATATACTTTTTTAAATAAAATATTGTCTTCTGCAGCGCAAGTCTAGCTGCACGCTTCAAGCGAACGAATTGACTAATGCACGCCGATTAAGCGTTCTCCGCGCTGCCGGCATAGGCGTGCATGTGGCTGATTGTCGAATACAGACACAGACATACATACATACATACGAACACACTTACTCCCGCCTAGGCGACATCTTGAATACAGAAATAACAGCAACAACAAATTGCAAAATGTCGCCGACGACATTATATTTCGCCAGATTTTCATTACTAATTTTTCATTTCATTTCGAAACAAAACAAAACTAGAAATAGAATTATGTTCGGCTGTGCCGAAGCTCAAATACCCTACGCCATTTCAAAGACAATTTAAATGTGCTGCCCGTAGCACATCTATGCTATATATAAGTGGTAGTCGTTCTTATCCTATCACGCCTATTTAGCCAGTAGCTTCATCTTACTACTGAAACTTTATATTTTGAATTCAATCATCACTGCAATTATTTATGGAAATTAATTTTTTGTATAGCATAAATGTCCAGGTCAATGGTGAGATATCATTGCACACCAATTTGTTCCTTAAACCACGCATTTTATTTACGTTACAAATGGAAGAACAATTTGATCATAACCAACGAATACGTGTTTGCGTGTGGCGTAAGGTACACAAAATGTATTGAAAAAAGTTGGCAACTCATCAACAAATGCAGCAGCAGCAGCAGGCTCACAATTAATCACATGAGACGCGGACGCGCAATGCAACAATTCGAGTTCGCTTCGTCGACGTGACAAAAATTTCGCCTGATTTTGTCTTAATTAACGCCAAACGCTTCAATAGCGATAAAATATGTTGTGTGCGGCATATGTGGCAATTTTATTGTCGTCGTCGTTGTTGATATTGATGTTGTTGTTGCTGCTGCTACTTCTGTTGCTACTACTGCCACTGGAGACACTTGTTCTTGCTGCTGTTGCTGCCTTGAATTAATCGGCTATCCCGTTGCTCGTTTCCTTTGTGTCGTTTGTGGCGCATCATTCAACGCTTTCGGCATTCGTTGTATGCAGCTCTCCGTGTGTGTGCCAGTTTCTTCGTCCGTCCGATTGTCTGTCGGACTGTACAACATTTTAGCCCTGTTGCGTTCCGTTGCGTTGCGTTGCGATCTTCTGCATTGAATTTCACGCATCATTCACACATTGCCAGTGCCTGCCCCAAAAGAGATTTCGCTTTTAATTGGACCACACGCACGGCAGAAGGCAGATACTCGTTCGGTAGCCACCTCCGATGAGGCACAATTTCGACTGTTTCATCTCTTGCTCTGACTTTTGATAGCCAAACCAACAACATCGAAACAAAATTATTTATTTCAATTTGCTGACAGCGACGAGAGCTTCTTAAATTTCAAAAACCAAGTCGCGGATGTACTTATTAAATGTTATTGAGCCGAAACCACCCCGAAGCTGATATTGCTGATGCGGACGCATTTTAAGATCAAATTTCCCAATACAACTTTAATATCTTTCATAAAAAGGGATTCTAAAACATGACGGAAAGTGTTCAAAGCAAAAGGATTAATGCTCTTTTTTATAAGACCCTTTGGAGAGTAACTTTGGTGTCATGCGATTTACTATGTATAAGCAATTTTTTTATTGTATTCTTTGGTATTTTGAATTTTCAGTAAAGTTACAACATTTGTCTTATGGCACTTTTGCTATTAGTCTGCCATCCTATACAGTTTCATCAAGCATTTATGTTCCGGAGTAGAAAGTAACGTTTGTACATTTGTATCTAAGATTATTTGGCACCTCTGGCGCCATGGTCATTGACCAACATTTTACTCAGATTTGCAGATTTGCAGTTATTTTTGTTAGATCGTTTTTTTTTTTTTTTTTAATGGCAACATCTCGCTTAGCAGCAACAATAACATGAAAAAGCATATTACAACCGCCAACCGAGCGTTATAGAAGCGCATGCAATTTTCTCATCATCAGATCGAAAGGTGATACCAGACATGTTATTTTTAATAGAAGCGAAGATGAGCTCAGCTTAACTCAGTTAAGCTCAGCTCAGCTCACAAATGAATTATTGCTGCAACGAATATGCTGCAACTGCAATTAAATGCCAGCAACTCCTTCCAAACGCCAACAGCTAGCGATCATGGATAGAAGCGGTCGGCGGTCGTATGTAGAAGCAAACACTGGCCGCATATGTTGAAACACAATAACGCTTAGTAATGAGCTGCAAAATTTATTAATTGCCAGCCTGTGAAATGGCGTCAGGGCCTTGAACGATGCGACGCTGTGGATGTGCTGAAACTGTAGAGTCGCCAACCACTTCAGGCTTCATTTTTTGTATTTATATTTTTTTTTATTTCTGCGAGCCACAACAGCAGCGGCTGTTAGTCACATTGACTAATGAGACATTTGCGTGTTGTCAATTTTATTTGCAGAAGACACATTAAAACTAAATTATTAATTTACAAAATACTTACTATAGTTGGCTTACACCGATGTCTGCACCTTGGAAGTAGACAACGTTGTAAAGAACTTTTCGAGCACATTTAGCCATAATTTATTAAATATAGGCTATCATGGTATGTGAACGTGATATGAGGGCATATGTATCAAATTTCGCTACATTGTTGCAATGGTCACCGATATTTTGAAGGTCCAACCAATAAGTTGACATTTTATGTTAAATTTAAAAAATAAACCTTACCCTATTAAAAGTCAACATATGTCTTCAATAAATTATTCTGCTGCCTATGCGCACTAACGTTTACATATCATTATGTCAACTTGACATTTTCAATTGTTTCGATCCGCGCATCTACACAAACATTTCCTTGTTAACACTTCGTAAATTTTAAACAAATTCACTGAGCTGGAAGTGCTCGTATCAAAGAACTCACAAATGAAAAACTCGCAAGCAGCAAAGAAAAAACTGACAAGTGAACGGTCCTTTTGGGAAAACACGTTATACTCTCGTCCTAAGCGCATAAACAAAAACATAAATCATGACATCGGGGCCAGAGTAAGGGCAGGAGCGAATAAAGGAAATTTAAATAAATTAGAATAATGCGACAACAAACAGAAGTCACTCTAAACAGCCTGTTAGCATTAAATGGTGTGTATAATAAAGACGGCAACACGTCCTTTGGGAACCGAAATGTTGTCTTGCAGCCTACAACTATTAAAGCTTCTTTTCAAGTCAAGTTTTAAACATATGACACTAGCACATTCATATAAACGGTGCCAGATCTCTTTATTAAAATTACTCAAAGTTGTATAATTGGTTGGAGTTGGCATGTGCAACATCCATATCCACTGCAGTTCATTTTCGATTGAAGCCTCCTGTTGCCTCTTTTTCGGTGGTCAGTTTACATCAGCCTCCGGTAATCATGTAACGAAATAATTATAAAAAGAGTTTATAAAGAGTTTTTCTTATAACTATTGTCAAGAACATTTAACATTACCGACATAAACCAGATGTTGTTAAAATGAAAGCAATTAGCTTTGAGTAGTACTCTACACAGTTCAGAATAATTTTACTTAATAATTTTTATAATCAGCCAAATATGAATTTTTATATACGAGTATACCAAAATGTATAATTTACTTTTAAACACCAAAAGCCCTTAATGAACAAATTTGTATTTGTTTTTATTACAAAAGTTTCTTTTCGCTCTCATTCAGATAACCGTGATTTAGTTCGAAAATTCGCACTCGCACCATGGAAGGAAGTTACAGCTAACCCAAAATTCCGATTTTCAACATGAGCGATTTTGATTTCGGCCTTGTTACGCCGTTAATGAGGCCATAGATAACAAATAAAATGTCAACTTAAAGCACAAACACCCTTTTGAGTAGATGTACCAGCATGTGTCTACAAATAAATAGCAAACGACCCACCCCATCCCAGCCAATACACCAACAACGCCACTTACAACCAAAGCGGCCGAATGAAGATTTCAGCGAATGATGCTCTCCTTTCTCGGGGTGTGGGAATGTGCGAAATATCACAACTTGGCACTCGCGCAGCCGGTTAGCAATAAGCAACCAACCCCTTTCGTTTACTTCTGCTGCTGCTACTATCGCCAACCGAGGAAATGAGCAATTTATAAAATTGTTCCGCTAAATAAATTAGCATTTTGAAGTACAGGGCGTGAAATTGAGATTTTAAAATCCGATTTAAAAAGCGAATTTAAAAATATTTTGATGTAGATCAGGAGGCTTTTGATGGGCTCTGCGCTTTTTTGTCCTAAAGTCTGGTGATCAGTGACTGTTTCCCTTCTTGACATGCGATCAAACTTTAAATCAAAGCAGCCACAAATGTGATCTTTCAATATAAAAGTCAATATTGCCGCCAGCCGCCGGCATGTACCTAATCGGCGTCCAAACTCAAATCAGGTAGAAAAAAGAAGTAAATCTAATCAAGCATTTTCTCACCTTAGCCACATACAGGAACAGGTTTCAATTCATAGCGACCGCCACCGCCACTCGCACGTTCATATGAGTAAGTATGTTCAACTGCTTCTTCGGCGTCGTCGTCGTCGTCGTCATCTACTATATTCCGAAGAGGGCGTTATTACTTCTGAACGTTCTGTCGGCATGGCGGCGGCGTGTCTTTTGTTTAGAAGCCTTAATAACGATCGCTGATCTTGGTTCTGGCATGTTGTCGTGCTTTTTATTTATTTTTTATTATTATTTTTTTAGTTCGTTCAGTTCGGCTGACATGTGAGAAGTTGTTCTAGCACATAAGCAATGTAGTTGTGCCACTTAGTGTTGTTGGATTTAGTTTTTTTTTGTTTGCCTAAAAAAGCCAATCCAAAAATAGGTTAGAAATGGGTTAATCGATTTTAAATCGGTTTTGATGTTATTTTGATCATGCACATTAATTAGTCTGAATACGATTAGGTACATACATACTTAAATAAATGTATGTGAGAGAGTGTGTTTGAGTCAGAGAGTTTGATTAGAGGCAACACAGAGATTGGACCTTTGTGTGATCAGGGATTTCAATCAAGGAATTAAGAACTGATGAATTATATAATAAATAAAAATCTAAATTACTTTGTTATTATTTTCCATCGTAACATTAATCGGGAAATCCTTCTCATCGTCACCTCCCGACAATGCCACACCGCAAACACTTCAATCTTCTCTAGTTTCTTTTTCGCAAATCATTTTCCACATCACTTATTTCGAAACTCGTAAATATTCGCAGCGACATGCGCATCCAGATACCATGCCTTCAAAAAACAAACAAACAAACAAAAAACCATGAAGGGTATTGCCAGCCAGCTCCCGTAATGATTTATCTGCGAACTTGGCTGGTGTTCCACGAGAATGGCAATCGCAACGACGCGTTGCGACGCATTCGCAATGAAGTTGGCAGCATTTAAACGCGCAATAATTACAACGAATGAGTATTCAACTTTGACAAGAAGTGATCGTGTGCGCCCGCTCACTTAATGCCCATGCGCCCATGTCCCACAAGTGATCCACCCATTCACACAGAAGCAGTAGCGCGAGAATGGGGATCAGTCCTTAGGTAGAGGCGAATGTATGTTTGTGTGACAAACGCATACTTACGTTCAGGCTCATGTCAAATGATGAATGGCAAGCGGAAGAAATGGCAACGTTGTTAAATAATATCGGTGCTTGCTAACTTTTTTTTAACACTAAACATTTCATAAATTTTTGTCATGAGGGCACACATATCAATGTATGGATGGATGTATGTATGGATGGATGTATGTGCATACGAGTATGTTCACAAACTTTTTGATATTTTTAACAGTTGCTGCAATTGTCACCGCTGAATAAGATATAAATGTCACTACTCGAACGATTGGTTTCAAACAGAAATATTTGAGATTTTGAAATAACCAACACCAACAACGGTTCATCACTGCAACTTATTTTAATTTTCTAGTTAAAATGTTGCGGTGACACTTTTTTTGCTTATATATGTTCGCAGTAATACAATTTTTGCAACATTTCCATTTGTCGCATTTTTTTTTTTTCGAATTTCAAAAGCGGCAGAATTTTTGTGATATTTATGTATGTCAAAGTGCTGTCATGTTGCGGCGACATTAAAAAATCATAATTAGCATTTTCGTCGCTCATTCCGGCACTTGTCTACAATTAATTCTCGGAAATGATGTTTGTAGAAGAAACTTCACTTTGACTGCAAACATTTTTGCGCATCTCGAGAGTATTTTTATTTTCCAGATTTATTTATGTATGTATGTATGTACAAATGGCAACTTAGCGATTTAACAATTAATTAAGCAGAAGTGTGAACAATTTTAATTGGAACTAGTTACAAACCGGCGGTCCTATAAATTGACTTTAAAAAGTCACTTTACCTTATGACAACTTAATTATCATTCGAACTTGTAGCGAGAAGTTATCAATCAAGAAATGTTACAAGTAAACTGTTTTGTAAATGTAAGTATTAATTCATATTCACTATTTAATACATAACGGATTTCTCTTCAAATTAAAACGACAAAAATATGTTTTGTTCTTCCTCCATAAGAATAAGAAGTGTTATTTAACAACCCACTTCAATAGCTTCGAATTTATGCAACGCTTAAAGAACATGTGATTCGAATAAATGGGCTCTAGACCCCCGCCTAACAAAATTTACAACCACAGCTTAAGTGCAGCACCGACTTGATCTTCGCGTGCACCTTTTCAACTTTGCATTTTGCAATGCCACAGTCATCCTAGCCACCTCTAAACATCGCAAGACGTCATACTGTCTGTTTATGCAACAACAACGAAACACCAAAACTGAGTCCGCCTAACAAGACTTTGTGGTTTCAAGCCGTCGATTTAGCAAAAATATGGGCGCACATTAATATGCTGTCAACACATTCATTTGTAGCCGAGTCCGTCCGTATGGGCACCTTCAATGATCAGGCACAAGTTGAAACCTAAGCTCTGTTTAAGGTAAGCTCCGGTGCAAGCCTAATGATCGCTCATATTTTTCGCGTACAAATCGTTTGACATTTTTATATTTATGTTAAGATTCTTGGCAAATAATTTATGGCAATAAAAGTCGCTCGTGGTTTGGGCGTTAGTGCCAGAATATCCCTGGCACAAGTGTTGATGGACTGAGGCAATTCGCCTGCCGTGTGAGATTATTAATCGGTTTTTCGGTGCCTTATTTCCACACCCAGTGCCAATACTTTGGCATTTGCAGAAACGTCTTTCGACTTGTTGCATCCTTTGCCAATAACTTTGGCTTAAATTTTTATATTAATTTTTGTTTGAGTTGTTCTTTATGTGCTTTCTTTGTCTCATCTGTGGATTTGTGCCTGTAGATACTTCTACTTCGGACTGTCAGTTATGATCGGCGCAACCGCTGTTTGCCAAATTTTTGGTGTTGTAGGTCTTGTACTGATTACTGAGTCTTGTGTCAGGCACAGCAGGTGGTTTTAAAGCATTCACTTAAAGTTATTTTGAGTCTTTTGTTGTTGTTCATTTAAAGGTTTGACATTCTTTAGTCACAGGCTTTGTTGTAGTTGTGAATAGGAGGATTAAATTATTTCAGCGATTTTTCTTCACGTGTTATTCGAAGATTTGGAATTTCACTTTGTAGATTTAATGCTTTCAAAGTATTTTACTAGTGATTGGTTATGTACTCTTCTTCAAATAGGAAAGATGATTTTTATCGGCAATCACACGCAATCTAAAATTATTAAAAAATTAGTTTCACCTCGCTTAGATGCAAATTTTGCACTAAATGCGCTAATTTGAATCAAACAACCGAACCACACCCATAATAGAAACATCAACTTCTAGAGCGTCTGCACTCAACCACTTACTACACTTACAACAGGTATCCCTCTACTTTCCCCCGCAAACCTGTAACTTAATTCAACAATTTCATTTGCAGGTCTAACAACAATGTCTGCATGCAGCCAAGTTGAGTCGAGTCGAGTCAAAGCAAGTCGACATCCATCGCATCGCATCGCATCACATCATCAAAATTGCCAACATGCCAGAGATTACCAACTGTCAGTCGAATGTCATGCCTGTGGAACATGCGTCATCTGAAGTGTTGAACTAATTTAACAGCTGTTGAAAAAAATACAAAAAAATTACAACAAGCTGCATGCTACTCTTCTATCACGGCAAAAGTGAATAACAAAAACAACAACATCAACATCAACAAAATAATAAAAACGTAAACTGCAAAAATAACATTGCAATTAAAATATTTTAAACGGACGCAGTGGAACAAGTGGAAAATTATTGCAACACAATTAGCTGCACATTAAAAATATAATTATCGCGTTGCGACGTCGTTGGCAGCACTGTTCGATCGGTGTCTACCATGGCTGCTGACGTGATGGTGATGGAGTTGCCAGCACCACGATGATAATGTCTCTAAGAAACTAGTAAAAGAACACTACATTTGGGCTTGGTGAAGCTTATCAGTCATTAGGTCAAGAGCGTGAAGAGCGTGAAGGAGGGAATACATTTGAATTCGAATTCCCCAAAGATAATCACATTCAAATCTCTTTCGATTTGTACCAACAAAGCATCAAATTAGATGTAAAAAATTGCAATATTACATAGAAATATTATGTTAATATGATATGATATGATACATATTACTTTCCGGAGACTTGCAATTATTTGTATTTGCTTTTAAAAGTTTAAAAATGAAAAACAATTTTCATAAAAGCTGATGGTAGGGTATATCGAGCAAGTGATCGTGGTGGCGAGCGGCAATCATGCTGTAATTAGAAATTGTTGAACATAATTGGAATTGCAAATGAAACGCGAACAAGCCAGGGGAAGCGTAAAAACTCTTTCTTACGGAAGTGTGCAATTTTCACAAAGCGTTGGTTTTGCATAAAGTCTTGCTTAACGATCGCGAACGTGTTTATGTCGGCGATCGTGTTGTGCCGCTGTAAATTATACAATATTTCACTTTTGCGCTTGTTTCTTCCGATTTCGATCAAGCTTTGTTGTAATCTAAACGATTTTTACGATGTGCCATGACAATTCGATGTGATTTCTCGATAATAACTCAGATATTTTATTAGCCGCTCCAAACCTGAGTCTTTGTTGCTGACTGACTAATCAACCGATCGACCGATCGACCAACCGACGATCGATCGTCAATAACTGGAAATAAAATGGACATGATTATAAATGTGTATTTTGTACGTTTTAATCGCTGTAGCGACTCCTTCAGTTTGGTTAACATGAACACACGGATTGCATTTCCAAAGGTGGTGAATTTAATCGTCGATCGAACACTTTTGTTATTGTTGCTCTTAAGATCACGGTTAATGTTAATGACCGCTTTGATTTCGAGTCGATAGCAGGGAGACATTTATTCTTATCGAATAGAAAAGAGTTTGCTGCTCCGACACCTGTAGTTGTCTATTCTTTATTTAATACCTAACATCGCCAGTGCGGGCTCCCAAAAAAAAACGACGATCACCCAAACCGATTTCGAGATATCGTTTTGTTGAAATGATCATTAAACTATCATAGTTTATCGCTGTAAGTTTCATTTATGATCATTCGTTGTTTGAAACTGTCCAATTGATTTAATCCGTTCATTAAGTTTTTCGACATAAGTTGGTGTTGTTGCACTGTTGCTGTTGCTGTTGTTGTTTGTGTAAATCGGTTTGTCACATTGAATGACAATGAAGCTTGACAGCATGACAGCTTTTGCTTGCTGGCATAATATTTTGACATTTTTAGTATTCAAATAGACGATAGCAGATTTCCTTTTCTAATTTAAATTCTAATTTATTGCATTTGATTAGCCTTAAATGCGTGTCTTTTTGTTCAACAATTTTCGGTTAACGTTGCTTTGTGTTTTTTTTTTAAGTAATTTGATTTCTTCTCAAATTAACACTTATTTTGTTTGGCAAAAGAAAATTTTTTAACTTGACGAGAGGAACTTAAGCAGCTTACGAGTTTTATGGGAAGCAATTTTAAAATTGTGTTTTGATAAATCTGATACTGATTGTATAACTGAAAATAAGATATGTCAATTGTCGAATATATTTTAAAATTCAAAAAGAATATGCGTCGATTTATTAGCTTTAACCATTTATGCAATTTAACGTTAATATTTATACGAGTATATACTTATATGTATATTGATTTCTTCATTTTGACTACAACAGAATCTGCCATTTTGCATTAGTCATTCATATTTAATTAGAAGCAGCCACTAACTGACGTCAAGTAATTTACTAACACAATCAAAATAACTTTAGTCGATTTCTATGAAATTTAGTATTTATACTCGACACTAGACGCATCCTAATAAATTTATTTGAGCACACATACTTCCATATATACATTAGTACATAAGAACCATTGAATAAAGTAAAACCTTTCAAATCATATGAAAGCCCACTGTCGTCGCACCCACTACACAGCGGCACCACTTGAATTAAACACGCGTTATCTGCTCAAGTTTTTAAGCGTTGATACATAAATCCTGTTGTTGGCGCATCGCGACGCTATGACAGTCCCCGTCCCCACCCGCACATGCTCACTCGCAATGCTGCAGCCTTTATTATCATTTTTGCTGTTTTTGTTATCCTGTCACTGCCTCAGGCAAGGATTTTACACCAACAACAACAAACAACAAGTAGCAAGTTTTAAAGTTACGTCTTTGTGTATGTCCGTCTGTCATACCGCTTGCTTATCATTATCCTCATCATAAAATAAATTTCACCAACTGACGCCATTAAGTCTTCTTGAACTTTTTTTACCCCACCGATTTCCTTAAAAAATATACGTGATGGCAACCCTACTTCGGAGCAACGTACTGCCTTAGCTCACATTCACCCACTTCCATTTCAGACCCTCCTTACATAAAAAGCTCGTTAAAAATGGGGTTTAAAAACTCTGAAAAAAAAATTTGGATTTTTTGCACACACATTTTTGCGCCACAAACTTTTCGACGCGCTCTTTTACAAATTACCAAAAACTTTTTCTTGTGTGTTTGTGTGTATGTCAGTAACATTGTATATCGTTTGTTCATATATATATATGTATATAACATCGACACCCAACGCGCATTGAGTTGTTAAAGTGTTAGTGTGCCTTTTCGAGGTTTCACTCACATACACATCTGCATATGTCTGCGGAAGTGTGTGTGCGTCTGCAAAGCTGATGCTAGATAATCCGATTGTAAAAAGCGAGCTTTATGTACAAATTAACATTTTTCACGAGTGAAAAGGCTATGAAAACTTTGTTCTTGCTTCGACGTACAAACATACTCGTGTATAGAATAAAGGGTTTCGATCCCACCCCACGCCACGCCCGCAGCCCTTCCCTTCGGTTGGCAATTTTTTGGTTAAATTTTCGACTCACTTAACTCCCTGTTGCCATGTAATTACATAAAATGAAGTGGCTGTGCGTTGTTATTAGACCGTTCCTTGTGTGCTTAGAATATTTCTGCCATAAACTTGTTTGCCAGTTTCTTATCCTGTTACATACTTCAAGCGAGGATTAAATTAACGTCGAAGCAAAGGAGAAAGTTGGAAGTAAATTACATTAAATTGTACTGAGGTTCTGTTTTGTTTTTTTTAATCAATCTTTATATAAAGAAAACTAATTACCAAATCAATGAAAAATAACAGAAATAGCAGACATTTTCGATTTTCTGGATTCTTGTAGCAATTTCGAAAAAAGGAATATTGTGTGAACTTAGACGAATTTATTGAATAAATGGTGAGGTATTAAAAGAAAAGAACTCCAGTTTGAAAGAATCTTGTGTCTCGAAACAGTATTTTCTTCCAATTAAAAACCACCCCTGATACTTCAACCTCGCAGGTGTTGCATGTTGCACTTTAAAAGCTCATTTTTAATTAAATTTTTATACCTACTCATAGCACCGGCTTCCCACATCCACATCCACACTCACAGCTACAGATACAGATATACAGATACACACCACCTTTCCACACGGCACAGCCTCCGCCAAAAAAAGCAATCAAAGGCCGAACTTTTGACATTTATATTGACAGCTAATAATAGTCAAAATGCTATTTCGCCGGCTCACTTCTTTCAGCGTTTTGACAGGCGCATGCAAATAGTCAAGCGACCGACCATTGCCAAGCTGCACAATAACAAAAGCAAAACTCCCTTTCGCAAAAGCCGCTGCCAATCACATCACATTCTGCACAGCCAACTTCGCATTTTTATTACAAGAACAGCAACAACTGAAGCAGCAACATCAGCGACGGCGTTGGCAGTTGGCTACACTCGCAACTCAACTCACATAAATCTTAGCCGCGAATTTCACTTGCCGCAGCGCACAATCGCAACGCGCCACCGAGTGACAACTGTGTCAGCTACCGTGTTCGGTATGCGCGCATGCGCACCGCCACGCCGCTACCGGAGTTGAAAATTTTCTCCGTTTTACACATGAGACGAAGAGCAGAGGAGGCAGGCTGCTGCTCGAGGCTCGAGGATCTCTTAAAGCGAGCGGCATGTGTGCTTGTATGTTTGTAGAAAAAGTCAAACCGGCTAGACTTATGCATAAAACGCTTTAATAAATTATTTTTATACTCACATTTGCATTTTCAAATTTTTAACACCTCCGGGGGTCATCAAGCGTAGCCAAGCGACGCGCAACTGCCGCGGTTAAGGAAGCTGACTGCACATGCAACTTGCTTCCTGGCAAAGCACACCGACAACAGCAGCGGTGCCACTGTAATCACAATTATTACCAAAAGCGTAACGAAATGGAAAAGAAATAAAAACGAGTCTTGCCAACAATTATGAGCCATCAATAGGAGGCGCAAAACACCACAACAACAACACCAAAGCTTCAACAAAACAAAAAAAACAAATGAAAAGATCGCCATGATCCCTGTTGACGTTCGCCAAGATGCAAAATTGAATCTTCGCTTTTGGGATTTTGTCATGTCGCACTAAACGAAGTTCTGGCAAAGGAAGCCGCCAAATCGCTTCTTGGCAAATTTGTTGGAGTCGAACTCGTCGTAGTCGTCGTCGTCGTTGTCTTTGTCTTTGACTTCGTCATCGTCGTCAGCAAGTGGGACGCTCTGAAAGTTGCCACTTTAGCGGCACTGTATAACATTTAGTGGGCCGCAGGGCTTGTGGAATTATGCCATCAAATTGGTATCACAAGGAGAAGCGTGCAAAGATTCACAAATTTAGATGCAAGTGGGCCGAGAACATCGGCAAGAACATTTTCATTTGAATCCGAACGGCTTGCACAATTATAATTAACATGAATGCGCTGAGAAGCGGAATTGCAAGTATGTATGTATATGTTAACCCCCTATTGTGCGGAGACTAAAGAAATGTTTCGATTCTAGATTTTCGATCTTAGAGCTAAATAAAATTGTTGCAACCATATCAACAAACTGACACTTTCCTACTTAATAACTTTGTATTGATCAGGAAACGTATCCGATCTTTGGACTATATATACAATTTGTATATATAGAATAAAATATTTAAAAAATTAAAAAAATAGTTTATAAACGAATCGAACTTTTGGTAAGTTCCCTTTTACACTAGGCAATTCAATTTTCCGAACCAGCGAGTTTAACGAGATCGTACAAGCTCATCTATATTGCCATATTGCCGGAAGAATCTAACAAAATTATTAAGAGTCATTCGAAATTTGCTCGCAACTAAAATTGGTCAGTGTAAATTGGGACTAATTAGCCATAATTTTCCTTCCCATTTTGTAATAAATATTAGTACATCAATTTGTGAAATATATAACGAGTATAACCTAATACTCTAGATTCTTGATTTAATAGTATATATCATGCATTTTGTATTCCCGCTATACGGCGTTTAAACTCTTTTGTAATTAAAAAATTGCTTGTAATGGGTTAATAATGTTCATTTCCAGCCCATAAAAACTGTACATGAAATCGTTGCTACACAAAAGGACTGGCACAAAAATAATTATGCATTTTACCATAATTTCTGTTTTGCTACATCAAAAACTCGAAAATAAACCAGAACCTGCCAACAAGGAGTTACTCCATCCGCCCCAAATAAACTTAACTCCGAAATAAGACCAACAGCATGAACAGCAACAACAACCAGAATAAGAATAAGAAGAAGACAGAAGATATACAAGAGATCGCTTCCAACATCCGTGCACCGCTTTTGCGCTAGTCGCCGTAGCCTGTAGCCAAAATTGGTAGGAGTTGATGCGTTGATGCAATTACACCATAATATTCACACTTTGCGAGGTGAGAAAATTGCCGGCTATTAAAAAATCATAATATCAAGTCAAGCGAATGCCGACCGACGCAGACGCGCAAAACGCAGTTGCAGCGTCCTCGACCATCCAGCCAGCCAGTCCGGCAGGATGAAGATGCTGCTGTTGATGAGAAGGACGCCAATGATGATGATAATGACGGTGACGACTATGGAAACGCAGACGATCGTGATCAACACTTGCGCATCACCGGTTTCGGCGTTTGATGTTTTACCTTCGAAAAGCAGTGGCTGTAAAGTTTGCACGCAGACGCAGCGCGTTGCTCGCACGAAGACCATTTGAGCACAAAGTTAATGAACGCCCATTTTTATCGTGTTTTTTTCTTCAAGTTTCCTTACCGGTTCAACGTTTTGGCGATGTACTTTTTAAGTCCGTTTAGTAAGAAGAAAAATTTTTTTAAGAAAAAGAAGAGATTTTACGCATATCGATTTTTAATTAAACACAGAATAAGATGATCTATCCATATCAAGTGCCGAACTATCCGTTATGTGCCACACCCCAGCATGATCAATCCAATAACAAAAATAATAAAATTATGCATAAACCTCGAATGACTACAACGAAAAATCAATAAAATTATAGAGACAATAACTTTGGAAATTTATGAGCGATTAATTTTTGCGTTGACAATTCTAATGATTTTGATTTTTGATCAAGTCTGTCTGATGCTTAATCGTCGTCGTTCACATTTTGATGAGCATTTAATAAAAAAATAAAAAACAATAATAACACTCACACACACACACATAATCACCACAAATACATGCAGCATTTGTAATCAGATAGCGTGGCGTATTCGTTTTGAATGAATGAGATTTAAATAACAACACATACATTTGTACATACATACATACACATACACAAACACGCAAACAATGCATATGAGGTCAATAACAGAATTTTGATTTTATGACTATTTTAGGTTTGTGAATTTTAAAACTTGAAACGCAATAAAATTGATTTTAATAAAGCAATTCACAATTTGTAAATACATACATTCATACATAAATATGTGCATATGTATATGGGTATATGTGATGAAGAATTTTCACGTTAAATTTGAATTCATCGAACGAGAAAAGTAAAAGTAAAGCTTTAAAAAACGAATACTATTATCTGCTTTAATTGAATAATTTTCCCTTTCCTCTTCTAATAAAAAATAATAATAATAATTTCATTTTATTGTATTGTATATTTGTAAGTAAGTATGAAGAATTTCTACGAAAATTTTGCAATATTCTGCAACATTTTGCGGCCGAGCATAATTTGTAAGCTAACAGCCGAGCGAGATCCGCATTTAAAAACTCATAATTCCGCGAATTTTGACGTAACTCGCAACTGCAGCCGGCAGAAGCGGCAACTGACTGGCACAGTTCTAAATCATATTCCGATTTGATTTTCGACATTTGTTGGCGATAAAACGCAGCAACATTGTTACTTTGACAACGTTTTTAGTGGGAAATAAATGAGTTTTTATCTGACAGTTCATTCAACACATTGGCGCTTCAAGCTTTGATGCTCACGATGGCGCATTTTATTTTTGCTAATAGGGCGTTTTATGTCTTTTCACATTCAGCGGGCCTCAAGCGAAAAAAGTGCCCAACTCACGAAACGTTTTTCGAAAACGATCTTGAAATTAAAACAACAAAAATGCTTGTGATGTTCCTAACTCTGAAAGTGTGTAGCGCTATGATATAGCCAGTGATTTATTGGCACAGCATGGAATATTTACCAAATCATTTACCTCCCCGATGCCTTAACTAAAAACTAAATCCAAAAGGAAAGTAATCTCAAGTTCTACTACAAAATATTTATTATGATCAGAAAACAATATTCAACGGTGCACACGTTGGTTGGAATATCGGCACCACTAAGTGCTGCAAATCAACAGACATATTAAATTTGAAAACCAAATACGAAATCAATCACTTGTCAATTTTTCCCATCACTAGCAACAGACACAACAGAAATGAAGCAGCTAATGACTATGGTAAATGTGCTGAGCGAAGCTTCTTTTTTCTATTTGGTAAAGTCCTCACATACTGCACCTCTCACCGAATAAGCCGTTTCTAATTTAACTGCCACGCTGCACTGCACTGGCGCCAACCGATGACGCGACGCGACCATGCAGGAGAAGTCTATGGAACGTCACTACTAACTTGGTCAAATGAAGTCATTTCACAGCGTTAACCTGTAAAGCTAAGAAATTAATCGATTTGCGCATTTCTCATCCGCCAGTCGGTCGGTTGGATTGTTTCGGGCACAGGCGCAGAAGCAGACGCAGGCGCAGTCGCAATCGCGCAACCAATTTCACGTGTGTTAGGCTTAGGTAAAAATAATTTCACTGTTCGCCGTTGCCGTTGTTGCTAGCTGTCTCTAGCTATGGCGGTTATAAATGATCAACAACAATTTGAAGGTAATTTCAACTGATTGAAAAGTAATCAACGCGAAATCAAACCCAATCAATTTTATTTCGTTAGTAGTCGAACAAATGTTTTGTTCTTCTAATTTGTTACGCCGCGCCGCGGTGATGAAGTCACAGTTTAGCGTGAAATTTATGGCATGAGGTATTGTAAGCTAAGTTTTTAGGTTGGCTCGAAAAATGTACAAGTGGCGCTATTTGGACACACAAAGCGATTTTGGCAATCAATTCAGCCGAATAATGCTCAATTTTACATGTTATCGAATAAAATAAATATTTGACTTTAGAAATGGTGTAGGGTATAAACGCTTCAACAAAGCCAACTTCACTTTTACATTTATCAATATTTCAATCAGTGATTATTAGTCAAATTCTATTAATCGAGTTATATTTGTATATATGTCGCCAGTTTCAAGAATCAAGATTGGCTCTAACTTTTTTAATGGGAGTTTACAGTTTGGCGTTATTTGAGAAGCAAATCCGGGAAAATCCGTTAAGTGTGCTAAATCGGGGTATATTGTGAGCATGGTCGAAAACTACATAATACAAATGGAAGGTCGGATTTATATGCGGCTTTTTAGATAAAGATTTTTGTTAAAATAATTTCATGGTCGCATGTGGGATGGTTTCAACGAGAAATATTTGGTAAATTGTGTAGAACAAAATTTCTGGTTGATATCTTTTTAATTGAGGCTGTAATCACAGTAACAGACATACAGACTCAGACTTCGACCCTGATCATTTATATATACATATTGTTATACCTACCACGCCTTCTTATGGACGTTACAAATCGAAGAACAAAATAATATTGCGACAGGTCTGACCTCCTGGAAAACTGGCTAAGTAGAAGAAAAGTGGTCATGATAAGAAACTATTTCTGCTCGTTAAATAAAACCAGTGAGTCAGATGTTGTTCTCCCTTTGCTTATGATTGGTTGGTCATTAACTAAAACAAAAGTTTTACAATCTACAAAAAAAACACGAATTTCAAATTTCAAATAAAATTATTTTTAAATTATTTTATTAGAACTATGTAAATGTAGATTGATTGAAAACAAAGGCGCGCCAAAATCAGAGATTAAACAACTTTGTTCCTTTATGCACTTCTGCGTGTTTTTTATAAACTAATTCCGCGGACATTTTCTTAGCATTTTTTATTGATTCTATTTGTATAATATTATTTAACTAATTTATTTGCTTTTTTATATAATATTTCTTCTTAGTTGTATGTTTAAATTTTATTGACTGCAAATATCTTGCTTCGTCCAGAATCGATAGCAATTTTTATTAACTCTCCTTCTTGTATCAGTGATATTGTAGCAACTATTTTACGAGGTGGAAAATCTTTCTTTGATATCTAAAGTAGAAAGTAACTGGTTCCCTTTAGTTAAAGGAGGACCATAGTCCCACCTGCAGTTGTAACAAATTGTTGCTGTTGAAATCAAGGTCAATGTTTATTGTTATGAATACATTCCGGAAAACTAAATTAAACGACACTTTGTCCAATAAAAAAGATGAAACTAAATTGAATATGTGTGTGTGTGTGTGCCGAAAAGTGTTAACAAGTTCAAGCTTAAACTTGAAATATACTGGTTCGTATACAAGAACTTCTGTGTTTGACGTAAATTGAACCATTATTGGTGAAAATGCGACGAATGTGTTGTCATCCAAAATATTGGAAAACAACATTTCCACTCATTTTGATTTTTAAGGGAAATGGATTTCTGAACTGTATTCTATTCAATTCGTAATTTCATATAATAATATTGTGAATTGTCTGAGCTCGTAAGTTTTACATATGAGTATGTATACACATTTGCAGTCGATACCGCATGAGATTTAATTTGTTTTTAACACCAAGTCTGGTTGTATTATTTTAAACGAAATTCGCGTGTTTCATCATTTTAACACGCATGCCCAAAATCAAAATTATCAAAAGCTTTATTAAAAAAAGTTATGATACCTGACTGGGTCGAACAGTTCTGTTCCATTCCATTGCGATCATCTTTCACTCCATTCGATGCTCTGCATTAAAATCTGATGCGATGGATGATGCATCAATGAAATACCCCCGCGGCATTCTACCAACTACCAAAGTGTTAACTTCGAAAATGCGTTGCCGCTCTGTAATTACGGACGGTTTTTTGGTATAATTGCGTCGACGAAAAGTTTAAACCAGAAATGCGAACTCTTTCAATCAGACTGACTGACTGACCGTCGAACAAACCTTTTGATGGTCTGCGATTGTGGCTAATGTTGATGATGCATTTGTGGCTGCCGCTGATGCTGCCTCCACAGATGATGATCGTCAGCAGTGGCAAAGAATTGGACGAACTCTGTTATCCGCCTCGGTTACGTTTTGGATGAAGAAGAATTTATTTAGGTAGCGCTTTGATTTTTTTTTGTTTATTTCGAGGTGGTAAAATGTTGCAAACGCTGCAAGCCGAAACGATCATCAACCGAGCGATCGACCGGTAACAACAAAATGTTTTTCTTGCAGCAACAACAAGGCCCTTTTCGCTCTTGAGTAATTCCGGTAATTTTCGGTTCAGTTCAATCTTTTTAGGGAGTT
Source organism: Suillia variegata (assembly GCA_949127995.1). Taxonomy (NCBI): domain Eukaryota; kingdom Metazoa; phylum Arthropoda; class Insecta; order Diptera; family Heleomyzidae; genus Suillia; species Suillia variegata. The sequence goes on along the minus strand of OX421844.1, from coordinate 462,948 downwards.
TTTATGATTCACAAAAAATATGTTCCCCTATTTTTTGAATCGTGCTCTCGTGATCTTGATGATGATCAATGATCTGTAAAGTGTTTTTGTAGATGATGTGGTTGTGATTATCGCATGCCGCCAGGCAAAACTTTGGTTCGTCCGTCTGTCCGTTCGTTCGTTCGTTCGTTTGTCTGGCGACTGGGTCAATGATGACGGCTTTCGGTTTTTATGGCAGACATGTAGGCACCTTTCCAGTTATATATAAAATTCGATATAGTCCCTCGATAATTAAGTGACGATAATAACTTAAGGTAAGGATATGCGACAAAGATAATCAGTATATGTAACTTTTATTTATTTATTTATTTATTTATTTATTTATTTATTTATTTATTTATTTATTTACTTATTTATTTATTTATTTATTTATTTATTTATTTATTTATTTATTTATTTATTTATTTATTTATTTATTTATTTATTTATTTATTTATTTATTTATTTATTTATTTATTTATTTATTTATTTATTTATTTATTTATTTATTTATTTATTTATTTATTTATTTATTTATTTATTTATTTATTTATTTATTTATTTATTTATTTATTTATTTATTTATTTATTTATTTATTTATTTATTTATTTATTTATTTATTTATTTATTTATTTATTTATTTATTTATTTATTTATTTATTTATTTATTTATTTATTTATTTATTTATTTATTTATTTATTTATTTATTTATTTATTTATTTATTTATTTATTTATTTATTTATTTATTTATTTATTTATTTATTTATTTATTTATTTATTTATTTATTTATTTATTTATTTATTTATTTATTTATTTATTTATTTATTTATTTATTTATTTATTTATTTATTTATTTATTTATTTATTTATTTATTTATTTATTTATTTATTTATTTATTTATTTATTTATTTATTTATTTATTTATTTATTTATTTATTTATTTATTTATTTATTTATTTATTTATTTATTTATTTATTTATTTATTTATTTATTTATTTATTTATTTATTTATTTATTTATTTATTTATTTATTTATTTATTTATTTATTTATTTATTTATTTATTTATTTATTTATTTATTTATTTATTTATTTATTTATTTATTTATTTATTTATTTATTTATTTATTTATTTATTTATTTATTTATTTATTTATTTATTTATTTATTTATTTATTTATTTATTTATTTATTTATTTATTTATTTATTTATTTATTTATTTATTTATTTATTTATTTATTTATTTATTTATTTATTTATTTATTTATTTATTTATTTATTTATTTATTTATTTATTTATTTATTTATTTATTTATTTATTTATTTATTTATTTATTTATTTATTTATTTATTTATTTATTTATTTATTTATTTATTTATTTATTTATTTATTTATTTATTTATTTATTTATTTATTTATTTATTTATTTATTTATTTATTTATTTATTTATTTATTTATTTATTTATTTATTTATTTATTTATTTATTTATTTATTTATTTATTTATTTATTTATTTATTTATTTATTTATTTATTTATTTATTTATTTATTTATTTATTTATTTATTTATTTATTTATTTATTTATTTATTTATTTATTTATTTATTTATTTATTTATTTATTTATTTATTTATTTATTTATTTATTTATTTATTTATTTATTTATTTATTTATTTATTTATTTATTTATTTATTTATTTATTTATTTATTTATTTATTTATTTATTTATTTATTTATTTATTTATTTATTTATTTATTTATTTATTTATTTATTTATTTATTTATTTATTTATTTATTTATTTATTTATTTATTTATTTATTTATTTATTTATTTATTTATTTATTTATTTATTTATTTATTTATTTATTTATTTATTTATTTATTTATTTATTTATTTATTTATTTATTTATTTATTTATTTATTTATTTATTTATTTATTTATTTATTTATTTATTTATTTATTTATTTATTTATTTATTTATTTATTTATTTATTTATTTATTTATTTATTTATTTATTTATTTATTTATTTATTTATTTATTTATTTATTTATTTATTTATTTATTTATTTATTTATTTATTTATTTATTTATTTATTTATTTATTTATTTATTTATTTATTTATTTATTTATTTATTTATTTATTTATTTATTTATTTATTTATTTATTTATTTATTTATTTATTTATTTATTTATTTATTTATTTATTTATTTATTTATTTATTTATTTATTTATTTATTTATTTATTTATTTATTTATTTATTTATTTATTTATTTATTTATTTATTTATTTATTTATTTATTTATTTATTTATTTATTTATTTATTTATTTATTTATTTATTTATTTATTTATTTATTTATTTATTTATTTGTTTATTTATTTATTTATTTATTTATTTATTTATTTATTTATTTATTTATTTATTTATTTATTTATTTTTTATAATATTTAAAAATCACAAAATATGTATTTATGAATTTGCATGGCGGTGTATTTAAATTATGAAATATTTAAAAAGAAACGGTTTCAAAAATTTGCGCATATTTTGACACGTTTTAAAAATTCGCATAAATCGTTTCATTATTCAATAATTTAGTTGAAATTCGCCTGTACAAACAAATAAAGTCAGAAATTCGCTTAAATTTACGGCGCTGGTAACAACGGGAGATGACAACAGCAGCACGCAACACCTCCTACAGTTCGAGCTCTCGCACGGGACCTTATGGTCAATAAGTCAAAATTTAGCCAAGGCAACAGCGAGAGCAGCAGCGGCGGTAGCGGTGGCAGCGGAGAGAACGCGACGCATGCGCAGCGAGTGTGATAAATTTGTTGTTTTTGCAACCACAGCGTAGTGCAAATAAATAATATTCACACGAAATGTGTCTCCTTGGCACATGCGCAGTTGCAGGCGCCTCCGGGCATCAACGCGTCATCGTCGTGGGCGCCTTTTTATACGGAATTTCATTTAATACGCGAAAATTGAAATATGTGCACTGCGCTCATAAAAATGTCAAAAGTAGTGTACGAGCGTTTTCGTTTTATTTTTCTGCTGCGCATGCGCTCATTTTTTCTTTTAATTGGCAAAATGTGCGCGCGCGTAACCTCCAACGTGGCGCAAGCGGAGCGCTCACTCTTTGGTGGGCTCGCGCTTTTTAACCATTCGATGCGACGTTTTCAACAATGGCGTTTGTTGCTGGCCATCATCCCTGTTGGTTTTGCGCTTTGAGCGTGTATGTACGGAATAATGCAGCATAAACGATACTGCGCATGCGCGCTATAACGACGACGCAACGCGACACGCGATGCATGCGTGCATGAGGCAAATTTTACGCAAATCAAAATGTCATATATTTGTGGCTTATGGCGTCGCGGCGTGATGGCATGAAGAAAGGTATGAGCAAGCCTAAATAAAAACAAATAAGAGATTATCTTCGGCTATGCCGAAGCCAAAATACCTTTCGCCATATTAGACATAAGAAACAATTTGCTTTCCGTTTTTTATTAATTTTTTTTTTTTTTTCCTTGTAAGAGGTGCAGTTTGTTTAGGAGAATAGTAGTTCACACACCAAATTTCAGCTAGATATCTTTTAGACTATGACTGTTATTGCTTGGACAGACGTCATCGGTCATTGTTATATTGACTCAGAATTTCGTGCTGATCAATTATATACATCTTTTGTCTTACCCACCACGCCTCCTTGTCGGTGTTACAAATGCAAGGACAAACTGCGTATACCGTTCGGTACATGCTTGCACCTGGCAAATGGAACAATGATAATCCAACGTGAATGTAATGAAAATGAGGTGCGTTGCGTTGCGTTGCAGATTAAATTTGCTTTAAATATGGTCGAAATGCCATCCCAGAGACAAGTGTTAAATTGGAAAGATTTCAACATGTCCTCCTTCTAGACGTTGTGGCATCATCATCATTGTTGGTGACAATTCTTTGAAGTGTCTATTTGTGGGCGAAAGGGTTACATTTTCGACAAAAGAAAAAAATTAATTATTTTGAATAAAAAATTTAGTTAAATTGTTTTTTTAATTTCTCGGACTTTAAAGATCGCTTAAAATGACTCTTTCGGAAATCGTTAATTTCTTACAAGTTAAAGTTGCTCCATTGCTGCTGATTGAAAATTCCAACAGCAAGATAATCTCATACTTTGCTGCAGTACTTCCACACATATGTGACCAATAACAACAACAACAGAAGGACAAACAAAGATCTCCACTCTACGCCCACAATCCACACAAAAAATAAGACAATAAAAACGCTTTTTAGCAATTTATAAGCTGAAGCATGCATCGCTGGCATTGCACCACGCCGCCATTAATGGCCAATTTACAATCACAAATGAATGCGTGGGTCATGCGGCGTGCGGCATGTGGCATGTGGCGCAACACGCATTTCAGGGATTAGTGGTTGCGGGAATTCTTCGCATTGCCGCAAGGAGTAAAACAATAAGCTCAAGTTGCGGCGTCCATAAGTCTTTCATTGTTGTTGCACAATTTTTAAATATCAAATTGAATTTAAAAACGCGTCGGTGTATGTGTGTGAGTGTTTGTGGGTGTGTGTATGCCAATGTCCGCTTCCGTTTTTGTCAATAAATGGACAAAATGCGTTTAGGGCTTGCAGCCAACAAAAAGTACAAATTGCAACGGAGATATTCAAAATGACAAAATGTTGTAGCATTTTCATGTCCGTCGGTCTGTCTGTGTCTGAATTTGTTGGCTGTGATCTGGCTTTTAAACACTGAGAAAGTTTTTCGTAATTGTTTTAATATTTGTTAATTTTTATATTTGAAACATTTTTTAAAGTTTGGAAAACGTTTAATTTTCCGAGAAAAAGTATTTCATATTTTCGGAGAAAAGAAAGCGTCAAACAAAACCGATTAATTAAACACAGCGGAAGGATTTCTCGTTCATTTGCAACATAAAATGTAAACAATTATTAAAAGTATTTTTTATAGCAGAAAATTCCTTTAAAAGGGACACAAGACAAGAATATATACATCGTGTATATATTCTATACGTGTAGATTTTTCCACGTGTGAGAAAAAGTAAATTTTCGTCACAGATTGTTTTTTGAAAACCAAAACTTTCGTCTTAAATGTTTTATGGATTACATTTTTTTGTTTAAGTATTTTCAAATTCATAATCTCAAAGCATACCGTAGGATGATTTAAGCACTGTTGGTATTTCGTTTAGCCGCCAATTCGACAATAAAGCATTTTATAACATACGTCTGAAAATCCCGAAAAAAGTAAAGAATTGCGGATAAAATCCCCAAAAACAACTATTATAATGGCCATAAGTGACCAAGGGGTGGGTAGACGAATATGTGCGAGTAACTGTGCGCCCCAATGCCGCTATATGCACGTATGTGTATGTGTGAGTGTGTGTGTGTGTGTGGGACGCTTTTAATCGCCTCAGCAGCAGCAGCCGCAGCCGCAGCAGTGCAACTGACACCAGCTACGGCAATTAAAACGGATTAAAAGACAACAAACTGATTTACGATTCAAAGACTTGAAATGGCTACGACGAGTTTTCGGTTTACAATGCAACAGCAACAAAAACAACAATACTGTCGTAATCATCGGACGGACATTGGTAGTGCTTTGCGGCAATTGAATTTGAAATAATTGCGCAGTGAAGCAATTTAGAAGAATCGCTCGCATGACTTCAATACAAACGCAAACGCACACACACACACACACACACACACGAACGAAACGAAACAACGAGAAGGCTAATTGAAAAACATTACTGGGAATTTTTGCAACAGCAACAACAGCAGTCACAGTCACAGTAGCAACAACAGCAAACAGAAAAAGCGACAACAGCAACAACAGTTTTGCGCATAGAAATTGTGTCCAGCGTATTTAGAATTTATATCCGCATATTGCGAACATAAATCTGAGGCATGCAGCAGCAAATCGAACTTTATGTTGCAACTGCTTCAGCTGCACAGTACTTCGATGTAGTAGAAAAATAGAATCAAAGTCAAAAACTTAATTTGATATTTTTTAATTTTTTGTTTTTCAATTTATACAAGAGTCAAATTAAATTTGTTAACGTTAAATTTATTTATTGATATGCAGCGAAAAGAAAATCCGTGTCAAAATTTAGTCGAAACTTCAACAATTCGCTCTGAGCCATAAAACATGGTGGAAGAGTAGAAAAGCCTTAATAAAATGTTCAAAATGTAAGTATGAGAAAATCGCAATCTTAATCTAAGAACGATCGGGTTTGAACTGAGATGTTTTGTGCTGATTCAAATGAAGATTGAGCGGTTTCGAATTAAAAATCTTAAATTGAAACGGAAATTCTTAATTTAAGAATTTTCAATATTATTCGAAAACCAAAACAAAACTTAAAATAAGAATGTTCAATCCTTAATTACAACCGTTACGATCTAAAATAACAATGTTAAGTCTTGAAATAAGATTTATGCATATTGAGCTTTAGTTTAAAGTATCGAAAAGACTCAAAAACTAAAGAGTTATTTATACATATATAATTATAAGATTAAATAGTTAAAAGAAAATAGGATCGCCCAAAATAGATGGCGATGGAAAGAGTTTGTAGTCAGTCGGGCTGCGCTCCACATGGGAGCGTCAAATTGTAATATCTAGAATTGTTTATTTATTAACAATTTGTCGAGGAATAAAACAAAAAGTTACAGTTAAATATATATAACAAACAAACAATAACAATAAAAAACATGAAATGTTAAATATTTAATTTAATTTAGTTATCAATTTAGTTTCGAATTAAATTTTTTTTTTGGTTTTTATTAAACAATTTATTAAACTGTCTTTGGTAAATACTCGCAACTAGTGGAAAAGTAAACGCAGTAACCGGGTTACAGTGCGCTGCAAAAGTGTTCACGCGTGGGGGTGGGGTGCACATACGCCGGGACAAGGGATAGGGAAACTGCATTTGTACAACACTTATAATTGCTTGTTTTTTGGTTGTGGCTCAAATGGACGCCATGTTTTTGTGCAATATGTAAAATTCAAAATAAATTGCACAGCAACACCAACACCGGCGCACACAAACATTTACATACACATACACACACTTGTACTCGCACACACACACTTAAATGCTTGTGAAAGCGGTAAAAGTAAATCTTCATTAGATTTGCCAGAGTGACCAATAAAATAAAAACAAAAATACAAGTAAAAACAAGAACAAGAACGAACGCATACATATGTACATATGTACATACTACCCCTGCAGGGAAACGCGTACCAGTATCAAAATGTTCTAGTTCTGCACCAGTCCTGTTCTAGTGAAAATTGAACTAGTCGTAAAAGTACTAGAGATATACTAGTAAAAGAGGAACCAAATTGGGCTACTATTTAATAAAATACTTTTTGAATGATTTTATCAAAAGAAATTTTGACAAGCGAACTCAGCTCCTAGTTCGCTTGTCAAAATTCGCGTCACAGCGACTTATTCGTTTTTTTTTAGTTTTTAGTGACTTTAGTGTAACTAAGAAAAAATTTGTATGTCTTTGAATTGAATTTAATAAATAATTTTGAAAAATTCAATATTTTTTCTAAAATACACTAAAGTCACTTATAGAAAAAAAAACGAGCAAGTGGCTGTAACTAAATCGGCTCCTAGTTTGCTTGTTTATAAGTTAATTCCGGCGTAAATGTTTTGATAATTCTTGTATTTCCATATGATTTTTTAGTGATGTGGGATTATCGATAAAATATAATTTATCGAAAAACAGAAAATGTTAACTTGTAAACAGTGAAAGTTTTGTGATTGTTGTGAAATATATTTAAAATATAAAAATTAATAGCAAGGAGGCTAAATAAACAAGAAACGGAACTTTATATAGCAAATATAACGAGTGAACTTGTCAGCAAAATAAATTAGGAAGTGGTTCGTCAATTTTCGCCAGAGAAAAAGTGCTAGAAGAAAATAATGGACCGCCTTGTGCGGCTGCATCAAATTCATCTTCTCCAAAAAGTTAATTTAGAGAATCTCGCAAATCTTTTTAGGAAATACAAGTTAACACGCTCGGCTGAGACCTATATGCGTGGTGCAATATGATATGCACACGCGTCTGGCCCAGTTGGTGGTCATCGCCACCGCAGTTTCACTAAGCCAACATTGACATGCTGCAGCAAATCGTCACCATGGGATCGCTGAGGCAGCAGTTAGGAATATTATAATATAATAAATTAAGGTTACATTCTAAGTTAGTTTAAGTTATTCTGCCACTTCAATTTTGGCGTTACTTGAATGCAGTTCAATAAAATGTAATTTATTGCATATCCAACTTAATTAACTTGTTTCATTTACAGGAAAAGGGCCAAGTGGCTGGCCCCAACTCTAATTTTGTTGATCCTCCCATTGGGAGTGATCTTAACTTGCATGTTACTTGCTTTGAACACGGGAAAAACAAACACTTTTGGGTAGATACATAATATTGGTCTGTTTATTTTTTTAATGAATATAATTTGCATTAACGACCGAAAGATTTGCAGATTTAACAAAAAAAATGTTACTTACACAAAAATATAACTCTTCTAATGTTATTTTCGAAGAAGTATCTAGCACATAAGTATGTATTTATTCGTATATTTTTATATGATATCACGTTCAAACGGAATAAAAATTTTTTTTGATTGATGTACGAATTTAAAATGTTTATGTTTAAATAATGATATATATTTTAATAAAACTATTTTAAATCATTTTACAGTAATTACACTAGCCGACAAATTTCAAAAAAAGTTCTGATCTGAACAATTTGATATACAATTCCTATGTAAAATGGGGCGCTAATTTCGAAAATCACAACCAAAAAAAATTCTGTCACACCGTTTAGGAGATATCGCCCATTTAATGTTTTTGTTGAATTTCGAAAAGGTGGTGTCACGTAACTGCACATTGAACACGTTTGCGTTGGTCGATTTCAATGAGTGATACATTAAATCAAAGGTAATAAAATTATCTATCATCAATGGTAATAACATTTTTTTGTCAGACCCACATCTTCGACGTTATTAACTAAATTAAACACAATTTGCAATTTTTTTAAAAATTTTTCGAAAAAAAATGGAATTATATTATTAATAAAATGGCGAAAATGCAAAAATCTTACAGGTTTTATATTTTCCTGTCAGAACACGTTTAATTGCGATTAAAACGACGTATTATATAAAAAAATCGGTCAATAGACTAAAATGCAAAAATTATAAGACTAATTTTACATTTTTTTCCATAAGGTATAAAAAATGCAAATGAACAGATTTAACATTTTGACAAATTCTGAAGTGTTAAGGACTACTAAAGTTTTTATTATATATATGATTGTGATTTTCGAAATTAGCGCCCCATTTTACATAGGAAATGAGTATTGGTTTACCCAGATCATTTTGGCTGTCGGGTAGTGTTATTGTTTAATTTATTAACCAGGGAGTTTTTGCGAATTTTAAACTGAAGTTACAAACTAATGATTTTTGTACCAATTTTGAACTAGAGACTTTATTTCTAGTTACAAACTAGTTCTATTTGTGCCAATTTTGAACTAGTTACTTTTAGTTTACTAACGTTCTAGTTCGAATCTAGTTAAATTTTCTCTAGTTCATAACTAGAGAAAAAGGGATGCAGAGCGGGCTAATTGCCACCGCGTAGGACATCGCAATGTTAAATTCGCCAGTTGTTTCCATGGGAAAGAGATACAACGCGTACCAGTGGTGGTGAAAAAGGAACTAGTGTTTCGCTAGTTCAGAACTAGTATTTTCCCCTGCAGGGACATTACAAATACTTACAAATGCAAACAAAAACAAACTTCAAAGCCTTTCGTATTTATTGCCGTTTTGCAGTAATTTTAATTGATTTCCATTCAAAGCCACCAGCAGATGTGTTTGTGTGTGTGTGTGCATATGGATATCTCGGCGTCTGTGTCTAGTTTGTGTGAGTATGTGTGTGCATAAATTGCTGCTACTGTAAATTTTAACAATTTATGCCATTGTTGTGGAAATTTATGCGCGTTAGTGGGTTAAAAATGGCATTGCCAATTGATGAAAGACTTCAAGATTTTAAAAAGCTTTTCGATTTTTTTTTTTTTAAATTTAATCAATTGTCACTAATTTCAAAGCAACTCCCCTGCATATGTGAGCGTGAACTTTCCCGTACCTGTGTGCGAAAATATTTTCTTGTCTTCCAAAATAGGAATCTCGTTCAAACAACTTGTCGTTGGCAGTCCAACCAACCGCCTCTTCCAACATAAATCAAACTTCCGTTTTGAAATATTCTCGCAAGAACCGCAAACTCAGACACACGACATTAATTTAATGCGTGTGTGTCGTTAATTTTCGTCCTCGGCGAATTGTCCTCATCCCTCAACATCGAAATACGAAAATTGATTTGTCATTTTTATCGCAGGAACACCAAACTAACCATGTAAGTAGTTACAGCCTTTAATCCCAAAGGATAACGACACACATGCCTGGCAATTGTCATTACTACCGAAGCAAGTATTTATGATTTGATGATCTTCGTAACATCGATTTCGGTTTCAGTTTCGGTTTCCCTGTTCAATTATGAACGCGTGTGACTTTTACATTGAATAAATCAAACAATATAATTCAAGTATTTTTTGTTTAAAAATATAATTTCTGTACAAAAAGAACAGGCAATGCATCCAAACTAAATTTAAATTTCGTGTCAACCACCAAATGAATTCATGCTCAACTGTTACTTTTCATTAAGCAACCCAATTAATATTAGGTTACTTAACCCGGCCGGCCAATTAAAGTTAACCTCAAGAGCAGTGGTGGTAAAAAAGTTTTACTTGTCAGAAAATTAAGCATAATTACGTTTTAATAAGCTTTATTGCTCTTTTACAAGTTGACTGTCGTGTCGTGTCGCCTCGCATCGCATCGCAAATATCCGTTCAGTCATCCACTCATCCATGTATCTCCATCCCGACTGACTGGCTTTTAAGGGATGAAATGTAACCAAAAATTAAAACAGTAGCATGCCTAAAAACCGCAAAATTCAAAAAATGCTTCGCCTTTGGATCGATCATCATTGCGGTAGTTTTTTAAGTGTTCGAAATGACAACAGCTGTCAAAAAAGGACACTGACAGTAACGTACACAGAACAAGTAACTAGGATAGTATTCAGATTTGAATAATCATTTATCGTATTTGCCTATTTCAAATGTATTGAAAATTATAGTCGAAATAAAACCGAAAAAATTTCTTTGAAAGCTTAAATATTAACATTTGCACGTACAAATGGCATACATATGTGTGTATGTGTGTATGTATGTATGTATGTGTGTATGTGTGTATGTATGTATGTATGTATGTATGTATGTATGTATGTATGTATGTATGTATGTTATAAGACATTATAATTAGAATATAAAAACTTATAAAACCAGTAAAATAATCAAAGTAAACACGTCCACTTGCGTGCATATAAATGATGTCTTCCATCAAGCCAAACATTATTTTGTGACATTCTGCATTTGCCCTGTCAAATCAAAGTCAGCTTGTAGATGTGACAACCTCATTTACGATATTAAATATCCGCAACTCGTTTTGTTGTTTTTGCTATGTAATTCTGCTATTATAAATTATTTCAAATAAGAATATATAAGAAATTCTTTGTAATTTTTTGGTAGTAATAATTTTTATTTTATTTTTCAAATAAACAATTTAAAATATAAAAAAAAAGAGTATCAAATCACACGAAAAAGGAAACCGCATAATATCAACACTCAGTGTTGACATTGATGAGGGCAATCACACTTGTTTTTTGTTATTTTTAAATTAATGTTAACTGATAAGAGCGTCCTTACGCTCGAAACTCAACAGTTTTTTTCTGTTTTGTTTTAAGTAGTTTCGGTTCTTTCTTTCTTTCTTCTTTAAGTCAATATCAATTTGAATTTTAGTTTTGAATGCTTCGAACTGGCGCAGTAATGCCAACCGCGCCTCGCGCCGCATGATGTTTAAGTGTATTGTTGTTGTTTTTTTTTATGTCGATTTTTATTTTGATTGCATTGGAGTGATGCTGGATGGCTGCGGCTCAAGTGTGGCTAATAAAGTGTTGCCTCATAAATATGAAATGCACATGCATCATTTCTTCCATAAATTTTTATGGTTGCATTTGAGCCATTGAACCGCAGGACATGTGAGAAAAGCGGTTTTTAAAAAAAAATAACACAACTTTTGAGGAAAATTAAATGCACTCGATTGTTCATTTGTATGTATGTATGTATGTATGTATGTATGTATGTATGTATGTATGTATGTATGTATGTATGTATGTATGTCGATGAGCGAGCGTCATAAAAATCGTCACAGCATGAAGTGCATTATTTTGTGTCAAAATGAAATTATTTAAAATTGTTGTTGTTATTCTTTTAGTATGTGTTGGAGTTTCTATGTGTATTAGTGACTCATAAAAAATATTTAAAAAAATGAAAACATAACGTTAAACAGAAATGTTTGTATGTATTATGTATACTTTTCGTATTAAAAATATTTTCTATAGTTCGGAATTAAATCTTTAATTTTGAACATATCTTCATTTTAACACATTCATTTTTTAAGTGTTGGTATCCGATGGGTGATGCGCAATCTATCGTAGCAAATTGAAATTAATATTCGTCCGTTTAAATTCACCTGCGTTTGGTTGTCTGTAAATCTGTCTGTCTGTCTGTCTGTCTGTCTGTCTGTTTGTGCGTCATTTCACGAAATCATCACAAAATTTCGCGCAAGTTTGTGTAATGGTAGCTATGCGCCCACCAAATGCCACTCCCACACATAATTTACGCACCTCTTTGCAATTACCGTCGTCATCGAGGACGTTTGTGAAGTCCGCTGATGTGCGACCATATGCGCCGCAGGATAACTCTATTGTATATGTATGCGTTCGTGTGTGTGTATCGATCAAAACGCGTAATCGTTACCAACTTAAACGAAGTCGTATCCCTGCAGGGAAACGCAGTCTACCTATAGTTACAAAATGCTCTAGTTCTGCAACCAGTCCTATTCTAGCGAAAATTAAACTGTTGTAAGCATTACTACATATTACAGTAAAAGACAATCGCTTTAATTGCAAAAAAGGAAGAGCTTTATTATTTTCAAGGAAGTAACGCAATTAATACATTTTAATAAAATTGTTTTTTTGTAATTATTGTTTAAGTGATTTTTTGCGAATTTTGAACTAGAGACTTATTGTTCCAATCTAGTGAAATTTTATTAAGTTCATAACCGGTGAAAAAGTAATGCAAAGCGGGCTAATTGACACTGCCTAGGATATCCCAATACTAAATTCACCAGTTGTTTCCATGGAAAAGAGATGATACGCGGGCCAGTGGTGGTGCTAAATTAACTAGTGGTTCGCTAGTTCGCAAGTTTCCTGCTGGGATTGTACGTTTTGTATGTGGGCTTGTGTATGTGTGTCGGTGTGTGTGCGCGTGACGTCGCGTTAATGTGCAATTGGCATGTTGGCAACATTGCTGCTGCTGTAAACGCTTTTACGATATCGCAAGTAAAAGCGTTTACAATTAATTTCAATCAAAGCACACTCAACGCGATTACGCACACACGCCGTCACTTGCACACCGGACTGAATCGATATTTATAGGACATTTGTGACCCATCTCGACAATCGATAAAATAATTATCGATTAAAAAAAAACGCGAAATATTTCAATTAAATTTTTGTCAATTTGCTTTTCAAATCTAACAATTTATTTAAGTTATTTATTGCCATTTCCGTTCTGAACTTTCCATATATTTTTTAACAGCCATATCCTATCTTTCTTTTAGCCTTCTTCAACTTTTCTATTTTAAAAATTTTAATATCATAGTCTTATATAATTCAGTGTAGTTAAGTCTAGACTACTGCTTGTAATTTAAAACAAGTTGTATTTGGTTGAGCGTACCAAATGTTAAGAAAGTCGAAAAAGGAATTATTAATTATTTTTTTAATTCGAATAGAATGAGCAAAAATTACAAACTTAGTTTGGTTGTTTAAAGTTATTAAATGTTCTCTGAAACTTGTGTCCGTCTTTTCCGTCATTTCCAGCATCCCTTTAAAATGCCTTCGTTGCAGAAATCGATATTCTACTCTGTTATCCTTTTCTTATATTTACTTCCTTTGTGTCTCCCCGTATTGCAGTATTTCCACTCCATTTTTATTACATTTTTTTATATCCGAGAACTGTTTATAAAAATGGGCGGGCATGGCAACGAGCTCCCATTCCACGGAGCAGCATCAACCGAAGCCGTAGCATATTTAAAATTCGTAGCACATCAGCAAACGCTTATATCCTTTTTCACAATTTCTTTTTTTAACGAAATGAAAGTTTCCTTTTCCTCCTCGTCCCGTTCTTATTCACAAGTGTGCACTTGCATTAGCGCAGAAGTACGTGCCAGTGTTGCCGCAAAGGAGCTGTTGAAGTGGCAAATTTTCACAAGCACACCGCAGCGGAAACGGAAACGAAAGCGCTGAAGTCGCCAATGGTGGTTAATGGTGACGGTCGATCGGTGGCAACCCCGAACAACTAACATGGGATGACAACTCTGCAAGGATGTCGTCATTATTAAAACAGAAAAAAATATAAAAACAAGAAACGCGCGAGATAGCGATGTCAACACATACTTCTTGCGGCAAGGTGGCTCGGTAGGAGCAAGTAGGGGAAATTATATATCAGCATTTACTTATGTAGGTAAGGTAGGAACATGCGTAGTCATTTTTAAAAGAATTTCGGAGTCGTCAGCATTGCTGCACCGAATTGATTTTCAAAATTGTTTTCTCACTGCAAATAACTTTTATTTTAAATATTATGTTTAACATTATTTGTGTTGTAAGCCATTGAATTATTAAGACTTTGTTGCTTTTTTTTATTTGCATGCATAAAAGTTTAAAATATATGAAAAAACATTTAGATTAGAAAATTGAATGCGGCGATTTTCCGAATCAATTAAAAATTGATGTGTAACATTTACATATATTGGATGGAAATCAACAACAAAAACTAAAATTTAAACTTTCGGATATTCTCCTGCTGTTTCGAGTTTTCACAATAAAGAGCGCAAACTCAGTGATTGAAAGAATACCCCTACAAACACAACATAAAAATGTCTACATAGCCAAAAATTCCATCTGCAGATTTCAGGTAGGAGAACATTTTTCAGCAGATTCCCCGAGGAAATCAAGAAGACCACATTCTCAAGTACGAAGAAAAAAAGTTTCTTTATTATGTATGTACTACTCTTTTTATATACTCGTACATGGCCAAATGTGGGTGGATGAAAAATGCCCCTTTCGCCAGCCACCCTAAGTCATGACAATTTCATCACCATATCCTTTAATAGAGACGCGAATGCACACACACATAAACATTTATGTATGAGAGACAAAGGAACACAAACACAGTTAACCTGAATATGACATCTTCAGCTGAGTCTCTTCGCCTCTTCGTCCTTCAACCACAACGAACGGTTATGTGACAGCCACAAGCATATGTTACCCGATAATTTGCCGAAAGTTTTAATGAAAGACATGGGAGCCATTTTTGCTAAGGATGCCATCCACTCACCAATCGTCGGATGCCGCCATTTTTGTACATTCGTTCGTTCGTTCGTTCGCTTACAGAGACGTGAATTTTTGAGTTTCCTTTGGCAATTGTGAAGCAGTTGAGTTTTATTAATGTTATTGTTAGAGAGAAGCAAAGAAACTTCCTAATGATGATGGGGTTCTCTTTTTCTTCTAGAACGGGTAATTTTAATTTCCTTAATGGGCAGAGAAAAAAAGAGCTGGAAGCCAGCAAGTGTATGAAATTTCGAAGTTAATTAGTTTTTGGAAAATTACGAAGATATTTTGCAAATAATCATGATTAAAGGGTGAGATGAAATATATTACATTCATTATATTTCTTATTACAATATATGAATGTATCTTTCTTTCTTTCTATCTTTCTTTATACCTTATGCGCGACAATTCCAGTTCGAAACTATGGCCACAGAGCTATCATACAAAGCTGAACTTGGGAAATTTGGGCTCTGATCGTTTCTCCCTTAGCCCTTCTTCATACTTATTTGTTTTTGATAATTTTTTTTAATGATTTATTTGTTTAATCATTCACTCCTCTTTATAAACAAATAAGATATTTCATTCGGACTAGCTGACTCTTCTGGTAGTTGACCTACACAATTATTTTAATCAAAGTTATTCATATGTGTTAATAATTTATCTTAGGAGAAATGTATTGCTTAGCTGAACGGATCTTTTGGGAAAATGTCCACGTTGTGGTGGTCTAAGAGAAATAATTTAACTAATATTAATAATAAAATCGAAAAATGCTCTAAAAGAAATTTAACAATTTAATAGCTTCTCCCCGAAGATCTTCTGTCTTTGTAATGCAACTCATAAATATTATCACACGGCATCTGGCGTATCTCCGTATGCACATGCACATACATATGTACATATGTACGTTTGTATGAACAACTCTCGTAAATAAGTTGACAACTCCATGTGGACAAGGACCGCGAGAGCGCTTTCGCAATTCTATAAATTTTAAATTTACAACTTTGTTTGCTAAACATCAAGAACTGAATCCCTCGCCACCAACAATCATAAAATACCCGGTTTGTTAGTTAGGTATGTACGAGTGAGTAGGTATGCGAACAAGCAATAAATAAAAAATCATAAAATTGTTACAGCAAACTGTCAAACAGAGACAAACAAACGAACAAAACACAAAATTTGAAAACCTTTTTTTTTTTTTTAATTTGCATTTAAAGTTAAATTATCCGCAGGGCAGCAACCGGAAATAAAACTGGCGTCCACGATGGATTTAACGGAATTTTCTCAAAAAAAATGCGATGTTGTTTTTTTGGCTGATACTAAATGTTTGTTACCTGTAAAAGTTACCTTGTATTTGTAAAAGTTGAAGTTATTCGAAAATGTCCTCCAACATATTTTGAAATACAAAAAAAACAATCAATCATAAGTAAATGGTTTATACCCTACAAAATACAAATTATTTTTATTTCCCACAGC
Organism: Suillia variegata; assembly: GCA_949127995.1. Taxonomy (NCBI): domain Eukaryota; kingdom Metazoa; phylum Arthropoda; class Insecta; order Diptera; family Heleomyzidae; genus Suillia; species Suillia variegata. The sequence goes on along the minus strand of OX421844.1, from coordinate 445,854 downwards.
CAAGTAATTTGTCGTTTTGGTTTTCTATCGCTATCTAATTTAGTCTAATGAGACCGGAAGAACCGTTTAACGGTTTCAATACTTTCCTCACCTTGAAAACAAACGCATTTAAATGAAATTAAATTTTTCTAAAGGCGTAACTACCAAATGAAATTGTTTTTTTGAAAGCGCAACATATGTTACGGCATAATTTTAACAATTTTAAACTACTCGTATGGAAGGAAGAAACGATCTTGCACACATTCGTTTGGGTTGTTTGTGCGTTTTTGTGGTTTTGTTCATGAAATGTCAATTACGTTTGAAAAATACATACATACATACATACATACATACATACATACATACATACATACATACATACATACATACATACATACATACATACATACATACATACATACATACATACATACATACATACATACATTTTCCAAATAATGAATGAAATCAATCAGTGCAAGTTGGTGCATTTTGAAACAAGATATTACAATGCCACCTTTGAGTTTTTCGGTATAGATGGCGCAAATTGTACTTATATCATATGTTTAAACCTGTACATGATTGGTGTACACACTGTTGTCGTGTTAACATGCTGTTATACCTTATTTAGCACCACATTACCAGTGCTCAGTGCTGTGTGAAGTGACTTTGAGTCTATTTGAAAAAAGTAACAGAAATTGTGTAAAAAACAAAATTTCCGTGGAATTTCGAAATTCTCGAAATTTTGTTACTTAGTTTGAAAAACTAACATTTTTTTAAAAAATTTCGAGCGAAAAAACAAACCGAGCGAGAGAGGAGCAATTATTAGTGAGATAGAGAGCCCAAGCTCGATTGACAATTCACAATAGAGTTATATTGAGCGGCGCAGCTTGAAAATTGGTATGTGCGCCCAGAAGGGGCGCACGCAAACTGGTGGCAAATAACGGCGGACTTGATACGAGCAGCACGGAGTGTGTTATGCTTTTGTGGAAAAGTTAAAGCGTTCTAAAGGTTATAGTCGGTCCGACCTCTATTCTAAATTAACCGCATTGTTAAATATTGTAATTAAATTCATGATCTTAAAAATAAAATATAAACGGTTTTTTTTTTTGATTATTTTTTTATTTAAAAATGATATTAAAATTTAACATAAATTTAAAAAAAAACATAGTCCAAAACTTAATCAGTTGTTCCGAAACATAACAGAAAATTGTGTACAAGGTTTCCATATGGACAGACGGAAAGTTTTTGATTCTGGCTTCAAAATGTTTCTTGTAGTTTCTTATTGAAATCCATTACTCCGCTCTTGAATTTCAACCCATACAATCACCAACTTCATAGGATGATAACTCCATAGGGGGGCCTAGCGTCAACACTTTTTTTTTTTTTTTTTAATTTAGGCGATTCGCCGGTATACTGTACTTTACCCAAAGAAAATTAACAAAGCTAATAAAATTGTTCTTACATTTAAATTCAAATAAATTTAACAAATTCAGTCACATACATATGTATGTATGTATATAAACACATTAAATGATTAGCGGCATTCAACATTTACATTGGCGTCTTATTTAATAAATGGAACGCTACAATTCCTATTTAATTAATAATTATTGAACAATTCGTGTAAAGAAAATTTAATGGATTTTCTAAGCACCTCAGAAAATCGAAAAGTAAACTTTGAAGTACTTTAGACAATAATATATATCACTTGCAAATCCAAACTGAATTCATTTCTTTGCTTGTTCGCTGCGGGTTTAGTATGTTTACTGACTCTGGATCAAATGCGCGATTGTCTTCAAAAATTACTGTAGTGTGTGGATAATGATCCAACTGTAAGAATAAATACCGATACTCCATTTTGCCCCAAGAAGTCTGAAATAAATTAAATATTGAAGTTCAAATAAATTTCAAAAAAGCTACCAACTTCCAGTTTCCGAGTATATTATTTACCTCACGAGTTTCTAAATGTACTGTCGCCTTGTTTCGCTGGCCCTGCACATAAAATCGCATTCGCATATGCGGCACACCGGAACGCTCAAAGTTGCTGTGAGCAACATGTTGGCGTCGGCCACGTCTTGACTCCTCACCAAAACCTTTAATAGGCGCGCCCATAAGGTCCTGTACGCGAGGATCCTATAAGACAAATGTTTTAAAATTCTGAATCAAAAATTAATCACTCATTACCTCTTTTATTCGCTCCAACGCATCAGAATAAACGCTATTTGGGCTTGAACTGGAAAAAAGTTCTCTGAAAATAGCCCAAAACATAATTGCAGTTACTCCGATTCCAGCGAGAACTATGGCCGTATAGCTGGCCGTTTTTGTGTTCTCTTTAATTTTTTCGCCCAATGGACGAACATCAGTGGACACATCAGTGCGACCGGAAGGAGTTTGCAAGTCGCCACCGCCTGTTTTTTGATATTGTTGTTTTTGAATAACGCTGGAGTGTATAAACTGTGTTGATGCAGCAATTCGGTTTCTGTTTTGTGACAGGGCCGCACGGAGAAATAATAGCGACATTTTAATATTGTTTTAAAGTAAAACTAACCAAAGTTATTTATTATTTAATAAAGTGTACATAAAAGTACAAAAACAATCGGGCTGACAGCTGTCACAAGCCAGCGTTGCCATTTTTAGCCGAAATCTTCGTGAACTGTGGAACTGGGGAGCTTATTCTAGTGAATTGCGGAACTGAACTGTTTCATTCGGCGTCTCTTTCATTCCATCACATTCGTTTAACGACGTCGCCTCCTCCCAACATATTCTTAAAACTTTGGAATAGTTTGGAATCTCTTCTATTGAAACTTTGAAACTGAAACTTAGACACTTGCCAACACTGGTTAAAGATAGTCGAAGTTTGTGAGCGTACTTTTCGTCGGGACAGGAGTCTTTGTTTTTTGCAAATAAGAAAGATTAAAAAAAAACAAATGCAAAAAAAAGTGAGAAAATAAAACAAAGAATATAAAATAAAGCATAACGGCAGAGAAGTGAAGGTGGCAAAAAAAATAAGACAAACGATAATCGTTTAATAAAGAAATAAAAAAACATTAAAAAAAAATACGAGGAAAGAAAGAAATATATGTGAAGAGGAAATCAAATTGAAAAAATGTAAAACTTTTATTTGCAAATAACAAAAAAAGTGTTTAAAAAACCATTTTTCTTAACTTGTTCTCCTCGCTCTGCAGCTTGTCCCTTGTCGTTGTCTCTGCCCACCAACACCACCCTCAATCACACCCCACTCCAACTACTCCTCACTCGACACTTTGAAGTGCATTTTGTTTTTGTGATTATGCAAAAAAGTGAAATTTTGTATATAGTAAAATTAAATATAAATCAAATACTATAAATCTTCTGGAGTTATAAATTGCGCATCAGAATGGCACGCCCCTTTTTTAATGGAATCCAGTAAAATATAAACTTTCAACAGCTTAAAAAAATATATTAAAAACAAAACCAATCCGAAGAAGACATATCACTTATTGCCGCTCGCCATTTTGCAACAGCCTTCCTTATAGTTGACGCCGCTGCCACGTCCAGAACATATACATCTTCTAGTCGTCATGGATTGGATCATTAGCGACGAACTAGGGCTCACTGTAGGCCACGTGGTCGGTTGGGCAGCCGCCTCCGCCATGGTCATCGGCGGCGTCATCCCATACGTGCCACAATATCGCGAAATCAAGCAGACCCAGGACGCAGAAGGATTCTCGTTGCACGTGTGCTTTGCGCTGCTTATTGCCAATTCGCTAAGAATTTTATTTTGGTAAGTTTTACAATTCAAAGTAAATCTCTTTGATTTGTATATATACATATGTTTTCTCTTATTACTTCGAATATAGAAGTCACTTCTTAAATCAAAACCTCATTCATGAGCAGTATTTTTTTTCCGTAGATAAGAAGACTTGTTGGCACTGCATAATAAAAAATACAAAAATTATAAAGTCATGTTTCTGTGTGTTTTTGTGATGCGATGGATGTGTTGTGCTTGCTGTGCGGGTTGGCAGTCATTAGACCCGTTTTCTTATCACAAAAATTAAAAACTTGATAACTAATTTCTTAATAAGCACTTCCTACTATTCGCCACAGCGGTTGCTACTTCTGCTGACTGACAACAACGCACTTTTTGTTGTTGTAGGTTATCAAAGGTCACACAATAGAGCTGTGATAAGAAAATCAAAAAAAAAACGCACATCTCAGTTCTTTAAGTCGTTCTTGCTCTAAAAACAAATAAAATTTGAACGTTCACTCAACTTGAGCAAAAACTCGAGTCTTATTTAATAATTTAATTTCTGTATCACTGATTTAGTTATTGTTGTTGTTTTATTTTTGCGTGATTAAAGAATTCCACTGTTAATTTCTAGAGACTCAACTAAAAAACGAATAACTACTTAAATGCTTAGTTATATTTTAAAGAACAAAGAAGAGCAGACTTTAATCTCATAATTAGATTTAGATCCTGCCATTCATCCACTTAAATCATTTTCGAATTAAGCAAATTTCCCACTTCTTGCTCTGGAGTACTTTGTCAGTTAGGCACCACCCAGGGTGAAAGCACCTTTGGTCGCTTCAACAATTTGCTTCAATTAGTTTGGAACACTTAATTGCTTGTGCTTGAGTACATTTTCATGATTTTTGCTAATTTACATAGAGGTCGCTGATATATATTTTTTTGCCTAGAGTGCTCGTGTAGGATTAATAAACAGCTTACATAACTTTTAATTAGTACATTGAATAGTTTTTTTTTGTATATATATATTTGAAAAGTTTTGCTGTAATATGAAAATTAAGTTCAAATTTTAAAATAATGTAAATTGAAAAAATAAGTATGACATTTTTGTTTCAATACGTTTTTTTTAAACGTTTTTTGCATAATTTTAATAATATTAGTGTTGCTTAATTTTAGATAATGAACATTATTATGCTGCATTTATAAATCCAGTTTGGCCAGTATTACTCACCAATTAGTCGACTACGTTCAAATATTAAAAACAAAAAAATCTATCGCTAAACGAATCAAACAAATCGTGATTTGAATTGTATCAAATCAAACCTGAACCTTGGTCTTTCGATGTTGTTTACGTTCGTACGCACTCGATCGTTTTTTCGGTTGTAAATTGTTGGATTTCTTATGTTTTTGTATTTGTTTGTTCCCATTATAAGACATCGCCTTCCAGAGTAAATATTTACGCTCTACCAATCACACACAGCGATCAATAAATAAACGCGGACAAAACGATGCGTTGTCGGTGTGTCATTTTTTTGTTTTTTTAATTTTTTTGTTTTTTGTATCTTTCTGAGATTTTTTATACACGTGGCACATTTGTTGCAACCGTTTTATTATTTCACAAAGCACAAATTACACTTTAGTTTCTTCTACGCTGTGTCACAGTTTCTTTCTATCCAACGAACAAGATCGACACCGGTTGCCCTTGATTTCTGATTTAGACGACCGGTAGTTATTAAAGCTATTTAACTAAAAACAAGATTGGTTCACATAATCTTTTGGCTATTAGTCGGCTTTATTTTTTGGTTTTATAAAATGAAATTCCAGGGTTACTAACTATTGTATTGTACTTATGTATATATTTTTGTGTGTGTATGAGAGTGTGTATATAATATATTCGCACCCACATTACTCACGTGCACTTGAGCGAACATTTCAAATTGTTGGCATTAATTCATAATTTTCGTATTTTTGTGTTATTTTTAGAACTTCACATATACAAAATCTACTTTTAATAATTGCCAATATTTATGCAAACAAAAATAGTAATTGCATATTTTTGAATAGAATTATTAACATCTTCAAAGAACTATTGATACGATAACATCTTACATTCATTTTCTACTGACAGCAATTTTAAGCGTCCCCAATTAATCTTTGGCAGCTGAGCCGAATTTTTGTTGTGCGCTAAAGTTATTGTGAATGCAAAGCAAAAATTTTTGATGCCGTTCAGGTTTTTTTTCCTTTTATATTTCTCATTCTGTTCGTTTTTGTCATACTAACAAATAAAACTCTTTCTTACGCATGATTCATCGATTTACTTACTTTGATGATTTGTTGTAATTTGTTCTTTTTACTCTTTGTTTTACTGACATCTGAATTTAATAAATATCGCATGCCTTTTTTAATAATTAATTTAATTTACCTTAGCTTGTTTGATTCTTGCGAATGCCCTCATCGTTTATGACTCCGCTCTAGACAAATTGTAGACAACGAGTGTCGTCATCGAAGACAAACAGACAGATAGACGGACTTCGACGTCCTCGTCATGGTTGTGTGTGTCATTCGTTAACGTTGTCGTCGACGTCTTTTGCTAGTGAAAAATCGATAATTGAATTATCGGGTGTTCACATTGGCGCTTAATTCAAAAATTCCAGTTGACGGCTTTGAATTGATTATGAATTGAAATGCCTTTCAGTCTGCCCTGCCTGCGCTTATATCTGGTGTCAAAATACTTGCAGACGTGTGTATATATAACTATTATTTAACCGAGTAGTCAATGAAACAGGCACGCGATTTGTTCAATAAGTATCAAGTTTGACAAATGAGTCAATACGGATGGAATTTCTTTTTGTTATGTGATAAGTTAGTTGTAACTAGTAACTTACTTAAAATAATCACTAATTACTCAAAATTAGACATTCAACATGTATGAAAAAGATTTTTTGAAATCTCACAATTTTTACATAAGTGACTTACTTATAGTGACCGGCGTTTGCCGGGTTTGGTTTTGAATAAAAATATGTATGAGATAATTAGTTGTGCGACTTTATATTATTAAAATAATCGAATATTTTCAGTTTATTCCACAAAAGGTGGGCATAACAAAATTTTATATAGCTATACTAAGACCCGATTTCTAAAGGATATGTGTACCAAGTTTGCATAAAATCAGTTCAGCGGTTCTCGAGTTTACCCGGAACAACTTAAAGACAGACAGACGTTAAATCTATATATATATATATATATATATATATATATATATATATATATATATATATATATATATATATATATATATATATATATATATATATATATATATATATATATATATATATATATATATATATATATATATATATATATATATATATATATAAATAAATTCGTCTTTCTTTCTTTGTACCAAATGGGCGTCTAAACCATTCATCCGATTGTGATGAAATTTTGGGGAGCTGCTATGCTCCCGCCAAGGTTTAGGGCAAAGAAAATTTTGCCACGCCCACCTATTACGCCCACAATTTGTAAAACTAAGTTAAAATATTCGACTATTTCGCTAATATTGCCCCTAAAAATCTGAAATTCGTTATCTGAGTTTGTATTGGCACTGTCGATAATTTAAAAAAAAAGGCTGAATAAATTTTATGCCTACCATCATTGCTCTATATAAAAAACATGTAACGGGATGCACCGATAAGAATAACAGTATATACAAAATTTGCCACTCCCACTCCCACTCCCACAATTTGTTTAATTAAGTGAAAATATACGATGACATTGCTAATATTTGGGATTTTGTGTTTGAGTTTGTATGCCGAGTACCGGGAAGTTCCGCTAACTAACGGAAGTTCCGTTACTAACGGAAGTACCGGGAAGTTCTGCTAAGTGGCATTGCAACGCATGCCGGGCATTCGCTAGTTATACATAAAAGTATGTTTAATATTTAAATGCAATATTATTCTCGAAACCATGCGGCAGTTCCACAATTTAGTGTAAATTTAATACTTGAAGTAATTCGCGATCTTCCCTTCCGGTCATTATTTTCTGTGATATCAAACAATTAAAAAAATTAAATTTTTGCACGAAATTTGTGCATTCTTCGTGACAAAATACGAGTATGTATGTATGTACATTTTTATTTACGTAAGGGAACGCGATCGCAACTACATATTTAGATATAAATGTTTTTGCGTACTAACGTATAACTGAGGATGATGATCTCATATTTAAATAGATTTTTTGAATGTGTTCAACTTTAAATACTATTTAGAGAATTAACAGATATGAAATCATGACTCAATGCAGATCTTGCCTGTTATTGTGTTAAAAGCCTATCTGTCTGTTCTTTGTTATTAATAACACAAATATTAAAATTTCTCAACGATCATTTGGATTTGGGTTAAACAAATTAAAGTTATAATGCCAAATTATTTGAATATTTTTTAAGTTGTCAAGTCATTAAATAATGTACAGAAGATAAGATAGTGCAAAATAATTTATTAGCTCATTGTCACGTCCATAAATCGGTCACTTAAAAAAAATAAAGCCTTGGTTTGAAAATTCATGGAAGTATGTGCTTGGCAATTTCTTAGTAAGTTCTAAATAAATTAAAGGTCTAAGCACTGTCTTTCAAATAACACCATAATCGTCTTAGTCTCTCACTAGGGTATTCACGTTCAGTCCTTATGTGTTTTAAACATATTATCCAAGGTTTAATAACGAATGAGAAGCATATCTTTAGAGATTAGCTGTGCCGCCGCCAGACTATTGTTTAACGTATCAACTACCATATAAGTGCCCCTATCGAAACGTAGTTATCGCAGATTGTCTCGTCCTAAGTCTTAATATTTATTGTATTTTCAAATGTTGTTTTCACACGAATTTGGGGGACGCTAACTTCTAGATTTGATAACTTCGTTACTCTGAAATTTTTGTTTGTCCAAATGGACTGTGCAGCGCGAGCTTTCTTATCAGGAGCGTAGCGCATTCCATTGTGGTTTCTCTCAAGCAAATAACAGTAGGCGTAAACAATCAATTTTATTTGTAGGTACACATGTGGCCATTCAATGATAACTTTACCAAGCGCAAACCTTTTACACCAGCTAAGAGTACCCGGCGTTGATCGCACTTTTATGAGACAAATAAAATAGAGAACGATAAGCTATTTTTAAAGAAAAATCACTTGAATGAATTTTATTTTCGATTTCTTAAGTGCAAATCGCTGTTTTTTATTTATATTCACATATATCAGTCAGTGATTTTTATTTTAAAGATCACAAGTAAATTTTGGATAGCTTCAAATTTCACAATCCAATTAAATGTTGCATGACTTGAGTACTGGTCGAACAGTACAAAAAAATATAATAGACCATTATATTTATTAACATAGAAAATGTATTCAACTAAACCCATTTTTAGTTGGTGTGGCATTCTTCTTAAATGTTCTTATGATCCGGAAACCAGCAATCAATAAGAAAGAAACATAATCTCATTTATAATGTTAATTTGAGAATTTAAAATTGACACTTTTTGTTTGTATTTTTATATTGAACGTTCTATATAAAAGCATAATAGAAAGCGATAAGTAACAATTAATTGGCACTTTTAGCATTTGATTTGGTTGAGTTTTCGCAAAAAATTATCGATTGTTATTTGAAAATTAAATAATTTTATTGATATGCGAATTCTGTACAAATTTTCTTATCGTAAACTAAACTGCTCATTTGATTGATTAATTTAAAAAAGGAATGAAAGGTAATATATTTGTATATGAATGTAATCGGGCATTAAGTAACTTACCTTATTGTAACACTTTTATATATTCACATTTGTTGTTGCCTGATTACTTTTAAGAAGTTTTTGCTGTGAAATGTGGATGACACGCATACTTACCACCACACGACAATGTAATTAAACGATCAAGGTCGTGCTGCTATAGGGCGCTTCAAAAAGCAAATGACGTCACACTTTCTAAATTATGTTAGAGCATACCTCCACGAGATTTAACATCAAATGCATGCAAAAAAATACATTAATTTTTACGAATAAAAAAGTATTTTAATTTATAATAAAGAAAGCTAACTAAATTGTTTAATAATTATAGGCTAGACAAAGATGGCAATGGACTTGACCAATGCAGGTGCACCCTTAACACATTTCTATTTCATGTTGAGCCTAATCGATTGTTTTAAACGGCTTTAGTACCGAACCCACTAAACTACAGGCCAATATTATGTGGTCACAAATTGACGCGAGTGCCAGTTTTTCGTGTAGTGATTACAAATACACGTTTACCCGTATGACGTAGTTAATAGTAATGCATTGCAACGTGTCCTAGTATTTTTTTTTTTTTTTGACTAACTTACACTTTGTTTGGCACTCACATTCGATAAAATTGTCACGTTGCTTGCGTGAATTTGTGTCGTGAATCTAACCGTTTGTGTGGCTAGCGTCTCTGACATGTTGATATATTGAGAAAATAAAATCTTACTGACCTAACGTTCAGCCAAATAATTAACCAAAAACAATACAAGTAATTTAATTGCTATAACGATTATTTGTTGCTGTTAACTTGGTCGCTTCTTGAAACTTTCGTTTTGTATCGAAAAGTTTTTATTTTTAGAAAAGAATTAGTTCAATAGAGCCTAATTTTGTGCTCGGTTCAAACATTCAGAAGATGTAAGTCTTCGTAATATCTCGTATAATTATCGAAATTAATTAAATTGAAAGTACAAATCAGGTCAAAAGCTTCTTTAACACCTTTTGTATACGCACTGTAATGCAGGAGTGCCACAGAAACACTTTTGGGCTAGGTTTAGTGTCTTTCTGAACTTATTAGCTACCTGGCATGCTTAACAATTTTAACCTCCTTGTAAAGAGAACTATAGGTATAGTTACAAGAAAGTCGTTTAGGAATTTTATAATTAAATCCAACCACATAAAATGACACACGACATCCTTCGTGTCGAAAGGAAATGGAAAATTAAAAGTATACTTATAATGTGGGTAGGGTCAGTGATGACTTAAAAGGTTCCCTCGTTTTATTAATGTCATTGCGTTCATGGAAGCAAGACAACATTATGGACATGGTCAGTGATTTGCTGAAAGCGCTTACGAAATTAAATTTTAACATTCTAAAATAATCTTTCAAGTTGAAGTAGACTATCTTGGAAATATCAGAGGAAGCCGTTTTTTTGGGAAATAGCAGGAACTTTGTGCACTTCCGTTGTAATATACGCCCAAGTAGGTTACAAAAAAAATGCATTTTCACATTCTTTTCGTTCATTTTGTGTTCACATTGCGAAATTTTCGCATTTCCGTATCGATTTTTCCCTGCCCCAAATGGTTGAGATTTCTTGTTTGTTCGTTTCCGTATAAATATGAAATGGATTTTTTTTTTGATTTTACTTTGTTTTGGCAAACTACATTTTCCGCTAATGTTGTAAGACAATTTTTTTTATCAATTCATGTTAGTTTTGTTATTTTTAATATTTCCTTGCATTTCGAAAGTGATTGATAAAATGAAAAAACTTTATTTTTTTAAATCAAATACGTTTTCGAATAAGTACAAAGTTGGTTCTGTAAGATCGTCTACTGTGTACTTTGCTTAGACAATAAATAGTAAATACTTATGAGATATTGTATATTTATAAAATAAATAACCAATGCTTATGAGAGATTTAAAATGTCCAATTAAAATCAATTGTGACATTAATTCCCAGTTTTCGTGTGGGATGTCTCTACTGTAATATCACTTAAACTACTTCGAAAAAATTTTTATCACAAAATAAAACAAATTTGAAATATTTATATTAAATTGTAGTAATTGGAAGTGCTTTTTCGTTTTTAGCTTTAACAATAGTAAAAATCCTTTATTTTACCTGTCTACAAAAGTGACTGCAACAACAAACATTTTTTGTCCATTAATATAAATAATAACAGAAGATTTAATTAATAGAAGCAATGAAAAATAAAAAATATTAACAGGAGTAATTTGTTGTATGCAATTATTGAAAACAAGTCGACAGCTCAGTATATAAAATAATATTACATGTCTCCCACTTACAAACTGAAACATAAAAGTTATTTATTTTAGTAAAGAAAAACCAAAACATTTGAACAAATTTTAAAATTTATAAAATAGAGAAGTCTGTGATGTCAGTGATTAATAAAATTGATATAAAAAGTTTGAGAGTGCATGCAACTACTTACTTTAAGTAGTCTACGTGTTATATTGCTTGAGATAAATTTACATAGACATAAATTTCAAACACCTTTTAACCCAGATATATGTGCCACAAAACCGCACAATCAGCACATTGAATAGCACGAATCAACGCCTCGGCGATATGCTAGGAAGACGAACAAACATTTCATAATATGTCCGAGTTTACAAAGACTACTTGTTGTTGAGTGATGCATTTGCCTGCCTTTTATGTAGACTTAGAAATAGAACAAAGAAAACGGATAAGTAAGTCCTAGATATATTCGTATAATTCGTACGGAGTAATACGAAGCTACCGCTTTGGTTATTTCACGGTTTGGTTCCCTAATGAAAATATAATTTTTAAAAAGGGCCTTTTTTTAATATGTTTATAAAATGTCAAAATTACAACTAAAAGATTTAAAATATGTGAAGATTTAAAATTTTTTATTAGTTCTATTTAATGCATAAACTTGGCAAAATAGTTTGTGATTTGTTATTTACTATATGTGATCAACATTTAAAAAAAATTGTTTCTTAGTCAGTAAATAATCAGAGATTTTCAAGACTTCCACTTAAAAACATTTTCCGATATTTTAACATTATTAGTCTGACAAGAGATTTTCAGTTTGCATTCACATGGACAATTTTTAACATACAATATTTAATTTAATTTTGTAAATAAAAAGCTCAGTTTGTTCGTTTGCTTTTCAAATAAGTGCAACATTTGCATTTCACATTTGCAATTCGAAAATTTCGTTGTATTTTATTGATTTTTGAGCACGTTTTATCAGTATACAAGCTGCAAGCAAGGCCGGAGAATTTGCTGATTATTTCTAATTTACACAGTGTAACTCGGCACATTTTACAGTGCAAAAGAATGTTTTAAATATTTGTTTTTCTTGTGCAACGAAAATCGATTTTCTATGTACATCACTTGTTTAAAACACAGACAGTTGAACGCTTTGGCAAGAGTTTCATCGACTCAACATCTGCGATGTCGGCTGTCTGCAACATTGGCCAAGTATATTAATGAAAAAAAACTCTGCAAAGTCCTTCATAGCAAATTGTCATCATCAAGGAAAAATAAAGTTAGTGTTATTATGTTAATAACGGAATCAACTAAAAATGGCTACTGGCATTTTGACCTACTTCGTTTACGACTGGGTAGGTTGCTGGAACTGTAGTTGATTTAAGAAACTTCATGCTAAAACAAGAACAATAACGGGCGTTCACATATTTGTTTAAGGAAAAAAAAAACTAAATAATTAACATTTATAAAGTTAACAACAATAAAAGTTGGTGTGGAGGTGCATGGTAGAAAGTCAACCGACGGAACTCCCATGCTACGATGTTAACATTTGAAGTAAATGTACGATGATAATTTGTTAACCAACAAAGAAGTATGCTTTATGTTCTTGCTTTGGTTTTGTGTAATTTGTTTACGCAAAATGTCAATGTTAAACAAAGCCTTTAAAGTTGGCAAATTCACATCAAAAGCAATAGTAAGCGGAATATCCAAATTGCTAAAGGCGTTATCTTTTGCTGCAGTACAACTAAGATTTGTCACAGGCAATAAGGATTGCCATATTTGAGAGTTATGTTGGTCTTTAAAATAAAGGGACCACAGCTTCCGCCAAGGTTACAATAATTATTAATATTATTACACATTTTTACACAATTTTGACAATAAATATAAAATGAAAGAGATACCAGCGTAAAATAGGAGTATAATAGAACCTGAAGATTGGGTTTATAAATTCTTTATAACAAATGCAGACAAGATTGTAAAGTAGTTAAAATTAACGCTAAAATTTTACATTTCGATATATTTAATTTGATTTTATGTAAAGAAATTTAAACTGCAATTTGCCATGAAGGGCAAACGTTGGTTTAGTTTACCATTATTATTTGTTTTTCTGCCGAGCTCTCAAATGACTACAATTAGCGAAAGTATAAGATTTTTTCTAGTTTAATAATACCTCGCAAGCGAATTTGTCGCGAACTCTAAGTTTTGTAAATGCTCGTGACACATTTATGAGTGCTTAACATACTTTCGTACCTACTAACACATACTCGCATAAATCAAGACAGCGAACCATTTTGTTTAGCGTATCGTACGCATGTGAGTGAGCCTAACTTAAACATATTTCTACCTCTCGTGGCCCTTTTGTGTATGTTCACGTTATAGTTATAGTTGTTGTTATTGTTTTTTTTTAAGATAAATATAGCGAAATTAAAATATCAGATATCTTACAAATACATTCGTTCACCTAAAAATTAAATATAAAAATTATTAATAATTTAATGTGAATAATTTGTTTATGGAACTGCTTTTTTTTTTAGGAAATTTCATTAATTTATCATAAATAATTAAAATATAATTTTGTTATTTTTCCATTATTAACTTATTATATTTATAAAAGTTCACACAGATTATTAATTTTTTAAATAAGATACTTTTATTTGAATATTAACAACCAATAATAAGTCTTTAAAAATTTTGGCAACAGAATATTTTCGTTTTGATGTAAGCTTTGTAGGTGAAGTGACAAACGACGTGATTACTCATAATTCAGCTAAAAGTAATTGGCCATAATGTACATTTTGTATGCACAAACTCAAAAGCCAATATCCGCCAAGTATTCATCAAATTCCAGGGTTGAATGCGTGTCAATTTTACATGCTCATAAATTAATGTATTAACCGAAATTAAGGTAGCAGAGGCAAATAAATCATATTTTCAGTAAAGCGAACGAACGAGGCGAGGGTAATGTGCCAACGCGTGTAATTACGTCATTATCTTCGCGGGCTTAATGAATGTTTTTTGTTTTAGTAAACAATGCCTTTTGGCCTTGGCATTCGTCGAAATGGTACTTTTTGATTTTAAAAAAGTTCTATCTTAAATTAATCAAACTATTTATCATTGACTCATGACCTACATCTCGTAGTATCACTTTAGGAAATCTAATAACTATAAGTTATGAGATTTGCTTTTAAATATCTCACACGATTTCTTTTTAACATGTGTTCATCTTTAATGTTGAAAAATTATGGACCAATTTCGAAATATCACCTTTTCGCTTAGAACACGTTGACTTTTTAACAACAAAGAGTTGAAGCAGAGACGCAAAGATTTAGTAAGTACATATTTTCCTTATTTGACTTAAATTTTCGTTTTCTCTTTAGGTTTTCCTCACGCTATGAGCTTCCGCTTCTTGTCCAAAGCGTTGTTATGAATGTCACCATGTTTCTAATGATACATCTTTGCGTTAAGGTGAAGCGCCTGCATGCGTCCATTGGTAGGGATCGTACATTTTCAGGTGGGTATTTTTAATGTTTTTCCATTTCATATGTTTATATTTATTTTTCAATGCCTAAATAACTTCTTAACTGCTTTCTTTTTAAAAATACTAAAAATTATATTATTAAATTCGCTATTAACACTTATCGACAAAAGGTGATGATCTACGTTTGCCAAAAGTAGTTACCGATACCGATACTGCTGGTTCCGTTTCCACCGATGTTGGCGTTTTGAAACGTGCACGCTCCCGGCACTATTTAAGTGGTAAGATGATCTGTTATAAAAATGGAGAGCCTTTATATATTTCTGGGGAATTCACAAACTGTCGTATCTAAAATACATATTTAAAACGATTGTTTAAATTTGAACACAAAACAACGTTTCTCTTCAAACTTTAAATATTTTAAATTTTATTAAGAATTATATTTAACGACAACACGAACGGATTTTGTGAATACCCCAATTGCATCCACATCACACAAAACTCATTTCGAATATAATGAACTTATTAAAGTTAGTTTTGAAAGCACAAGAAAATTTCATTTGTAAACAGTTCAACTGATTTATGCTTTACAATATATAAGAGGTTTTTCCAAATGACATTACAGAGTTGTTCATTAGAAATATGAAAGTTTAAAAATATAGAAAAAAAAATGTTTTTTTATATAGAAAGTAATAATTATATTTATTCTTATCAATTGCGTTAAATATATTTTCATGACGCCGACATTTTACGATACACCATGTGTGCTATGTGAGGTTTCCATTTGTTCTCATCATTAGTTTTATTGTTATTATTATTATTATTTTTTGTTTTTTTTTTTTTGGGAACTTGGTACACTAAGTTAAACATAGCATATAATCAGCAAAATACCGCTTACACGCTTTTATTGTTTTACATAGAGATATTGAAATAAATCATTTGCCTAAAAATCAGAAAAATCAATACTCAAATTTTAAAAAAAATTTATTATTTATTACAGTGAAAAAAAAGAAAAGTGTTTTCAATTAATGTTTTATTGTGTTGCGTGAACCAATTTACCATTTTCGAAATCAATGTTTTAAATATGCGTAAAGTTTTTTTTTTTTTGAAAATATTTGGTGAAATGTATTTTAAGTACGCTTACATGTACATTTACAAAAATGTTGTATTTGTTTTAGTATACGTTGAAATCTTAATCCATAAATTAGTGCTGATTACAACAAATATCCTTTCAAAATTATGAATGCGCTTTTAGCTTGATGAAAGCGCGCAGTTAGCAGCAGTAATAATAAACCGTATTTGTTCGCGCTGACGCTGGTTGAGCGCAGTCAAGCACACTTTAAGGCGCTTGCATCATCCAAGTCGTTTGTCACACTGTCGCAAACGAGTGCCTCAATCGACCAAAGTCACGCATCCACACTACACCACCACTCCACACATCCAAATGCATTTGGTGCGTTGTCTCTGAAAACACTTTCGCATTTCTGTCACTATTTTGCAGATCTCGACCTCAAGTACTTTTGGAATTGGACAGATTTTCAATCGTATCTGGATTTTATGCTTGTCGTTTGGGCCGTTGGAGCTGCCGTCACATATCTTATGCTTTCGTACAACTGGTTCATGGAGACAATGGGATTCTTTGCAGTCTTTACCGAGGCCATGTTGGGTAAATATTTTATTTTTTTTTTTATATAAAAAGGAAAGTTATGAAATGACATCGAACATTTACAGGAGCCCCTCAGTTCATACGCAACTTTAAGAATAAATCAACATATGGAATGAGCATTCATATGGTCATCATGTGGACACTCGGTGATATGTTTAAGACTGGTTATTTTATTGTTAGAAAGGCGCCAATGCAATTTTGGATTTGCGGTACACTGCAGGTTAGTTTGGAATTAATTCAATTTAGGTTGAAATGTATTTTTGGTGGCAAAGAATCGTCGTCAATAACTTCACTTCGTTATAGCCAACTTATTAAAATCAAAAAGAGGTGAAACATTTTTTTAATTTGTCTTATTAGCAAGAAATCCTATTTAGGGGCATCAATTTTTAGTTATATCCGTTTGCCTTGTCGTTTTTAGTCCTAATTATCTACTTCTGTATTTTTGTTTCATCTAGGTCAGTCTAGATATTGCAATACTAATGCAAGTGTGGATCTATCGAAAGAACTCTAAAGGTCGCGATGTTCACCGCGGAGATTAGCAGTTTGCCCCCGAAGAACAACAGCAACAACAGCAGCAACAACAACAGCACGAACACAATAATCTTCACACAACGCTCACTTCACACATTAACTCTGACAACAATCAATCCCTTCCGAATACGATCAGCAGCGGCGACGATCATCTTCTCACAGCCAATGCAGATGACGAACATTTCCGAACGCTGGATACCGACTACAAAAACTATCACGACAACAGAGCCTTCCAATATCACAACAACAACACGCTCACCACAGCCACCACGAAGAGGAAGCAGACAACGAAAGCAGACGCAGACGCCGACGCACTCGATGTTGTCATCGTCCAACAAAGAAGAGATGACAGTATTAAACTAATACCTACAGCGGCTTCGTTGGCACATGCCAAAATCTCATCAAAAATCGCTGGAGGAGAAGGTGTAGGAATTGTACACGTCACATGTAGGCGCCATCAGCGCGTGACAAATGCAGCAGGCAGACAATTGCGGCACAATGCTACACAAACGCCTGATTCGGAGCTAAATTGGAATGCTTCAACAAAAAGCGGATTTCATACTTGTGTGCACCATGCAGGCGCCGGAACTCCTATTTGCTACTGCTGCGGCCTGGCGACAGCAAACGTTAGCGGCACGACACATGCTGACTGCTTTCATCGCGAACGTGACATCGCTGGAAAATTAAGTGACGTTACCGACGCTGCTGCCGCGCAAATGACTTGTCACTGCCATATAACACACCACTGCCACCACTATTCCCCATCGCGCGCCGTAATTAGTGGCGGCGCAGGTGATACCAGCAATCGGCGGCACCGACGCGGCAGCAAACGTGGTAAGCATTGCGAACGACGACGGCGGGCCCAACATGAACAGAAGCATCAGCGGCATTCGCACCATCACAACAATAATACAGCGCACCATCACCGGCAACACGCTCGCCATCTGCCCACTTCCAGTACTAAGTCTTCCCTCGATTCCACAAGCGACGAACAGCTGCCGCATCAGCATCATCATTACAACAAGCGCCCAAAGTCGCTTCCGCGTACGCCGCATCTGCAACAAATTGCAATTGAAATCGATGCAGCGACTATGACAGAGGACAATACGAGCACCGCCACATCCAATTTCGCATATAAAATGGCAACTGACACGCCAGTGAACACTCCCATTATCTTAGCGCCGATGCATCATGCCGAGCGTCGCCACAAGCGACGGCGTGAATCACTCAACTCGAATACGACCGCCGAAACGGACGAATTGTCGCCGGACGATGATATCGACGAAGAAGAATTGACTTTGCGGCACAGGTTGCGGTCGACACACGCTACAGAATCCACGAAAAGAACGTCACGCGCCATTTGCTGTGATGCCGCCAAATGCGGTGGCAGCAATAGCATCGAAACAAGCGGTCCACAAAATACATGCATCAAGATCAAGCGGAAGCGCTTTATTGCTACCACGCAAGACTGCTGCAGCAGCTGCTCTTATTGTACGAGCTGCTCTACATGCCGTACAGACAATGACAGCGGCGGTGGTCGCACCAGTAGCTGCAGCAGTCTTGACAACGATGACTTTGATCCACGCGAGTTGACGGTGGCGGCGGACTGTCATCGTTGCAACTGGCAGCGCCAATCGACCGCAGACGATGACGACGCAGGCGCTGAAGAACAGCAAGTAGTTCTGACTATAAAAGAAGATGACGTAATGCCGCCCAAAGATCCTCAATCGACAAAAGCTAAAGCGTCAGAGTCCTGCTCTGCTTGCACAAGTCGTCGCAGCAGCGAGAGTTTCTGTTCGTGCAATTCGACCAGTTGCTGCTATTGCAGCTGCAGCTTAGATGATAGCAGTGCGGTACATTTGACGGGCGCTTTAAAAACAACGTTGCCCGCAGTCGAAGTGGACGAACACGAACACTCAAGCACACTGACACCACTTACCTCGCAACAGTCGTCTTTAGTTTCGACACCGCTGGCCGATGACGCGGACATTACCATGCGTAGCATTTTAAGCCAAACGCTTGCAACGGCCATCGGCGATGATGGCGCCTCCTCGCTAAGCCAGTCCGCGGAGTATTTTTCACTTTCATCGTGTAATCCGCCATCACAAGGCACACCGTCCGCAACACCCACGCACGTCATTGGTAAAACAAACGCAGGCGTTAGCGAAGCACCTGCCGATGCAGTGGTGACCAGCGGTAGTCGTAAATTCTGTAAGCACTACAGCAAACACCATCGCCACAAATGTGGCTCCCCGCAACTAGACGCTTACTTATGACGAAGCGTTTCGCTGGTCGCGTGGCCAGCGATCGATGTGAACTCGCTGCTGCAGCAGACCATACGCAAATCAGCAATACTGCACGAGCAACTGCGCGTAGCTTCCAAGCCGGCAAGGACAATGCAGCCACGACACGGCGGCGGTGGCAGCAATGACAGCTCCACCGCCACGCTAACACCTTCTATAACAACAATCGCCAAAAGCCCACTAAACATTGGTGGTGATGGTGGTGGTGGCAGCTCCAATATAGCTAGTTCGTCCGCATCTTCGTCATCACAGCAGCATCTGTCATCGTTACAATCGCTGTCGGCAGTTTCGACAGTCGTCACAACAATTTGCGGTCAGAATGGTGCCAGCAGCGCCAGTGTTCACGTGACGACGGCTACAGCCACCAGTGCGCCCAGCAGTGGTCGTGCCAAACGCACCTCCAAATTTTCACCGGTCGCTGCAGAGGCTTTTAGCTGCGATCCGCTGCTGTTTGCACAGGAGCGCCGCTCCACTGAGATCATTTTATAGCAACCTTGTCTCTGTCTGGCTTGGAAGCAAATGCAGCCGAAACAGCCAAAACCGGCACATCAAGCGGTTTTAATATCAACAGCCTCATTTACATGGCTTAATCATACTTATCTCTGAATGTTTTCCAATTTTGTTTTTTGTTTGTTTATTACCACCAGAACAAGTCCAGTATCCATGCTCTTTACTACCTTATATTTTGGCTTTACATAGTTTGTCTCCCCACGGAAATTGCAAATAGAACAATCAAAGCATAACAGTTCAGAAGACATGCCAATCCGAGACTGCTACTAATTTCAGTTAAAATCACTTTGATATGGAATTCTTAAATCTGGACATCAAATTATTCTACATAAATTTAAAATAAAAAGTGGTTCACAAACAAATCAGTCGAATTCATTTTCATTTAAATGGAATATCGAAACATTTTCAGCATTTAACTGCAAAACAAACAAAAACCAACAAAAAAAAGGCTGTGTGAATTTTAAAATAAGAGCAATGATCCAGCAGACCAAAACCTTACATAGACACTAACATACGTTCGCGTAAAATGTAGATTCAAGTGCATTGTTGATGAAGCAGTGGAAGGAAACAAAGAATTTATCACGTATTTATTTTTTATAATTTTTGTGAGTGTAAAAAAAATGATGAAAGAGTAACGAATACAAAAACTTGAATCGATTTTGTTGTTTCTCGGGGGTTATTAACTTTTACCTAATTTATAATTTAGACTTTTAAAATTATTTGTAAAAATTGTATTGTAAAAAAAATTAATAACTTTATTATTAATATATATGTATCTAACAAATGCAACTGAATTTAATCCTATTTAGCTTAATTATGATATGTCTGATATTTAAAATTCAAGCAATTATGTGCGCCTGTATAAATCATTTTTGTATGAAGCTATTTGTTTTGAATTATACAAAAACAAACAAAAAAACACATATCCATATTAGTAATTTTTTTAC
Source organism: Suillia variegata (assembly GCA_949127995.1). Lineage (NCBI taxonomy): Eukaryota > Metazoa > Arthropoda > Insecta > Diptera > Heleomyzidae > Suillia > Suillia variegata. The sequence continues at coordinate 424,698 of OX421844.1, read as the reverse complement.
GAACTATTTAAAGGTAATTTATGTGAAATTATTTGCTGCGTGCAATACATTAGAATTGCTAACAGAATGTGAATTTATACTTTTAAGTTTAGTAAAATTTTTTCGTAGTTAAGTTAATATTTGATTTAAGTCTTAGATTAGCAAACAACGATAATCTCTGTTAATAAATTTAACTATTTTTAAATGCTTCATTTCTTTGTTTATTTCTTTAATTTAATTTGTTTGAGCTTTATTTTCGAAACATGTTTTTATTAAAAAAAAAACACTATAATCGTTTTGCTTGTAATGTAAATTGTAATATAAATTGTAATGACTTGTTCTAAATCGCTTTAATTTCCATTGAACAGCCAACTCTTGTTTATTTTTGAATACTAAATCTTCCTTGCAATGTTGAGATTCCAGATTTCGTTCGCATCGTACAAACACGATCCTTAATTAAGGGCGCGTTTCTTTGAAAACGGTTTGAAATTAAAAAAAAAGTAAAACGTAAAGTATTAATGTTAAAGTAATAAGTACAATTGTAGTATAGATTCATAAATGCCAGTTAAACTTTTTCGTAGGTGAACTAGAAAACATATGTAAACAATTTTTAAACACATTTTGTATAGAAATAATGCAAAATTAAAATCAAATTACTAATAAATTTAAACCATCTTATTCAAAATTTCATAAGTCTTAAATGCATTTTTTAAATGACCAAACTTTGTTAGTTAGGATGGTATTTAGCGATGCAGCTTTGACGGCCGAATTTGGATCAATTCAAAAAATGACTCATTATTTATTGCTTTATCATACATACAAACATATTTGTATATTCTTTTTCTTTGCTCCAAAAAAATTTTATTTCAAACGATTATTTCAAAATGTTGTTTATGTACATACTTTTGTTTTTGCATGTCAATTTGTTTGTAAAAATTCCAAATGATCCGAAATTACAAAATACATACGAGTACATAGTAAAACAAATATAAATACATACATAACGTTAAAATAAAATATTTTAAAAGAAATATATCACTAAAAAAAGTTTTGTTGAATAGTGTGTAGAGTATATATCATAAATAAAAATGACAAAGTAAATACAATTATTCCGTAAATAAGTGTTTTTCCATATTATAGCCATTAACCAAAGCAAAGCAAAGCATATACTTGTACATACACACGTATATGTGAAAATGTCTGTCTTCTTGAATTCGATTTACATTTGAAAGAAGTAAGGCTTTAGGCGCCCCACTCACTTAAAATTAGATTAAAAATTTCAATTTGCATTCATACTCACAAGAACTTTAATAAATTTAACATACATATAAATGAATCTAGGGCAAGATATGAAACCGTATTTAAATATCTTAAATCAATATCCGAAACTATTTATACAAAAGTACCAAAAATATCACTTTCAAGTTGAACACTTTTTAATAAACCTAAATGAATAAATTTACTAATAAGCATTTTTGACGTTATACACTGGACAAAGTTGTTACATAATGCGGTTAATTAATTTAAATAACCCAAACTACATACTAAAAGCAATAAACAAATTTTCAATCTACATAACTACATTTATGTATACTTATACATACTTTAAATATGTGCCGTACGTTACCGTACGCTAGTGCAAAGCGTTACAATTATTATGGGAAAACAATTACAAATTTATAATACTACATACATACATACAATTTCGTAGAGTTTTTTAATACTTTGTAACAAGGAAATTATTAGAAGAAAATTATCAGTAGCTTGTATAAATTAAAATATTAATAAATTCAATTAGAAAACAAACAAAACCACAAATATTTGTATTATTGAGTAAGTGATTGTCCCGAATCGTTTGTGAAATATTGAAATATACATATCTATATTTCGGTGTTTACATTCGAAGTTCATTATAAACCACCTAGAGAAGAGGACCATGCCTTCCATGCCTTTTTTTTCAAGAAAGGAAGTCATGGTTGACCATCCATTTCGAAGCTGAAAAAAACATAATAAAATATCGACAGCCTAAATAGACGCAGTAAGGATTGAGCTCACCTTCGCTGTCAGTTTCTTTGTCAATATTAATCATATTTATTAATGAAAACTTCCGAATTGTCACAAAAGTATCGGTTGTGTCTTAAAAGTGTTAAAATAGTGAATACATTTATAAAAAGAAATATTTTTTCGTGCATGAAGAGTTTTGAAATTTTTTGTCGAGTTCAATCAAGATGGGAACCAAGTGGAAATTCCTGCGGCGGCTAATTGTCGGCTAAAGTAGAAAGACGATTTTGTGGGAGGCGCGATTAAGCCTTCTCGGCTGTGTTCTCTGCTGTGTGTAGCAAGCCAATTTAAAAGCACATTACCAAAGCTTTTGCTAAAGCTCTTTTTTAACCGACGGTTTACGGTAGGTATGGAATTTTTATTTGCGAGTAAGAGACAACGAGAAGGAAAGAGTATTGCCGCCGCGTATACACCAACCAACAATTTTAAGATTTAAAAAATAATTTTCTCCAGTTAATTAAAAAAAAAATCGTTCAGATATAAAGAAATAGTTTTAAACATCAAAGTAAGATAAATATAACAACATGAGTGATTTAAACAAGTTTTGAGCTTCCATCTTCATCTTCGAAAAATCTTTATTTTGTGTCTGTCGCTGGTGGAGCGCACACGGAGCTGGAGAATTGATTTTGCACATTTTAATTTCGAATCCCAATCGGCGCGAATAACAACTGATAACAGTGAGCGAAAGAAGGAACCAAACAGGTGTAGAAGAAGGAGAAGGTAAGGGTGAGCTGTGTAGTGCAGTGCAGCAGTGCGAGTGCGGCATACAGATAGACAAACAGACAGACATACGTGCAAACATACCAACAGATTTCAAACTGCAGACGCCAGACGTCATGCTAGTTTTTATGGGAGTTCACTTTTAGTGTTACAGGAATTTTAATGCTATGATTCCAAGCTACTAGTAGGGTAAGCATTACTAAATTTGTACAAAATGTTTAACGAAGTCCTTATATACAAAAATCATAAAACACAGTCAAATGTTTAGAAAATTTTTAATTAAACGCACATCAAAGCGTATCGAAAAAAATTTAAAATGATTTCTTGATTTTAGATTGTTTCGTTTTAACTCAAATTAAGATTGCGCGGTTTCGATGTAAAATTTGAAAATCTTGAATTAAGCACAAAAATCTTAAAATAAGCGTAAAAATTAATTTGAAATGGGTAAAAAAACGGACGTGATGGGATTAAGAAAACGCCCACTTTTAGTACAGACATATAGCACATGGTTGAATAATAATATTAGAAAAGTAAAATGAGAACGCTATTGAGAGAACTCACCTTCTGCCTTATTTTGAAGTTTGTTTCTTCGATTTTTGAAAACAAACAATGTTGTTGTTTTTATTTACTTAATAAAACAATAGCAACAATGGCAGCAGGACGGAAATTGGGGTCCAAAGAGAGAAACAATATCGAGATGGAGAGTGATATTTTTCTCCTATCCGCACATTCATACAATATATGTGGCAAGGAGCATAATTTTGATTTCTTAAATGGTGGAGGGTATTTGAGTTTCGGCAAAACCGATTATATTTGGTTAGCATTAAAGTGATCCAAACACTCAAACTTTTTGTATAATGACAAATATGGTAACAATGCTCCTTCACACCAAAGCAAGCACATGAGCCAAAAGTTTTGGATATAAGTATGACTTATGCAACATTGATTTTCTGATATACATATTTTAATAATGGAATCTTGTCCATGTTGGATACTGTCTATGGTGTCCTTGAACGTGTGTTTATCAACAAAAATTCCACGGCATTTCAAAATAAAAACAAATAATCACTCTTGTTTTAGCGTCGACATTAAAGTCGGCATTGACGTCATTACGCATCATTCCAATCGACAGTCGGGCGCCTCTGCTTCCATTTCCGTTTCCACTTTGTTGATGTTGTTGACTTAGATTTTTAATGGTTAAATACGTTTGTGACTCTAAAAGTAGAATGTCCGTTAACGCTGACTTCAAATTGTGGATTTTTTCAAGGCTCCTATGCCCACATTTATCGCCAGTCACACACACCTTAACGCTGCTTAAAGCATTTTCATAAATAGCTTCCGTATCCGCTTTTTTTTTTTTGCTTTGTAGATATTAATGATAATATGTGTGTACAGTTTTGTATATATGTTTGCATCAGTATTAATCCAATACGACTATGAGTTTTTGGCTGGTTTTGTGAACAAATATATGTGTGAATGAGTGTGTGCGTTTTATTTCTTTTTGGAGACATATACATATGTATGTCGTTCTTTTATCGCTCGACAGCACATTATACTATAAATATAAATATGTACATATATCCGTAAATGTGTATACGGCTCATTTGTGTGTTGTTCTTCTAACACAACAAGACACATCAAGGTCAAACCAAAATAGCATCCTTGAGATTTGTTGGTTAAATTTACATTTATATTCACTTTTATTCTTTTTCTATTTTTAAATCACAATAAAAAAATAAATTAGTATAAAAGTTAACCATATCGTATACGGCAAGAAGGAAAAACGACATAACTCCAATTTCCAGTCAAAAATATTGTTTAATTTGCAGAAAATGATGTTTTTGTCTGCCCTTAACAATTGACGATAAACAAATAAGTAAACAAACGGCGCAAAGTTTTTAATTATGGTGAACAGAGAAAACCATAAAATAAAAAAATCAGCATCAGCCAGCAATTTCATTTCAATACTTGTAAGAACTGAACAAAGGCGCAAGTGTGGCAGCACGCAAATTACAACAAATAATGGCTCTTTCTCTCTATCTATCTTATTATGTTCATTTGTGTTTTTGCCGTGACATGTGACGCATTAAAACAGCAGCAACAACAACTACAATAATAAATTAAAACATTTTATTATTATTATTATTTATTTACACGCAGTCTCCAATAAAATGGTTCATGCATTATTATATTTTTTTTAATATATTTTTTGTTATTGTTGTTTTTTTTCGATCCAGCTCATTTCTTGTTAGTAGTTGCATATGTACTAACAACAAATTAATTTTTATTCGTCTGTTTTCAAAGCGCATTTTTTATTTGATTGAGTTTTTTTTTTATTTGTGCTAATTATTTTATTTTTTGATTGCACACATACGATCTGTATCTTCTTATGTGTGTGTGTGTGTGTGTGCATTTTTGCGATTTGCAACGACGCAAACTGAAATCAAAAGTATATAAAAGCTTTAAATTGAAGGGGGTCAGGATGGTGAGACTGGGAGTAATAGCGATGCCCCAGCACAAAGACAAAAATCGAACACACCGAGCGAACGAACGATTCTGACAAAGAAATCGCGTGGCGTGGCTGGCAGTGAGTGGTATTTATTTAATTATTAAGTGCTACACTGCAGCCGCGTCTGCAGACAGTGCCGCCTAAAGTGTGGTGAGAAGAATGTCAGGGAGCTCTACAGTCATGACGCTTAACACACTTCCGCATAATTAAGTTTATATAGACATGTTCTATATTAGATATGTATGTATGTATGTATGTACATAGGTGAAGTTTTAACATAGCTTTCAATTATTTCAATGATTCTGGGTGGGATGAATTTTATTCTTTGTTTATGAAAAATTCAAATAGCAATATAAACTAATTAAGAACGACATCATTTCAGCCAGCTTTAACTATTTCAATTATCATATCGTCCTTCGATTTTATCGCTACCAAATAAATAAAAAAGTGCGCATTGACAATGTACCAAGCTATTATTTAGTACTGTACCCATCTACAACTATTTCAAAGCGTACTCATTACAATAGAATAATTATTTGTGTTGTTGATGTTTTTACAGTTTCGTGTTCCACTCTAAATTACATTTGTATCATCTGTTAACTGTAAAAAAAAACTACAATATTATGTGTATTATTAAACGGACTAGTTTAAACGAGGTCGTTACTATTAAAATAAATTTTCATTTGTTCCTGAAGTTTTTTTCGGGTCTTGTTCTTTAAAGATAAGAAGAAACTTTTTGACAAAATAGTCCAAATTAAAAATTGTTTACAAACGTGTTTTGTCGATACATACATACATATCAGAGAAATGCGTTTGAAGTTAGCGCAATTTGAATTGTTTTGGTAACATTTTTCACAGAATTAAATTCCAGATTTACACGAGTCTCGCGCTTTTTGTACTGCTGTATTGATAAGTTTATATATTTGATATATTGGTCCTATCGGCTATCACAAATGCACCACTTTCCTAGGCAAATGTCATTAAAAATGTGTTTTAATTATAACAAGAAATCACAGTCAGTTTGAAATTGATATTGTATATTAAAATAGAACTGTCAAAATAGTCCAGAAAAATGTTAGTTAGAAGGTTAATATGTTCTAGGAAAAAGTCCCTCGTTCATTTTAACTATTCATAGGTCACTGAACACATCTTAAGTCTCAAATGCAAAAATACATATGTATAACTGTTATTTTAAGTTATATTGGGAAACATCCATACAAAAAAACGCATAACTTTGTACAATATATGTTTTGCTTGTCTGAGTCTTCTAGCGTTGAAACCATTTTTCATGTTGCACTGTGTAATTTATAAAAGGGACGCAAGTGGTATTGATAATTATCATCTACGATGTTTCCAAATTCCAGTCCACCAATAAAAGTAAACTCTTAAGCAGGTAATATCGTTCATATTGCCTGCTATTCCATATAAACTCAAAGTATAACAGTGCATTGTACTATACTTATAATCCCGTTTAGGGACAACAACTTTATTGCGATCGCATGGCTGCGACGTACTTATTTAGAAATAGAAGTGGTATACCCAGAACGAAGAAAGATAAATAAAATCAGCATGTATCGTCTTCATTTTCAAAACCCGCACGAGTATCTTACGAGTGGTAAAGGCCTTTCTATTTTTACATGATCATACGCTTATCTTGATTTCCAAATTAAATTTTTATACATACAGACGTACATACATATATTAATCCGAATAAAATCAGTTACTTTTAATTTTACAGATATTTTTTGCAATTTATCAAAACGGCTTCTTAAAGAATGATGAAAGGCCTCCGCTTCTTTGATTGGAAATAAAAATTTCGAGACTGATTCCGCACAGGAAGAAATTAAGTGTAATCAAAAAGTGAAAACACATTCCAAACAGGATTAACCTCTCAATATTCAACCTTACGGAAAAGTAAAATCCACCGTCAAGTTTGCCGGTATTTCCCACTCAAAGCAAACATAAGCCCAAAGAAAAGGAGTCAAAACAAACAAAAATGTCATCAAGGTCAAAAGAGAAAGTGGCCGCAGCCATACGAAAATTGTTTAAGGGCAGCGATAAGGTGGATGTGGCAGTACCCGATGGAAACGCTGCGGCAACAGCAAAAAATGTTAATGTTGCAGCGATAGGAGGCGTAGACTCACCTGGCAAATGCTTGCGGCGCCAAGATAACAAGTAAATACAATTAAAAAAACAAAAAAGGCCCTAACCAACATTTCTGAAATTTTTACAGGAAAAGCAAAAAGCGTTACAAAATGTGAACAAAACAATAGATATGGCCACTTTGTATTTGCATTAAGGCTTTAATTTTGTGTGAGGAAAGAGGTGTATTTTAAAATAGACCACCAGAAACTGAGAAAAAAAAACGTGTTGCGGATAAAATGTTGGTTAGGGTCGTTGTGTATTTTGGCAGTGATATGGTAAATTAATGGTTTTTATTAGAGTCTCGCCAGTTACAAGTAAAACTACGTCCGGTGGTGGTTACCGTGCTCCCTGTGACGCTAGCATAAGAGCTCGTCGACTTATGAAGGAATACCGGGAAATTCAGAAGATCCAGCTAAGTCAAAAAGATCCTGTCTTTACGGTAACTATAAATTGACAACTTACGCGAAGATTAGCCAGACCGGACAAGAAATTAATAAAAATTAGTTGCAGCATATACATATAATCAGTAAAGTATAAGTATTTAACATTTTAGTAGTAAATCTGCTACTAAATAAAATGGGCATTATAGAGAAATACAATATACCACTTATATTTATGCTAGATGAGCACATTTTTTTAATGTCCCTAAAATTGTGTAGGGTATTTGAGCTTCGACAAAGATAATTCTAGTTTATTTACTAGTTTAATGTGCAATTGATCAGTAATCATCCTCTTTATAAAAAAAATAATGAGTTTAACCGAACAAAATTTTAAAATATTCTTACTTCTACGTACGTTAGTTCCACAAGTATTGCCTATTACAAAAATTATTTGCAATAATTTAACTAGAATATAAAATTTACTTTTTTATTGATTCATTAATAGTTTATTTTTCTAATCAGGTGGAACTTATCGATGACAACCTATATGAATGGTACGTCCGATTGCACATCATCGATCCCGATTCGAAAATGGCTAAAGATATGAAGGAGATGAATATTTCCCACATACTTCTGCATTTAGTGTTTCCTGATAATTTTCCGTTTGCCCCACCATTTATGCGTGTCGTCGAGCCTCGCATCGAAAAGGGTTTCGTCATGGAGGGTGGCGCAATCTGTATGGAACTTTTGACACCGCGCGGTTGGGCTAGGTAAACCAACAATAATAATAAGAATGCATTTTTATAAATATTTTTTTTATTATAATAATTACGAATCAATATTAATATAATATTACTCCACATTTGAGATCAACTTTAACTAGCTTTTTATAAATGTTATAATTTAATCTTGATATTTTAATTTTATCATTTTTAAATATTACATTGTTTAGCAATTAGGTATTTTTCGACTTTTAGAGGAAAACCCTAAAATTTGTTAGTTTAATTTTTTTAAAGTTACGTTTAAAAAGTTTTGCATGAGATAATCGAGACGATTCTAAAACTAAAAACAATTTAAGTGCTCAATTGATAGATTCAATGTCATAACAAAGTTGTATACAAAATTTAAAAATCTTCATAAAAGTTGTAGAAAAAAATATTTTAAAAATACTTTAAGAAACTAATTCACCCATCAAAATATTTAAACCCTTAATTTACATTATGCAGCGCCTACACTGTGGAAGCAGTCCTTATGCAATTCGCCGCCAGTTTAGTTAAGGGTCACGGACGAATTGTACGAAAGCCAAAAAGTACAAAAGAGTTTAACAGGTCAGTTTGCTGTAGTTTATAGGTTTTTTAAACTGCTTTCAAATAATGCTATCTACAAATTTTTATGTTGATAATGTTTCATATATGTATGTGATTTAATTTTTCAGACGGACCGCCGAAGAGTCCTTCCGGTCATTGGTGAAAACGCACGAAAAGTACGGTTGGGTAACACCTGCACTTGCCGACGGGTAAAAAAGAAAACGAAAGAAACGCTGATAGTAACGAGTTACTAAATCCATAAACTTAGATTTGCAAAAAAAAATTATCTAAATACATACGAAAGTTCATGATATGTTAAGTATTAAATTTTACTTATTTTATTTCTTAAATGCAATATTTTGAAGACATTTCGTTTTTAGTGCTGCCATTTTCAAATAAAGAAGCCTAGTTTTGCTATTTTGAGTATTCGAAAAGAACAGTTATTAGATATTTCTAATTATTTATACAGTTGTTAAACATTTTCAGATCTCTTAAAATGACATTATTTAAAAAAATTTATGCAAAATTAGTCATTCTTGTAATCATTTTCTAAATGTTCGCTATTAAAAATATAATGGTAATAAAAAAATGTTTAATGATACAATTTAAAAATTTTAATCAAAAATGAAACCGAGAAAACCATCCAAAGTTAGCATACACCAAAAATACATATAATTCGGAATCAGCTCGAAAAATGCTCAGAAATTACTTAAGCACCAAAACATTACAAAGTCAGAAAATAAAAAATGTGTTTTGCAAGTAAACACCAGCTTAAAGTCGCTGTAAATTTAGCTTTAATAATTTAATCGAAATCCTTAGAAAAATTCCTAAGAAATAGTTATTAAAAACTGTTTTTTTATCTTCTTTTAGTTTAAGCTTGAAATTGTATGTGCTGATAAAGTATTGAACGAAACCGTATTGGATATAATTATTTGTGTATGTGTATTTTATGATCTACTGTAAAATTATTTTAAAATGCCAAATAAGACAGTTTGCAAATAAATGCATTCAAACTTGTTATGAAGACTAGATTTATATCCGCATTGCTTTGTATTTTAAGTAAAATAAATTTGTATTAAAAGAATTCAATGATTCCTACATGCGAATATGTTGGATTTCCAAATGTTTTTCTTTAAGATTAAAAGAACCAAAACTTTTAATGTGAAAATTCAATAAAACTAAATTTATTTGTTGTAATTTGTTTCAAAATTGTGTCATTTACTGGTTTATGTTCTTTTGGTAATTGGTAAGAAAGTTTATCGGTATTAATGTAATTATAAAATATCTTCCTAGCTGTGCAAATCACCATTACTCTGAAATCCTATACAACAAATGAATAATGGAATTTTGAAATGGCCTGCACTTAATAATATCTCAACCCATTTACTCCAAAGGTTTTCAATATATCGTGTTAACGATTCCAAATTCTAATCAATCAAAAAATAATGACAGACAGACGCACTTCGGATGAAGCAACGTCCATACTGCGACTGAATAAAAATATTTACAGAGAAACTAAGCATTAATATTCGTTTTGTATTTGGATTCGTTGCTCCTCTGCTGCAATTCATTGAAACTTGAATTATATATTTAATTTATTAGTTCAAATTAAATAGCACCTTCGATGATTTAATAGCCAGCGCAGTTCAAGCATCTAATTTCCAAACCTTTGAACTTTTTCCAACAACAACAACAAAGCTATTCTGACTTAACACTTGCTGGAGGTGTACAACATGTTTAAAAGCTATCTCTGGAGTTTCACAAGGCGAAGGAATTTTGCGCAGCGTTATTAGATTGTTAGTGTTCAGCACGCGAGGTACTGATATTGAGATCAGGTGCAACCAACCGATAACACGGTTAGAGTGCAATGTTATTGAAAGTTGTTAGTTCAAACTAAATTATGAACTATAAAATATCTAACATACCTGAACTTTCAGGAATTTGTTCAGAAAATGGTCAACAAAATAGCTTCTCGAAACAAAACACGTTTTTTTTTATTATTGTGGCGTTAGTTGGTTTGTTTCAACTATCCATGTAAAAATGTATACTTTTAATCTTTCAAAATAACGGTCGAAGCAAAAGGTTGCCAACTTCTACTTCACAGAATCTACAATAAAAACCACGAGCTGCCAGTGCAACTTCAAATGCTCTCTTACCAGAGTATTAAACTTGTTGTTTTTTTTCCAAGTCTGGTGGGTTTTATGATTGACAGTGGCGTGATAGTGTATATTGGTTTTTATATTGGAAAGGGTTGATTATTTTCGATGATGTGCAATACCAATTCCCATATCCATTGTGCGGCTAAGTATCGCATATACTGTGTATTTTTTTCATTGATTTCAGGTGCTTCACATTTTGATTATTTTATTTTAATTTAAATCGCTACTGAAGGTTTAGAAACGCAATGTCCACCGCAATGTCTGTTCAGATTAATTACAAAATAATTAGATAATATGTACTCCAACTTTCTAGAGTTGAGGACGTGTAGCAACGCAACACTGCATGTGAAGTAATCGTAGAACCTATTTTTAATTTAAAAAGAATTAAAAAAAACATTGTTTTACTAAATTCTGATTCAAAAATGATGCTTTTTAGCAGTCCACTGCAAATTTAGTGGGTATTTAAAAAAATAAAACTAGTTTTCATTACAGTGTGTTTTTATATAAAAAGTTGACAGCTCTAAATAACGTAAAAGAAATGGAAATGAAATGTCTTCAGCTATACAGGAAATAATTTTTGCTGTGAGGCCCCGTTGAATTTTCAAACCCAAACAAAAAGTACAAATCGCCACAGTTTTCGTTAAAGTTCGGTATTAAAATATAATTTAAATATTAAATTAACATACGCAACCAATCAAATGACAAAAATCGTCGGTTTTGTGCTTAAAAACTCAAATTGAAAATTGTCTTGTGCGTAAAAATTCGAATTTTGCTGCGCTGGAATTGGAATTGAAATTGAGAGCTGAGAGCACAATACAAAAAATAAAAAAAGGATTGCATTTGTGAGGTAAAATGTGCCCCCGCACGCAATGTAAATTGTTTATTGTCAGCTTTTAAATAGCGTAAATTTTTTGGACAAGAAAAATTCATTTATTGCCGCATTTGCATATAAATTTAAAAGGAATTTGTGTATTGAGAATTGGCACAGATTGCTTGAGTTGATTGGAAGAGATAAAGGGAGGAAGCTGAGTAAAACTTGACAGCAGTCAGTCAGTAACCCTGGGGTGTGTTCAGTTAATGTTTTCTAAAGAGAACTGCACAGGGTGTTTAACCTCGTGCAGTCGAAGTGACTAATCTGACACCAAGAACATTCTTGTTTAGAACATATCTTCAAAGGGATTGTCTTATAGCTAGATTTGCTGTAATTTTTACTATTTTCGGTTTTATTATAATAAAATAAAAATGTGTTATATGCGAGAATATTTATCGTTTTAAAAACAAGTAAATCTTAGCAATTTAATTGTTAAATAACATCTTGCATAGGAATAATCATCTTATAAGTGGGCAACTGATGTAGGAATGTGAGAATACTTATTTTGTAGAATGGTACAGGTCGAAAAACTAAACTTTTATTCGTTACTTTGACATTTGATGCTGGATTTTTATAAACAATATTTCGTTGTAAATGACTTGACGATTGCTCTAAATATTCTTTTTAGGTGTTATTTAACACCAAAGGTTTCACTAGTGAAGTTATTTTTTAATACTTCAAGCCCTCAAAAGATCAGTCGGAGATGGATACCATCTAAGAAGGGTATGTAGCAATATTTTTGTTTAAATATTTTGTTCACATAGCTTTTGAAAAGAGTGGGAAGGTACAAATTTCAAACCTAATGTACAATACATACATATTTTTAAAACTTTGATTTTGTGATTTTGTTTTACAAGAATGGATTAAAGGAAGGACGTTAATTGAATTTGCAAGTGCAACAGAAAACAATAAAAAATTTAAGAGAATTTACCGTGTTTACAATGTTAACAAAAATTAATTAGTATTAGATATAATTCACTTAAACATTTAAAAAAGAAAGTTATGAAGTTGAAAAAATGTACATACATATTTTGTATAAAAACAAGTATTTCTATAAAGTTTGCATTCCGATTTTTTGTTATAAATGTTCCATAAAATACCCGAAAAATATTCATTAGATAAAACAAAAAAAGTTTTATAAAAGTTATTAACATAAATAATAAATTACTTAATTTAAATTATTTTTATTATAAGCTGCAATATTATTTATATTAGATAAATCATATATAATTTTGAATCAAAATCAGAGAATTTTGAATCGAAAATAAGCCTTAAAAATAAAAAATAAACTCAGGTAGGTAACTTCAAATAAAAATGAAGACATCGCACTGAACACAACATCACGATCAGTTCCTAAATATTCTCACTCGTACACGCGAGAGAGCACGATCTTTTGCACCGCTCTCTTACAGCGCTGGTTGTGTTTCTACTGATGTCCACAAAGAAAAAACAAAAAACAAAAAATATTTATATTCTCGCCGACGCAGTCGCAAGTCCCAGAATAATTTAAAATATATTTTTAATCATTTTCAAATTATAGAACGAGCCACACCAACCAACACACTCCGCCGTGTACAAATATAATTCATCCAAACCGCGCACAATGGAGGAAAACTTAAAGGCTTCAGCAGGGCAACAAGACCGGGCGACTATGTCCAATGTCCACCAACAACCATATTCACATCCCAATATGACAAATGTGGCCCCGCCTGTAGCTTTGCCTAACACAATGGTTGCCGCTTCATCATCAAAAGCATTAAAACGTTGTCTAAGTGTACCTATTATACGCACGCTGCCTGGAGTACCCTTAGGAGGAGGAGCTGCGATGACCACACGTTCTGCTACAGCAGCAGCAGCTGCCGTCGCTGAACGACAGCATGAAACATCAACAAAATATCAACAACCAAATGTCATGCCAGCAGATAGTTCGACTAGCAATTTTGTCGCCAACAGCTACAACAGTCAACATAGCCACATCGGCATACCGCGCTCCACTCCTTCGTCAAGGTAAAACTTTGATTCCATTTTTGCTTTTAAATTATACTTAAAAATATTTAAAATATGCTCAAAATAAATCTTAAAAAATAATTTTTCGTTCAATTTTATTAAATCGAAGATAAATTAACAAAAAATGAAGTATCTTAAATTTTGTTTAAAAAAATAATCAATTTTAGAACTTATCAGTAAAGATATAATAACATTTTATCTCTCTCTTCACAGAGAAGTCTCGCCGGCACCAGTCTTTAATATTTTTGCTCCACGTGCGCGTCGCTACTCGGCTAGCTATAGTCCACTTGGCGCTCCTGTTGCTGGACTAGCAACTGCAGCACAAGCACAGGGCGCGGCGGCGGTTAACTCCGCAGGATCGCTTTGCATAACACCACGCGTGTCGCAGTTACGCCAAGAGGAGTGTGTTGACTTAAACAGTCGTGAGCAAAATCACGAGCGCGAAGTGCACAGCGCCATGCAAATGTCACAGAGTTGGGAAGATCTGACACTGGTCGCCGAAAACTGGTCCTGTAAATCAGATGAGCTTAGCAATCCTCTGCAAGTGATGCTTCCTTCGGGCGTGACCAGTTGTTCCAGCCCAAGTCCAAATAGGTGAGTAGACCAGATAGTAACCTGACCTGGAAATTGTCATTATTCTTCTTTTATCTATCAGCAATAATCGAGTTGGTCTGCGTCTGCCCTATGGGCTATCGCCTTCGCCCACACGTCGCACCTTTGCCACGCGTCGCTCAATGTCGCCCATTGCCATGCGTCCGTCGCAGTTGGGCCCAGTGAAGCGTAAATTTGAGCTGGATGACAATAATTCAAGCAACTGGAATGTCTACTCACCACCACCGTTGAAAAAGTTTGTGACTGAAAGGTAAAAACAGGTCTTACGTTTTTTTTTTTCAATTCTATAAACAAAATTAATTAAAAAGCATATTTCATTGATATAAATCAACAATTTATTCATATTTTAACTAAATTTTCTTTTCTTTTGCACAAAATGTGCCTTTTCAATATTTTGTTTAAAAACTTTTTAAATTTAAAAAAAATTTTTTTACAGCCGTGGCTCATCACCTATTTGCCAATCACCCTCATCCGTCTGCCCCAGTCCTGATTCAGGCACCTTCGACGGACGCATTACACCAAAAATATTGATTTCTAAACTGTGCACCACTAACACCAACACAAATAACTCTGTCTCTTCCTCACCAAGCAACAGTGGCGGTGGTGGCTCAAACGCCGACCAAAATACAGCTACCTTAACGCATTGTTCGTCCTCCTTTTCGTCGTCATCGTCATCCTCGTCGTCAGCGTCATCGATTTCGGGCGGCAGCGAACCGATGTGCATTAGCAGCGGCAGTCAAAATATCGACGAAGGCATCTCCATTCCGGAAATTACGATGGCCGATGAAAAACAAAAATTGTCCACAGCACATCCGCAACCCATGTCCACAGATATGCATGACGAGGCAGCCAACACGCTCTACGCCATTATGATGGACGACATGAAGAGCGAAACTTCATCTATTGGCGGCTGCTCTAGCATTAGCGTCGAGTCGTCTTCGTGTGATGGAAAAACAGCAGCCGCTAGTTTTCTCAACAAACTCAATGTGGACGACTTTAATGTGGGTTCTTCCACGACGCCATCTTCACCCTCGCCCTCGCTCAGCCAAAAGAACTTTTTTATCAACAAACAAAGTTTAAGCGGTGCCACGAAATTTATTGTCAATCACGACAATATGCCGAACTTGGATACGGCCGTCGTAACGGAGAGTACTCGGTTGCGAAGCTCTCCTCTCTCCACAATTACAAGTGACACTCGTCTTAGCGACAACGCGGCAGCAGTAGCTAGTCTGATTGTTGAAAATAAATTATAATTTAAATGTAAGCATACTATTTAAAAGTTGTTTAGTTTAGTTGTGACGCATTGCTTTAAATCGTGTTTAGGGGAGGCTAGTTTTTAGAAAATTAATTTTCCGTATTACAGAAAAGAAAAAATCTAAAATTTTCCGCTTTATTGTAGCTGTTTGTAGTTGTATTTAATTGTTTATTAGATTGCTTTGATAAACATGTTTTGAAAGGTTTTCTATTAATCACTTAAAACAAATTTTTTGCGTGTTTATTTTTATTTACAAGACAAAAATTTTTTGGTTAGAAGAACAAATTCACGATTAAAAATTGTTTTCTAAACCTGTCTAATGTTTATATGTAAATGGATTCCGTTTCTTTTAATACTTTAGTTAAAAGAAGTTTGTGTTTTAAACTATACAAACTTGATTAAGGTTCAATTTAAATTCTATAAATATCAATTGTATTGGTTAGTGTATAAAACTGAAATCATTTCTTATCAAAAGCCCCAACAATGAATGTGAATTTGATAACATAACTTCAAACTTTTTGAATTATTAAACACTTTTTTAGAATTATTTTTCTAAATTCTTAAATCATATTTTTTTAGAACATTTGGCGAAATTACATTACATTACATACTTATATTTCAAATATGTATTAACATATACATGAATTATGGTATTATAAAACATCTAATTTTTTTTTAACTTTTTCTTTTTGCTGTAATTAAGAAATGCACTAAAAATCGTATTTGAAATTAGTTTGATAAAGTAATCCATTGTACTCATATATTTGGTTGCTTTATTTTGTTAGTGTACTTAATAGGACGCCTGTTTGCTTAAACTCAAATCTTTTTGTTTATATCTCCTCGTTACGAACACTTTTCATATTATTTCTCTCCCCTTCGTCTTTATTAAGCATTTGATTTAAATTTGCTTTTATAAGTTTATTTATTTGTGTATATATCCCCCCAACATTATTTTAAGCTATAAAATATGTAAACTCATTTATGTAGAGTTTATCTCAATTATTTTTTGTAAAAAAAAAATCAGAGCTGGCTTATGATTCACTTTAAAGCGTGCACCTATTTACAAGATTTTACTTTTGAAAATAGGTTTGTAGTTATAATTATTAATTAGAACTGTAAAATTCATATAATTTAATTTGTCGTTAAGGCTTTGATGCAAAAATGTTGCAAACTTGTTTCGCAATGCGTGACATCGTGTAAATTAAGTACCGTAGTTATTTTAAAAATATTAAAATCTTTTATTAATGAATTTTGAAATTATTATCTAACAAGCAAATAAAAATAACCCAATTTTGCCAAATATTTTCTTGAAAACACATAACAACTTTAACCGATTTTTGAAATTTTAAAGTCTAAAAATAATTTAACTAAATACAATTCGTTCTCTATTTTTATCGGATAACGTATGTATGTGGTAAACAAAATTGTTATTCTAGAACCATGCTAGAGAAAACATTTTGATTTAATTCAAATCCTAGCTGAAAAATCATTACTAAAATCTAAATCTAAAAATGTACGAATCGTAGCTATTACAATAAAAATAAAATATATACCATTACAAAAGATATGTGTGTCTTTATTAAAAAAAGCAATTATGTATATTTAAATTTATGAAAAGATATACATATATTTAAAAAATGCTAAGCAAGGAAAAATAAAAATAGATCACAATGTGGGAATATCATGCAATAAAATAAATTGCGCATTGCACTGGGAGGGAATGTAACGAAAGTCAATTTAAAGACAGCGTAAAACTTATTCATATTGTAAATTTAGTACATAAATGCTAATGTTTGCTTTAATCTCATAATACTTGATAAAAAATTACAATGGATTAAAATATGTTTTTAAAATAAATTAAATGGTACATCAGTTGTTAGTTTTGATTTGATCATAGTCACTCGAAGAGCATTAAATCAAAAACTGTTAAATCCAAAAAAAAAAGTTATTAGGGAAATTACAAAAAACTCATTACGTTCTTGAATATAACTTAAAATTTTTTGTCTTTGCTCTTAAAATTATTTTACGTTAAAACTGGCAAAATAGTACGAAGGTAAATAAGTTTTAATTCAAATGAATTACCTTGAAAGCATTAAGAATAATCCTTTAAAATATTTTAGTTAAAAAGTTAGTTACATTATCCAAAGAATCGTTTAAAAATTGTTTTTTCAAATTTGTTAAAAATTGGAAGTACTATTTTTTTATTTAAAGCTCCTCACTTTGAATACTTCCACAAAGGTTGTAAATATATAAATTTTGTTTGTTATGGTCAACAGTTTTTTTTTTAAATTTTTTTGAGGATAATTACAAATTTGTGAACAAAATCTACAATCGAAATTTGTGGTTGCTCAATTTTTTAAAAAGAAAACCAAAACTAGTTAAAATAATTTTAGCTGTTTCTTTTGATTTAGCTGATTTCGCTTTCAGCTAAATTTCCAAATAAATACCTCATATCCAACAGTTGTAATTTTAAAAGATAATCATAAACGTAAATGGAATGCTACTAATACGTGCAAAAAAGAGATAAATATTAAAGCTCGGCTTCGGTTAAATTAATAAGGAATGAATGAACTTCAAGTTAAGTACATTTGCAATAATTCGAGTGCATGAGTAATTTTGACACATTAACTTTAATAAATTATTAACTCTTTTAAAATCGAGAAAATTATAATATATAATTAGTACATATTAAATTTAAATTTCTAACAAATTAAAGCATCAACATTTAACGATCAATGGAAGAAAAAAATAAGCAGCTTTTCCAGTTATTGACCTTGATAAACGGACATAGAACTTCTTTTTTTTTGTTGAAGTACCACAGTCATGGTATTAAAAAATTACATTTGCAGATATTTTGGTGCCAATGAAAATTCGTTGTTTTAGCTGCTTTTAACTGGTTTGATTACGATAACTTGTAAAATTAACCTAACAATTGTTTGTTTACTTAGTGTTATCGTAATCAAAATGTTGATTATGATTACTGTAATCGTAATTGCTTTGATTACGATTACTAAATTTAAATTTACTTAATTTTTATGAAATAAGTTTAAAAAAAAGTACACTACTTATTTTGAACTTTTTTATATATAAAAAATGTTGTTGATCAAAAAGTTGGGCTTTTCAAAAACAAAAATGATTGGGAAAACTTTTGAAGACAATAGCAAATACATTGTTAGGCTGAAGTATCAACTCATCAGTATCTACTCATTGAATTATGACCGATATGATGAACTCGTATTTAATTTCAATAGTTTTTGAATGACGCCTTATAGAATTTCATTAATTTACAACTTATTGAGAAAATTAAGTTTAAAAATTAATTACTATTCAAAATTTTATGGTGTTATTAAAGTAATCGTAACCAATGTTAGTTTCTATGACTACGACTACTATAATCGTAATCAACATTTTCTTTGAAAACATTAATCAGAATGTAATCGCTATTGTCAGCTCTGGTTTTTACTACCCCTTGAGCTGTATTAGTTTTCTTAATTACCGCTGATGGTGCTCTTTTTCTGTTCGTTGTAATCTGTATGGTCGTGGTACTCTTCTACATGTTTCTCCAATTCGTCGCGTTTATCGAAAGATTCTTTGCAAATATAACACTCAAAAAGATGCAGACTGGGATCATGTTCTTTTAAGTGTTCTGTATATACTTCAATGTCCGTAAAGCGCTGACCACACTCACAACACTCCAGCCAATCCTCCGACCCAGAGTCCGAGTCGTCGTCATTCGAATCGTCGTGACGAGACTTGGCGCGCTTTTTCGGGCTAGGAGTGGCACTACTACCACTGGACGTTGATGCGGAAGTTGAAAACAGCGATGTTTCCTCTTTCGGATGCGTATTGCGGTGTGCTATGTAGTCAATGTAGTCGCGATACTTTTGTGGACAGCGAAGGCATTTGTACCAACGATCGCGGATATGCGTAACCATATGTTTTTTAAGCGTCGAGTACTCGCGAAAAGGTTTACGGCACTTGGTGCAAGCAAACGGCTTCTCGCCAGTATGTATCATAAAATGTCGTTTGAGATTATGGCGCGTGCCGAATGGACGCTGGCAAAGCGGACAAGGAAACTCACGTCGCGTTACTGCACCCAACTGATTGTACGCGGAGCGATGCACGGCAGGAATGGTGTCTAGAAGCAGTTGCGCATCAGCAGCTAGTGCGGGACTTACAGGCGTTAGAGGCGGTGGAACGGCGCCGGGTGCACAAGTAGATGACGTCGAATTGGATTTTGTGGCAGAAGGATATACAATGGTAGGTGGCACCGGCGCTGGACTTTGAGTGCATACGGTCGGATTTTTCAATGGAGGCGGGGGCGTTTCGCTTTCCTTCTCTTCATGTTGCGGCAGAGTTGTCGTTGCCAATTGAGGACGTGAGGAGGCAGCGATTAGCGCACCATTTTTAGTATCGCAGCTACTGCAGCGCGTCGGATCGTTTTCGGTGGGTGTATTAATGCGACAGACCATGCACACGAAATTCGATGCGTTCGCGTGACGGCGTCTATGCTTCTTAAGGTCGCTGAATTCGCGAAAACGACGATCGCACATGTCGCAACCGAACGGTCGTTCACCTTAAAAAAATTAAGTGATCGAAGTTTAATATACAAAATGTGAAATTGGAAAGATAAAACTTTGATCTCAACATTTTTATTTTAAAATTTGCAATTTTTCATATTTGATCTTTAGTTTTGTATTTCTTAATTTGTCGAATTGATAAAATTTATTTACAAAAGATAACCTATTTATTTAATATTTAACATAATTACCTGTATGTATCATCATGTGTCGGCGCAAATTATAGCTCGACTGCACCTTTTTGCCGCAGAGAAAGCACTCGAAAAAGGTTCGCTCTTTTTGTTCCTCCAAATCGTCCCAACGCAGCTCAACACCCTCTTCTTGTTCGTCAATAAAATCACCGTTCTCATCGTCATCGGAGGGTAAAATAATTATTGTCTGCTGTTGACTTGCCGATGATGGACTGCAACCGGGGACGGAATTAGATGCTGCAATTTCTGTAACATCGTCCGTGTCGTCATCGTCTTCTTCGACACATTCAAGCTCACAGCTGACAGCTACTGCAGGAAGCACCTCATCATCATCTTCGACCTCCGAGTCTTCTCCTTCCGAAGCGATGGCTGCATTATCTTCGTCGCTGCTGCTATCAAGCAGCTCAATTTGTGCAATTATTTTCTGCTTAGGAACCGGTGGCGAAAGTGTTTTTTGCGGTTTTAAAGGAAGCACAACAGTCTCGGGACTTTTTGGAATCAAACTGATACTGGGAGACTTTGAATTTGTTCGCGCATATTTAGGTGGGTTTAGTGATGATGCAACTTTCGTAACTTCAGCTTGATTACGTATGTGCATTAATTTTTCGCGTTCCTCTTCATCATCCAATTCGATGATTTCAAAAACAATAGGATCTGGATCCATTTCGGCGACTTTTGTAATGGTCGCCTCTTCTTCCTGCATTCTGCGCGCATCTTGTTCTTCCTTTCCGATTCGCATAAGGAAACCTTTAATTTTTGCATCGTCAATTGATACAAAGTTCTCCTCCGGTTCGTGGTATTCGTAGCGTGTGTTGCAGTCATCTGTTGCACTAATAGTTGGATTTAATTCTAGCTCTGAATGAATTTGAGGTGGAAAGGGGGCGGACATAGTGGTCACTCCCCCGTACGAGGCAATACCACTACAACATGCAGGCGTATCGTAAGCTCCACCACTATAAACACTTCCGTATTCCGACACTCCATGGCGGCTTCCATATCTAAAAGGTTTCAAAAGTCTATTTAATTTTTGTTTTATTTAAATAATTTGTTTAATAATTTTATTATTATTATTATTTTAAATTTTACTGTTATTTATATAAAATATAATAATAAGTTAATAAAAATATGTTACCATTTTTAACAGAATAGTTCCTTTTTAATGATACATATTATATAACACATATCGAATATTAATCTCAAAAGTGGATATCTGGCTTAGTGACACCGAACCCAGTTTCGCCACTGTTAAACATTGAATTTTCTACCTAATTTTAAAACAAACTTCTGTATCTTATCTAGATTTTATCTTAAGAAATTATTTATAAGGTTAAAAACGTTTTCTAAAAAATGTCAGTTGAGTATGCGCTATGTAACCTATCAATATACAAACAAAACAAAAAATAAATAAATTAAACAATTTAAATTTTAAGATACCTTAAATCGGCCATATCTCGATGAGCAGCTGCTACTGCAGCCGCAGCGCTACAGCAGTCCATTGTAGCAGTTGCGTATTCCAAACATGTCGGCGGCAGCAACACCTCTGGTTGTGGTGGTGGTGGCAGTCGAGTTTGATGCATATGCGCAATTTGTGCAGCATTTGAATGCAACGACGGAGGTTGCATTACGTGTGGAGATGAGGGTAACGTATGCTGCTGCAACTGGTGGTGATGGTCGACAACTTTAAGTGTGGAATGTTGTGCGCTTCCAGGCGCCGATGGAGAACATTTTAATTTCATGAGAATTTCCATAGTGAAACAAGACTGCAAAGAAATGATATTAAAAAATAGATATTTCATATACAAATTTATATAAATTCTTTTATAAAAGATATATTAAGTTAATTTAATTTAAATAACTAATTTTCTTCAAACAACAGCATTTCAGTAATTTTTATATTTTGCGATTCCTTGAGATCTTATAAACCGATTCCAAAATATGTGAAATATTCAAAACGAAAGAAAAACAAATAACAGCCTTAGAGTATGCAAAGAAAATAATCTTAGCCATTGTATGGATTATGTTATATATTGGTATTATAAAATTTTTATTTTTTATTTTTTCAACGATATACGAAAGTTAAAAAAATTGACTAAAAATTATTTGTTATAATTTATAGGATCTAGTGGAAAATTATCACACACACATCTAGAAATTCAATTATAATCGAAATACAAAATGTAAAAAATACCTTTACTTTTGCTTTTTAAAATTAAATTCCACAAGTAATGCTCATCAATGCAAGAAGATATATTGTAGTACTGAAGTTAGTTTTTTGTTTAGCAAAGCAAGTAAAATCAACAACCGACCGACCGACCGTTTTAAGCACAAAACGGAAAACGAAAAAAATAATTACAGAAAAAAATTTCTACTCGACTAAACTAAACTGCCGCGACTTGCAACTCGACAATGCGAAAGCAGGCAAAACAGGCATCCAAACGAACAAACGAAAACTGGAATTCATGGCACGACTCGCCAACTAAATCCGTCGCGCCGCCGAGAGTCTCAGTCAGGTTGAACTGAATCTCTGAATCAGCGAAGCACGAAAAAAAATATTGCCCGCAGCGAGCACTCGATTTAATTTAACCTGGCTAAGGTTGAGTTGCCGACCGTTGTCGTTGCATTGCGTGTTAACTTGATTTTTCTTCTTTAGGCCCAAACAAAAAAATAAATTAAATCGCGTTTATAAAACGAAACGCACGCTCCGACTGCACGACTTTCTTAACTTGTGGCGGCGAAATATAAAAGAGAAAACAAAAATATCTGCTCGATCCGTGTTTTTTGATTCTCACGTCCCTCGACAAACCACTTCCATTAGCTCAGCTTTCCACTCCACAATACAAGTTTACCTTTTAACACGATTCCTTCTTTTCACGTATTTTTCGCTGGATTCTTAGTTCCAACGCACTGTACACATTTTCAATTAGATTTATTTAATTGTATTTGTTTATATTCGCAATTTTTGCAAAAATATTAATGTTGCTTGCCCGAATAACAGAAACGGAGAGTGGAATTCAGACACTCCGAATTGAATTCAAATACTCATCGCGCATTACCATACTTCTGACGTTTTGTTTTGTTTTTTTTTTTGTTTTTTTGTTTATTTACGAATTTCAATTCAAAAGAAAGTCAATGATGACGAAAATTCTTGACCAATTTGGAACATGACTTAAAAATAAATTTTAGTTTTGAGTCAAGTTCCACGGTGACAGTTTGTTTGCTTCATCTCCGACTCTCTTGTAAATTAAAAAGAAAGGTGGCAATAGTCGGCGCGTCTTTCTCAGTGTCTTCCTTGTTGTATGGTTCGGCCTTTCTCGCGAATTTCTCATTTTTTGCAATTTATGAGTTATAAGTCGAGTTTTTAGGCGGTTTAATCTAAACGCGACTATTTATTTTGTGCAGTAAGGTGCGTCAAAGAAAATGTACTACAAATTTTGAAACTGAGCTCAAAAAAGTGCTAAAGGTAGCGACAAAAAAAATTCAAATTGGTATTTATTTTTGTGTAGCTATGCTTTCTTTGCTTCTGCTTTTCTCTCTGCTTCTTCCGCTATTCGCAGTTCCAACCAACAACCAACCCTTCTTCCATGTGATGTGAAAGAGGTCTAAAAAATAAGAAAAAGCAGAAGACGAAAATTAGTTTTGGGTAATGTGAAAAATGTTATTAATTTCCAGAAATCTTTGGTGTCGACAACAAATCTCACAATTGTACAACGTTAAATTCGGTTTAATTGGAGCAGCGACGAAGACGTTTACCGGAGAACCAGTGAACAAAAAATTTGAGAATTTAGCGGCAACTGAGCAGCAGAGTCAGAGTCACGTAAGTTAACCGACTGTCCAGATACAAATGTGAACGTGGTAAGCTTTCATACTTTTAAGTTCTTTTATAATTTGGATATTGCAGATAATGGGTGGACGCAATCGAGGAGGCGGTGGACATTATGGCGGTGGCTATGGTGGTGGTGGTTATAATAATCGAGGAGGTGGCGGCGGCGGCTATAACAATAATTTTGGAAATGGAATGAATAACTTCAACAACAGTAAGTATTTAATAAAATAAAAAGTTTAAAAACAGTTGGAATAACATCCCCTGCTGATATCTGTCTCATTTTTTTCAACATATTTTTTTTTAATAATAATTGTGGAGTTCTTAAGCATCGAAGATCAATTTAGGAAATCAAAAATTAATTTTTAGAAATATTTACTTTTCTAACTTCTAGAATTATATTTTTCATCTTGAAATTGTCAAAATGTAAGTTTGGCTAATGTTGTCAGAAGTGCGTGCATTTAAAGTATTCCAATTGTAATTTTCTGCTATACCCATTTTTGAATAAGAGGCTCCTAAAGAACAAATGCAATGTTTGTATTTATGGTGATGAAATTATCACGCATACTAATTTTTATAAGTGTACTACATAAAACACAAAATATATTTGCTGTGTTAACTTAACATATGTATATACGAGTATATATATGCGTAATATATAACGAAAATCGATTTCCCAACAATAAAGGTCTTGACTTGAAAAAAAAAAAAATTATCCAAACTACTTCTGTTTTTTAATACTAAAAGAAATATTTGTTAAAATACAGTTAATATGGTTAAGCAAACCTTTTTTTATATTCCATTTTATTGTATTATTATTTGGCGTTGTTTTTACCGATCAAGCCTATTTTCTGTCACAAACTCAAAATTTTTATTAATTATTTACACCACCGCATATTTTATTGTACAAGTTTAAATTATTATTTTTATTTAAAAGTAGTTTTGTTTTTTGAATATAGAAATCAGATTTATTTTTATTTTTTAAAAGTAATTTGTATGTATGTAATTGACTAAGCTCTGTTCTTTTCAAGTGTCAAACAACATGGCTGGCAACGAGCTAATGCAGCTGATGACTGCCATGGCGAGTAATTTCAACATGAACCCACCCCCACCTCCACCGGCGCGAATGGGTTGTGGAGAATTGCGTGTGCACCACAGTGGTATGATGGTTGAACTCACCGGACGACTCATCAAGAAGCGTGTCACGCGTTTTGCGGAGCTGCGCGATCGCAATGGTGGCGCCTCACAACTGGTTATTTTGGAGGATAAGGTAAATTTTTGAAACTTTCATATTTTTTAGATATATAAATATAAAAAAACCTATTTTGGATAAAGTATCGTACGAAAATGTTAATTAAAATAAATTATTGTAAAATACTATTGTTTTCAAGTTTTCGTAAAATTTTTTTAATAATAGTATCCACGCGTCGCACGTCGCATGTTCAACATGCCTGAGAATACGGTGGTTACTGTCATTGGCATCGTCCAGCGGCGACCTCCCAATTCGTGCAATCAGACTATGCCTACCGGAGATATTGAAGTAGAGGTGCAAGACATTACCAATATCGACTTTCCAGCACCCCAAAGCAAACGGGTCGGGGAGAAACGCAATTTTAGCACAATGACACAGCAGAATATTTGCTGCATCACAAGCACAGAGTACAAGATAGCAAGTGCGTCCGTGGTCGCCGTTATCTGTCTTTGACTTATTTAATTGGTAAATATACATTTTTTATTTGCAGAAGGAGAGACTTTAAAATATTTCGAAAATCGTGAAATGACTTGCAATGATTTGCGGCGTGAGGATATTGGCAAAACTGTGCAATTGGTGGGCTGGATACCGTCGACGAAAAATGTCAAATTTATGCAGCTTAAAGACGGTTACGGACAAACGCAAATAATAATCGAAGATCAAGCAGTGAGTTTTTATTTTACTGAAATGTTTCAAAATTATAAATTTTTAATTCGAAAGAAATATTATCGAGATAACATTTTATATATTTTACTTTATGATATATAATGTTATACAATATATTTATTGAATATTTTCCTCCAAATATATATTAAATCCTTTTCTTTATTCAGCTGCAAGACACTTGCTTAATGGCGCCGGAGCAGACGGTTGTACAAATTACCGGTAAAGTGATGGGCAGGCCCAGGTTTAACATTAATTTGGTAAGTGATGCTATTCACTACGAACTCCCCGTCACATGGGTTGTCGGAAATAATTTGTATAAGGAGTAGTAACTTCTTTAAACATTTTCGACTATTACTCCGTGATAACCATAACAGTAACAAATTTTTTACAAAGACTTATATTTGATATATTTTGTAACTGAACTAAATGTACCTAATATATATAAAATGTGGTATTCCAATATTTGTTTCTCTAATTTTTGTTTATATGACTCGGATTATAATATGTAAATTTATTCACATCAATTAAATTATAGAAATACGATACTGGGGAAGTTGAAATCGTGGTCGAAGCCGTTAAGATACTGAACCCCGATGAACCCTATGAAGGACCTATTAAAAATAAGGAGAAAGTGCAGAAAATGTCAATTGACGATCTTGAGCAACAGGAGGAAAGTGGTGACGTTGGTGAGAGTAGTGAATGTGGCACCTCTGCTAAAAATGGCGAAACAGCTGCGGACGTGAGTGGTGAAATAAGTGTTGTAGCTAAAGTTGCTGACACGAATAAATTCGCTAATCGGACACATAATTGCGGCGAATTGACCGATAGTAATATCGGTGAAAAGGTCGCAATTTGCGGTTGGTTGGAATTTCAGCGTATGGGAAAATTCTTTGTTTTACGCGATGGCTACGGCCATACTCAAGTCTTGATCACCAAGAAGGCAAAAGGCATGGAAAAGTACAAAGAAGAAGGTTTGTCGCTCGAAACGATCATACGCGTTGAGGGTACAGTCATACCGCGTCCAGCCTCGACTAAAAATCCAAAAATGTCAACAGGTGACATTGAGATCGAAGCCGAGCTGGTGGAAGTTCTAAATGCGGCCAAGAAAAATTTACCATTCGAGGTTCGCAAGTTCAATAGAGCTGGCAACGGGTTGCGTTTAAAGTATCGTTATTTGGATTTGAGGTAAGTTTTTTATTTTGTTATAAATTCTTATTAAAAATCAAAATTTAATTTATTTGTAGCTTAAAATTTTGTTATCTTTTGGTCCTACACATTATGTCAAAAACAATTACATAATAATAATTTAATTTATAGAACCACTTTCTGACCTAGAATTCATTGTATGTAAAATCAGCAACATAAAACTCCGTCGACAATTAAGTGGCCAGAAAAAGTTTAGTTTTTGTATTAATAAGGGCGAAATTTTTGTACTTGATTTCGAAAAGAACACGAATAAAAATGAAATCAGTATATGTTTAGCCAAAAAGTAATAATATCACTCTTTTTCCCATTTTTTAGATTTGCTGACATGCAGCAGAACCTTCGCATGCGTTCAGCAGTGATTATGCGAATGCGCGAGTACTTGATAAATTTTCTTGGATTCGTAGAGGTTGAGACGCCCACGCTTTTCCGACGAACACCTGGGGGCGCTCAGGAGTTTGTAGTACCTACACGAAAATCGGGTCAATTCTATTCGCTAGTCCAAAGTCCGCAACAGTTCAAGCAAATGTTAATGGCCGGTGCTATCGATCGCTATTTTCAAGTAGCGCGCTGCTATCGTGACGAGGCTACTCGTCCCGATCGTCAGCCCGAGTTTACACAGCTTGATATTGAGCTCTCGTTTACGACGCGCGACGACATTATGAAACTGATCGAGGAAGTGTTGCGGTACTCGTGGCCAAAGGAGTTTCCCAAAATTCAGACGCCATTCCGTCAAATCACCTACGGGGATGCCATGGAAAAGTATGGAACTGATAAGCCAGACGCTCGTTTTGGTTTTACGGTGAGTAGAGTGCAGCTGTCAGTTGAAACTAAGCTCAAGTTACATTTACTAAATAATATATTGTAATTGCTGAAACAAATTTTTGTGTATTACAATAATCGTTAAAATTAAAAAATAATATAAAAAGTGGCTTAACAAAGAAAGATTCATTTTTTGATTTCTTTATCATTCTTATTAAAAAAGTTGCTTTATTTTTACAAATTGTTCACACAAATAATTAAATTTATAATTAACCAGCTCAACAATGTTACGGAAATTATCGAAAAGAATGAGGCTTTTAAGGAGAAATTTTCTGATTTGGGAGCCTATGCTATTGTTGTACGAGGCAACGAAGCTTTCTGGAATAGCAGTGCTCGCAAACATTACGAGGGTCTAAGCAAAGAATTTGCCGGCACGTTATTTGTGCGCAAGTTCATGGTAAATTTCATAGCAATTCGTATTATTTAATATAAGTTTTAATTAATTTAAATTTAAAGCAACACAA
Organism: Suillia variegata; assembly: GCA_949127995.1. NCBI lineage: Eukaryota > Metazoa > Arthropoda > Insecta > Diptera > Heleomyzidae > Suillia > Suillia variegata. The sequence continues at coordinate 395,695 of OX421844.1, read as the reverse complement.
AGACTTGCACGAACGACTGAATAACCTGCTTACAACTGATGTGGCTGGTGAACTAATCCAGAAGAATGACTTGGAAGAAAACGATTTACTTTTCCTTGGAATCGGCGAAAAAACCGCTACTGTGAGTATTTTTTTTGTTTTTTAATTACAAACAAAACCGTAAAAGCTTTTACTCTTAAAAAAATTACTCTTACACTACCGTAAACAAATTAAAGTGTAACAAAGTAAAAGTAATTCCTAATAAATTTCATAATTTTAGTCCTAAAAAATTGAATAGTAATACTTTTTTTTTTGTATTTACTAAGTAAAGAATAATAACATATTTTGCGCATATTACGAGTATTATTCTTGTCTTTAGTTGTATTCATAATATTTAATATAGTCTGTTAATTTAATTACTTTATAAATTGTTCTTGCCCTTGTAGCAATTGCTAATGGGTCGCATACGTTGTGACTACCACGATTTTTTGCTGGAGAACAACAAGGCCAAAAAAAGCTACGAAAACAAATTTCTTTGGGTCATTGATTTCCCAATGTTTGAGCGAAACGCCTCTACTAATCAACTGGAGAGCGTACATCATCCTTTTACGGCACCACATGCAGACGATATGCAGACATTCATTAACGCCAAGGCTGAAGATTTGGAAATGGTACGTTCGCAGGCCTACGACTTGGTGTTGAATGGGCAGGAGGTGGGAGGCGGTTCCATACGCATACACGATCGCGATATGCAACACTTTGTGCTTGAGCAGATTCTAAAAATTCCGCACGAGCACCTGTCGCATCTGCTTAATGCGCTTGAATCGGGTTGTCCTCCGCACGGTGGCATCGCATTGGGTCTGGATCGTTTGATGATGATCATATGCCGTGCTCGATCAATACGTGATGTTATGGCATTCCCAAAATCGACTAATGGAGGTGATCCGCTTTCGAATGCGCCCGTGCGCATTTCCGAGGAAGAACTTAAACTCTATCATTTGACGATTTCGGAGGGAGACTCAAATGAGACGGCAGCACATGCACATGAGGATGATGATCCGGAAGCTGCATGTGCACCGCCATCTCCATTGCCAGTACCTGGCGACGACAGCAACAATGCATCGGTTGGCGTTATTGAAAAAGAAGCGACCGATGTTAAAAAAGAAGCTCCTCCTACAACAGAAGATGTGGAAATGCCACCAATCGAGATAGTTCCAGTTTCTTCACCACAAAAGCCAGCGGCAAAGTCTAGACGCATAACAAAAAAGAATTAAGGTTGCTAATTCGGAATTGAAATGGTCTCGTTAAATTAAAAAAAAAACGAAATGCTTTCAAAACGGAAATGAAATCTTTTACGAAACAGATCGTGTCGATTTTCATTTATTTCGGTCAGTTTTACCTGAAACATCATATTCTTAAACCAGTATTACCGAATTAAAGAAATACAACTAAATTCAATTAGTTTCTGCTCTGAACTTTTTTAAATATTTGTTGGATGAAATTATTTTAAACATGCAGTAATTATGTATTAAAAGCTTAAAAAACTGGTCAAAAATTAGAATCATTTCTTCAAAATAAATAAAAATCGAAAAAGTTTCGAAACTGTTTTCAATCCCTATTTCAAAGTATTTTACTTTGTACTGGGACCGCCTTCGTTCCCAACCCTTTTATAATTTGTTTAACACTTGAATCATTAAAAGTTCTTTTCATAAAGCTAGCACTTTAGGATTTTAGTATGTCGCTCATTTGGCGCTGCTGATTACTTTAAAATTTTAACAGTAATACTACAGCATTCACTATTACCGTGAATTCTGTACGACGTATACATATAATTATAATATTTAGAGCAATGATTTTGCGCATTTTATAACGGCAATACATACTTTGGCTTTTATATACAAGAAATACCTTTACAAATAATATTGTATGTACAATTAAGATAATTATGGCAAAAAAAATAATAAAAAATCCACATACACGAAGAAACAATTTTAGTCATGATTAATAAAAGATTCACGTTTTGGTAAGAAATGTTAAGTTTAATTTAATATTAATAACAAGTATTATTATTATAATACATTCGAGAAGATGCCGACAACAGATAAACGAAGACACGTTTATCGAATTCTATTAAGCGAGCTTAGTTTTTATATACGAGTATATATAAATGTATATGCGAGTATTTGTTTTTAGTATCTCAAGATCAGCTCTAACGATTTGCAGTTTGGTGATGTTCGACGAGAAAGTAAGACGGCAATATGTTTCTTCCTCGTTAGGTGGGCGAAATCGAGGTTTTAAGTGGGCATGGTCAAAAACAATTTTTTTAAATAAAATGAGAATGGGATTAATGAAGAAGCTATGGTTCTATTAGCAAAAAGGTATCACAAGACACATGTACTCTTAAATTTTGTAAATTTCTAGAGAAATAATGTGAATCCTTCATAATTGTTAATAATTAAATTGAAAATATAATTTAACTGTAGCATGATTAAATAATGTGCCGAGCGAGCTCAACCCACCAGGTACTGATTTTTGTATTTACCGCAAATAGAGAATTGATTGGCTTATTTTTAAAAGATAAATTATTGAATATGACCGAAAACACAAATTATAATGTGTATGTGTTTTTAATATACCTAAATTAGTTAAAAAATGTCCTTAGAAATTTCCAAGTTGTTAATGCAATTGAAATTACTAATAGTTAGAAAGGAAATTAGTGGCATAATTTCCTGAATTGAGTCTCACTTTACTTTACGGTATGTTAATTGTGGTATCTGCTATGTTATACATTTAACATTTGTTTACGCCTTTCGGGTTCTCCCTTTACTTGAGGCACACTAAAAATACTGTTATCTATAAAACCTGCTGTCAGATTTCGGTGATATTCGTACCACCATTTGTTCGTTATGTCTGGCGTACTCGTTGCCTTTTTTTCTAAAACTTGCTCCTCTACCGAATGGTTGTCTTTGAATTCATTGATTATTTCACCAGTTGCAACACCGTCAAAATACGACCAATTCTCATCATAAGTATCATGTGAATATGGAGTCGTAACAGGCGCTAGATTATTAAATTGTGCTCCTAATTTGCCCCATTGGTCAATGTGTCGCAGAAGCGGATCGCCATTTCGTTTCGGTGGGGTCAATGTGATTGAGGGTCCTTGCTCCTCCTGTTTCACACCCAATGTTGGCAGATCGGTCCATTTACCCAAAGCGAATGGCGAGGTATCATTTGTGTTTATCAAAAACATGCCTTTGCTTTCCATTCTAATGTTTTCACCGGCTAAAACAAGAAAATTCGTGGGCGGGCACATACCTAAAAGGTAGGCAATGTAATTGCTGCAATACCAACCCCAGAAACCTTTGGTAGAGCGAATTGACTCAAGAAAGTACACGGGTGCACGCTGATGACTGCAGGCAAACGGATCTGAAGTTGATAAAATTAATCAATCAGTTTTAATATTTTAAGTTTGGCATAACTGATACATACTAGATCCTTGTGAATTGCAGCCTGGTTGCATAATTCCTCCGTTCATATAAAAGTCTGCATGCCCACATCGTTCCAATTTGCCCTGCACCAAAGCGTTCGTATGTATGACATCGACAAAAGCAGCATCGCTTGCATCTAATTTGTCGTTGGCAGAAGCAGTTATAAACAAGGGTAAGGCAGGATCGAGGCCTAAAAGTTTTTGCAGAGATATATTTTTAAAATGACTTAAACTTGTATATACATTTTAAGCTGTATCCAAACGAATATAAATGGATTCTATTCTAATGGTAGATTGTTTATCTTAAGACCACTTACCAGTAATTCGAGGTATCAAAAACGATCCCAAATTCCTGGCAATATAATTCGGCACTTGTGCACCCAGTGAAAAACCAATAACATGAATATCGGAGCTGCCATAGTCCAGAATACGCTCCACCAACTGCGCAACACAAGCTCCTGTGTGCTTCGTGTTGTGTACTGCACTTATGTAGCACGGTCCTGGCGACAAAATTGCCCAATCTACGTAGATCAGATTGTACTCACCCTTTGCAAGATACTCTGTTTAATGTTATTCAAAATTTACAAAGTGTCAATTCTTATTCAGCTCGTTACCTTCTCGCATCATGTGCAATGTATGAAGAAACATATCCGCATTGTAGCCGTGTATAATGATCTTGGTTGGATGTTTAGGATTAAAAAACGACGTCGTTAGATTTGAATCGTCGAGTGTTTTGTCGATGTAGAGCAACTGGCGGTCCATTATATTTTTGCGCGTGTAGAGGTAAAATTTGACATCTTTGTCAGGGCATGTCCGACCAATTACCCAGGTACAGGAACCAATTTTTATATCACGCGATGAGGAATCTGTGTTGAATATATCTGAAATAGGTGTTGTGGACATCGACGAAGTATCCTGTCGACGATTCAACGTCTTTGCGTAGCAATTGCCATAAAGGTCGGTTGCAGCTGCAAATATACATATGTACAGACATATATAAATAAGTACTTATTTGAAATAAATTAAATTATGTTTTCATGTTCCTGATTACAGAACTAAAAAGCCTGTGAAGTTAAGTAGAAAAAATCGTCAATGAAAAAATAAAACACCTTTTCCAACAAAAATTACAATTAAATGATTTTCGCATTTAATTTTCTATACGAGGGTTTAAAAAAATCGTCAAAATCCTCTATTCCCATTTTTAGCGAAACTGAGATTTTGATGTCAAAATGTTTATTGAAAATTTTGCTTGATTGTAAACATTGAAAGGGATTTTCATATCTTACAAAATGGTGTTTGTTTTAACCATAGATGTTTTTTTTATACATTCCTAAAGACTAACCAATTATTAGGCATCTGATTTGAGTGTTCAGTGACAAATAAAGAAAATTGTCGTGCAATATGTCTCTGGAATCCACTAACCATTTTTGTGTCTGATCGATTAATCAAACATTCGAATAAAACAGTTTTTACACAATCCCTAAAATTTTTGTTTTTGAAGTGAGATACTTTTTACTAGAACATATTTTTTGTTAACTTCACAATTCAGACCAAACGTGGTCTGAATTAACTTATTTCTCGAAAAGCATTTCTTATTTATAATACTGGCATTGATGGGTACAACAAAAAAGTATACTTGGCTCAAACCTGCCTTAACATACCGAATGTCCACAAAATGATGATCCAAAAGTTAGGTAATCGTAATGGTGAGTTAAATATTATCATTTTTAAAAGTTTATTTTAATTAAAAAAACCGATCCGTTTTAAAAGAATGTGTAGTTATTTTTTAAGTTTTTATTCACAAAGATTCTACGTCCGAAACAATGCACAGGGTTAGTGAAACTGGCACAAAACCACAAGCGTCTTCAGACAAATCGATTTTGGCCAATTCGAACTTTTCTTTTTTTCTTTTCTACCAACAAGTGAGAGTTTTTTACGTTTAAGTTTAAGTCGGAAATCAGAAATCAAAGCGAAATAGAAAGAATACAAATTAAAACCCAACTCAAATCATAATTTTGTCGTATTGTGACCAACTTTTTAAAATGCTTCGCAACGCGGCGTGTGGCTCTGGACGGACTTGAAACGCGCGCGAAATTCAAAATGAACTTCGCTGCAACATTACAAACAAACTTCATACAGCCGATGTAAACTTGTTTTAATACGCGACAGGCCATAACTGCAATCAATTATTTCCGACACGTACGAATTTTTATAGTATATTTCGGTTGATAAGAATATGATTTGCACATACAGATAATCGCTTGAATTATATTTTTCATGTAACTTTTCTTATCGATATCACAATCAAAACCAACAACACAAATTAATCAGATACTTGACAATTTAAATTGCGTTGCAGAATTCAAAATAAAATAAAGAAACAACAGATATGTAAGTAAGCATGTATGCACTAATGTGCATGTGTTTTTACAATTTCTAATTGCATTTATTGATAAAATCTAAACCCGATGATGAAAGTGTTTAGATTTTAGAAGTCCACCTTTTTGTAATTAATTTTTATTAAAAATGCCAATTTGTTTTTATTTGACTAATTTGAATAATTCAAAATTTTTTTAAAAGCTTCTTTTAATACAACCGAATTACTTCGTAGCGTACACTTCACTAACGTACAACGAATCAAACAGTAAAAAGCTTGCAGTGAAATTGTTTTTTTTTATTTACAAGTTCGAGTATATAATAAATTCTCTTCTGCGATCTTAAGAGAAAATATTATTTTTATATATAATAAAAAAAATTTTCTTAAAGGGAAAGCATTAAAGAATCGAAATAAGTTTACTTAAGCTTAAGTTGAAGCTTAATTGACATATTGTTTTTTTAATTGTTGATACTGCTTATTATATATAATAATATTTATAGATTTAATTTCAGAGTTAGTACGTAGGAACTTGTTTAATTTTTATGCTGAATATTAAGTCAAATTGTATAATTTTATATTTTTAATAGTCTTAAGTACTGTCCTACTATCCTAAAACTAAATTTACCTAAAAAGTTACGGCGCTTATCCGCGACCGCATAAAGTTGATATGGATTTAGTGTTACTGCGAAACTCCCACAGCGGAAATTTCTCCTTTAAATTTACCTTTATTTAATGGGCTGTATTTAATTTAATGGTATGGTAACGAAAAATCACGATAACCTGCTTTCCGATTGTGGACTGTATGTTTGTTATACTCGTATATAAATAATCATTTTCAAATAATATATTCACACTTACAACTGCTGTTATTTAAAATTTCTTTAAAATTCTAAGCATAATGTCAGGTGACTTACAAAGTCTCGTACAATTTTTGGTTAGTAAGCATATGATATGATATTAGCTAGTATGTAAGTTGGAAACTATTTTGAATAAATACGAGAATAAAATATTGATAAACTTAATATTTTTATTTTATTTAAGAATTTAACAGCATATTTGCAACATTACATTCTGAATTTTGCAAAACATTGCCACAGCAGGACCAATGCCGGCGACCCGGGTGTCCAACATGACCATGACCACAACCGTTATAACCAGGCATACGCCCATCACATGAGCACTTGGCTAATTTATTACCCTTGCTGGAGCAAAAAGCACAGCAATGAAAGATGCCGCTGTGAGGACGCACTGAACGCGCGATAAAGGTAAAGGGACTTCCAGAAATTGGTTTATCGTTAACAGTAACAGTTAGTAGTATGGTACCCGGTGAATCAGGTGTTAACGATATTCCATATGTACCATCACGATAATCGGAAATCTATAATTTTGAAAATGGTTAAAGAAAACAAAATAACAAAATAGTGTTATTACCTCTACTGGGAGAAATTTCGAGTTAAATTCCTTGTATTTGATTTGGGCATCTATTTGTAGGCCTCCATGGCATAGTGGCATACCGTCCGCGTCCCGTGACAACATAACCAGTTCGACCTTTTTGTGTAGACGCAATTGTGAGAACCCTTACGAACGTCAAACTAATCAGAGTTGTTTTAAAAAAGTTCATTCAGATTTACCTTCCCATTGCAGAGTACAAAGAGAAGATTCAACAGTTTGCATCGTTATTATACCAAAAAGCGGTATATCGTTTTGGGTTTTTGTAGCCGGCGCCCGTATTTTCGGCAAAAAATGAAGTGAATCGGAAATCTAAAAGAGCATTATTAAGTTTAGCGGCGCAATTGAGAGAGTTCAAATCATTGCATGCCTTTGGATTAGCAGGCGTCTTAAATTGTTGACAAAACTCAAAACGTTTTAACAGTATTTTAACGAAAGAAAGAATTTCCACATCCGAAGCATTCTCTGCGAGCTCTTGACTAAATCGAACAGCGTCCATAGCTTCTTGAGTTCGTTTCTCTGCAAATAGATAACGATGATGATTTTTTTACCTAATAAGCTGTCTTATAAAGCCTTACCCAAATCCAGCTGCTGTTCGAGTATCATTTCTACTTTAGACTCACGCGCTCTATGTACTTGCTGCATTAGTGTTTTGCGATGCACCTCTACCGCATCAAAGTACTGCTGCATAAATTTCTCCACCTCGACTTGAATCTCGTCACATTTTGAATTGATATTTTTGGCTATCTCGTTCAGGCGCTCGATAGAATGCCCACCGTAGTTGCAGAGAGGCCTTGTCTGTTCTGCTGAATCACGCAAAATTTTGGAATAATGTAAAGTGGCTCGACCTATGGACTCGTGCTTATGGCCCTTATGTAGCAAAACTAAGCAATCGGCACAAGCAATCTGCAAAAAAGGAACTAATTTATTTCATATTTGTGGTAGTTAAGTCGGTAGTTTATCTAAAGTAAACAAGAAGTCAATTTTGAGTTGGAAAGTTTACATGGCGAAGCTATTCGGCGGTAAAATGAAAAGTTATTAGTCTTGAACGGACAACTTAGAGCTGATTGAACGCTTAATTACCGAGGCATGGTAGCTAAAGAATCATCTAATCAATATGCGTCTTGTGGATGATAATGACTGCAAACTATGTCTAAAAGAGGTTAAGATGGCATTGAAGAGCAGGAGGATAGTTTTTTTGAGACAAGCATTTATTAGAAAGGAAAATTATGATGCAGAGAATTTCCTCGAGTCTTCTCGTAGTAAACTTGTGAAATCAAGGGACGTAAAGAGATCCAAAAGTGAGGCCAGCTTCATATCAAAAGCTTACTATTAATTTAATAATTTTTAGTAAAATATCTTTGAATGGCCAATATTTTTTATTTATGTTATTTTTCATTATTTATAAGTAATTTATAAAAATAATAAACGGCACATTTGTACGAGCGCAATAATTTGAGCATGGAAATAAAAAAACAGTAATCAATACTTTCTAGACTTTCCAATAATCCATTTCTTTTTTCTAGCACTGGAATCAATAAAAATGTTTGCCTACCTGTAGGCACGTACTGCAATAGGATTTAATTTCGAAGCTTGGATGTATGCCACATTTAAGTATATAGTTGGAAATACTTTTTTGGAGTTTTCGGGCTTTACGGAGTTCCGTGATGTTTTTGATTTTATGGTTTGTTGTGGTGCGTTGCCGCTCATGAGCTTCTTTACACAACGTGCAGAGATTCAGCATGCACGAGATACAATGATAAGTTGCCTGTGAAAGTGCCTGGGAATAGTTTGATAACACTAGCTGCTGACTTATATACACTTACGCTTGTTTCCTCAAAGCACAAGCTGCACCAAACACGTGATATGACTTCATCATCCGCCTTTAGTTTAAGTTCTTCAATTTTGCGCACCAGAACTAAATTTTGAGGTAACTGGCGGATGCCACCTATGGGCAATTCCGTAGCAAAGTTACAAATCTTACAGTTTATAATACGCGCTCGTTCATCACTAATGTTAATCGATCGCAAAGATGGGGAATTCTCTGTTCCCGCACGGCCTTCGGATTTTGTCTATGAAACATGAACTCATCTATATTAATCAACTTTACAGTAATACAGTAATAAATGCTCAGTTTTTTTTTTTTTTTTGAGAGTTTTACTTTTGTAAGAATTTTTTCCAAAGACTTTTTACGCCGAAAGCTAAAAGATGATCTACGCGGACGTAAGGCCGATGAAGTTTGTTCCGAGATACTGCGTGACGTTTCAGGCGATGACGATCTAATGCTGTAGTTTGATTTGATAGCCCCTTTAAAGATATTAATTAATGGACAAATAATTCAGCAATTTTTTTTTAGGAAAACCATAAAACATCGTTGGAAAATATGTGGTATAAGAATATAATTTCACAAACGTTAAAGTTTTTAAACATTATAAATAAAACGTGTGATTAATATAGAAAAATTTCAGGAATTTAGTTAACAATTTTAATGGCTATAATGGACAAAGATTTTTTACGGCTGAAACGGATCCTGCGCACTGCATATACGGAATACCTTTAGCTCTCAGAGAATTGCAATCAAAACAGTAAACAGCACATGGAGCACATGGTACGTACACATACACTACCACAGGTAGACTCTTATGTACACACGTAAATCCACATCTAAAAAGCTTAAAGAAGAGCAGTTGTCTCTTGTCGCCCATTCGCTACTAAATAAGGACGTGTGAGTGTCATTGAAAAAAAGAAAAAACGGAATAAGTTAAAAATCAAAACGAAAACAAATCAAATCCAATGCAAAAGTTTAAAGAATCCACAAAACCAAAAAAATGATTCTTAAAAAATATGTGAAAAATCGAAGAAAACTTAAAATTCTCCTACTGCTGACGTTGCTCGCGTTAATTGTAATAACGCTTATTTATCTTAATGCTGCAAAAAGTGGGTCGTCGGAACGACTGCTCGACGAACGCTTTATAGCACGTGCATATGGTATTGCCAAATTGGAGCAACCGCCGTTGCTAAAGTCGCCACAGCAAAACGGTGTTATTGTACCTGAGAAGTACGACGAGCACAAGATAAAGGCACGCATCATCCAAGATAAAATTGACAACCTTAAAAAAGAGCAACAAAATGGGGTCGAACCAGGTGAGGGTCACACCGCTTTGGACGAAATGGCAACCAGCATTCATATATTCTACAGTGCTGCCGTAACTTGGTACAAATCAAAAAATCTTAAGCATGCTGTCCCCGCTGCTGCCGTCGGAAATAACACTTTCACCGCTTTCACAACACCGAAATCAACACGCGTCCTCAATGCTGCATTCTTTCCCGCAATGGGTCTTTACAAGCCTACTTTAAGTTTACTAAAAAATCACTTTGAAAATATACGCAATTGTGGAATCGGGGTACTTATTCTTAGCTATTCCGGCACGCCGGCAGAGACAAAACTTTATCATCAAATACTGGACTTGGTGCCGAGCTACAATTTAAGCATAACCTTTGAAATTAGCGTTGCTGGCAATCAAAGCGTTGAGTTTCTGCGACAACAATTGCTTAGCATAAGCCAGTTCTCAATGGCAGAGGGCTTTTATAGGGTATACGCACAGTCACGTGGGAAACTGGTGCCTTTGTTGTATGTGAGCAATGCGTACAAGCTGGATGAGACTGTGGGTCGCATACTCTGTCAATCACATCCAGACAGTCTGCGTCGGATTTTAGATGCTTATTTTATAGGTCACATAAGGTAAAAATAGGTCACAAACTGGTTCTACTGAGCTTCTATTGATTTAACAATCTTTAATTTAAAAGGCTTAAAACTCATGCAGAAACCATGCGAAGACTTTGTTTTGAGGGGTTTTACAGCAAATTACCCAGTAATGGTGCCACTTTCGCGAGCACTTGGAAGAATTGGTCATATCTAAAATCATTTGCTCTTACATACAAAATGTTGTTTGTGCCAACGGTTGGACCAGGATTTGCCGAACGGAATAAGTTTCCACGACATGGCGATATCCAAAGGCATCGTAGTAATGGCAGGGTAAGTTTTGTTTTCAGTCTGAAAAGGTATATGAACATTATTTCATTTACAACTCAAACTTGCAGTATTATGGTGTTGCATGGCGCACAGCTATTATAAATCACGTAGGCTTTATCAATATCGCTAGTTACAACAATTGGCCTGATGGAAGTCAAATCGAAGAGGTGCCTAAAACTGAAATTATATTTTAAAAATTTACATTTTATTGTACTTTTGTAGGTGATGCCTAAAGCCGGGTTTCTTGATTACAATCCAGGTTCTAAGACAAAATATCTTGAGCTGACGACGCATTGGGTGGGTAATTTTCTTAAAGCGCGTCATGAGTCCGCTGTTGCTGTCTCTGGTCAGCTGAGTTGTTATGAATTTTTAAATAATACCATTTGTTAGTCAAATACAAAGCCAATTACTTTAGACAATGGAACGTGCAGTACAGATAATGTTAAACTCTATTTGTAGAAATGAATTTCTCAGTCTAGGCATAAGAATATTTATACATATATGCCAATTGTTAAGATCTATTTCAAAATAAAATATATATACATATTTCACAAGGGTCGGAATATATACGGTTATTTTAACTTAATAATATACTCAAAACTTTCATATTAGACTTAAAACAATCGTTAATACAATATTATTACATGTTATACTAACAGAAATTGTGGCAAAAAACGAAGTGATCATTATCTAATTATGTTAGACTTTACGCATAAAATATATCATATAATCAGTTTCCATATTTTCTATTGTATTTTAAACTTATACTAGTAATAATTATGTAAACCAACTTTAATATAGCTTTAATTAGAATAGTGCCATCGTATCAAAATAAATTACATAAGAATTTACGTACACTAAAAACATGTAATTTTATCATTGAAATCAATTCTTACCTTTCCAATCGTTCTCTTCGCCGCCACCTCCATCAGGTTGCTCCCAAAACGTTATGCTTGCATCCTGTTTGAAGTTTTCATCGACGACGATACACTGAAAACAAAATGAATGTAGACAATTAAGTGTTCTCGGATCACGATAGATCTCGGCACAGATGCGACATTTTAGCTCTTCCGGGTATATTGGAAAATGTTCGGGTGTTAGTTGTAAGTTAATTCGAGACTCGGGCGAAGGACTTCTGTAAAATGAGTTCGAATTAGTTTAACTAAATTTTAGTACATACTTATACAATATTTTTTCTTAATCAACGACAATTTCCTTGCAAACTTCCGAATTTTTTCAACGGAACTTGGTGAACTTTAATCTGGCATGACGCATACGAAGACTTTCACTCCAACAGGCTAGGTGCTAACATTCTGCGTACTTACCTTGAACAGTTTGAGCCCATTTCAAATGCGGCAGAAGGTAGTTGCAATGTGTTTAATATGTCATGACTTAAATTCGGAACAATTTCGGTTATCGTCGTATTGTTTGTGGGCGTTGTTATTGCAGGTGACAACGTGGACGGCATTGTACGTGGTGGAGGTGACAACAATGGTATCAAGGCATTTTTTTCTCTTAATTCAGTCGATTTTGAGTTCACTGCGAGATTAACTTGCATTTCATTTGTTTTTGTCGCTTTTGTGAGCGTTTTCGAAGCCATCAGTACATGTGAAAAGTTATTGGGGACGGTGGCGACCATAATAGCATTTTTATCAACAATGCCACCAACGCAAGTCCCCCTCGCACCATCATTGCCGCCGCTACTTAAACTGCTACTGCGAATTGATACCGATACCGAAGAGGCAGCACTCAGAACGTTTTCCATTAAAGATTCCGGTGAAGTAGAACTACCGGGTTGTGTCGAATTAATATCGCTGTTATCTTCTACAACGTCACTGAATTTATCGCAGACTTCCGCCGGTTCCGCCATTGTTGCTTTAATTTTGGTGTTTGAATTTTTAAAACTCGTAAACGGTAATTTTCGTCTGCTGATGACTTCCGGTGCAGAAGATGGCGGCGGTGGAGGTATTTTATTAAGTGCACGTGAAAATTGTTTCTGCGTTGTTGTTACTGCAGCTTGAAAGGTGACTGTTGCTGGTTTTTTTGTCGTTGGCAATTTGCTTCTACTAATTTTAGCACTTTCGCGTGTCTCAAATGACGTAAGAACAATTTCCGGCAGATTGTTGCCGTCAACATCGCTGCCGCTGCAGCCGACATTTTTATTTGTCAGACTAATTGGCACAATTGTGAAGGCAATGGGAACATGTTGTTGTCGTTTGTGTTGTTGTCTTGTTTCTTTTCGCAATTTATTTGCCGCTTCCGATTGTAAAATTGATTTATCGATTCTTGTCGTCTGTGATTTTAATGCAATTTTCTTGGCATCTAGGCTTATTTTCAATTTTCCTCTATTTTCCAAATTGTTGGCGAATTTTGGATTTTTAAAAAGTTCAAAATTCTTACTAAATTGTTGGTCATCGTCATCGCTCTGGCCCAATTCTTGATTGCTAACCACTTCATAATCGGTGAGAAGGTTTTCAAAAGCGCCGGTTTCTTCGAAACTTGAAACTTTCTTCAAAGGACGTTCTAAATTTTGTTCAAACTCGCAAGATTTCCGTCGGACTCCAACATGGTAATCACTGCACATTATATGTCCAAGTAAAAGTTTTAATTTCTTATTCTCTATTAAGTACTCAATTTAATTTTTCAGTTTCAGAACTCTTTACGTGTATTTCTTTAGTTTCCATTGTCGACTAAATCGAAACACGCTGATTTTTTAGCACTTGACATGGATTTACTTAATCTAATTAGATTCATTCGTATTGCTATTTCGTATGCATTCTCATTCGTCGACGTCCGTCATTTAGACATTTCTAAAACAAATACCAATAACAAACTTGATAGTTACGGTTTCGAAACAATTTGTTTTACTATTTGCTACAAATGATTATTTGTTCAACACAGAATGATGCAACAAAAAAAATGCTCCACAATTTGGTTCGCGCAAGTTTGTTAAAAATATCAATTCGTGAAACACAATTTAATCATTTTTTATATATATATTTTTTTAAATTTAAGTATTGCGTGTGGTTTTTTAAAACTATTAATTGAACAATTAAATAAAAAAAATTAAAAGTTTTACTGTAGTATGTACAATATAGTAATTGTAGTTGTGTTAACAAAAACCAATTCGTTCGTTCTGTTCATGAACAACACATCTGAAATTAAGAAATTTTTTACTTAAAAATAACAGGATATATCGCAACTTTCGAAATTCAATGCATATTTAAATCAATATAATACTGCGGAAATATTTTCAGTTAATAAAAAAATATATGCACTTATATTTTAAATATTTGGGTTGAAAAGATATTCCATTGGAAGTTCAGTGCCGCAACTGTAGCGCATGTGTTTCGCCGGTGATAACGCTTTTCTCTGTAGTTGTGTAACTAATGGTATTTCATCATCGGAATTAAAATCGTTTTTATTATCTGTCATGGCACCAGTGTCAGAACTTTCATCATCGCAAAATTCTTGCGAATTAGACTTTCGCTTTTGCGCAGTCTTATTTTTTCTGTTAGACGTGGTCGTCGCCATTTTTGATTTCCGATATTTATTCCAAAACTCTGCTGGTTGCGCGTAATCGACTAAACTGGGGAATCGTTTTGATAAAGCCGTTCCTAACTCATGAAAATACTTTTCCATCGCAGTACTGCGCTGAGTCGATTGATAGTTGTAAATTGTGGGTAGAAAGACTAGTGACTTTTCAAGAAGTGCAAGCTGAGACAAAAAGTAAAAAAAAAAGAAAACATTAATTTATATTACCTTATGTCTAGAATTGGTATAATCAAAAACAGTGAGACAGAGACATATACAGAAACAAATAATTAAACATGACAAACAATATTTAATGCAATATTTTGTTTTAATTTGGGTTTCTATATATGTCATTGCATTAAGTAATTACAGCATCGACCATTGTAGCAACCACACGTCCGCGTCGACCGCGTCCACCGCTAACAGCAGCTTTTGCATCAATGCCACTCGTTGTTTGATTGTTCCCTGCGACAGTAGGTGCAATTTCAGTCAGTTCTGCTTCGTTGTCATCCGCATTGTCCTTTTTCTCAGCAAGTGATTTTTGATCCTTTGTCAGTTGGCAAACACGTTTGAGTATAAAGAGCACGTCTGTTATAAGCGCTTCGCCTTCTGGCGATTTCATAAGAAGATCATGCTGTGACATTTCTGCATTAAGAATAAACAAAATATATATACACATCAGCGTCCGGACTATAGCAATCCGATTGCGTGAAATAAAAAAATCAGTAAATCAAAAATTTCCGCTTTTCATCTATAATATAAAAATATGCAATGTAAAACCTTAAAATCGTAGTATATTTCAGTTAGGTCCAAACACTGATACCCATCCATATGTACTTAAAAGCCTTTTACGAAAACAGTCATATCAAAATTAATTTATTATTAGCTGTCAGCGGGACTACCGAGAAGCTCACGACACCATTTTTTTATTTGTTGTACTTACCGGCAATAAGTTTTAATTGTCCAAAGTATAAAATTAAATGTATGTCATCGATTCCTGCCATTAAATGGTTATATAAAATTTGTCGGCTGCGGCGTGTGGATTCGCCTTTCAAAGGTGATTTAATGATAGTCTCTGAAAAACTATCCAAGCCATCAAAATTCTAAAAAGTTTTAAAATATTTTTAACAAAGTTTTAATTTTAGTTATTTTATGAACAAAAAACGCCAAATTGAAAATTGATTAAATAATTAAGAGATGTTAAAATGTTTGGTTGCATTTTATATAAGATATTTACACAAACATATCTACAAATATGCATAGACAAAATACATATACAAATAAACATACCGAACTTACTTTGTATTCATTCAGTACAAAAGGACATTCAACGAGACACTTCTGAAACAGCATTGGATTCTTCTTGCTCAAAAACTCGGCGAAGAACTCCGCTGCTCGTGTCGCCAGCTCCTTGCATTCGTCTAAAATAGTTGAGAGCAGCGCTAGCAATAGTGATCCGCGCAATTTTAATTGATCCTGCAAGACAAGACGCTCAAAGCATTTGAACGTCTCGATACGATTGACAGCAAACGGTGATGAAAGCTTACTTAGCAAACGCTCCAAGATGCGCTCTACAATTTGCGTATGCTTCTTGCATAGATCCGTTATTGACACAATTATCGTATTAACCACCGGCGGTCTATCGATGCATTGTAAAATGCCGCCGTACAGAAGACATGTTGTGGTTGTGACGGAGACATCGCGCAACGACAGACGGCCTGCAATCAAAATCATTGAATTAAAAAGGCGCTCATTCTCCAGATCCAACTCAGCTTCGGCCAATTTGATGCATTCGCTCATAAATTTGTGCACGAATGAGACAATGGTGCGTTGTGGACGCAGACGTGTCTGCAGATTAACCTCCGAATAGGAATAAAGATGTGACATAAAAGTAGCGCGATTCGCAGGAAAATCGTCAATACCACTGAGGACTCGGTACTCCAGCAAATCGTGTAGCTCTATAAGCCACGTCTTGTCTTGATTAGTGGCAATGGCAGCAGGCTGATTCGTCGCATGCGAGCGTTGATCGATGAGTATTAAAAAATCAAAAGCTTTTCCAATAAGCACCGGCAGTAGTGTGCCTTCACGTATTCCACTTAAGATGTGATTAAAAGCGTGATTGAGAGCTGTATGCGAGAAGTCGTCGATGCAATTAGCTAGCACCTCCAAAGCAATTAACATGTTTTGCTCCTTGTTCCACTGCCAAAAATATATACATATAAATCAGTCAGTTTTGAACTGTTTGTGAACCAAGGCTCTACGCTTCTAATACGCTTACCGACTGAAGGGATGTGAACATGTGAATGAGGGCATCTGGTTCTTTGCTCTTAATTTTTCCTGAAATGAAATTCAAAACTATCCAAGCTTCCGTAGAATTAGAGGTAAGTAGATGCGATTCAATAATGCCCAGGACTTGAGTACTAAATAATAAAAACAATGAACGATTTTAAGTATCAAGTAATCATCTACAAAATACCCTCATCCATAATACAATAATCCTATTGTACTACGAAAATTGTATTAAATGAGTTTATCACTTACTTCACCATTTGTTTTTGTAATGCCAAATGAAAGCATGTCTGCAAATATAGACGGGATTGCGTTGATAACATGGTTCGGATGATGACCCACGGCATAAAGTGTTCTGCTTTATTCGACTGATCGATGCCTCTCATGTTGAGTAAAACGCGTGAACGAAAACACTTGAAATAAAAATAAAAAACTCGAAAATGTAAATAGTTAATAATTAAATTTTGACTTACATCCATGGCCAGTTCAATATTCTTTGGATCACCATCGTGAAGCATGGGTGCAGTAATTTTACTCCAAACCCAAATAACGGGAAAGCAGTTCGGATAAGACGCAAGTATAGTGTCGACCGAGAGCAGAGTTTGTTTGCGCACTAACGCAGTGGGTTCATCAATTAAGCGTAAAGTTTCCTAAAGAATTCATTTTTAGAACTAAATTATTATATATGTTAAATGTCTGTTTTCCGTTTATTTACATATTTTTGCATGAAAATTAATAAACATATGTATATTAGTGCATATAATTAATATTTTTTAAAGTTTGTTTGTTTGTTTAAAAATTTAAAACTTATTTTTCAAAAATGCATTTTTATGCATAGATGTTTAGGTGGATATTGTGAATTTTTTGAAAGCTCATCTTACCTCTACAAAATTTGTGTTGAAGATTATCAAAGGATTAAGTTTGATTATTTGTTCCATAAACATAATGCCGGCACGTCGCAAATACGACAACGGGCTCTGAAAGAGATGTGTGTAGACATACGCTGGTAAATCCATAAAGGCCAATTCAATTAGACCACGTCCCTCAAAGGAATATTCAGGGGCCAGTGCAGTTGGTTTTTCGTATCGTATTTCATGTTTGCGAATGCGTGGTTCCTCAGGAAGCACCACATTCACATCTCGGAATTGTGCGAAGCGTAAGCCTTCTGCTAGAATTCGTTTTGCATTGGGCGAGCCCTTTGTCAGTGCTGTCTGCAATGCCTGCACCGCTTTTAGTTTGATGCTGTTGTTGGGATCTTGTAGACTTTCAATAAGCTCCTTAATTAGCGCAAGTTCGCGCGGTATCGTCGACACTTCATGACGGAACATTTGCCAATCGACCATTGACTCCAGCTGTAGCATGTGCGCCATCAATTCGATGGCTCTACAGCGGATCGCTGCTTCATCAGCGTATGCCGCTTCTTGGACAAGGAATTCAACGCAAGATTCATTGCATTTGGTAAAGAGCGCTGCGTCGTACTTAGCCGCGTAATCAAGCGCACGTTGAGTCTGCTCACTTTTCCACTAAAAAATTCAGTTAAAAAAGTCTAAAAATTTGAATTCGTATATTTTATACCGTTTTAATTGGATTAGTAACGATGCACTCAATGTAGAAGCTAAGCACCTTCACCAACAGGCGAGGATATTTGGCAATGCATTTTATGAACCAATCCGAAATGTGCTCGCAATCACCACTACCTTCCGTATTGGCTATGGCAGCGCTGGCCGACGGTCTCTTGGGCTTTGATTGGTAAGTGTGCAGGAAAACTGTCATATTCATTAGCTTCATGAGCGTCTCCTCCGGTTCGCCATTGTGCGCGTTAATCATTTCCTCAAATATTTCAAAACAAATGGAGTGTAAATTAGCGGCATCTGAAAAATTACATATTCATATACATACATATATGTATACAAATACATTAATAAATATGATTTTAATTTTATTACAACTAAATTTTTTGTATTTCTTATTTTATTTTGAAATATGTAAGTATTACAAAAAATAGAAGTTGTTAATTATTTAAAAATAATAATATTCAGTAATGTCTCAAAACCGAATTTCTAAATTAAAAAATTAGTTTATAAACTTTTTTGTTTCTCAGACAAATCTCAGACGATGAACCTGATTAGGTAAACATTACAGCCCTCTAGACTATCAAAAACTTATTAAACGCAATCTGACAACTTCGATGGTGTCCCCGTCCGAAAACAAAAAGTTTTTAAACCGTTGAAATATTATTTAGACTGATAAAATTTATGCAAATTTTTTTTTTTTTTTTTTGGTATGTAAGGTACCACATCCCCCCTAATGTAGGGGTGTAGATCCACAAGGGAATAACTGGGCCGAACTGAAGTTACATAACGCCATAACAAATTATAGATACAATCAATTTTTTTTTTTCAAAAAACGCGTGCAAAATTTAAGATTATAACACGCGGATTCGTGTTTGTTCCCGTTATTCGAATTCCGTTAGCCATAAAATTTACAAAAGTTTTCGATGTTATTTTTATAAATCTTGTATTTGCACCATTCTGTAGAATGGCCTAAGCAATGTACTTTGCTCATGAAACACAACTCAGATGTCAGCTGCTTTTTCCGTCAAAGATATACAAAAAATAAATAAATCTAAAAAATAGAAGCGCAAAGTGCGTGAAGCCAATTTCACAATCGATAAACTACGAACATTAACAATAAATGAATTTGTTGCAGAAGCAACCATGGGCGATGGGACAACTCCGTGCAGCAGCGATACAAAAATTAGCTGCACGTACTATTAAATTCGGTTCGGTGGCGCATGTCTCATCGACGGCTAAAGCGCCACCACAGCACTACGACATCATTATTGGCGGTGGTGGACTGGTGGGTACAGCACTTGCTGCGGCACTGGCTTCAAACAAGGCGCTTGCTGACAAACGAGTCTTGTTGCTCGAAGGAGCGCCACCCTTTAAAGGATTTGACGCAACCGCACAGTACGGCAATCGGGTCTCGGCGATTAACAAAAACACAATTGCTTTGTTCCAAGCGATTAATGTGTGGGAGTACATGATGGCGGCTCGCGTAAAGCCCGTCAAGCAGATGCAGGTGTGGGATGGGAGCAGTGACGCACTTATACAATTCCAACATGAACATTTTGCAGCGGACGTTGCCTGCATTGTAGAAAATGATCTAATGCTGGATGCTATGTACGCACAGTTACGAAATGCGGCGCCAAATGTGGAAGTGCGTCATCGAGCAAGAATTGAATCGGTGCGTTTGCCTGCGGACACAGGCAATGGCCGCTGTGAAGTGTTAGAACAGGGCGGTGATAGTTACACATGCGAGTTGTTGGTGGGCGCCGATGGTGCCAACTCGATGGTGCGTCAGCAGATGGGTGTCGACGTTTTTTCAATCGATTACAAGCGTAGTGGACTGGTCGCGACTCTCGAATTAAGCGAACCAGGAGACAATTCCGTCGCATGGCAGCGCTTCATACCTACGGGACCGGTGGCATTATTGCCACTCAGCGACACAATGAGCACGCTTGTCTGGAGCACCGATGTTGCACACGCTAAGCATCTTGCCGCACTTCCCGCTACGGAATTTGTTGATGCTCTGAACGAGGCTTTCTGCCGTGAGTACCCAAAAAGTGATGTAGTGGTTAAAGCACTCAAAACACTAAATTCAATCATGGGTAGTGGTGGAACTGGTGACGTCACGATTCGTCAGTATCCGCCACGCGTGCGCAATGTTGTGGAAGGATCTCGTGCGACCTTTCCATTGGGTTTTTTGCACGCTGCCTCGTATGTATGCTCAGGAGCAGCGTTGATTGGCGATGCGGCTCATCGCATTCATCCGCTAGCGGGGCAAGGTGTCAATTTAGGCTTTAGCGATGTTCGCTTTCTCGTCGAAACGCTGGCGGAATCCGCCTATGCCGGCGCAAAACTTGGCGATAAACAGCACTTGGTCAAGTATGAACAACGCTGTCTCACGAAGAACGTACCTATTCTGATCGGTGTACATGGTTTGCAGACGCTGTACGCTACCACTTTTAGTCCGGTAGTTCTGCTACGAAGTCTAGGTTTGCAGCTGACAAACAACATCCCGCAAATTAAAAATCTATTCATGAAGCGCGCCATAGGCTGATTTTGATTGTTTAACATTTTTAGCGATTTTACCCCTTTAACACATTTCAAATTAGTTTGTATTTTTTGAAAATTTTGTAAACTATTTCTAAAAAATAGACAACTTGAAGAAATAATTAATTTTATTTTTTTTTCATATATCACTTGGAAGTTAATTTAGTTTATTGCTTCCCTTTTTTTAATGTAAATATGAATATTTTTGATAAAATTCAAGCAACTAAATGTAATTTTATTTATATTAAAGAAGTTAAAATGGTTTATTTAACCACATCGTATGAATTACTTTGTTACCAAATATTACTATATTTACAAGTACATACGAGTATATACTTTTAAGCTTTAACTTCTTGTGTTGAATATTTATTTTTATTAATACCCACAGTAAATATAATTAAATTCTGTGGAACAATTTACTTATTTGGTGCAGGTCATTAGTCTGGATATCAAAATGTGTTACTTAATAGTAATTTTTGTAATTCATATGAAGATAAATTTATCCTTAAAGTTTTTAATATATTTTATGTTGTAAACTGAATACATTTTTAATATAGATAAATTTAATTCCGAATATGTAAGTATTCGAAAAGTTGTATAAATAAGCAACTATATCTTTATAATCGATGGATTTTTTAGTTAACAGTTCACGACAGTCAAAATTCAATATTGTTGATTACAAAGCCTGTATACTATATAATAACATATTAATTGATATGTAAAAGAGTTTGCACTTTTTATTATCAATAAGTTTCTGTACTATATAAAAATTTTTTAAAACTGCTTTTCAAAGCGTTTTCAAAACGGATTTTTTTTCCGAAATTTTGACTCATTCAGGATTTTATTTTTTAATTTTTCCTATGATACATATAAACTATATTCGTCATGTATATGCCCCAGTCTCGTTTGTATTATCGCAGTTTTAAGGATCGATATCTCATATATTCAAATTTTCTTATACATATACATATATAACACGTATATTAGTAAAATCACGAGAGTAAAGCAGGCCATGACGATCGATTTGCAACTGTTAAGGTACTTACATAAATTGGCATATCCACGCTCGTGATTCAAATACTGAATTTCGATTAGCTTTTTAAGCAGCGCATTTCGCGCTGCCTTGTGTTCACTAAAATGCACATACCGCAAGAGCAGCTTAAGATCATCGCATAGGGTTGAAAAGCGTACCCAAATTTCGATTGGCTGGGGGCTGGTCATGCGCCTTAGTACATCAGGATTTTGAATTCGTTCAACCAAAGTAAAAACTTGCAGACAGTGCGCAATTACCTCCTCCTCGAATATGTGGTAGCCTTTGGCGCCAGGTACAGTTAGAGACAGAAAATACGTATTAACGGCGGCCAGAGACAATTTTGCATAAGTGGCAGAAGTGACTTCTAGTGAGACGAGGCCGGCGAGAACGTATATAGCAGCTAAAAAAGAGTCGCGGGGGGCCACCTTAACTATCTGATCCCAACTATCATATGTGTTGTCATAACTTGCGCTTGACTCGCCGCGCAAGCTTCTAATTGCTGTGCAAAGTTCCAGCAGCGTTGAGAGCACCTGAGGATCTTCCAGCGCACGTTGAACGATCGGTAGCAAAATTATGCTGTTATCTCTTCTAGTTATAGTATTGGCTAAAGGTTCATCGTCGTTGCTGTCTGTGTACTAAAAAAAAACAGATATATTTTGCCAATTCATAAATAACAAACCAAACAAACCTCAGACGCCGATTTTTGTTTTTGTTTCTTGCCCTTTGCCGCGTTCTCTTTTGATTCAAGTTCTTTCTCAAAAAGTTCTTCGATTTGCTCCCATATTAGATCGCATTTAAAAAATTCGCCCAATTTTCCAAAAAGGTTTATTAAATCCGTCATTCTCAAAATGTTTAAAGAAATTTACAATTATTTTTAAATGCCGCACATAATTACAAGTTTGTTTTTATGTTTGTATGATGATTAGAGCTGTCAACTTGGTGCTTTTTCATTACATCTGACTATGTTGGATTTTAAGATTCATGAAACCAAATGTTCTGTGGGTTTGAAGTTTTTAGTTTAATTCATATTGATATTGCGTTATTGCCATGGTGTGCCATTAACAATAATGCAATTTAAAATTTAATAAAAAAATTCCAATTGTGTCTATCGCGAGAATAATGTAATACCGGCCACGATGAGTACTTTCTTATTTATTGTTCTCTGCCCTAAGTTTCATGCACATTACAAAATCTTTAAATGGTTCCAACACCAATGAGAAAAACATATATAGGGTTGAAGTACTTTCCAAACTTTCCATGTTTTAAAAATATTATCTACAAGTTCTTCCTTCTTCGCTTTTCCAAATTCATGTTTATCTATAATTTTTTTCTTATATTTCGCACAAATAAGAAATGGGAAAAAACCATTTCGGGTGAAAAGAAAAGATTGCAAGTGCTAAATAATTTAAATTAATTAATAAAAAAATACAAACTATAAAATTAATATATATATATATAAATAACATAAAAACATTGAATAACAAATTTATCGCTGCGATGAGTCTACTTCGGATTTCTTCAGTGAGTTGGACTGGGAATTTGAATTTAATTCTACATTTGTGCTGTCATTTGTTTGGGTTAATTTTCTTTATTTTCAAGTTCCTTTCAATAAAAATGAACATTACGTTCTGGCTACTGTGTGCGACCTTTGCTGCGTTTGCTGGTTTTTAATAATTTTTTTGGCCTAGTGTGGGTGTGGTGTAGGGTGTCCCCGTCCTCATTTCATGACTGTTCCTTTCTGTTCAAACTTACACTAGGTAAGTTTTGTAAGTTTTTGGTGCAAGGGCAGGCAGACAGTGTTCTTGTCTTGTCTTTTATTTTATTTTTTTCTTTCTATTTTTATTGCTGCACTTAGTTTAGTGATTTTTCATTGTCTATATTTGTATCTTAATAATTTGTATTTCTTTTGTTTCTGTCCTATATATTTAATTATCTTTTTAACTCAGTTTTATATGATTATTGAAGAGTTTAAAATTAATAATTTTGTATGGTTTTAGTAACAAATAT
This sequence comes from Suillia variegata, assembly GCA_949127995.1. NCBI lineage: Eukaryota > Metazoa > Arthropoda > Insecta > Diptera > Heleomyzidae > Suillia > Suillia variegata. The sequence goes on along the minus strand of OX421844.1, from coordinate 371,392 downwards.
TAAAAGTATTACATATTTAGTGTGTGACAGACAGTCGGATAATATAACAATATGAATTAACTTGTTGAGTGATTTGGGTTCTGAAAGGTTAATGAGTCTTCTCTCTTATAACACTGCAACAACGTGACCCTATAATATAAAAACAAAGGAACACTCAAGTAATATCGAGCGCTTATCATTTGTATAATTTCCAATATGGAGGTGCGCAGTCATCTGTTTCGTGTATGCGAAATAGCTCTTTTAAAACTTAATATTCGATCGAAGACATCGTTATTACAGTGTATTATTATCGCCGATATCTCCTTATCGAAAGTATGCAAAATAAAAAAAATCGAATCACGAGTTTATTATATTTCAAAATAAATTTTGTGTTCCATACCAACGCTTTTCTTTTGCGAACATATTAAAACAGGCAATAGTAAAATGTAAAACCTTTGGTATTAAGTTTCAGCTTTAAACACACATTGGTTATTTTAGAAATCAAAATTTAAGTAATACGTCTAAAAGAAAACATCCGGTCTCTCCAAATGATAAGAGATTTTATTGAACTTTTTTTTTAGTTTTACATTTCTAGTTCTTGTGACTCATTTTGTTGTCATCATTTAAATACATTAACTAGTCAGGGCTATCCTCGATACGCCTTTCTGTGGATCAGCAAGAGGCGGGCAGTTTTAAATGTTCGCGATAATTCCACATTTCTAAATAAAAGTAGCCTTAAAAGATATTATTTTTTTTATAAGCGTATCAAATCTTATCGCCTGCAACAAAACTTCATAGAAATAATAATTTTTGAAGCTATTTAGTTTTTGCAATCTTATCTGGTATTTGTGCGATATAATCTCGACAGTCTAGTTCAAACTTAAAATAAATATTTTACTTTTTGGATGTTTTACCTATATAACCGCTTAATGAATTTTTATATATTTTTTTTTTAGTTTTTGACTTAAAATTGAGCGAGCGTAAAATTATTAGCCTGAAAAGATTAGAAGTAATTAGTTGCTAAAAGCGTAAATTTTCACGAAAATTCACATCTCAATTAAGGATTAACACACATACATAGACAAAGAATAACAAAACACAGAGGGAGCTGGACAAATGGCTGATGGAAATGCCATGTCATCTGCTTCAGGCGCACATGACGCTGACTACAAAATGACAACAACAGCAAACGCTGGCGCTGCTTCTGCAACTGCCGCCACCGCAAACACCGGCCAGGGCCAAAACTCAAATCAAGGCTATCATCAATTGAGTGTCACAAGTGAGTTTCTTTTTTCTTTGTGAGAATTTAAGCATTTGTTTTTCACTTTTCTTCTTGCTCTGATCTATTTCAGTCGAAGAAGGCTCGCTGCGTAATAATGGCTTCTTGAAACCGAATCCATATGTTGAGCTTTTAATCGACAATAAAAGTAAACGGAAGACGGACGTGGTCAAAAACACTTACTTGCCTAAGTGGAATGAAGAATTTACTGTTTTGGTAGGTGTTTATTTTTTTGTTTGTCTGTCCTATTATTTGTAGTGTGACTTTTAGTTGTACTCTTATAAATGAGACTGAAGTGTATTTTAAATTTTAATTACATTATTTGCAATACATTCATTTCTAAAATGAAAGAACGATTTTACAAGCTAATTTTACTTACATTTTACTTAAAAAATTCATGAAAAAAATTACTTCAAAAAATTTGGAAATTTTACTGAAATACTTTTATTTTTATATATGTATGTATGTTAGGTAATTTTTTTACACATTTCTGGTATAAAACATTCCTTGTATTTCGAAATTTATTTTTTCAGATCACGCCAAATTCGACGCTTCACTTTAAAGTGTTGGACCATTCGAGTTTTCGCAAAGATGCAATGCTCGGTGAGCGATCTATCAATTTGGCTCACGTGCTGCAACATTACAACGGACGCTGCGAGTTTCTCGAGCTTAGCATGGATCTTTTGCTTACCGGCAAATCGGACAATCGTCAAACGAAAAGCGGCGAACTGGTAGCCATACTCAATGGACTCAAACTGGACATGACCAAGTTGCAAGTGGTCCAAAATGGAAATGGGACAACCGCAGGATCGTTGACGCCAGCCAATGTAGTCAGCTCCTCTTCGAATTCTCCAGCAGCTGGTAGCAGCGGCGACGCAGCCGGACGCAGTTGTATGATCTACGGCGGAGTGCGTGCCCGCATGCGTCTGCGTAGTGCAAACAATCTTAATGAAAACGGTAGTGGAGGAACAATGCTACCTGCTTCAGCTTCAACAGTCGCTGGTAGCGGTTCACGTTCACCTGTTCCAAATGGAAATTTGGATGGACAACAGTCAGCCTCTCAGACAGGTGCGATAAGACGTGCTACAGTCGGTCCCGTATGGGAACCACAGTCTTTAGCGATGCCACCGCAGCAGCAACAGAATACACCGCCGCAAATGCAAATGCAGCGTCAACTAACATCAGTAAATGGGGGACAGCAGCAACAGCCGGCATTGCAGCGTCCGCTACCACAATTATATCCCACTCAGGCCACAACTACTACGCCGCCGCAAAGTCAGCAGCAGCCTCAAGCAACGGTGCTGGATACTGGCATGATGATGGTAGCAGGTGGAATTCCGGAACAGACTGGCGGAAATGCGCTGCCAGTTTCTAATGTGGCCGATCAACAGTTACAGGTGAAAAAACAAATTAAATACATTTTCAAATTTAATATAATCTGCAGCATAACTTTATATCAAAATCCGAATGATTTATTTTCTAGTGTTGAAGAAATTAAAATTAGAGTCTAAAAGACCTCATACGAGAAAATCATAATTTAATAATACCGTATGGTTTGTTCTGTAAATCGTTTTTGATTTACTGCATATCAAAAATTAAATGTTAACACTCTTCAAATAAATGTCAATTGAAGATTTCTTTCTTTGCTTGTTATAATAGCTAAACAAAAATTTGTCTTTACTTTTAGGCCGCCCAAGCCGATGACGAGCCACTACCAGCTGGTTGGGAAATCCGTTTTGACCAGTACGGCAGACGTTACTATGTCGACCACAACACACGCTCGACGTACTGGGAGAAACCGACACCGCTGCCACCCGGTTGGGAAATACGGAAAGATCCACGCGGTCGTGTCTACTACGTCGATCATAATACGCGTACGACCACTTGGCAGCGACCGAACAGTGAGCGTTTGCAGCACTTTCAACACTGGCAGGGGCAGCGCGCGCATGTCGTGGCACAGGGCAATCAGCGTTATCTCTACTCGCAGCAGCAACAACAACAGCAGCCGAATGCCGCCACTGCAGCGGTACCTGCACCTTCTGACGACGACAGTGTGGAGGAGGGTGGTGGTGCCCTGGGTCCGCTACCCGACGGCTGGGAAAAGAAGGTGCAATCGGATAATCGGGTGTATTTCGTGAATCATAAGAATCGCACGACACAGTGGGAGGATCCGCGCACGCAGGGCCAAGAGGTGAGCCTAATCAACGAGGGTCCTCTGCCGCCCGGCTGGGAAGTACGCTACACCGCTACCGGCGAACGTTTCTTTGTCGATCACAATACCCGACGCACCACTTTTGAGGATCCACGTCCGGGTGCGCCGAAGGGTGCTAAGGGCGTTTATGGTGTGCCGCGGGCGTACGAACGCTCCTTCCGTTGGAAACTTTCACAGTTTCGCTATCTATGCCAGAGTAACGCGTTGCCGTCTCACATTAAAATAACGGTAACGCGTCAGACGCTCTTCGAAGACTCGTACCATCAAATTATGCGGCTACCCGCATACGAGCTACGCCGCCGCCTTTATATAATTTTCCGTGGTGAAGAGGGCTTGGATTATGGCGGAGTATCGCGTGAGTGGTTCTTTTTGCTGTCGCACGAAGTGCTCAATCCGATGTATTGCCTCTTTGAGTACGCGAACAAGAACAATTACAGTCTCCAGATCAATCCAGCTTCTTATGTGAATCCCGACCACCTGCAGTACTTTAAATTCATCGGACGCTTCATTGCAATGGCGTTGTATCATGGGCGTTTCATTTACTCGGGTTTCACGATGCCCTTTTACAAGCGCATGTTAAACAAGAAACTCACAATTAAGGACATTGAAACGATCGATCCTGAGTTTTATAATTCGCTAATTTGGGTGCGCGATAATAATATCGACGAATGTGGACTAGAGTTGTGGTTTAGTGTTGATTTTGAGGTCTTGGGTCAGATTATTCATCACGAGCTCAAAGAAAATGGTGAGAAAGAGCGTGTCAGCGAGGAAAACAAGGAGGAGTATATCACGTTAATGACTGAATGGCGAATGACAAGGTAGGAATTCAATTTTAACATATACCAAATGTGCTACAATTAGCTTGTTTCAATCGGTTGGCACTTAACTTTAGTAAAGCCGAAGATAAGAAGGTGCAAACCTTACTAGTTGTTTATTTTGCTACAGCAAAAAGAAGCGGAAGTTTATAGACGAAGTGCTAGTATTTTTTTCCAATAAAAGTTCAAATACTAAATCGATATCTCTTAAGTGGCGTCTGTATTTGCCTGGACGGACAGTTACTCGGCAACAGAAGCACGGTCATCGTCAAATCGACTCACGAGTTAGAATTCATTTATGTACATATTTGTATTGTCATACCTAGAATAGTTTCTTATGGAGCTCATGGTACTTTACAGATTTTTTTAAATTTATACTCATTCCAAACTGAATTATAGTAAAAGAAACAGTAGCACAATTTAATATTGTACTTCTGCTAATGAAATTTAAATTGCAATTTAAAAATATGCAATAAGCATTTTAAATTATATCTCGTATATTTAAAAAAAAAAAATTTTTAAATATTGATATGTATAGTATTATATTAGTTTCATTTATCTTGTTCATATTTTAACATTAACAGAGGTATTGAGCAGCAAACGAAAACGTTCCTGGAGGGCTTCAACGAAGTAGTGCCACTCGAGTGGTTAAAGTACTTCGACGAGCGCGAGCTAGAGTTAATTCTGTGCGGTATGCAGGACGTCGATGTAGACGATTGGCAGCGCAATACCATATATCGCCATTACAATCGCAACTCGAAGCAGGTTGTATGGTTTTGGCAGGTAAGTAAAGACCCATAATTAATTAATAAATAAATATTAAAATAAATACAAAAAAAACTTTTTTTTTAATGTTTGAAGGTTTTTTATGTCTCATACCAACCTTAAAGTCCTACCTTATTCTCCTCTTACTCTTACAGTTCGTGCGTGACACAGACAACGAGAAACGCGCTCGTTTATTACAATTCGTTACTGGCACCTGTCGCGTTCCTGTTGGCGGATTTGCCGAGCTGATGGGTTCCAATGGGCCACAGCGTTTCTGTATCGAGAAAGTTGGTAAGGAGACGTGGCTGCCGCGTTCACATACGTGCTTTAATCGCCTGGATTTGCCACCGTATAAAAGCTATGATCAACTTGTGGAAAAACTGACGTTTGCCATTGAAGAGACTGAAGGCTTTTGCCAAGAATAAATGGAGAAAATGCGTTTACTAAAAAGAACGTGTGTGAGCGAGTGTTTCTGTCGTCGGATGTTTTGATTTTGTTTTAATACTTGGATTTTTTAATATTTGCATAAAGCAAAAGTGATCGCTTAAAATAAATGGTTTTTCGTTTCAACGCACTGCGGCTCAACTATAAAAAAATGTATCTCTAATTTGTATTTTGTTAATCTACACAAATATTTGTAGTACCCTGTTGTATCAATTTCAAACCAATTTTAAAGATACTTTGGTTTTTTTTTTTAAATATTTGGTCAAAATTTTAAGTTAGTCTGATAGAAAAGAAACAAAAACAGAATTATATTAACTCGATTTATTGTTATTTACACATACCACTATAAACTTATGTATTTGTATTACTTAACCCAAAATTTTAATTTAATGTCATTACACCTAATTTTATGTAAATGTTATTTAATTGAAAATGTACATATATATGCTTATATTTTTAAATTCTATATCAGAACTTTAAAAAAGAAACTAATATACATAATTGATCTGTTTTTAGTTAGTGCATTTTAGCGGCAAAACAACTTTCAGCAAAGATATAATATTTTGGTTTACAGCGAAAAGACAGAAACTTTCTCATATATTTTTAGGTTAATTTAAATTTGAGTGCGCTGAACACGGAAAACATATTAATTGTTATTTATATTTTTATTTGGTTTGTTCACCTTTATAACGGTGTCTGCGTTTATCGATTTATGATTTACTTGAACCTGCGTCCAGAGTGAACGTCAAGCCCGAACGAGATAGCATTTGTTTAAAAAGTGATCCAACCCCTTCGATACGATACGATACGATTCGATTCTTTCGGATGAAAAATAGCTGAGTAACAGATCCAGAAAGTCGAAATGCCATGCAATTTTTAATAAAACCCATCAAATAAATGTGAAACAATGTGATAGATATACCGTTATCTGAGTGAATGACACAAAAAATGTAAGGGAAAGTTTCTGATTTTCCAAAGTTGAAATTTGTAATTATGCAATAATGAAGCGTAACACAAGGCGCAATAGAAATTACCTAGGCAAATCGGTTTTAAATGTTATATTAAAATAAAGATTAAACACAAAACGAAATACAAAATATCGTAACGAAATTAATACACCGGTAAAAGTTAATTTAAGAAGTGTTGTTAAAATTATTCCAAAACCACGGAGCAAATGAAGATATAAAACAAAGTTTTATTCAGTTTATCGAATCGTGTATGTATTATAAAGAAAATCCCGATAAAATAAATGTAAACTGTTGTATTAAGTTCTATTAAAATAAATACTATATTATTAGAAAAAAGATCGTATGTTTTCTTTACACCAGTAAAAAATCTAGTATGGAGTTATTATATAATAATAAAAAAACAAAAGCATTAAATAATAAGACGTGTGAGAATTTATGAGAATTTATTTATATCAAAAAAAAATTATTTAAAAGACAATCGTGTCTGGGTGTAGTGAACACCCTATATAGTGAACACTTCGATAAAGTGAACACCCAAATTTTTACATGGAGTACTCTAAATAGTGAACAATCGAAATGTTTTTCAAGATTTGATTCACATTTCAAGGTAAGTGAACAAAATTTTGAAAACAACTTCAAGTAAATAAGCACTGCGTAGTCTAATCGAAAAAGCGGTTTAAAAGTCACTTCTACATTTATACATACATTTATGTTTTCCTACTAACTTATTTTAGTGATCTCTTGAATTTATATACACAAAGTGTATTTTTTTGAGCAATTAAAACGAGTTTTTGTGCAAAAATTTGAACCTTGATTTAGTGAAAAACTCCAATACTTTGAACAGGTCTTGCAGTAATTAGTTCACTATATCCAGACACGACTGTATTGCCATAAATTTATTTATTAATAATAAAATGAGTTATAATAAAAACATTCTCTGAGATAAGATTTATTCTTACGGAGTCAGTTTTTCTGTTTTTTTGTTGCATTGTAAAAAATGTAATGCCTAAAGTATTTAGAATAATGCAGAGTTTTTATTTACCATAAAAAACATATTTGTATACAAATAACTTGTCTTAAACTAATTAAACGTTAATAAATTTAAAGTTAAATGCTTTAAAATATGCGTTAAGTTTGTTAACTTATAAGACCATTTCCTAATTTCCTTTAATTCACAAGATTACATACGAATTAAGAATAACTACGAGAATACTTTTACAACTTAAAAAACTTAAAAAAACCTGCATTCGGAGTTGCCTGTGGATTTTAGGTACATGTACGGATGCACACGAATTCAAGTATACACGCTTAAAAAACACATTTAAAGCGGATAATGTCCTGCTTACCTTATAACTTGATAATTTAAGTTCTAATTACATACTTATATATGTACATATGTTTTACTTAATACGTATCTTGATTTTTTCGATTAGTTATAAACCACTAAAAAGTTCGCTGGTAAACAATTGTTTGAGTAATGCTATAACGATTCTGATTCAATATCTTACTCTAAAACGAAAGTGGGAACTATTTTTTTTATTTAAAACTGGCACCTTAAATTATACTGGAAAACTTGTGTTTGTTGCTACATCGTTCGTTCATTAACAATTTAATTACATTCAATTACAATATTACAATGTTACAATATAAATAAAATTGAAATTTGTAGCAAACTTTAAGTTTAACTATATTATATGTTTGTATATTTAAAAAAGGGTCGCACTTATTTTTAGTTTTGCCCTAAATTCGACCCCACATAAAAATGTTATTTAGATTTGTCTACCTAATGAGAATAACTATTAACTTTATACATTAACTTTAAAGTTGCACAATGACAAAAGCATACATACATAGTAAATGTGTAGGCATATACATACGAGCATATCTCGGGGAAATATGCGATATTCGAGTGTGTATGGAAAAAATACTTTTTAATTGTAAATCAACTTGGTCTTGGTTGGTTGTAGACAGCGTTTTAAATCGTTAATTACGTACTTAAGTGAACAAACGATCTTTAGACCTGCAACAAGACTCAGTTCAGTAAAACTCTCAAAAGTGCTCCAAAGGAATTCACAGGAATGCGTAAAAAAGCAAAGACTTTTCATTTAGACCTGCTGCTGTGCTGCAATGTTATTGCCCACCTGAACAGGTGCTGGTGCTGCTGTGCCGCCACCACTTCCCTCGAGAGAACCACTTTCGGCGTCGGAGTCCTTGATCGATCCTCCCTCCTCATCACCGACCAAAGCTCGGTATTTCTTAGCGATCGCCTCCCAATCAGCGACATTTTCGATGCGGTTTTGATTGGCAGCCGAGAAGCTTGTCTGGGATCCCAGCGGCGACAAATGTACGACAGAGAGCGCAACCGAGTCTAAATTGAGAATTGCAGAGTGCCGTGTAAGGAACAGAGAAACAATTAAAATAGTGTTAAACAACTTTTCCATTTTGAAATAGATGAATTTTTCGAATTTTGAGCTAGAGTCAGCAGGATCCAATATTTTCTTTTGGACTTTTAATTTTTGTTTATATATTTATTAACAATACAAATAAACTAGTTCTCTCTTGTTTAAAAACAAAATGAGAAGAGAGAAATAGCGATATGTAGAGAGAACACTAAAATTGCTTTCTCGCATGTCATTGTTTGGTTCGCTTATGGGCTAACGTAGCTACAAAACTCTCTTTCACACGTGCGCTCTTTATCTCTCCTCAAGAGAGAGATTGTGAAAGAGAGCACGTCTGCTTGCTGTACGAGTTCCACTGACATATATATACATACATTTCCTACCTTTCTTGATCTTCGAGAGCCACTTGGCACCAGCCTTCGTCCGCGGACTGGCTTGACGTATTCCCATCATCTGAACCAGACTTGGACGCTTCTTTTTCTTCATGCGTGCCTGTTTTGCGGAATTTGAGGCAAGCGAGCGATCACGCGATATCGAAATAGTGGGACAAGAGACAACAACAAACACAAAATGAGTATGAGAGAGACAACAACAATCACATTTACAGGTGCAGTGATAGTAGTGCTATAGTCTTTTTATTTAAGACGGAAACGGAAGTGCTCTGTGAATATATTTGGTACAACTAAAGCTGGTGCAAAGTTAACTTAAAAGTTGGGATAACTGTTGCCATGTTGCTTTAAATGGGTTGGGGAGGAGGTCAGCTACTTTATTTCTAAGGTAACTTGGTGACAAAACAACATTTGTAGCTGTTTGTTTTTGTTGTTTGTTTGTTTTTTTCTATAGGAAAATTTAGAGCAGCTGTTATACACACTTGATATTTTACCTTGACCTTCTCGACGATCCACATAAACCATGTGGTAACTAAATTAAGCGGCGAAGGCGCGGTTGTCGTGCGATGCATGTTTCGAATAAGCTTTGATAGGCCAAATTTCCACTCGATGTCAGATTGAGCCTATGGTAGTTTTTTTTTTTTTGATTTTTTTATGTTTTTGTTTGTAAATGTGTTGGCATGAATTTGATGAGATTTGAATTGGCATTCCATGTGGCAAGGTGACATTTGTCGGATTGTTTATTAAAATGAGAAAGAAAATTGAAAGTAATGATGCAATAGATACTTCATGTAGGTACATTCATATGTATGTAAGTATGTATGTATATTTCAGAATTGATATTGAGACAAATTGACATTATAAATGATTGTTAATCATAAAAAAGCACATGTAAATAAAAGTTAAGTATTTTAATATCGTAGTAGTTTCAAGAGACATACTCGAGTTTATTTCTATTATTTCAATTTGTAATAGAAATAAAAAGACTTCTTTATTCTTTTGTATCATTTAGGTTGAGTCAATTTAAAGGAACATACTAAATAAATTTTAAAATTTAAGTCAATAAGGGAATGTAAAGAAGTAAATTAAATAAATTCGACTTGAACCTTTTACGATTTTAAAATATTTCACGGATCGAAAACTTAAAAAGGGCGCCAACACACATGCGCAACAAGTTTTAAAGCATGCGGGTCATTTTTGGATATCTCAATAGACTTAAGTTAAATTATGTCTTACTTGCAAAATGATTCATTTAAAAGCTTTTTCGCTCAAAGCTTTGCAAATTTCCAAGCTATTTTTTATGCTAAATACACAGATTTCTAAGACTAATCTATATTTTATACTAATAACACAGAAGCTGTTAAACAAATTTTAAACATTTATTTGGTTGGCTAGTTTAAACTGAAGTTTTTGGCATCTTCAAGATACAATTTGAGTAGGGATTGTATCTTTAAGATTATCTTTGTACGATGTGTAACAAAACTCTTGAAGTTGCAAGTCTGGGCAGCTGATGGTCTTACACATCATAGAATTCCGCATAGAATCATTTTCTCGAAGCAAATCTCTTATATGGTCAAAAACAGTTTTTTGTGTTTCCTGGTGTTGTGCCTCTTTTGAAGTGGGCGCGATATTTATAATCGACGAGTATTTAAATAAGTATAGTGGCATTGATAAATTTAAAATTCCAATTAAATTGTTTCAGTAGATTTTAAAATATTTTTTAAAAGTTTTGAAACTATTATTTGGATTTTTTTAATACTGAAATTCAATGACTGTGTGATTTCCATATCCATTTCGACATACATCCACGGAAGATTGGCTATTTCTTTTTTCGTTTTGTTAAGCTTCACTTTTGTTTAGCTTAGTTTTCAAATGTTTCGAATATTTATTTTTAGTAGTACTGCAAACTTTAAAAAACTTCAAATGTATGTATATACATTATATGCATATACATAAATCTATCTTCATTGGCGACAGTTTAAGATGATATTAAAACCTGAACAATATATAATATATAAATATTTTTTAAATAAATTAGTAAAGTTATGTTTTTTTTACGATCAGACATAAATAATCATAAATAAATAAATACAATATAATATAAAATAATACAATACATAATTTGTATATTATGTCGTTAATTGTATATAATTTGTTTTTACTCATATGTGGCATTAAGTTTCTGTGTCTGTCTTAGAACTGGTAAAATAAAGAATAGTTTTGTAAATAAAAAATGTTTTTTCTTTAAATTTTGTTTGTAATACAAATGTACATATATAAAAGTTAAGGGCAGAGCTGTAATAAAAAATACTACCTGTATCCTTTGGTAGGTGTCTGACATCATAGCAATCAGCAAATTTATGAGGACAACCACTGACACCAACATGTAAATGCCGAAGACAATTTTGAATAGATACTCAACCCAATACGGCTGCGTGGGCGTGGCTAAATTTTTGATTTTGTCAACTTGCGTTTGTTCGGTCGTCGTTTGGCCGAATACCGCGAAGAATAACAACTCAAATGAATTTATCGGATGCATGCGCACTGTGTCCACCACCACAATACAAGCAACATACATATACAGATACAAGCATATACACACACACAGACACATATTTCAATTGGACACAGTAAACACGCAAGAACAATAAATAAAAAAAGTATTGAACAAATAAAAAGATACACGACGCCCACATTCACCAGCCAACAATGATGGCGATGGACGGTGGTGGTCGATGTAGTCGAGTTGGTGGTCAACAATCGCAACCACAAATACGGAAACGGGAGAAAAGGAAAAAACAAAAAAAAAGAAATGCTTTCGATTAGTTGAGTGTGCAATACCAACCTGAATGCGTTGATAAGTATCCGACATCATCGCAATAAGCAGATTAATGAGAACAACCACAGACACAAGCAAATATATGCCGAAGACGAATTTGAATAGGACCTCGGTCCATTCGGGGCGCAAGTGACGCATTGGGTTGATGTCCACGGTTGTCGTTTGTCCAAAAACGGCGAAGAAGAGACGCTCGAATGCCAAAAATGGCGTCATGGGTCCTGATTTTCGTTTTAAATTGAACAATTTTTTGTATTTTTTGGTTGTTGTTTTTTTGTTTGTTTTTGTTTTTTTGAGAAGTTGCCACGTAACAAAATTTAAGAAATTATTAGTTTTAGAATTATTTTGGACATTTTGCGCACAATATTCAGCGGCGAGGCAAAGGCGTGAGCTTGTTGATATATTGATTAATTGATAAATAATTAATTTGTTATTGAACAAGTGAAGTGTAACACGACGTTTAAAGCATCTATCGATCGCATCGCATGGAATCGCATCGAATCGCATCGAATCGAATCGAATCGAATCGCATCGCATTCTTTTTTGCTTCGATTTTGGCTAAACATATTTGCTTGCTTTTTTCAGTGCAAAAATTGGTGTGGAAAGCGTCAAAAGCGAAGGGGTTGCGATATCGGCAGATATCAAGGCTTTGAGTTTGTATTTAAATTCATGACAAATACTTTAAGGAAACATCAACATGCGTCATTTACTTATTTATTTTATTTTTGTATTTTTAACAATAAACATCAAGACATCGAGTTAATATAAAACAAAACTTTTCTTGGATAACAAATGAAACAAGTGAAGGAAACTGATAAATAGCAAGAGTCATAGACAAACAATAGGATAATAAATTAAATACAGAATTATGAATAAGTGTTGAACGAAATTTTGAGGCTTAGTGTATTAGCAAAAAAACATGAATACCTAAACTCGATCCCTAACAGGAGCACAGAGACCATCACTCAATTTTAGTTACCTAATTGGATTTTAAATTAACTTCGGAAAGTTGGAACATCACAATGTGCTAAGCGTAATTCCCAGAAAGATTAGCAACTATCAATTTAACCAAGAATTTAAGTTTTATTTTATATTTGAACAAAAGTCAATCCATTTGTTTTGGTACACAAAATCTATCTAAAATTGCGTTTATCTGTAATTTTTATTCGTAAACAAAATATTAATAACCCAGTTCAAAAAATCTCCTGATCAATTGGTTTGTACATACTTCGAGTACATCTATCCATAATTCTCGTAAACGTTCCATCAGAACAAATAAACTTTGTCTTCAAATCTAACATTGAAAAGGTTATTGACTGAAATATTTTGAGCTATAAACGTATTTATTTTGGCTAGTACAATAGATTATACTAATACTGGTGTTACATCACTATTTAATGAGAAACTTAACAACAAAAAAGCTGGTGAGTAGGTAAAAACAAAATGATAAAAGGTGCCAAAACTGTAGACGTTTGAGTTGAGAGCATAAGCGAAGAACCAAAAGTACAGATGAATAACGTAAAGAAAAATTTAAACAATTTTTACAATCATGCGAAATAAAAAATGAGAAGGATTACAAAATTAAGAGCATTCCAAGAGCAAATCTCTGCAGGTTGTTAGCAGGTGAATTAATTTGTTGTAGTTATTTAAATGATGGAATGGAACAAACCTAAATAAAACACTTATCGACAACATCAAGGATGCACAAAAGAAGGATGGACCACGCACTGAAAACATGCCTTAAAGAAATTGAACACAGTAAGCGAAGCGTCCTTCTTAAAGGAAAACAGAATGAAAAGGAAACATGGACTGAAAAATCAAAACACGACATTGAAGGCAATTGAACCCTCCAGTATAGGGAACAGAACGGAGCATACGTTTGTGAAACTTACGATCATCTTTATGCTTGCGACGGAACTCGCTACTGCGACTGTCGACATAGCTTTCGGAAGGCGGAGGGCGTGGTGTTGGCATGTCATCTGTGTGGAGGGCAACAACAAAAGAAATCAAAAACTTAATATTGAAACAGAAGTTTAAAGGACTTTAAGGACATAGTGGTCTGTAATTGTTCGGCATGCAGTTTGTTTTCAAAATCTTATTTTGATTTTTTCATTGTGAAACACTTAACGCACTTTTTTTTGCAAGGCAGATACTTATCAAGACAATGTTCAGTTAAAAATAAATAAATTAGTAAGAAACAACAAAGAAGTTGAAAGATGACATCCTTTTAATGGATAAGTGCTAAGTCAGAATGACTTCTTTCGTTAGTACTTAGTTTCAACTTCTTTGAAACATACAAATTAAATAAAAGAACAGAAGAGAAGAGAACAGAACAGAAAAGAAAATAACGTAAAACAAAAGTAAAGCAAACATCAAACTCACCGTCACTAAAATAGCCGCGATTTCGATTTTTCTTTTCGAAGGTGCGTAAATCCTCTGGTGTAAAATTTGCAAATGACTGATTCAAAGCGACGATGTGCATCGAAAAGCCAAATACGAAAATGGCCAGTACAGCCAAAAAGCGCGCCAGATCTTTTAACAAATCGCCAATGATGATAGCCCACGGACCGAAGAGGTGATGAAAGGACAAGAAGTCCAGTATTTGTACACATGCGAGCAGAAAGGCCAAAGCGAAGCATTGGTTGCGACAATAGACTAACGTTGGCCAGTACTCTTTCGAGACAAAGACAAACGCGGTCACATGCACACCAACACCCGCCATGCCCAGCAGCAGCACCAGCAACTTAATCGAACCCAAGCCCGACTTATCAGACGGATTTGTCAACTCGAACAAAAGTAAACCGCTCAACCAAATGAGCAGCCCAATTTCGTACCAGTAGGGGACGAGGCTGAGGCGCAACACAGGATAGATCGGTGTTATGCCAACGATACTCAGATGGATCATAAGGAAAATATGCGATGTAAGATACGACATAAACTTAATGATCGGCACTTTATTAAATTTGTGTCCCATTGGAAAAGTAAAGCCTATCCAGACGGGCGGGCACACAATAAAGGCGACCAACAGCAGTAGTATTTTCCACGAAGCCCAAGTTAATGAGCCGCGCCAAAGTTCCTGGAAAATACGAATATTAGGCTTAAAGTTTCGTTGTCATAATGAGGCCTACCTGCAAATAGCGCTGGACCACAGTGTGCGCTATCACTTCTTTTTGTTCATTCTCGATGAGCACATCGAGAAATTCCACATTTCGTTTATCCGTGGCTTGCAGAATTTTTCCGGCCGAATCAGAGCCAGCAGCCAATGCAAGCAATTCAGTGGCCATTGCCTCGCATTGTTTACCGGCTGCTACGAGATCTTTGGCACGTTCTTTTTCCTGTCAATTGATGTAGTTGTCAATATTATTGGAAAATATTTTTGTATGCCAATAGTTACCTTCGTTGAAAGGTTAATATAAATATTTGACAACTTAGCTGCCGTGTCAACAGGTGCCGGAGATACCAGCACAAACTCCTGTATCGGTTTGTTGTTGTGATTCTTCGACACGACCATTAGATTGTATACAAAGCGCTTGTCCTCCATTAGACCGTAAGTGTCATGTTCCTTGTTCATTAAATAGCGCAGGACGTCGTTATGACCTTCCGATGCGGCAAACCAAATTGCTGCACAACCATAATTGGTTTCAGATTTAGGTGAAGCGCCAGCCTCGCACAGCAGCTTTACCACATCCAAGTGACCGGCTTTGGCAGCACAATGCAGTGGTGTCCAACCGTTTTTGTCGGTTGCATTTATCTCCGCCCCCTGTCCCAGCAGTATCTCGACCATCTGAAAGTGTCCGTGCATAGCAGCAATATGCAGTCCCGTCCTCCCGTGGCGATCTGTAGATTGGAGGAGTTCTGCCGAGCGGCTCAGAAGCAAACCAACCACTGACATGTGACCACCGAAGCAGGCCAAATGGAGCGGATTGTAGCCCTGTAAAGATAAATTTAATTTAAATAGTGACAGCAATAAGTCATCTATAGTCAATAAACTTACATTTTCTGTGGTAGCGGCATCGACTTGCACTCCAGCCGAATTAAGTAGCAGGCGCACAACATTCTCATTGCCAGAAAATGCAGCCAAATGCAGCGGAGTCATACCAGATTCCGTACCTAACTCCCCAAAAAGACTCTGTCCTGTCGGCGGCTCGGATTTAACCGTAGCCGGCACACTTGTCAACAGTTCCCGCACTGTGTCTGCCTGTCCGTAGTAGGCAGCCACGTGTAATGGTGTCAATCCCAATTTCTTGCTCGTTATCCGTAAAGAATTGGTACTCTTCAGCACGTCCAATACTTGCCCATGACCATTCTGTGCCGAAAGATGTACCGCCGTGAATCCGGCTTTGTTCTCCTCAGTGCATGAGGCACCAGCACGCACCAATGCCTTAACTACATCAGCATGACCACCCTCGGCCGCCAACTGGAGTGGCGTGGCATCAGTCAATTTGTTTCTAGCCGAGATCACGCCAGAACGATCGAACTTCATTAGCTCTTCGATCACCTTCACCGATCCCTGCATAGCAGCGATGTGGGCACAAGTGTTGCCGTCCTTGCTAGTGGCGTTAACCAACGACGGATGCTGCTGCAGGAATAATTTGGCCACTTCAGAGTAGTTGTTCTGCGCGGCGACATGAATGGGCTTCTGACCCAGATCGTCGGTCGCGTCTATGTTAGCCCCAAGCTCGAGCAGGAGCTGACATACCTCCATTTGTCCGCTGGCCGCGGCCAGATGGAGCGGCGTTTGCTTGCGCAACGTCAAAATGTCGATGACTGCGTTGTGATCTTTGATAAGAAACTTAACAAGGTGCGTAAAGCCGTTCATCGCGGCCAGATGCAATGCCGTGCGACCGACGCGCGACTTTGAGTTGATAAAGGCTTTGTTAGTCAATAGCGCATCGCAGACGTGCAGATACCCTCGTTCGGCGGCCAAATGCAGCGCCGATCGGCCCTCGGTGTCAAACACATCAACTCTGGCATGATTCGCTAAAAGGTTGTTGACCAGTTCCATATGCCCGCGGTTACAGGCGATCAACAATGGCGTCCAGCCGACAGACGATTGTCGGTTCATTGCTTTCTGAATGTCTGTGGGATTCATGTGGGATATCATCTCCATCAATACATCATTGTTACCGGCAACGGCGCAGTAGTGAAAGGCGGTTTCCAGCGCATTTTTCGTCTGTAGCGTTACATCGGCACCATTTTCTAGCAACATACGCACGATCTCTTTATCCGATTCGGGTATCTTAACCTCGTCCTTAGTGATTTGGCATGTGTAGTGAAGCGCGGTTGCGCCATCGTCGTTGACAGAGTTAATGTACGTCGTAGCTTTGTCAGGGCCGTGTTTCTCTTTAACCGTTTCGATCAGATGACGTACAATTTCAGGGTGACATGAGCGGCAAGCCATGTGAAGTGGCGTTTCACCAGTCTAAAATGAAATTGTAATTTGAACTTAATGTATTCGCATTTTTTGGTTTGTTTTTAGATTCATTCAAATCTTTAAATTATATATGGACATGGCATAATAGTTGGCCCATGTACGCGTGTACATACAACCCCATTATCGAGTTACGACCTTATATTGTCGGACTTTTTTTCTTACATTGGACTTGTACAGCGGATCACCGCCATCTTCGAGGAGTTGCATCAGCGTTCCAAGATTGCCGTGACGCGCAGCAACGTGTACCGGTGTTAGGCAATCATCGGTTGTTAAATTTGGACTTGCCCCGGACTTTAAAAGCATTAAAGCACAACGATCGCCGTCTTTAACTCGGGCGGCAATATGCAACGGAGTTTCGTGCAACTGTCCACCACGAACATGAACATCAGCACCAAAGCCAAGTAAAGTTTCAACGACCGCCGGCTTAGCCGACTCCACGGCGATATGTAGTGCGGTGTAGTTCTCCTGTGGAAAGTGACAAAAAGAAAGAGTCAAGAAGCTGGTTAATTTTTTCAAATTGGCAACTTTCAATCACCCACATTTGTTGTCACATCGACTTTTTCGCCCTTCTGCAACAAAGTGTTGATGATGCCCGTATGGCCATAAGCAGCAGCCGTGTGTATGCTGCGTGCGCCGTTTTTGTTGGGCATATGCAGATACACTCCTTTTTTGAAAAGCATTGTTGCACACTCAGCGTGTCCATTTAGTGAAGCGATGTGCATTAGTGTGCTGCCGTCTTTCGTTCGCTCAAATATGCTCGCCTTGAATTTGTCCGCCAGTATTTCGATGATGTGGGCGTGGCCATTCTCAGCAGCCAAGTGCATAGGGGTACGATCTGTGGGTAGTGATAATAAGATTGTAATTAAGTTACGGCCAAAACGTCGCGAACCATTTCTGACCCTGGTTATCTGCTATCGATGCCGAAGCACGTACTCCGTAGAAATACTTCAATAGTGCCTCGTCACCCTCAGCGGCTGCGATGTGCAACGGCGTTTGACCTTCACCGTTCTGCGTGTCGACATTGGTGCCGTAATCGACCAGTATTCGCACCATATCGACGTCGCGCCGTCTGGCGGCCAAATGTAAGGCCGTGTCTCCATTTGCTGTTGTTGCCTGCAAATTGCATTTAGGTGAGCCGATTAACTTTCAACGATAAGATTCAACGCATGGGGGTCAAAGTTTTCAATCAGCGAGCAAAAAAAAGAATTACTTAAGAAGTGTGCGTGCGCTCTGCAAAAAACTTAAAGTTGACCTACTTTGCAAAGCTGGTCAACTGACACGTCACCTTCTCATCTTAAATATTATAATGCATTTAATGTACAATAAAAACAGTGAAAGATAGGAATGCGAAATGTTGGAATAACTTTTTATCATATTCCTCAGTTGGCATTGAAAAGCATTGTCTAAAAAATGCAAGCGATTTTAACATGCCCCTTTTGTTTTATTGGCCATGACCATGTGACACAAGGGCACATTTTATCTTAGAACATAATTCACCTAGCGGCAGATAAGTACGGTTTCCCAATTTTACTCGGAAATCTTGACTTTTCAAAAATACGAAGAGCGGGTGTTGCTTTCCAAAGATCTTTTTGCGGCTTTGTTATTTCAATAAACAATTTTTCAAAAAAGCTCCCTACATTGCTCATAAATAAACATATTTTATACTTATTGTTGCTAAATATAATAATTATCGGATAAGTTATTTAATGGAGTTATTAGTGCAGATAACAGATGAAAGTATTCTATATTGATTGCGATTCGATATATACAAAGACTGTAAAAAGGTAAACTTATTTTGTTTGTCTTTTGCAAAAGTCACTTCAAGATTCATGTATGGTTTTTGCTTTAAACAATTGCGTGACACAGTAACTTCTCCGAAAATTTAATCAAGTTGGAAAGTTTGCCCAGTTTGGCGTCGAAACAAATTAAATGGCGCATTGGAAAATCCGTTCCGGCAGCGATTTCTTCGCATGAAGTGAAGAGGGCTTCGGAGTTATTACAAAGCGGCCTTAACATGACGCAACAATTGATACGAACAATCGCTCGCTAATGTATGAACGAAGGCGCCTTGTACTTGGTATACAAGTATGCATCAAACTATGCCAAAGAATGTCAGTTAATGTTTGTTTGTTATTTTAACATTGCAAAGTCGTCGGCGGTAGTGAAATTGTTCATTAATTCATTCTTTTTTGATTGACTCTCCAAATTATTTTAATTGCTCTGTAGATATGCAATACTATTCAATCGCGCCTGTTCATCAATCAAAAGTGAATTTATCATTACCTTCAGTTGATCCAACGTTTGAGCCGATAGCAGTTCTCTGCACATTGACTGATTTCCAGACTCAACTGCTAGCAGCAGCGGTATTTTGCCCCTCTGAAAGTTCAAAATAAATTATAAGTAAATGTAATTGTATAAAGATTTGAATTTAAATAAAGATTTCGACTTTTATTTTGTATCCTTAAAGGATACAAGTGGGAAATGTTGGTTGTTCTGAATGTACGAGTATGTTAATACAATATGTTTGTTTTTAGTACGTACTAGCAAACGAAGAGCGTTTAAAGTTTAAACGTTAGTTGATGAATAAATATTCGTTTGTATTGAAGACCTAATATGGAAATTAATCTTCTAGTGAAGGTTTGGTTCTCAATTTTGAAATTCAAAATAATCTAAATGGGACAAAGAGATTATAATTATAAAATTATCTTACTAACTAGTCCTATCCTATAAGTTATAAATGTGTCTTTGTGCTGCAATGTCATATTAGTCATTTAAGCTTAAAGTGTTAACTGCAGTGCTAAAACTATTTCCGCCAAATTACGAGTGAGAAATCAAGACGGAGTTGGAGCAGCTTTCGAGCGAACTTTGAACTAGCAGCAGCAGGAGGAGTGTTGACCCACTTTTGAACCGTTCGCCCTCCTTGAACCCGCAGCACAACAAAGTTGAGTATCCAAAGTGTTGCATTGTTTCGCAGTGTACGTTTGTGTGCCTTACAGCAGACACAGGCCTGTCTGTCGTCGTTATTGTTGTTGAGAAATGTGCGTGTTCGTGTCATTGTTAGTTCGAGTCTTAAATAGTTTTTGCTGAAAAAAGAAGCGATTTACAATTGTAATTGATGCGCGAGGCAAACGGGAAGTTCGAGCAACATTTCAGCAATTTATTCAACGAGTAACAACGCAAAGAAGGCCTGTTGATCTTAATAACGCTTCTGGAAGGTTTTTGGCATGGCAAACGTAAACGAAAGGCTTCATTTACAAATTTTAATTAAAGTTTCAATTTCCAATTTTGAGACAATAATTATATATAAAGTACATAAAACACAAAATACAAATTGTCTTTACTGAGTTCTAATTTAAATTCTTGGTTTGGTTCTACCGATGTCTATCTATCCGAGATATTACAGCCATTGTTTAGGAGATATCGACATTTTTTGTGAGTTTCGGAAATTCTACATAAATCCGCGTTTTTATAATACAAACACAAGAACTTTTTTGTATTAAAAAAAACGTTTTCTCATAAATAGTTGAACTAAATACTCCTGCCATAGTATTTAAATAAGACTGTCTAAAATGTGCTCCTATAAATTAAATATTTTAAATTGAGATAAAAAAAAGGGTAAACCTTAATACAATACTTTGCTCCACAGTATTTAATACGTTAAATCGTTTGTGATTATTTAATTTGCTTCCTACAGAATATGAGGACTTGAAAGACTCCGCCACATTTACGCCTTCGCCCTCGTTTTGCGTGCCAATCGGAAATTGTACTTTACATCATTGCGTGGGAGGAGCTGAGAGGTGCGGAATTGTTTCAACATGATACCAAGGAATAAAGCACGTGATGTCCCTAAAAAGGATGAGAGGCCGATGTCTTTAAGATTTATTTTTTTATGTTTTGTCGCAATGCAACTGCCGATTAGCGATACTCAGAGTTGAACTACGTCCTCAGTACAAATTCTGACTTTGGCAAAGTTTTGATATAACAAAAAAACAAAAATAAAAATAACAAAAAAAAAAATCTTTTTACGAAATGCAGTTCACAATTGTGAAGTTTATTGATTTTCCTTATTTTGTTTGGGGGTTTGATGTTTTTATTTGACTACATTTTGTTTACGTTGGCACCGCATGGCACCTCTGCCTGTCTCTATTTAAACGTATTCGCTACATACGCTACAGACATACTTGTACATACATACATACAAAAGAAGGTATCTATTGATATCCATTTATTTAGAATGTCTGTCTAGCTTAATTTAAGGGCGCTTTGGAAGGAATATAAAAACTTCCTATATTTTGGTTTTGGTTTGCAACCATTTTGATTTGGTTTTGGCCATACTTACTCCGTCTGCTTTCAAGCGTATATCCTTGCCGGCAGCTGCCAATAAAGCGCGAAGAATATTCGTCGCTGTTCCCGTTTGGCGACTGGATACCAAATGGACCGCGGTTTGCGAACGTGACTGTAAATATTGGAAATAGGCACATTTAAAAAAGAAGAAGTTCAAATTATGTGAAGCCCTCTTGGCAAGCTCTCTCGTTTCAGAAGCTCTTTTCATCCAATTAATTCATATTTTACATACTACAAAACTTTTGTTAACTGAAACGATGTTGTACCGATTTCCTTTTATTCAGATTAATATGCAAAATTAAAAAATTTAAATATATTGAAATTATTTTATTTTGAATATACAACTATTTTTAACGGTGAAACAAATGCAATAAACTGTAAATTCTATTTTGTAATGTTGTTGTTAAGGATTGTAGTGTGTAACCAAGTTCGTCAAAATCTAAATCGCAACTAAGTATGGCCCATTGCACAGTTAGCGCCTATAGGGGAATGCATTTTGTTTATTTTACTTCGCTGCAAATCTAAGATTGACAAGTAGCTTTCATGAAAAGCAACAAAAACAACAAACAACCAGTAAGAGAATAGTCTTCGGCTATTCCGAAGTTCAAATACCCTCCGCCATTTAAGTGGACGTTGTTCTTGTAGATCAACGCCCATTATTGGTTTGTAGTTTTGTGTTAAATTAAAAGATGTGAACTGGTTATCTACGCTGTAACTGTTTCTTGTTTTTAATAATTATTTTTCCGCGTGAAAGGGTGAGTTTGTATGGAAGGGGGTAATAGTTTTTGCTGGAAGTGACAGACAAACGGACATAGTAAGGCTCAAAATTTGACGCTGATCATTTATATACTATATATATATATAATTACAATATATATTATGTCATACCTTTCACGCCGCCTTATGGGCGATACAAATAAAAGAACAATCTCAATATGCCCTTCGGTGCTAGCTTGCATGTGTCGAAGGGTATTCAAAACATATAATGAAATGACTTTTGCGATTTCTGCAATGCGCAGAATAAAGAAACACCCCCAATAATAAACTTCGAAAATAACTTTCAGCCTAGTTTGACTCGGGGGACGCACGTGCCTGAAGCAGTTCTTCAATTGGATATGCTGGAAAATTAGTCTGCATTTCGATTACAATTGCGGGAGAAAGTTTTAAGTTTGCTGGCATCTACATCCACACATTAAGACAGTTTTGTATATATTTGTATTATATTTATTTACGAGTATTAAAAGACCCATTAACAGTCGAAATATAGGATTAATATATTCTAGAAAAATAATCCCCATCAAATGTATATAGGTCACTGAACAGCAGAATTAGGATATAGTCACTCCACAAATGACCAAACATTGATGCTCGTATTTCACTGTAGAATTTAAGAAATATTTGAAATATTTCTCGTATGCGCAATTCAAGTTTACAATGAAATTGTCCGAGTTATTACGCTTCGTAAATTAATCGCTTTTACAATTTGCAAATGAATCGTCTCTCCGATTTCTAAAATAACTTGCTTTTACGATACGTTGATAAGCGTAGAATATCTCCTATCCAGTATATCATGAGTGCTTCATATGGAAGTGAATTTCTGAACGAAATCCGATTCGCTAACGTTAAAAAACATACAAATTCTAGTTTCTTAAAATATTCGAACATTGTGAAAATCTTAAAAAACCGTCTTAAGGAATGTTCTAGTTTTAGTTAAAATTGAAATTAACTCAAATTTAACCTTGACGCAGTTAATGGGTCGCACTTGGCTCTCGTAAGTGAAAGTCGCACGCAACACCTTACTTAATAATATAAAGAAATGGCGTGCATCGCAGCAGCAGCACCAGTCACATGTTGCTCATGTAACTGCTGCTGCATGTGCAGCAATTTGACCTTTGTGCACAACGTCACGCAGGAATTTCTGCGATGCTTTTTTCTGCAACACCAAAGGAAAATAAAAATAATTCAAAACTAGTTTGCCCCATCGATTTTCCACTAAGGTAGAACGTTCTTGCCAAGAAAACATTGTTTGTACTTACTTAACACAGGCAATGACTTACCCCTCCGGTCGAAAAAGGATCCACACCACGTTTGTTCACCAATAGCTTAACGACATCCTCACGCGAATACATGGCGGCAATGTGCAGCACATTGTAGTTGTCCTGCAAAGAGGCGGGGCGTTAGTAAAATTATTAATACTCGTAATAAAATAGAATTCCTTTTGTCGAGGTATAATTGCCAAACGTCTTTGGTTGAATAAACAAATTTACAATTTTTTTTACGATATTATTGAGGTAGAAATATATTTTAGCACTTAGCTAACTAAATTTAAGGTGTGTCCGTCCCATATGAGAGTAATAGTGAGGCTAAAAGTGGCACACGCGTTTGTTCAGGGGCAATATTCAATTTCGATGGGAACACACCCTCATTTTTGTTTAAGTGTATTTGCCTCTGTTAGGTCATTAGAAAACATGCAACAAATGCATCAAAACTGACCATGACTTCTGAGGAATTCATGTCAGAGCATACCAAAATAATTTATTTTGTTGAAATGATTCTTTCACTTCCAAATCGAACCTTACCCAGTCGAATGCATTTATCTGTTGATTTTAAACACGTTTTAAGTTTGTAATCGGAAATGAGTAACTCTTTGTTTCGAAAGTATTTGAAATACCTTGAAAAAAAAAACTTACACATTCCAAAGCCCCAAATTTTAATCAATATATTTTGTTGTATTTTAAAGTTTTAAACAACTGGATGCCAATTACATTACTTAATACAAAAGCTAATATGACAACAGTTACATTCTCCGTCCGCAATATTTTGTTTTTTTATTTTTGTTTTATTCGATCGTTACTTTTTTTTTTGGTTTTAGTTTAACTTCTTCTTCTGTTCTTTCTGTTACATTTTTATCGTATTTCTGACTTCGTTTAATTTACAACCTTACCCCAAACAAACCGGAAGTGAGTTGCTTGTATTGCGTTTCATGTGGCCCACAAAAGAGGCATTTGCTGCGTCGATTTTTTGCTGGTACGTCCAAACTTCGAAAGTGAAATAAATATGTATTTTGCTATTAGAAAAAGGACAACTGATTTGCATAAAGGAATGACATAGCTGACATTTAAGGCACTGTTAATGCCTATTAAAATGTCTTAAAAAATCTGCTCGTGTTGTTCCTCAGAAATGTAGGACGCAAACAAACCCAAGCAAATAACTTGGAATTTCTTTACCGACACCGACAGATAATATTTCACTCATGACATCTTGCCAAACTCCCCTACTTAACAAAACGGTGTACATACATTGTTGTGAGAAGCAAAGGTCGACTTTGCAAAGCACAAGAATGGAAGACAAGAAGAGAAAAAGGTAACAAAAGCGGAAACAAAGCAACGGAAGTGCAAAATTTTCCAACTTATTTCGCGAGCCACAACAATTTTGCATTGAACTGACCCAGTTCGCTTTTGAGGAGAAGGTGCGAAGAGTTACCGGTCAGGTATATCGAATACCGCAGCAGGTTTTTTTCATTATTATTATTATTTAGAGTAAAAAAGTTCAATGACCTTTGATGATAATATCGCAATAATAGCAATGTAAGTGACATTTATTACAATTTGATATAGATTACAAAAAATTTGAATGAAAATTTTTTTGTGCCACATACTCGTAGTTATTATATTTTATTCTTTTAACTTAAGTTCACGACATTAATTTGAAATGAAAATGATAATATCTCTTGAAACAACTTGCTTCTTACCCGTTAACGCCTTAAAGTATGCAGGATTTAATTAAATTTTCACGCACCTTAAGGTGTGACATTGCATTTGTAATTTCGGTGGACACGCGTGAAAGGTTGATGATGACATTTCATCAAAATACTCGCCTGGCTATAATCCAAAAATGTCAACACCCGGACATAAAAATTGTTGATTAAGCTTCTTAAGTCGCGTTGACAAATAGCCTCAAAATAAAAATTGGCCACCAAATTTAATTAACTTTATGCTTACGCACTCCATACGATCGTAGGTAGACCTCTTATTTCGAGTATATGTTTATAGAGCCATGTGGTATGACTTCCGCTAACAATAAACTTCCAACAGTGTTTCTCGCGAAATATGCTGCTGGACGGTTGTTGCTGTTGTTGTTTTTAATTAAAATTGCATATTAATGGTTGGCGCTGTTGGGGTGTGAAGGTACTTGCTACATTTTTAAAGGTGGAAAATAAAAAACGTTATTAATGGCGCCTTCAACGGCAATCTTGAGCTAATTTCTGAAGGATAAAGGCAATCCTTCGAGTTGCAAGTAATTAGATTTAACACACACGTGAAACAATTGTGATTTATCCCCTTATTTATAAAGAACTTTCCGCAGTGTGTGTTTTTTTTTTCTTCAATGGTAAAAGAAAAGAGAAAACTTAAAAAAGTTTTGTCTCATGAAAATGTTTTAAAAATCAGAATTGTTTTCTATGTTTTTCAATTGCCACTAAACGACACTTTAAATTATTATAGTTTATTGGAAGTGTTGTTGAAGTCTATTTTAATCATTAATCATTATCTACATAAATGCACAATGATTGTAAAATTAAAATCGATTTTTATGGGTAACGTTTGTTCTGAAATTGGTTTAATAATCGTCGTTTCATCATAACCACGAAAAAAAACATTTTTGCAGTAATTTTCTCTTTCTCTTTCCTTCGACATTAACTTTTACGACCGTCTCATTTGAAAACTCATTTTTGCAGTGTATATGACCACCTTTGGCAAGACGCTTTCGACCACAATCGCCACATTTCATGTGCCTATGACATTTGCGTTCTTCTTGTGCTATTGTGTATGTGTGTATGTATATGAATAACATACACTAAAGTATATACTTTCGTCCGTACAATACGGTTTTTTTTTCCTGTGAGGGTTCTATATGGCTACTCCAAGTATTTGGGGAAAACACACAAAATTGCTTTCGATTCACGTGGTTTTTTCTCAGCCGGACTTAATTCATGTTGTGTATTTGTTTTGGTACTTTTTGAATGGCCAGAAAATTGTTATCGTTTTTGGGTCAAGGATTTCTCAAGAAAACGCAGCGTTTAATTTCGTTAGTGTTTGTTTTAGACTGGAAACAAGAAATCTAATTAATTTTTGGATTTTAGGATTCTCAATATCCACTAAACAAATAATTCAATGTGTAATCTAAAGGTAAACAATGGAAGCATATTTATCTTGACCTAAGTACATTTAAATTTTAGACGGTATATACAATACAAGTGAGCTAGCCGCAGAATTGGTATTTCGAAATTTCCCCGCTGAATTGTAACGTCGACAGAGCCGAACAGGAGCATTGCGTGCGCCATATACTTCCTATTTACTAGAGTTTCTTTCCGCCATGGTAAGTGTAAAAAGCTAAAGCGGCGTTCAGTTGACCACATTTTTTTGGTTTGGCTATGCGGTTTTTGATTTAATAAGTCCGCGCTTTAAGAATAATTTATGCGGTTTTTTATCGATTTGACACAATTTTTGTGGCTCTCCACTTGCGTTTTTTATTCATATTTATTATTTCTTTAAATATTTATTTGGGAATTTCATTAGTTCAATTTTAAGAATACTTACATTGTTGCGCGCGCTTACATCGGCGCCCAACTCGATCATGCGATCCATTATTGAGGTTTTGTTGTCTTTGGTGGCGTACATCAGCGGAGTCATGCCGGTATTCTGCAAGCAAAAAATAAATATGGACAATAATACTCGGGTGGATAAATTTCATAAACTGACATTAAAAATATTTCAGATTACGTATTGAAAACAAAGAAATAAAGAACTAATAAAAGAATTATCTTCATCTTCGGCTGAACTCAAATACCTTACGCCATATGTGCCACATGTCTCTATTATGAGTGGGCGTCGTTTGTATCCGACCACGACCATTTTTTTTGACAGTCGTTTCGATTTACTACTAAAATGTGAACTTGAACTGGTAATCTTCACTGCAGTTATATTTATAAATTTTTTTCTGACAGTCAGTATCCAACTCTAATCATTTATAGCACATGTACTTTGTCATGTCTACTACGCCTCCTTATGGGCGTGGAAGAGCAAGCGAAATACCTGCTTGCTCGTGGAGTAGGGTGTTCAAAAGATAATATATATACAAATTTAAATACGAGTATGTATTATGTGAAGTATATATGCAAATAATATAAAATATATACAATATAATATAATAATATACAACAAAAATAACTAAATTTTGCAGTGCCATTTAATAACAGTCATTTGAACACTACGAAATGATTGGAGCCTCTTATGTGGAATATTAACACTTGGCATTAATGTTCTCGTACTCGCATTCTCTCTCCGCGAATTTTACATTAAAATCGAAAAGAAAACGGAGAAAAAAAAAACGTTGCATGCAAAACAAAAACAACATTAGTCTACTTTCTTTTCGCTTTACTTGGCAACCTAAAAAGAGTCCAACAGAACAACAAAAACTAAAGATATTTTAACAAAAAAAAAAAAAACAAACAACAAACAAAAAGAACAGACATAAAAATCCAAAAATAACAAAATCAAATCGCTACGGAAATTCACAAAAGTATTTAGATAGCAATAGTCGTGGTAACTGCAAGCTTCCCCTATCCTTACAGAGCTGCGTCTACAACTACATTTGCATTGCAGTTTTTGGCCACCCTACCCGATACTACAACACATTTCTTTATTTTTTTTTCGTGCCCGCAACCCTTTCGGCAATTTTATTCGAATTTTATTCATAATTCATTAATGTCAACGAATTTTTTCGATTTCATTATTGTTTTTAATATTTTTTATGGTAAATTGAAACCTTCGATTTTGTTATTGTCTCCGATGTCTGTGCGGAATGTTGCCGCCGTAAGAAGCGACAAAAGAACGGAAATGCCGTCAACATTGTTTTGTGCCTGCCATGAAGAAAGCCAAAGGAAAAATATTCAAATGAATGCAAGAGCAAAGTGGAAAAGAGTAGCAGAGGCGTAATTGAATTAGAACGAAACACAAGAAATCAAGACCGCACAATATTTGTGTGCATATTTGTTGTCCTAAAAACGAATTGGTCGATAACTCCAAATCACAAATAAATCAAAATGTGCGATTTTTCGCCATTTTACATCATACATGATACATGAAAATAGAAAGTCTGAAGTTTTTGTTTATTTCAATCAATTCAAAAATGTGATTAAAGGAAGTTGGGAAGATTCGATCAGCCATTCCTAATATACTTTCTATCTAGTTTTACGTTTAGATTGTTATAGACACATTTTAACGGAAATTCTAAAAATCAAATTATTTTATGATATATGTATGTATTTAACGTTTCAATGGATTCCTACGTAAATATAATATTATTTTTTTTTGGAATACGCCGCCGCTGTCTTTTAGTATCATTTTTTCGTGCCGTGTCGTTATTTTGACAAATAAACAACATTCTTTGTTGATAATGGAGACGCGATGGGTTGGGGACTTGTGATATCAAACTGAATTGATTTTACAATAAAAATTAACAACATACACAAAAACATGAAAGAAGTTATTTTGTTTTTTTCACTTAAAAAATGTCTGCATAATTAAATCACATTTAAAGTTCTTACCGAGTCGTGTATGCCAATAAGCGGCGTATGAAATCCGTCTTCGCCCGCGTTTGCAACGTATTTTTCCAGTTTCTTAAGCTCCTGTTCAACGGGTGTCCATTCGCTCTTTACGGCGAGCGTGAGGACTTTGTTGGCGGTATCGCGTATCGAGGCGCCCGCACTTGGCGGCTTAGGCGCCGGAAAACCGCTATCCATGTCTTTCTTGTCACCATTGCTAGAGCTGTCGTCCTTCGGGTCGGAGTCAGCCTTGCTAGCTGGTGTTGCGCGTTCGCTTGCCGTGGCTGAATCATCGGGCGAGGCCGTAGCGCCACCTACGGATGACGGCGTACGGCCGCGACCGACGTCTGTAGCAGCACCACGCCCACCGCGCTTACCCGGTTGCGACATGATTTATTCCGATATTTGCCAAATGAAGTTTCGTCGGGTGGAATCGAGTTAAATTATTTTTTTATGAAGGCACAAAGAAAGTTATTGGCCATTTTGCTGTTTGTATTCCAATTCCCGCTGATGCCGTGTCCGTTACACAACAAGCAAGCAACTTGATTTGCCTTAGTATGCACTACCTTTTTCATGTGCCCTGAGTGCTAGCTCAAGACGCTATTATTGATTCTTTCTGACTTTGCATACGATTTGTCAACACTTTTTACAAATTTTATTGGCGCTTAGTTTCAAATCCGTTATGTTTCGTATGTACACTTTTTTAAATGTTATTATACGAGTATATATTTGTAGGCGTATTGAAATCCATCTCCCACTATACACTTAAAATCCACTTTTTAATTTTTGCAAAAAAGACAAAAATTAATTTGCACTAAGTCGATTTTATCACACAAAAATCCATTTTTATTGCGAGCATACACAGAGACACGCACACACACGCGTCCACATGCAGCGGAAAATTGTAACAAATACCAACAAACCTACTTTTCTTTAGCTTTTACTTTTTTTGTGATCGCCTTTAACAGTCACTTTTATTGCCCTACCACTTCCGTTTTTGTTGTTTTTGTTGGTTTTTCTTCTTTATTATTATGGGTGCACTTCACCGTTAATTTGTTTTTATCCGCTTTTCCATTTAAAGTCAACCGTCACCAACGAGCGTCTCTGAGTTTCTGAATTTTGGTGAAAAGTTTCGCTTGAGCTAAACCTCGACAGGAGTTGGCTAAAATTCAATTGACTTGGTGAATAAGCTCATGTGACCGGAAGCCGTCGGATGCCTTGGCAACACAACGAAGAAAATCCGCGTCGATGTTAAAGAAAAACGCGCGTGTGTGCGCGTGGAAGGGTTTTCTTTTGGCGCCAAATTATAGAAAACACATTTGAGCCCTCTCGCAAACGCGATACTTGCAAACATCCTTTGGACTATGCTTTATTTCCTGAGGCTTTTTCAAAATGTGCCAAAGTTCTACATTATTCAAATATTTTGTTCAAATCTTTTTTAAGTACTTCGAATAAGTAAATTACAATTTACTTGAATACTTAAGTATGTATTCAAAATTTGAATTTGTTTGAAACTATTACACAAATCAATTTATTCAATACGAAATTGTTTCTTAATATTCCAATTATTACTTTTTCCCTTCGGTTCCATGCAAGAAAGTTGTTTTGTTTAATTTACAACCAAATCGTCTTTCTCCAACAACAACAAAAACGTTCGTCAAAAAGTTCCCCACTGATTCTCTTTTCTTTTGGCCGTTAAAAAATCACGTAGGTAGGTTTTCTCTTCTGCTCATGATTTGCATAAAGCTGCTTAAGCCAACAAATTGCCCAAGCGGCGGGTTTCGTGCTAAGCATACCTTTATGTGTAAGTTTCTGTTCCTACCAAAGGTAAACAAACATTCGCTTGCAATAACATTCTATAAAAGGCGTCTTAATAGCATTTAAACGGTTTTTTTTCATAGTTTGTGTATTTTGAATTTTGGCATTGATTTGTTGACACTGGACAAAAAAGACAGATATTTTTTTAAATACTTTTATTCCATTTATTCGATATTGAAAAATTGAATCTTCAAGGACATATTCACTCCTGTTTTCGACAAGTTCATAAGAATATAGAGAATTTTTAAATGGAAATACGTTTTCGCATAGTTAGTCAGAAACAATTTGAGATCGTTGAGAATTTTTTTTGGTTCTCACCAAATATACCAGCCACAACAAATTTTAGAATTGGTGTTAACAATTTCATTTCAGTTTTATTGTAATTTTGCAAAAAAATATGTTCCTAACTTTAAACCGAAAAAGTTCATTTTTGCTTGAACTGACAAGAATGTATTATAAAGACATCGTCGAGTAATTATAATGAAAATCAATTATCTTTATCTTTATTTTAAAATAGTTTGTTATTGAATAATAAAACCTTTCTTCAAAACGCGAAATATGGTTATTACGTTATATCTCGAAAACATTCCATTTTCGAAATCAAATATTTGTTTGATTTCGTTTTTATGACGAAAACGTTTTGTCGTTATTGATTTTGCTTTGAATTTTGCATAAAAAATATGTTTATATCTTTACTTGTTCCTATTTGTTATTTGCTATTTTGTGAATAACTCTCTGAGCTTAAACTTTTGAATTTTGCCTGAATTGGTCTTCGGAAACTGCTCGACTATGCGTACATAGCGTGGAATCTTAAAATGCGCCAATTTTCCATTACAAAATTGTTTGATGTCCTCCGATGTTAGTTTGTTTTCTGTTGTGCTTAAGCGCAGGAAAGCGCAAATTTCTTCACCCATGCGCTCATCGGGTACACCGATAATCTATAAAAGTAAGGAGAGTCACAAAAGTTTTAATTTAGAACTGCAAAAATCAAATATGCCTGTGCTTCCAAAACATTCGGATGCGTATCTAGATAATCCTCAATTTCTTTGGGGAAGATATTTTCACCACCGCGTATTATCACGTCCTTCTTGCGTCCTACGATGCGTCCAATTCCCGTTGACTCCAAAACGAACTCGTCTCTTAATATTTATGTCCAAAAAATTAAAAAAAAAATTCCAACAAATTTTTTCCTTTCAATTCCTCGTTATACGTACCCGGTTTTTAACCAACCATCCGCACTCAACACCTTCCCTGTTTGCACCTCATCTTCAAAGTAGCCGCCCATTGTAAAATAGCCACGTACACACAGTTCGCCTGGTTCTCCAAATGCCACCGTTTCACCTTTGTCATTGATCACCTTTGCCTCTCCATGCTCATACAATTTTCCAACGTCCAATTCAGAACCTGTGCCATCCTGTGTGAATATAGCTGAAGTGGCCTCCGTTAGTCCGTATCCAATTCGCATTTCACGCAAACGTAAGACAGCTTTCGAAGTGGTAAACACTTCCGGTGAACAGGCGGCACCACCGACCAGGCCCAACTCCAATGACTGCATCGACTTTTTCATTATTCGCTGCTGCTCAATCAGATCCACGAACATTGTGGGCGTACCTAGAACCAAATGACAACGCTCCTTTTCGATGGCCTCTAAAGCTGCCGGTGCATTGAACGCAGCGCTTGGCAATACTAAAGTGGCTCCATGATCTAAAGCACCCATAAGAACTCCCAAACCAAAGGCATGAAAAAATGGCACTGAAAAGCAGATATGCTTATGCGACTCGTGTAGGCGCAGATAACGTCCGAAATAATGGCCCACATTCGTGTAGTTGAAATGCGTCAGTAGTGCCGCCTTGGGTTGTCCTGTGGTGCCCGATGTAAACTGTATGTTGCAAGGCGATTCAGGTGAAATTTCGGGTATCATCACATTTAAGTGGGCAATGTCCTGCGAACGCGTTGCAGTTTTTAACACTTGCTCATAGTTCAGATACTCAATTGTCTGTTTATTCGACTTCATTAATACTCGGCGGAGTTCCAGCACTGTGGGCTCATCTATGGGCTCTGTATTGGTCCTAGGATGTGGCAAAACTTTCTTCAAGATACCGTAAAAATTCTGTTTGCCGCATTCATCCATTGTTACAAGGGTGCGAACTTTGGCTTTCTTCAGTGCGTATTTAAGTTCCATTTCTTGCAATGCTGGATTTATGCAGACCAATGGAAAACCACCTAAAGCAGCCGCCAAAAAGCAAATGTACCACTGAATGGTATTTGGCGCCCAAATTCCTAAATGTTCACCTCGTTGCAAGCCCAGATCTTTAATCTTCAATGCTAATATCTCTGCTTCCGCTTTGGCCTCCGCAAAAGTCAGTTGGAAATCTTCGTGACAAGAAATCACAGCCGGTCTCTGGCCATATTTTTCAGCTGCACGCACAACTTGTTGGCCAACATTTTTGTACAGCAAAGGACGATTGCCTACTTGATGAATGTAGGCGCTTGATTTGTAACTACAAATAAAATAGATGAACTCTTGAATCTATACAGTTTTACTTTGGACAGGACTTGCCTTCTTCCTACGTATTTTGCGCTATTAAAGACAATTAAGTTCTTCGAATGTCTAGCAACGTTCTTTGTTAAAATATTCGTTGCCATTGTTGTTCACATTTATTAAACTCAAATTCTTCAATACATATAGAATATAATATGTTTCTTTTTAATCACGATCGCTCTTGAATCGTTGTGTGCTCCGTCGCCACTGTTATCAAACTAAATTGAAAATAACAGCATGGAGAACAATTGTACCTCCTCGTATACGAGTATGTGCACTACGGCGCTTCTCTTAAAAACAAAAGAACTCTTCTTTTAACAATCGGAGAACAGCAAGAACGAGCTAAAATAATTTGTATCTATAGGATAAAGGGTACATTCAATATTTTAGATAAATACGTTAGTAAATTGAAACTTTACGCCCTAAAATTGCTATAATGACATTTAAAATTATAAGCGTGTATGTGGGGCATTGTCAACACATTCAAATGCGATTTATTCGCTTTAGTTGGTTTATACAAATCGGTGTTCCATTAGGTCAAAATTCATTTTAATTTACAATTGTAAAACACTGAAACGCAGAATTTGCGAAAGGAAACAACAACACTTTATAATAATTTCTGCACTGTTCTGCACTTAAACGTGCATCCAAAAATATTTATAGGACGTCTTCTTTTGATTTCGTAACTTTATCACTTTGATCTTAGTTTGATGTTAGTGACATCGCGGTTACATTATTTTGTTTTCTAAAATCCAGTCGACAAAATTTAGTTAATATTATTTAAAAAATTGTTTCGTTGCTGCAGTTCTGATAGACGCTATTTTTTCTAACAGAACGAATTCTATTAACAGAAACTGGTTTCCAGATATTGTATAATAATACAATAAATTCAAATTAAACTTTATACTTAATTACACTTGTTAAACGATTTCGATATAAAATCAAATGTTTTTTTTAATGACATAACAACAGGTTCTAATATCGTCTAAATCGCTTGTCATGCCTTATTAAATTAATAAGCTATTTGGATTGTCACAATTTTAAACCGTATTCTCGAATACACGAACATGATGAGGCTGAAACAATTCAAAATTCTACTTCGAATCGGTTTTGTTATTGTAAAAGTTCACGAATGGACGCAACATTGAATATAAACACGTGCATATGTATGTACACATCCGTAGATAAGCGTATTCAAATGTAAACAAAAAACAAACAATATTTGAATTTGAAAATACATGCATAAATTAAGAAAACCGGCTACATATGTATGCGAGTATACGAGTAATCGAGTAATTATGCCGTTGTGTGGCACGAGTATTTATTTATTTATTTCTTGTGTTGGAGTTTTTATTAAACGACGCTTATCAGCCTCAGATTAAAAACATTATTTGGTGTTGTTATATTTAGTATCGGCGAGCGTTGTTGTAGGAGACAAACATCTGTTTTTTGTTGTTCGAACTGAAATACTACAAGAAAAATAAACCAGATATGAGTAAAACTGATAACAGCAAACAAATCAGAGAGAGTTAAAAACTGGAAGAGAGAAAAAGAGTGTGCAAAAAAATAAAAAGGGACAATGTATGGCTTCTACTTGTGAGCAGTTGAAACGCACATCTAGTCGGGATTGAAACGTTAGCGACATGCGATCGTTATAGAATAATCGTTTGGTTTGAAATCAAATTTCTGTTAAGTGAAAACTAATCTAAATATGTATTAAAGTTTAAACTCGATAAGAATAATAATATTGTGTTCCATTATAAAGAAAGTGTTTAAGTTTAGAGTCATTAGCAATGTTTAATACAAAAATTAGATTAGTTTCGAAGCACCTTAAAAGTCAATTCGGTGACAAATATTTCTATTCGTCAAAAGTATTTAGACGCAGGTTTGTACTCGTATGTTCTGTTTTACTCCATTAAACTAAACTTATCAAGGGAAAATGTATTTCCTATATTATGCAATCCGCAGCTATATTTTAGCACAAGTAGTTTTGTTTTTGCTTATTTTATCAAACACTTGACTATTGAAAAAATTGCATTGTAAAGAAAAAATGGTTGTAATGTGTTGTATTTAATAGTTTAAATGTACTTAAGTTAGGACAAAATTATTTAAAGAACGTTGAGAACAATCCATGCAACTTTTCGGGGTCTTATTAAAGCCACCTTTAAAAAGAAGTCGGATCAATAGCTCTGGAACTTGATGCGCTATGTACGAATAATATATTGGGATGCACTGGGAAGAATGAAAACAAAAATTTGATGCCGAAAATATTGTCACTTTTCGGTTACTTCTAGCTTATCTGCACAACCTTCACATCAAGTGATAAAACCAAGCTACCACCACTACATTGGCAAACATCCGCTGGTCTACCGCAACTTAGGCCAAGAGTTGGAGCGCGTTGTGGCTGAATATGGCAGCACCGAGGCAATCGTCTCATGTCATGAAGGAAAACGACACACATATCGCACTCTTCTTGATGAAATTGACCGCTTGGCTTCAGGGTTTTATAAACTGGGATTACAACGTGGCGATGCGATCGGTATTTGGGGACCAAACAACATTCAATGGTACCTCACAATGCTGGGCGCAGCTCGGGCGGGTCTGATTTCGGTGGGCCTTAATCCCGCCTTTCAGGCTCGAGAAGTCGAATATTGCTTGAAAAAGGTGCCAATTAAAGCAGTTGTGGCGCCAGAAAGCTATCGAGCGCAGAACTACTACGATATACTTCACAGCATTTGTCCCGAACTGAATGACAGTAAGGTGGGCGACATCAGGAGTGCCAATTTGCCACACCTTCGCACAGTAATTATTGACACACAGTCAAAACTAGGTGGTGCAATAGCTTTTGATGAAGTGCTAGGCCTTAGTACTGGAGCGGAAGTGCGCGAAATTACCAAAAAACAATCGGAAATCTCACCTGATTTGCCTTGCAATGTTCAGTTCACATCAGGCACGACTGGACAGCCAAAGGCCGCCGTTCTCTCGCATTTTCAATTTGTTAACAACGGAATACATGTAGGCAATCGCAATCAGCTACGAGGGGAGCGTATCTGCGTGCAGGTGCCTCTTTTTCATGCCTATGGTGTGGTGATTACCATTATGGCAGGGCTGAGTCATGGCGCAACTCTAGTGCTACCAGGACCAGGATTTGATCCGGAAGCGTCACTTCACACAATCGTAAATGAAGCTTGTACCATCATCCATGGCACGCCCACTATGTACGTCGACCTAATCAAGCGGCAAAAAGAGTTGAAGTTGCCATTGAAAACCGCCAAAAAAGCCATCACCGGTGGTGCCCCCTGTTCGCCACAACTATTTCTCGATATTAAGAATGTATTGGGTCTGGAGGAGGTACGAACGGTCTTTGGCATGACCGAAACCACAGCCGTGATATTTCAATCACGGCCTGGCGACAGCACAGATGACATTCTAAACACAGTTGGATATATACAGGATCACATTGAGGCAAAGGTTATCGACGCGCAGAACAATACGGTGCCTTTTGGACAACCGGGGGAGCTATGTGTGCGGGGTTACATCACCATGCTTGGTTACTACGGCGATGAGGCGAAGACAAAGGAGACCATTGGTCCCGACCAATGGCTGAAGACTGGGTATGTGTCCATTAACTAATACATTCTCATGACTAAATAAAATATGAATCACTGGTCTAATTTTTTCTTCTCTCTTTTAGGGATCAGTTTGTGCTGCAAGAAGATGGCTATGGACGCATCGTTGGTCGTCTGAAAGAAATGGTGATACGCGGCGGTGAAAATATTTTTCCAAAAGAAGTCGAAGACTTTCTTAATTCACATCCGCAAATTATCGAAGCACATGTGAGTTTAAAGCCACCGACACTAAACGAAATTGAAAATCATTGTTTTCCTGACATCGCTTTTAGGTGATTGGAGTGCCCGACGAACGCATGGGCGAAGAGCTATGCGCCTTTGTGCGACTTCATGAGGACTGTAAGAGCATGTCCCGCGAAGTGCTCAAGTCGTACAGTAAAGGAAAATTAGCACACTTCAAGGTACCACGTTATGTGATATCAGTGAAGGATTTCCCCAGGACAACATCCGGAAAGATACAAAAGTTTAAACTGCAAGATGTATTTAATGAAACACAGTTGGCAAAGAGTAGTAGCACTAAAAAAGAGATGTAATTAAATTTTTTTTTTCAAATTATAAAGTTATTCCTAAAACGTTATCAATTGGTAAATATTTAATTTTTAAACATGCCAATTTTTCAAGACCACCCTGAAGGAATAACCTTCTAGCCGCAGATTTCAAATTGTGAATTAAGATTTGAAAAAAATACCTCATGTATGTACATATATACAATATAAGACAAAGCAAACTGGTATTTGCAATAAAACACGTTAACATCTTGATTTTGAAACAATTACATAAGTTTTGTTTTTATTGAAGTTCATCAAATTGCTCTTATTATCTCTTTATCATCGTTTTTTGTTTTTACTTTGGCGGTAAAATAAATGTTAAATTTACTTGTAAATAGAACAGAATAGAATAGCCGCCAAGTGCTGCTGCGGCGGACTTGCATATGCGAAGGTTACACTAATTTTGTTTTTCCGTTTTTGATTGCCTATTAAAGTTGAATAACATATGAATTTCAAAGATACATTTGTATTTTTACATATCTTCTTAAATAAATAGGTATATTATGGTTTTTCTTTTAAACATAATTTTATTTTTAATGACAATGCTAGACAAACATAAAAAGGTAATTGCTTAAAGTAACTACAATATTTGTATTTGAAAATATTAAAACTAGACAAATATATAAATTAAATTACATTACATTACATTAAAAAAAAAACGAAATTAAAGCCAAAAAATGATGTTTGTATACATGTATGTAAGTAAATAAAATTGCTGACCTGGATTAGAAATACGAAATTCAGGATAGCCATTTCTATTTCGGGCTTATTTGTATCGTTAGTGCTTTGGGTAGAGTTCTGTCGTTATATCTAATTATTTGCAATTTAACGCTAAGTTTAACGCATCAAATTTGTTCCTTTAAATGTTATGGTTTTAATTAAATAACTGAATTTGACATTGATATACAATATATTGCAGTGTGCATGTTAAAGTTTGTTTTGTTTTTAACTTTCGTTATTTTAAATTTGGTTTTTTTTCTCAAATAAAATGCTTAAATATTTACTTAGCAATAAAAATGAATGTAGCAATAATATAATATATTTTAACCGTTGCAAGAAGTTTTGTGAGCAGCATACGCGATCACATCAGCTCAGCGCTCTCGACTTGACAAATAACGTAGTGTACTTTTAGTTTAACATTACTTTGCTTTACACATTAGACGGTTTATGTTGTCGCTTTAACGCTCCCCAAGCTCTCGAAAAAGATTCTTTTTAAACAACAAAGTTTTAATTTAGAACAGCCTTCCATTTGGCTCTTTTATTAATATTGTGTGAAAAACGTTAAAGCACTCGCTCATTTTTTAATATTTAACAGTTATTTATTTTTCGCTTTTGTATTTTAAATTCAAAATTCAAAACTAATGAAATATTTACAGAACAGATTTTATAATTTCCTTTAAACTAATAAAAAAAAGTACATAATTAAAAGTGCGCTCTGCCCGATCCCTCTTCTTCTATCGCTGTGCCTTTCTTTATCACACTTGATTTTGCTCTTAAAACTGTGCTCTTACAAACATTGTTTTCTGCTCTTCTACAAGCTGTTAAGCTTTAAGGATCTAGTGCTTTCATTGCTGCCTTATGAAATCGTTACAAAAGCTTTCAAGCTGTAAGCGTAGGCTCGCTCATAACAAAATTGAGTATTGAGCTCAACGCGAATTAACGTGGGTGTGGTTTTAGAAGCTGTCCTCTTCGTCCTCGTCTACTTCGAGCACTCCGTGTCATACTGTTGAGCCGTTCGTGAACGCATCAACAGCATCGTCAGACCAGCTCATCTCCATGGGCGTGCCATTGAGACTGTTGATCTTATCAAGCAACAGTGCCTCCTCTAGCGACATGTGGGTGTTTTTCATCTGATTGAGCGACGACGAGGAACCAGAAGTTGCTGATGATGTTGAAGTCGAGCCAACGATCTCATCAGAAGAGGCTGAACAACTTTCATCCTCGGAATTGGTGCCGGAAACCATCGCCTCACCGGCCGACTCTTGCACGGCTTGGCACTTCTTTAGAGTCTTGAGGTCGTGTACCGATGGATGTGACGGTAACGAACGCCGTTCCAACCGTTCACCCGAATTTAACGTCGAAGTATCGCACGTGATCAGTTTGCGGGTCGACGCTGAGGTAGAACACGTCCGCCGAAAGAGCGATTCTGACTCTTCATCTTGTGCAGCATCGGTATTTGCTGACATCTTTGTGGAGCTGCATGAGCGCATACTGTAAGGAGAGCTGGAACTAATTGGCTCCTTCCATGAGCCAGGCAAAAGTTCGTGTTTGCGCGAGTTTCCGCTTCCAGATGAATGTTGTCGCGACATCTTTTTGCTGCCGCTGCTACTCCCACTACAGTTCTTTGTCGTTCCACAAGCTGATGCTGTTTCCTCTTCGCTTTTGATGCTCACGGACTTAGAGCGTATGCGCGCATGCGAACGACTCGCTAATTCGGCGACCGATTCACTGGAATGTTGTCGTATTACTGACGTGGCAGACATCGACTGCGAGAGAGGATTTGGTCCACCATTGGATGCTGAATTTGCCGTCCCGTGCATGTTCGTGGCAGCACTTGCACTTACTGACAGCTGACGACGTGTTGATGGACTTCGTTCCACCGAGCGAAATGATCCAGCGCGCTTTACCATTTTAGAGGCGGCGACTTCAGGTGTCTCATCGTCCATTTCGAGAACCCACGATACCGAGTCCGTCTTCTCAATAACACCCTTTATAACAGGCGATGATGGCGGCGAGACGTCCTCCATCATGTGCATACTAGCGTATGAAGAACCGTTTAGAAGCGAGGAGCGGTTAAATGAGCCCTGCGTACTACTTGTATGGTTCAGTGAATCATGCGCGGAACGTTCCTGCAGTTTAGCTTCGACGATGTGAAGTTGTTCAGAGCGTTGCTTAAGCTGCCATTGGAGTGCTTCGTTATCATATGAAAGACGAGTCCGCTTCACTGTTTCGTGATTAAAGGCCTTTTGCATGTCGTCAATCTGCCGAAGAAATTCTCTGTGGGAAAAAGTGAACATTAGTTAGATAAGTTAAAAATAGAAAACAATTGAAATTCGCGTCAAATTTTCTTACTTCTCTTTATCCGACTTGATCTCAAGTTCCGATTGAAGCATCTCATGTCGCGCCTCCAAAAGCGAAATTTTGTTTTGAAGCGCAACGCGCTCATCCGCATCGCGTACGAGTTCTTCATTGTGTTTGGTCAGTTTAGATATTTCTTTCTGCTTTATTTCCAAAACACAGCGTAGACTTTCTGCTTCACTTTGCAGTCGCGTAATCTCAAGTGATGTCGCCGACGTGTTGCTGGAATTACGTGGAGAATTGCTGCGCTCTAAGCTCTCGTTGAAACTTTTGCGAGACGTACGCAACACGGATATCTCATCCTGTGACATATTAAGTTGATCCTTTAGCTCACGTTCTCGATTCACCGAGGACGCGCGCATCGCTTCCAACTCTTTGGTTAGCAGTTTCACTTGATCTCCCAACTCTCGATCGCGACTAGCAGCGGCTAGCATTTGCGTTTCCAATTTACGCTCCGAGGAATTCAATCTCTCGTTTAATTCCAGCTTATCACTTTCAGCTGCATCAAGACGAACTTGTAACGCCCTTTCACGCTCTTCGGCTGCAAGAAGTTTTTGTTGTTTTTGTGAGAATTTATTATCCATTTCGAGGCGATAGCAGTCGAGTGCCCGCCTGTGCTCTACGTCTTTGTCGTTTAATCCCGCTTTAAGCTCGGATATTTGTCCTTTGGCGAGCATTTCGCGTTCAGTAGACTGTGCTAAAGCTATAAACAACAACATTAATTTCGGGAACTTTTTTTGTGATAATTTGCTAGTTCGTCTTACCTTTATCTAATTCGCAGCGATGCATTGCATGCAGCTCTTCTTCTCGTTGTGTGTAGTAAGCCTCTTTGTCGCATAATTGTTCTTGCAGTTCGGTGAACGCGGTTTTCGCTTCGTCTAGCAAATGCAGAGTTTTTGTTAAATTTTTCTTTGCATTATCGCTTTCGACCTTCGCTGTAGGACAGGCGAATGCGTCCAGCTAAAATTATAAAAAAATAAGCATTTAGTTTAACCTATCCACTGCACAAAATGTTTAGTTGAGTTTAAAGAATCCTTGGAAAATATCAACCACCTGATAAAAATCAAGTCTGTTATATATATTTATATTATAGTATTATGTTTTTGTTTGCAAAATATAACTTTTTATTATTCCAAATCTAAATAGAATACCACATCTAAGTCTGCCGATATGCCAACATTATTCGAACAATTGTCACTCGATAAACTGTGCGTCTTTGGTGTCCATGACAAGTGATGGAAATCCATCGTTTCATCTGATAATTTCTCATTAGTAAACACAAATTTTTTAAACATTTTTGAATGTTTTTAACTTCTTCGATTTTAATACACACAAACGTTTTTTTTTTTTTTAATACTCGTATGTCCCGAACACCGAGTTTCCTTACGGACACTGATTGCTAGTGGCGGACTGCGTTGGTATTTATATCTACTAGTGAAAAGATAGTTCGCAGGTAGTTGACAACATTCAGCAAGATAATCCAAATTTTACTGAGATAATTTTCAACATGCGGAAAATTGTGAGCGCGGCTTTCTTATGTATTGGGTTCACAGGTAAATACTTGAAAATACATTATAAAAAAACAACAACATTTTGGTGGTGGTTTTACAAATAGTGCTAAAATCGCCATTTAGAAGGTTGTTGCGGTATCAACGCGTCCGTCTTGTTCCTAACCCTTTGACATAATTGCTAAAACATATCTAGAAGGTGTTATCTCAAAGGAAACAGGATACAATATCGGAAGTTAAACAATGGGTGGGATTCAGAGTACAATGGTTGGAACTTATAAATATTCATAGTTAGCATGTTAAAAAATTATCTTCGTATTACAAATCGAATCTATACTGCATATCAAAATAAATTAAAATAAATAACTAGAGCTCCTTTCCTTAAGATGTTTTTAATTATAATTTTAGAAAATTATAATTGTTCAATCGTTTATCACCATCATTAATTCAAGGAGTCAGACCAGTTATTACCAAAGGCCGACGTTAAGGATTTTGTTATTGACTCTTTGCAATAACCCACACAAATCGAACATTTCTAATTGAACTTAATTTGTATTTAACGACTGACTTTAAAAAATGTCTGCTGGCAAAATTTGCC
Source organism: Suillia variegata (assembly GCA_949127995.1). Classification (NCBI taxonomy): domain Eukaryota; kingdom Metazoa; phylum Arthropoda; class Insecta; order Diptera; family Heleomyzidae; genus Suillia; species Suillia variegata. The sequence continues at coordinate 328,204 of OX421844.1, read as the reverse complement.
ACGACGCAAATTGATGGCGTGCATTAGAGAAATTGTGTCTCCTCATGCGAACTGTGAAGCGAACATTTGCATCTAAAGTTAAAAATATTTCTACCTGTCGCAGATAGTTGTTAAACTGCTGTATTCAGGTTTCTATGTTTAAATAAATCCTAGACTTAGTTGAAGACATTTTTCCGAATTTGCAAAAAAAAACATCCCTTAAAGGAAGTTCTTTCTCAAGAATTGTTACTAAGGACAGTTCTTAAAATTACCTAATTTGAATTTGTTTTTCCAATCTTTTTGTTTTCAAACTTAACAAACATATTTTTAAGATTACTTAAAAAAATATTATATAAGGCATTATTTGAGTTTAAGAAAGATTAAAGTTAAATGTAGAAAACATTTTTTTCATATATTTTAAAAATACTTGAAGGTGTCTGGAGTTAAAAAAAACGTTGTTCCTTCTTCTTCTTCTTAGTGTACCGCACCAAAATATAGTTCGCAAATGGAAAAATAATTTGTGCAATGTCGAGGAAAAAAGGTACATACATATTTGTAGACGGACGTCATTGCAAAACCAATGTGTGTAAGTTACGGGCAAAGGACAATGCTAGCAACTATTTTACTACAGGTAAAATCTTTGAAATAAGAACTTCTGAAGCCGTCCGTCGTCAATAATAAAATGCGAACGTGCAAAGTGGGATAAACCTAAATATTTATGAATAAGACTAAAACGGATGCAAAAGGTTTCTTTAGGTCAAGAGAAAAGTGCAATTTTAAAATGTTCAATATTTGAAAAAAAGAACTACATAGAAAATATTGAAACTAAAAATGCATCGGAGCAGCTTTAGAGTGTACAACTTGCGCAAGAAGACAGATTTTATGCAAACAAAATAAGATGAGCTATTTAAACAAGGACAAATTCAAATCAACTTTTCAACAATTTCTTCAACAATGAAGCGTTGTTCTACCAACTTTAACAGTTTTTAAAGTTTAAAAACAACAGCAAAACAAATCGGAAACTAAAATGCAAAACTTAAACATGGCATGAGTTGACCAGAGTGCATTTAAAAATCCTTTAATCTAAAGTAATTTCTTAAATTTCGTGTAGGTAACATTTGTCAAATACAGACGAAGATTCTCTACTCACATCGTAAACTAAATACTGCAACAACACGCCAAGCGCCTCGACGCCCTTATCCTGTTGCTTCTTTACTCTATCCACCTGCTGCAGATGCCGCTCCAGTGCCCCATAGTCCAAACGCCCGTTGCACGAGTGTCGATTCAGCAACTTGAGTTGTTGCAGCTCCGCTGCATCCAAACACTCGACGGCGGGCGTTGCAGACGTTTCTTCCGTGGAGCGTTGTTGGTGCTGTTTGTGAAGCAGCAGTTTGCGCGAGGACTGCAGTTTCGATTGCGTTTTCTGCGAAGAGAAGAAAAAGAACGAACGTAAAAAATCTCTAATGTTTTGTATGTCATTTCAATCCAACCGAACCTTTTCCAACAGCGCTGCTGTCGAGACGGTTCCAATCTTTTTTCCATGTTGTCCTCCTAAAATGGGAGTCGGTGATGAAGAGGATGTGGAGGTTTGTGAACTTGTGCGTGTGTTTGTTGCCGACGCGGACTTTTCTGTGGTGGTGGTGTTTGTAGTGGGTGCTGTAATGTTGTTATTGTTGTTGTGAAGCACGACGCCATTGCCGATCTCATGGAGCTCAGTTGAAGATTCCGGTTTGTTGCCGCCGATACTTTTAGGAGCTGATGGCGTGGTCAATAAACTTCCAACTATGCGATTGTGATCTATAAGATAAAAGTGGAATGCATTTGTTTATACGTATTAAAGAAAATATTCAATGTTTAAAATAAAAATTCAAAGTTATGAAATCTTATCAAGTATTTCGAATACATTCCCCGGTTTGATATGTATTTTTTTAATGGTTTTGAGTTGGAAAATCTTCCGATTTTGACCATTTGGGTTTTAATCGGTTTTGTATTCATTTAAATTTGCCCGATTCGCATTGATTACAAGCTCAATAAATAAAAACTTCTGTTAGCAATACAATAATCGACTTTTCCTAAGTTTTTGGACCCCCTCGTGCTATGACAGCAGTCAAGTCGTGATTACTTAATGCCGGTTTACACCTTTGAATATTTCGATGCAAAAATAATCATGATGAGTAATTTCAAATTCGTGTGGTCTCATACTCAAATGTCTTTGTTGTGTTTTCTATTGTCATATCGACAACACCAACTTTCGCAAACTCATTCAAAACACACAAACAAAAAGGAAAAGTTCATTTAATTTGACATAGAAAAGAGTAAGGCAACTTTATGAACAAAACGATTAAGTCGTGACAGATATTTTTGTGTATACAATGACTTACAAGTAATGCTTGAAAGTCATACCAGGCTGTCAAACTTACTCGTACAACACAGCAAATACTGCAAGTAAAAACCACATTTTCGCTTATTCAAACGCACCGTTTCGGGTAGTTAACTTTTGGCAGGTTTGTCAAAAATGACGTTTTTCATTTGCATTTAATCATAGGCCTACAACTTCACCAAATACTTTAAATACATAGCCACCAACAACGACATAAGCAGCAATACTCGTCCGTTGCTACTGATAAGTGAAGTGAGTCAAATCAATTGATTTGCGTCGCGTCGCGTTGTTTCGCTTCGCTAAAATAAGGAAGCCAGTGTCACCACTCACCATATTTAAGACACTAACAACAACAACATTGTTGTAACTCTTTTAACGTCGATTCCTAACTACATCGCCAAGATAGTTCACTAACATCGGAAATTTATTTAAATTGAAATCGTGTTTTTTTCACGATGGCTTTTAACAATTTCCTTACAAATGTCACATGTCAAGTGGTCAACTGGTCTTTGTCGCCTGGTCGCGTTAAATTAAATTTGTACTTGTGCAACACTAGTTGATGCGATTTTTGTTGCTGCAACCGGTGTTTGATCTACGCATAAATTTGTATACGAAAGTTGTCGTCGTTTTTGTTTTTGTTTTCTTTTTTTACTTCTTTAAATTGAATATTGAATATAAATATTCATGACTGGCGTTGAACAAAAGTGAACAGGGACTGCAAATGCGGTAGCAAATGTGTTTGTTGCCATAAGTGGTAAATTGAAGCATTTCTGCTGTTATTATTTTATTTAATATCATGTTATGGTAACAAATATTTAAAATAAAATTAATTTTTAGATAGTAAAAAAGTAAATATTTAAAAATTGATGAAAGCCTTTCTCCCGAGACTGACACTCTTTGAAATAGCAATCATTAGTAAATTAGCGACAATTCATTGGGATGATCGCTTCCGAAAGTAATATTTTGGACAATGAGAATTGTCCTTTAGGTCGGCACCAACGTACTGATGGAGTAAAGTCCATTAAATGTATGAAATGCAAACTAGTTTACTATAAATTTGCTAGACGAGACCAAATAATGATTTGTGAACTCTTAATAGAACAAAACGTCACTGGGTGCAAAATGCACTTCGATAGTTTCTCTGCACTTTGCTTTTAATTTTAAGAGAAATGTCAAAATTTCCCATTTCGGTGTGCAACCAACCAATTCCGAGTTTTATGACTTCCCGCCTTCTCCTTGGGAGGTACGACCTTTGCATTGATAGCGATGCCGGAGAAGATTTGATGGGCTTTCCCAAAACTGAAGGACACTGGTCAGCGATATGTACGAGTATACTCATATTTATTTGTCTGTCATATACATATTTGTCCTTGGCGACGACACTGGCAGAGTGTGCTGATACGTCTGGACCTTTTAGATTAAATTGCAGAAATTGCAGATTTCTTGCTTTGGCTTTATTTTGTTTTTAATTTTCAACATGTTTAACTTTGTAACGGTTAACTTGTTTTGTAATAAAAGTTTAACAAATTTTAATTTTTATTTTTTATACAAGAGCAGAGACAAGAGAAATGATCCGAGTCGCACTTCAACTTGTGCAGCGGTCAAACTTTTGTTTTTGGTTTTCGTATTTTGTGTTGTTGTGATTACTTTTGGTTTTGTTGGCGTTGCCGGCCGCTATTAGTCGCACATGACCCACAAAACAATTTTAGTTTTGTTTTGTTTTGTCAATGAAATCGTGTTCCAAATTAAAAAAACGCAACGCCTCAAATTAATTTTGCAATGCTTTGAATCTAAAAAAGAAAAACAAAATAAAACAACAACAGCAACATTCTATTGCGCAAATTGCACCACACCTTCTACCAAAGAGAGGGGGAGGGGGGAGGTTGTGCCATGTACATGAGGTTGTCTCAATAATTAATTTCGAGTGGCGTCAAAACTTACTCTTTTGGTTTGATGCAATTTTAGCATGTCGAGACAAGAGCCACTTGACGGACGATAGGACGGACACAAATTTCCTTATTGTAGTTGCAGAGCAAAATTTATTTAAAAAAAAACGATTTTGCAATTAAAAAACATTTAAATTCCAACAGATTCAAGCACGGCACATGATACGAAACATGTCTCGGCTACGAGTTGGTTGCCCTAAATCTTCATCCACTCTTAGTGAATTGCATCAATTTTGTTCACATTCAACTTCTTACAGAACCAAAAGCATAAGTAGATGCTTTCAAATATATATCGACGCCTCTTACGAATGAGCTTCCATTTCAAACCTCTTGTGAATAAAAACCCGTTCAGTTTTCCTAACCGAATAAGCATCCGTTGACTTTTTCTGCCGAATAAGCACTCGCTTGGTTTCTCAACGAAACAACAAATGAACAATCGCGAGCTTATTCGTTAGCGAAACACAAGCAGAAACTTATTCCGCAAAGAACTTAAAAAATTTCGAAACAATTGGAATGCATTTTCAAATACTCCTGTGAAATTCCTGTGAATTTGTGCAACCTCAACCACAATTCAAAGCATTTTGAAATTCGTTGTTTTTGACATGTTTGCTGCTCATTTAAAAAAGAAACGTGTTTGGAATTACCATCGAAGCAATGTGCGAATGTTAAAAAAAACTCTACTCCGTATTTGGCATAGCATATAAAAATGATTTTAAAATTGCAATTGGCAACTGGCAACTACTTAGTGGCAACTCGAAATTTTGATTTGGCAGACAGTGCGGCACACATTCTATAATGACATGCTTAAAAGAAAAGCCCATCTTAACTTGAAACTTTCTTACAACGTTGCCAAAGTGTTAAATTTAATTTCACTAACAACGTTCTCAAAGTAGTTCGTCCGTCCGTTCTGAGGCATACGAGTATATTTACTTTCAATGTTAAGAAGATATTTGTCAAAAAACAAAAATTTCTTTTTGAAACAATACAACAAAATTATACTAAAATTAAATAAGAAATCATGTCAAAATTTTCAACGGATATGCGATTTTTTTTTTAAGTTGGCAAAACATTCAAGACCAGAGTAGATAATAAAATGTGCGCAAAATTCTTTGTTCTCAACCAAAAACAAAATGAAAAATATATTATTATTTAAAATTAGAAACATTTGCAGGCGATTAAATCTAATGTGGTCATATTGAAAAAAAAAAAAAAACGAAACGAAAATAAGCGAAGCATTTAAATAAGCTCCCAAGATGACGTCACTGTTGTTTATATGAATTAAAAATGAAGCATATAAAAAGCGAATAAATTCATTTTCATTATTACACAGAACAAATGAAAATAAAATCTGTAAGAATCTTCGACTATGACACAACTGAAATACCCAACACATTTCAGCCTTCTCTTATAGGTAGGCGGACGATGTTTTTATTTACTTTAAAGAAGGCTTCTTTTGAGTGTTACAAATGGACCACCAAAATCAACATTCTGTGCGTGTGCACGGTGTGGGGTATAATAAAATGTAAACAAATTCATTCAAACAACGATAAAAAACCACAGCAGAAAAGCGCGTAAAAGCGGAATTCATGACCGGATGCGGACAGCAGCACCTTAGCGGGCTGAAAGCGATACAGTCAGCAAAAAACGAAATATTTACTCATATTGATGCCATTGATCGATCACTGGAAATCATCTGCACAAGCCACACAGCGTTTCAAGTCCATCGCTCGATGCCTTTTAAAAGCTGAACAATGATGATTTTCCTTATACATAAACTTCATTTGCAAAACAAACAAAAAACTATTCAAAGATTTCTTAAAATAGGAAAGAGGTGAAAGTGTTATAAGAAAATGCCTTTACCATTAACTGTTGTTTATCATTTTTTATATAATATACATATAATATTCAGTATATAGTACACGACACTAATTAACAAACCCACACAGAGCAGAATTCATCAATCGAAAACAAGCTAAAAATAATGTGCTGAGGAAAAACCTTTTTTTAGATTTCGAAATAGACGTCGGAAAATAAATTTCAGCTGTTTCGATTTTGACATAAGTCTTGCGGCGTACTTTCCCACAAATGAAAACAACATTTTTAAAATACTAGCTTATAGTGGCCGGCGTTGTCCGGGTCTTGTTTTGAATATAAATATAGACCTACGGAAGGGGGTGTTACATTGTAGCAACCACGCCCATTTATGATAAAGTTGTCGAAGGTCTAAATACGAATTTAGATACCAAATTTTTACTTAATTTCAAAAATTGTGTTTATAATAGGTGGGCGTGGTATTTTTTTTTTATGTCCAAAAGCTTCTCTGGCGGGAGCACAGCAACTCCCCAAAATTTTATCGCAATCCGATGAATGATTTAGACGCACTTATGCCCTATGCGTGTCTAAACCAGAAAAATAAAAAAATAAAAACATTAATTTTTATATATGTATGTACTCGTATATTCGTATAGATATATAAAAATATTATATTATAATATAATACTTTTGCGAACAACAAATCAATCTTCATTTATGTAATTTGAGGGAGGAAAATGAATGTTGGATTTTATAAATTAACGATTTACAACATTTAAGATGGTGTACTCTTAAAAAAAAGCAAACTTACCAGCAGCGCTGTCGCCTATTATAGCCCAAAAGTCTATATCGTCATCATGTTCATCTATTTCAACTGTTTTATCAACAGCTTGTCCACAATTCTCAACATTCACCGAATCACTACTTTTTCCATTGTCACCTACAACAACATTTCCGATCACTTCCGCCGCAGTGTTGTTGTTAGCTTCCGTTTCATTCGAATCAAATTTCCATCCGAAATCTGATCTCTGCAACTGCACACAAAACTCCCTTTCACTAGCAATCATGACGTCGGAGAAATTATCTTCTTCACCGTCGGAAATCTCGAAGCCGTTTGCATTAATCTCGTCATGATTGGCTTCCGCAAAAGCACCACCAGCACTGGCTGTGGTAACATCTGAAAGTTTCCGTTGGACGTTGGCCGCTCGACTGCTTTTCCGCAGTTTTTGTCGCCACGAGAATTTGCAGCATTTACGCGCACTGGACTGAAATTGCACATGGACTTTGCGGATATCCCCATAACTAATGCGACAGCTTATCTCGTAGCAGTCCTGACGCGATTCCAGCTGGTGGTTGGTAATTTTTGTGCGGAAGCGAATGCGACGAATTTGAAGTTTCTGCGCTGCGGGCGTGAGGGCGTTGTTAAGAGGCTGAGTGTATCGGTGAATGCGTCGTCGGCGTCTTTGCATTTCTTGAGATTTCTTCTGCAGCAGATTTCAGGCATATTATAAAATTCGACTTAAATTATTTGTGTGGTCTTTCATTGAGTTGTTAGTCCTTGACAAGCTTAAGAGTTTCACTTAACGTTGCGAATTTGTGTATTTTTGAAGGTTTTTAAATAATATTTTTGAATTTTCAACAAAAACAACAACTCATAAATATTTGACGAAGAATGTCAAAAATTTCAAACGTTTGCAAACTAACAAATCTTTGTGAAGAGTGTTTCCTCAACTTATTAAGTTCCACTTTCCGCAATTGAATTACGTAGAAAGGGACGATAACCAAGACTTACAACGAATCAATACGAAACAGCTTAAGTAAGTTTTTTGAATAAATTCAACATCGGGCAACTCAAATTAAATATTACTAATAACTCATCGGAACTCGCGACCACGAATATTTTTAATGTTTTCACGTTTTGCACTTTTGTATTTGGTTTTGTAATAAATTAAATTGTTGCTCTATTAGACTGAATAATTTTTAAGATTTAACAATTTTTTACAATTGAAACGCAATTAAATAAATCGAAGGCGCGTTAGCGTTTACAATCGCGTGACGCTGTTTCGCCAAAACCTATTCCCCCACTAATTTGTTCCACCATAACAACCGAACGAGTGACCGTCCTCCAACACCGCCGATCGTTGGTGGATTCTCTGCTGATCGTGTGCCAAAAAAATACTAAACTCAATTCTGTATAGAATTCACAAAATACACAAACTTTTGCTAATTGTAGCTTTTAATTTTCGAAATGCCCGCTACAAGTGTCATTTGGGCTCATGCTATGCGCTTGGTGAATAAAGTATGGTGTGGTGGGAATTTGTTCACTTGTCCAAAGTTGTGCCACATAGTCAACACTCGACACTGACGCGGCATGCGTAATTTGCGGCAATCCAATGAGCGACAAGTGCGTAAACTATTCGCTCGAAACGTTTTCACTACGCTTCTATTTTTTGTTTACTTTTCCTATTCACCACAGCAGTGTCCGTCCATCTTGAAATGACGTCACTTAATTCAGTTGCCGTTGTTGGTCGGTCCGCTCCCCCTCCGTTCGTCTGTTGGACAGGCGACTTGAATGGTAATTTGCATATTTATTTATGCGTTGGCACGAATGGTCTAGTGTCATCTCTCGCTTTGATTAAGTTCAGTAAAGAAGAGCTCTCGCGACTTGATTTTGTATACATACATATGTATACTCGTAAGTAATACGTAGTAAATTGTATCGTCCAGTGGTAATCTTTGCACCATTTGCAAAGTTATTTAAATTATATTCTGCAATCTAATGATTGCGAACTGAGAACACTTCCTGCCGCTTCCATTCTGATAATACGGTACGATCAATGATCTCAAGAATCTTCTTGATCGCAGATAAATCTTTGCGCAAGCGAAACAATCAAAATAACGGAAACATGCAAAAAAGAATACGCTGAAGCACAATTTTCCAAGTTCAGAGTCAACAATGATCGGTGCATCGTCTGCCAAGCAAAACCTTTTCAATCTTGTTGCGTGCAGTAGATACTCGTGTAAGTAGAAAAACAAAAACAAAACAAAGCAATTGTTTGCTGAAAATGATTGTTCATACGCCCCATGCGTCCGACATGGCTATGGGTGTATGTGTATCTGTGACGTCGAAGCAATTGCAGCATACGTTATCGATAAATTAAGCGGTTTTCCGATATCATACGTTACTGATGCCGATCGCGGCTGTTGCATGTGGTTTTATATTTTTTATTCGCTTTTTGTGCAATTTGTTGCGCTTCGCCGCGCAGCATATTCGTCCGTCGCGCAGTGACCGTTTGTCTGCAGGCAGCAGCAATTGGCGCCATTATTTTTCTTCTCTTCTTTTCTTTTCTTCTATTTCATTTTCTTTTTTTTGCTGCTGCTGAGTAAATTTTGCTGATCGTTCGTTCGTTCGCTCATCTTAGTGCATTTCAGGGTTGTTCATTAACTCGAGCGTAATATATATATATATAATATATATATATAATATATATATATATATATATATATATATATATATATATATATATATATATATATATATATATATATATATAAATATATATATATATATATATATATATATATATATATATATATATATATATATATATATATATATATATATATAATATATATATTATATATATATATATATATATATATATATATATATATATATATATATATAATATATATATATATATATATATATATATATATATATATATATATATATATATATACAAATATAATTTGTCCAAACTAAGAATCAGGGTTGTTCATTAACTCGAGCGTAATATATATATATATATATATATATATATATATATATATATATATATAGATATATATATATATATATATATATATATATATATATATATATATATATATATATATATATATATATATATATATATAGATATATATATATATATATATATATATATATATATATATATATATATATATATATATATATATATATATATATATATATATATATATATATATATATATATATAGATATATATATATATATATATATATATATATATATATATATAATAATATATATGGTTTTCGAGGCATTTTTGTGTTTAAAGGAAATCTCCTTAATATATATATATATATATATATATATATATATATATATATATATATATATATATATATATATTATATATATATATATATATATATATATATATATATTAAGGAGATTTCCTTTAAACACAAAAATTCCTCGAAAACCACGAAACCTCGAAAGCCTCAGGAATGACAGTCAAAAGTTCTATGAAACGTATTTTTCGCGTTCCTTGCAAATATTCGAGGCAAATTAGTCGCAAAATAGTTCGTGAAAAGTTTATCATCCAACAATTCCACTGGTTAACAAGTGAAAGAAACGAGTTAAGAAGATTCTTAGTTTGGACAAATTATATTTGCCGATCCCCTTCGAGTTGACTGGCAACCCTGTCATGGTATGCAACTGTTTTCTGGATGGACTGTCTTTCTTTCTTTTTTTTTGTTATTAGTGCAATTTAAGTGAAAATTGCGGTCACACTTTGTTGATCAAATTAATACCGTTAATTAATGCAATATTTACACCATCATTGTTGGCCATTAAAACAATTTGATTCAAGTTTTTGATTTTGTTTTTAAATAAATATTAACCGTGGGGATAAATTACAAAATAAAACAATTAAAATCATTATAAATTTTTTGTTTATATGTTGAGTTAATAAACTTAATATGTATGTATGTACATACTTGTACATATGTATTTGTTTCAATTAAAAATACATTTTCGATATTATTTCGATGTAAATTTCAAATGTATCAAATTGTAAAGCAGAAATGCGGATTTTTTGATTTAACGATTTCAAAACGACGACGAAATAAATAAAAAAAACTCCGACTACCTCACTTAGGAAACGTGATGGAATCGAACATAATTAAATTTTCGTGCTATTTAGAAATTAAATACAAGAATCTTAGAACCCATTAGACTGCCTCATTCCGTTACATAAAGCATGCTTCGGAAATTGAATTCATAAACCGAAATTTGCATAATTTAAAACTACTTGAAATTTTCAGTTTTATGTGTTTTTTTTTGTTTTTTTTTTTGTTAATGAAAAGTACTTAAAGTTATTTTTTGCTTATTTGTTTTTTGTAGGCATAAATCGGCTATATAGAATTTGGTTATTCGTTTGTAACCATAAAAAGTATTTCAGAATCGAACTCCGAGTTGTTATCCAGCTTCAATTCACAAATCTGTAGTTTAGTTGAGCAAAACCGGATGAAAACGTTCCATACCTCTCAAACGGATAATTCATTTTTTTAACAGTTTAAAATTTTGTTTTTAATTTCTATGTAGTGGTGCAACACTATCGACAATGAACTGATTGCATTGGAACAACGTCCACTTACAATGAAAACATATAAAAGATTTACTGCAATTGGGTTAATATTTGAACAAAATATTTTACTTAAAATATTTTAATTTTTAGCTTTGCAAATAAATAAAACTAACACAACAAAAATCAGTTTTTAAGAAAGAAATTTGTTTATATATTTTAACAGTTTTGGGAGCACTGTATAACAGAAGGATTTACTATCAATGAGTTAAGTGTGTCATATTTATTGCATTGGTATATGTTATGAAGTTGTTATGTTGAATCTCTTGCGACACGACATGCAGCATATTTTGGTTGAGCATGTCACAAAAATGCGTGTAGAGAAGTTTTCCAAGATGCGTCATCCGCACTTGGTTGCAATGCGGAACGGAGTCATGGTCTTTTGACAAACCACTTCGGCATTTAAGTTCCAATACTTTTGTAAAGCTGGACATTTTTAATTGAGATAAAACAGAATAACTGATGTACATGTATGTATGTTCGTTTGAATAACTCTTTTGTCTGTAAGAAAAAAAGTCAAAAAGAAATTTGAATAACTAATAAATATCTAAGTGTAGAAAATAACGTAGAAAGAGAATATATCTGCTCCGAGGCAGACACGAAACAGCCGGTATATGAGCGGATGAGATTTCGTGCTCTCCTGTACAAATAAGTAACTACCAAATCATTGCTGTGAAATGAACCACCAGTCAGGATCATGCGCCGTAAAAGTGCCACGGAGAAAAGCATTTAACTCAAACAAAACTAGAAAATTAGACAACAAGTTAAATAGAAAAAAAAAAACATATACGAAAAAATTTTAAAATCATTACAGAAAAATTGCACAACTTCAACTGCACCCAAACAAAAAAAACTTTCTTTTGAATGGGTAAAAAAGTTACTACTTTTGCAGTTAAAAATATTACAAACATGGAACTTATCCCAATTCTAAACCGAAAAAGTTTGTTCGCAGCTCATAATAATTTTAACTGTTGCTTTAAGCCATTGCGAAGCTCGGCACAAATCGATAATTTCAATTTTGTGTGCTGTGTGTGTGTGTTTAAAAATTTAGAGATGCTGTGCTCCTGGACCTCACACTAACATCCCATTTTTTATAACTTTTAACTCTAGATTACTACAAAATCTTGCATATTAAAAACAAAATAGTATTTATCGTTGGCTTAAATACCCCGCATCATTTTAGTGAAATCAAATGTGAAAGAGGTGCATCCACGGATCCTGTGGTCAAGGTCGACCCTTCATCTTTGATCAGAATTATATAAGGTCAAAAACTGATCTGAAAATTTTGGTTGTGCTCTGATAGCAAACCAAGCCAACTAAATAAAAAATCTTTTCAGTTGAGTTTTTGATAAGCTTGTAGTTTTTTATTTGAAACTCCTCAAATGCGATTGCTTGTCAGCTTTGAAGCTCAAAATATAAGACACGGCTCGAAGTGAGCCGTGTTAAACACAAATAAACACGTTTTAAACTATTTTGGCAGTGTTGCCATTCGAATATTCGCACAAACAAACAAACAAACAAAACAATAAAAAGAAATAAAACTTTTCTAAAAGCCGTTATTGCCCGCGTGTGTTTAATTTAAAAATTGCAAATAAACACGTAAGAGGTTAATATACTTTTAAGCGCTCTGCTCATGACATGACACAAAAAAAAATGATACTGCTAAAAACGTTTTGAAATTGTAACCGGATGAGTGAAAATACAAAAGCAAACAAAGCCGCCTAAAATTTATGAAAGCGAAATTAAAACTCAAAGCGAAATTTGAAGAGTAAAAAATTTTTTTTGTGGACATAATTGAGCCAAGAATATTAAGACAAAAGCTCAAACTTCATCATATGAAGACATCAAATATTTATAACTCTAAAAAAATTATCACTTTGAAATACAACTACAAAAATATATTTCGGGAATCGAATAAATACAAAAAAATTGTAGCTAGACACAGAGCTGCGCAGATAGATCTAACGGCCCGGGACAACATTTTTGTCCATCTCCTTATTTTTGGTTGGTAAAACTTTTTTGGTGCTGCTTTTTATTTTCTAATCTTAACCTTTTCTAAACTGAATTTTTTTTTGTAATAGAAGTACAAAATGTGTAGAGACTGTGACCAATTTTTTGCTGAGGCTCACCTCTTCTCTCTAATCAAACCTTATTAGCCGATTTTAGTTTGTCTTGTCCATTCCAATTGCCCCCTCTGTGCGGCCCTGCCTACATATAAATCATCATTCATTCTAACTTAAAATATCAAATTCAAATAAAAAGATTTTGAGGTCAAGTTGGAATTTTTACTGAATTTGAACTTTTTAACTCGATTTTGTTGTTGTCATTGAATATGGCACATGTATGGAAGTATGCGAGAAGAAACCAAAGCTGGCAAAAATACATTAACAACGCGTTTACTATGTGAAAATTTACTAGGAGCGACGATGAGGTAAAAAACCAACAAACAAACAAAAGAAGCTAGTGAAATTAGGTCAACTTGCAATGACAATGGCTGCGATGGATGGCACCAACAAAAAAGTATCATAGTTATATCTTAATTAAATCTTAGTGAAGAGGTTAAATACAACGAACAACATTAAGAATCTGTTTGTTGATTGTCGATGAGAAATCTGCTTGAAAAAGTCGCACTTTTTTTTAATATAACAAGAATAATTTTAAGAAATTTTCACCGACCAACAAAAAAGATAATTTGCTTTGCCATACTCGGCAAAAAATGCATCTCAAATTGATTTTTCTCACAATTCTTGCATCCCGTTCCACTCGTCACGTGACTCACCTTTTTGCTTGCGTGGCAGACGAAAGGAATTCCAAAGGAACGAGGATTTCTTACGCAAACCCGCCGCTCGATATAAATCCAATTCGCTGTAGGAGGACGAAGACGCTTCGCTGGACGTTGATAAGCTGAGCGATTTTGGTTTACCGCTACCGCTGCCGCCGCCACCACCTGAGGCTGACGCCAAGGTGGTCAATAGCTGCGGCTGAATATGTTTCGCGTATTTTACATCACTGGGAAAATCGTTTAAACCGAATTTTTGCGCTTGCAAATTTTTGCGATTTTTCAACATTTCACCATCGGCAATTGTTGCTGACGTCGTTGGCAGGTTCTGCGCCGAACCATAGAATAATGCCACAAAATCATTCAGACCCATCTTTGAGGCATTTGTGAAAACGAAACAAGCAATTCCATGTAATAGGGATGCGGTGGGATGAGTCTGATGTGAGCGAGAGAGCACGAGTATTCATTGAAAGAGCGTGGTGAACATTTCTCAAAGAGCGCGCAGGTTCCTAGACATCCTTGCTCAGTTTCAGTGCTTTCCAAACGGTTTTTAATCATAATTCAAAAAATAACTGTTATACATACATATGTATGAATGTGTGTGTATCGTTCCGTCACATTTTATTAACGAAGCTTTCACTTTGAAACATTTTCAAATGTTTTTTTAATATTTTAATAATACGTTTTTATTTGAAAATATTATTTCACAGACGCTTTAAAGTCACCTCACTAAACTTAATTTCCGAATTGAGACGAACACTTCATTTCGTGATTATGGCCAGAACCGCGTCAGACGTTGTATGCCTTCTCAAACCGCGACGTACGCTCAACGACTGAATATGACAGGCAGGGCTTAGTTGGCCACAAGCGGCAAACCGAATGCCAGTCCGCCACAGCCGAATGCGTGCAAAATTGTAGTGAAATAAAGTAGTAAAGCAGTTTTGGAGTCGAGACTATCGCAACTCGCGAAGCCAGCTTACTGACAAGGTAAACACACGACGACGACTACGACTACGACTGTGGTAAGATATGCCATAATACAAAATAATAGTAGTAAATCGTTACTAAAAGCCGAAGAGTAAAAAAATTTAAAGCATAACAAATTTCCAAAAAAAGTGGAAATAATAAAAACGAAAATGAAAATCGTATAAGAAAAAACTTAAATTCAAGCCGGTAATTTGTTGGTATCCAACAGTTACCATATGAGCTTTGAATTTGGCTAAAACCATTTTTATAAAACTGTTTTTATTTTATTTAACTGATTTCATTTATTTATTAAGAAACAATTTGTTTTTTAAATTTCAGTTTAGTCTAAAGCCTAGACAGAATCTTGAAAACTATTTAGAAAACAATGATCTTTGTTGTATCTAAAAAACATAAAATAAACTGTTTTTATTGTAGTAGTTGGCTGATGGCTGCCTGTCTTAGGTTCGTCTTCTTAATTAACTGCTTTTTGTTGTTGATGTTTTGGTAAATTATGGTATTGTCATTTTTACTTTCTGTCATTATTGCGCTCCGTTGTCGTCGGTTATACTATGTGTGCTTTTTTCTGCAAATTAGGCTTTTCACCTTTTTTGCATTGACTGCTGCTGAACGTCCAACGCCATTTTGTCTGCCATAATGTTTAGCTGAACTGTTTTTAAGTTTCTTTAAAAATGTATGGCCCGATGTATGCGGTAGCGACTTTCGCAAATTTGTCATTTATACGTCTTGCATGCATGCAAACATACACACACACTTACATACATATATGACAGTTCGTTCATTGTTCATTGTTAGAACTATTGTGAGATTGCGAATTGAGTTGTTTTGGGTTGTGTTGCGGTTTAAAAGCTTCTTCTCCAATATCGGAAGAACATCAAGAGAATTGAACTGAGTCAGGTGTGAATGTAAAAGACCTTCTCGGGAAGTAGACAAGTATTGAGTGCACATTGTAAGAAGTACGCGAATGCAAAAGTAAAGCAACAAGTTAATTGAAACTATTGTGCGCTTATGTAAAAGTGAATTTTCAATTTTATGCTTAAATAATTTCACAATTGCTTATTGTTATAATTTTTTCAGTTTTTCTTTAGAAAACAACCGCGAAAAATAGGAAATCAATTTTAATTAGTGGGTAACATTCGCAATAAAATGCTGCCGCAATATATCCGCAAGCTTGAACAGGCAAAACAAAAAAAAAACAAAAACTGAAATATTCGTGCACATAATTAATTGGATTATTTTTCTGGTATTTGAACTAAATAGTTCACAGCTGAATTCAGAAGACTAAAAGAGTTAAGCTCCCTCCACTTTTGATTTATGATGTACGAGTATTGTAAAAAATTGTTCACTACATTAAAAATGACTGCAAAAGTGGTTTTTAAAATATTAATCGATATTTCCTGTTTACATTGTTTGAATTTTGGATTTGTAATCCAATAGTAATCAAAGTATCGAAATTATTACTATTTGGCAAAAACAAAAACGAAAACGACAGAAACAAGCGTTCCAATTCGCACGGCTTTACTGTATTGTTATTTATGCAAATACGATTGATTCGCCAATGTTGCATAATTGTGATGTGATTTGTGTAACCGTTTGTTTTTGTCTGACTCGAACATATTTTCCATGCCAATTTATTAAAAGTAAACTTGCATGTTGCATTTGTCATGCGAATTTCTTATAAATTTTCAAAAAAGCTTAGCCAAGCTAAGCTTAAGCAAACGTCTTGTTTAAATGTTATTTGGCAAATAAACACAAGTCATAATGAAGCGAAGGGAACGTGTAACTCAATGTATAAATTAGCCCATTCACGTGTGAACCAAATACAACATTTTTATATAAGTATAAACACATATACATACATACAACTTCGTTGATAGGTTGTTAGCAATAGCTTAAATTTTAAAATGATCGAATAAATTCCGATTTCCTACATTGATAATGAAAGTAATTTTACTATCAATCAACATTTTCCACAGGAATTTTATCAAGTATTTTATTTTGTCTTTCTAATTTGTTATGTTAAGAAATTTATAAACATTTTTTATACCTACAAATATACATATATATGTATGTATATATAACTTAAATAATTGTTACGCGTTGAAATCAAAGCGAAATTAAGAGAAAATTCAAAAATTAAATTGCTTGAGAAAAGTAAAAGTTACTAAAGGTGCGTGCGAATGAAACTTTTGTGGTACCGAAATCATTTACCCGTTTCCAAAGTATGTTTGCTTGTAGGTAATTTACAACAACACAACGAATGAATACGTTTTCGCAATGTTCACATTTTCCTTTGAAAGTTATTCTTAAATTGGAATCTTATTTGGGGACAAAGCTATAAACAATTGTTAGCCAGAAAACAGTTGTTAATTTACAAAGGGATTTATTTTCTAATATACTACAAATCTACATGTATGAGTGTATAAGTATATAAAACTAATGCAGGCGACTTTGTATGTAACGCCTATAATAAAAGAAAACATTTGATACGCCTTGACCACACGTACATAACTATATTTTGTGTTAAAATGACAAATGCTTTGGCACACGTCAATTAATTGAGAAAAAGCGTTTGACAGAAATGCACACATTTTAGCCCACGAAACAAAACACCGCTCGAAGCTTCGGATAGATTTAATAAATAAACAAAGTAATCGGGGCGTTTCACTGAAGATTGTAAAGATAGAAAACGAAATTCATAAAGAAACTAACTTACAAAGTCACAGAGAAGAGAAAATCGAATGCAGAATGATGCGGGTTCAATAGGGTGACAACTTAATTGATGCCAACGACTAACGTAACTAACACTAATAACGCTAACGATCAACTCTATACGAAATACGCTCAAAAGAGAGAAGAAGACAACACGCAAAAAGAACCAAAATAATTTAAGTTTGAACACTGGTGGGCCATTAAAAACTTATTTTAAGATGGTAATCAGTTGTAATTAATTGAGTAAACAGTTCTTTAACTGAAGTAACCGGTTCAACATGAATTTGCGACAAAAGAAATCAAATATTGTTAAATATTTATTAACTAATTTAATTGATATTAACTCAAAATTATGTATTATTTGTTTCTCCATTACAAGCACTTAACAAACCTATCAAACATATTCTATAACTTAACATTGTAATTGTAATTTATTTGACAAAAAGAACACTCAAGTATAACAGTTGTATAACAGAGTCACAAAATTGAGTTACATATGAAATTCTCGAATCTGTAAAAAAGTGTTTAGGCAACTATTCAAAAGATTCGTGTGTATGTGTTGGCTATAAACATTTAATAAAAGCTGTCAAAGTCAGAGCAAATCAATTAAAAAACTCTGTTGTTAAGAATTTATAAAATTGTCAGAATTTTGAATATATTTGACAATTCCAATTATAATTAAACATGTGTCAGATTATTACAAATTTTGATTGAATCATTTACTTTCGAATAATTCTAAGTGGTAATCACACTTATTAACAGAGTTCTAGATTGGATGCTATTGTTGCCACATTATGTTAAGCAATTAACGCCCACTCGCAATCGCCACGACAAGCATTCACACTTTAAGCCACTTTGAAATCAATTTGATCGGCAGCGGAGAACGTCATCGCCACTTTATCAATTTCACAAGCAATTTGATGTGTTAATTAGCAGCATTAAAAATTAATCATTGCTCAAAAAATAAAAAGTAAAGCAAAAGCGAAAGCGAAAACCAAAGCCAAAGAAGTTGCCAAAGTGTTTCAAAAGGGATTATTAGGTTATACGAATGCGAGTATGCAAACAACAAAATCCAAAATTTACCACCACTCATCAATATTTCCAACATCGGAAACTGTTGCAAGACGAACCAAATTTGTTGCGGTAATTTTGTGCGCTAATTTCGGGTTTGAAAAAAAAAACCTCAACATGCCAAAAATTTCATAATGATGAAACACTTCTTTGAATTGTCTCAATCCGAACAATTCAATAAAACAAATTTCAAAAAAGTGTGGCCTCTGGGTGTAACCGGGCCAACATTAAATTGTTTCCGCCTGTACTTTTGGTTTTGATTTTGATTTGCTTTCACTTTCTCAAATCGCTTTTTCGTAATTTTAAGACAATCATTTGTATTTCGATGGCAACATTGTTGCAGCAAAATGGCACAAATCAACAAAACAAAAAGACTAAGTGGATCATGTTAAGAAGAATTCTGCTGTTCAATCGAAGGAAGTCGAAACTGGAGGCGTTTTTTTCATTCAACGTATTCTCCACCTTTTTTTTCTTTCTTTCAACATATTTCAACATACCTCTACGTCACTCCTTTCTATGTAAAAAAAAATAAGAAACCTTAATTTTTTTTAAATTATAATTATAGAATCTCGTAACTTAAGTTGTGATCTTTTTTTATGGTAATATTTAAAACAAGTTTAAAAAATTGCAGTCATGCTACATGCCTCTATTATAAGTGGGCGTTGTTCTTATCGGATCACGCCCATTTTTGGTTTGTAGTTAAATTCTGCATTTGAATTTACAACTATTAATTACTTAGTTTCTATATAAAAGGGAGAATTTGTATGGGAGTAGTTTGGGTCTGATCTTGCTCATCTTAGGAGTTTGTGTAACTTAAGTTTGCTATTTTCATACTGAATTTTATTACAAAATTGATTTACCTTATAAATGAGAAAATTAAAAGGTAAATTTGACAATTAATATTTAGAAAAAATAAATAAATTGATTGATTGATTGATTGATTGATTGATTGATTGATTTGAGAAGATGTTCGTTCACACTCTCATACGGAAGTGCCAGGTCAAGAATTGAAAATTAATTTGACTTGGAACAATGAAAAGAGAGTTGCTTGCGACTTTCTTCAACAGGACAGGGCAGAATTTTCTAAGTGTTAGTGTAGCATGAAAGGCGTACTTACCTTTTAAAGGTGTTTTAGCCGAACTAGTCGTCGCCTTCACCTCTAAACGCTTAGCGGTTATTGTGAGTTTTTTAACAGGTGGTGAACCTTTAATGCTGGAAATACCGTTATTAGTGGGGCTGCTCGCGGCCGTTGATGTTGCAGTAGGGCTGGGGCAGGCGGATACTGGAAAGCGTTTATCTAAAAAAACAAGAAAATAAAAAAGTTTTACAATATCTTAAAAAAAATTTAAATAAATAAAAGAAAATTACTTGAAGAAATAAGAAAAAGTATTGCCTACTTTAAGGCTTTTTCGAAATATTAAAATGCCGCTCAACACGCTCGGCCCAGCAACATATTTGGAAGCGTATAAACATGTTGCTGCAGCAACTTAATATTTCGTACTAAAAGTCTTCGTCTTGCTTTTTCTTCTCACGTTTATTTTTCCGAAATGGATCACGAAAGAAGACGCCACAGAACATGCTTCGTGGCAGCCAGCTTAGTTAGCACGCAAATTGGCCACGTATTCACCAAATCTGTGCACAATTTTAAAAGCAGAGCGTAGTAGCACACGCACACACACACACACACTCATAAACAGAAATTTTTAACGGAAACGGCGTTTTAGCAGTTATCAAAAACGAAAATTTGGCGGTAAACAAAACCAAACAAAACGTGAAATTTAAACGAACACTTTCAACAATCAATTTTGTTGTTTGTTTTTGTTTGTTTATTGTTTTATTAAAATTGACAATTATTTCTTAGCATCTCAAAAATATCAAAATAAATAAGTTTCCCAAATATGCATGTATGTATGTATGTATGTATGTATGTATGTATGTATGTATGTATGTATGTATGTATGTATGTATGTAAATCCAAATACAAAAGCAAATGCAAATGCGAAAAAGTTCCCATGAAATGCCTCCACAAAACAAATTGTTGCGCCCACCTTTGGCAAAATAATGAAGTTAATCTGGCCGCATGTCAAACATGATTAACCCCGTGTAATCGCCGACAGCCGTGCCACCGATTAACACCAACGACCGATCGACCGACCGACGCTAAACATTTCTCAACGGACGACGGACAACGGCCAACCTGCAACCAAATTGCGACTCTCAATGCCCACGATCAATTAATACACTCACTCGTTTGATCGGAGTATCGCAAAGGTACATACACATGTATGTACATACAACAACAGCAACAAAGCATCGCACGGTGCTTTCTTTGTTACATACACCTCAATATATGTGCATGAATCGGAAGTTTAACTTTTTTGGCAAAATAAAAACATTTACTTCAAGTTTAAAAAAAAAACGTAAAAATGGTTCCCGAAATTAAAAAAAAAATATATAAAAAAACGGTTTGTAATTATTTGAATTGGTTTTTTACTTTGTCAGAGTACTTTGCATCGCACGAATAAAATTCAATGCGCTGCGGTCGAAACATGTTGACCAGATAAGCGATACAAAAGTGCAGAAGATATTTCTCACTACAAAAACCTGTTCCCTAAGTAATGGCACAAGAAATGGTAAGAACACACAAACAAAATACCTGAGATCTGTTAGTAACGCAGAATACGCAAAGCGAAATGCGCTCCCATAACGTGTAAAATGAAATTAAGTAGCAAAGTGGCTAAAAGCAAAAAGATGGAACGAAAGACGGCGGAAGAAGCAGCTGAAGCAGCTGAAGTCCAACATATGCCTCAAAAGACAACAACAATAAACACCTGTTAAGGGGGAAACCATAAAAATAAAACAACAACAACTAAAACAAGCCTATTTTATTGATTACAATAAAGAGAAATAATATGCAGGACAGCATGAGAGAGATTTAAGAGAACAAATTGAGAATGAATGCGAATGAATAAACTGTGAAGAGAAATTGTATCGTTGAGAGCATAAGCATGAGATCATTTTTTACGAGAATGATTTGCTGGCATCTCTAAAGTAATAAAAATGAAATCAGGTTTTACTAATTAGCATACTAAAAAAAAAACAATACAAAAATAAAATAAAAACTTTAAAATCTAGAATAAGTTCATTTTTATGAAATTTCAAAAGAATTTGAAATAATTTCGCGGTTCTAATCTGGCTAAGATACATTTCTAAATATACGTATTTGAAGCTTATCATTTATTTGGACTGGTCATTTAAGGTCATTTGACAAAAGGACAGAAGAGAACTTTTCTTAGATTTTTCAAATGACAAACAAAATTTAAGTGTCAACTCTTGCGGCTCCATAGGACGCACATATTCAATTGTATGGTATACAGGTAGAAGTTTAGCAAGGGTCTAAGTTGAATTGTTCCGTGTTGTAAGGTATTCAAGTTAATTGAAATAAAAATAACAACATTTGAGATACAGTTCTTGTTCTACATTTATGATCAAAATAATTCCAGAAAAGCTGCTTCAATGTCAAAAGCCAACGGCAACTGGAAAGAATCAGTTATCTCTTGGCTAGGTTACCTTATAATTTTCGTTTGGTAGCATTGCAGATCTCAGCTGAGATGTTTTACTTGAGCGCTGCACTATGTAATTAAGCTAATTTTATGTTTGAGCGCAATTTTCATGAAATCTACTCCAGACAAAGTTTTAATGATAATCAAAAGTAGAACGGGTAACCACATAAAATAAAGCATAAGCTCTGAAAGAGAAACACGGAACTATTAAAAATAGTTTCAGTACCGTTCAAATTCGGTAGTAACACAAAACTACTAACTAAAAATGGGCGTGGTCCGAAGAAAACAACGCCCACTTTAAGCAGAGACATGTAGCACCTCTGTTTGCTGTCACTGAAACGGCGGAGGAGATATGAGCTTCGGCATGGCAGAAGATAATTCTCTTCCTAGATAATTCTTCAAAAAAAAAATTTATATTCATACATTTAATTCGGGTTTTTTATATTCACTTGAATTTCTTAGTTTCTGCCAAATGATTAGAGCAATTCACACGCGTAGGTCTCTCCTCAATCAGCCGATAAAAGTATTGATTACCAATTAAGTGCGAAAACAGCAAAAAATCATCGCAGTCGGATTTGAAACCACTCGAATCGACTTTTATTTTAATCGAGTGGGCTTTAAGTTGAATTGGTTGCGCTCGCATGTCGTCGCATTCCGTCGGCAGGCAGGCAGTCAAGCCGCAGCATAATTCCAACACAATTTCAAAATGAAGAAGTGTAAAGTTGCAGCGCAAAAATGTGTGAGAAAAAAATAGTCACGTTTCGCGGTGGCGATGATTTGTCCATCAACAATTTTAACGGAGTTAATAAAATTTAATGAGGAGTCTTTCTAAGATGCACGTGCTGACGCCTGATATATGTAGACGCCGTTTTGTGACTTCTCACATGTATAAAATCGTTTTCTTAACATGGTGTAGTGTACTTTAGCTTCGACATAGCCGAAGATAGATAGATGCAAAAGAATGGGGATTTCGTATAGAATGTGGAGTAGTTTTCGTCCGATTTTTCTCATCTCGTTCGTCTTAGAACTTCTTAGACTTCGGCTGTAAATGCTCCAACAGATGCACGGAAGCCATCTTTAAATCGACGGAAAATATGTAAATTGTCACACCTGCTATGCCATTACAAATGGAAGACCAGATGCAATATACCTGTGCGTGCTTGTAGTGTAGGGTATAAAATAACAAATCAAACAAAGAAACGAAAGGCTCACAAAAAGCGTTTGCCCATTTGATTTGATATGCCAGTCGTGTCTTTCGTGCAAGAAACTGTGCTGAAACAACGCATTTAAATTAGTTTTTGTGTTATAGAAGCGATGCGAATGCGCTTCATCGCAAACCAGAAAGAAGCGTGGTTTGGGAATTGAAACAGTCTGGCAATGGATGCACTTGTTATATTCAATTAGCGAGTATTTACCCCCAGTTCAAATGCTTGTTTTTCTTTCTATTCGTTTTCTTAGATGCGGATGAAAATAAAAGAGGCGTGCCGGATTTTGCACTGTTGCACATTTATACTCCAACTATGTAGAAAGTCAGAAAAGGAGGAAACAGATTAATGTGCATGCAATGGTTTTTCCCATAAGCTCAGCATAATTAACACATCACAGAAAATACGAAATTTCTTTTTTATATAAATATTTAACAATTAACCCTTTGACTGAATACGATAACCAGAAGAATTTGATTTCCATTAAAATTAATAATTTAAATATTTAAAAAACTTTAACTTGATTTTAATTACTTAAAAAAATATATATTTAAACTATAAAAATAAAAAGACATGCATCGGCCGGGAATCGAACCCGGGCCGCCCGCGTGGCAGGCGAGCATTCTACCACTGAACCACCGATGCTCCTGGCTCCACAGCCTCCTAAACTGAGTGATAAGATAACTTAATTCGATGTCGGTAAAAACTTGTCGACTGTGCACAGTGGCTAAAACTTCAAAAGCGACTCAAAACAAATACGAATGTTTAAAAAATTCAGAGCATCTAAGTATCTACAATAATAGTTCCAACTTGTATACAATATATATATACATACATACATATGTGTATTGTTCACTTCTTAACAATGGAACATCATGTGGGATATGTGGGGAAAACCATTTTTAACCACTGTTTTAGAACTGATTGTTTGGATCCTAAGCATAATTAAATTGGTTGTATTTGCACAAGTGTAAATTGTTTCAGATTATATAAGCTAAGATAACAGTTAATAAGTTACAGTTAATAATGACTAAGTTGAAATTTATTTGTAGACAAGAATTTTTTTTACAAATCAGTCTCTGCCGATAGATTGAGCAGTGAAGAAGTCAAATAAGAAAATTTAAAAAAATGAAAACTGTAGTATTGGTTCTCCTACTAGTACAAGCATTTTTCAGTGTGGTTAAAGCCGATGGAAGCTATTTGAGCTATGGTCCCGAGTTTAAAGCTACATCTGGTAAGCATTAAATAAATATTGTGAATGCAGAAGGATGATTTAAAAAAAAACATGATAATATCATATTTTGCAATTAGGTGAAGTTTGGCCAAAGCCTCTTTGGCAAGATAACGCCGGAACTTACTACTCCGTAAATCCAAACAATGTTGAACTTGTGGTATGTCCAGCTTTGCACAATTACTCATAGAAAGCAAATAGTTAACTATACAAAAATGTATCTTAGGCCGTTAATAAAAACTGTCCGATTCTGACACAAGCCATCGCACGTTACACGACCATCATAAAAAATTCCGCACTGGGTTACAATCGGGCACCTGCAACTCCAACGCTTGGCTCTCCAATCCTTCAGTTGCGCATCAATTTGACAACGGAATGTGAAAGCCTGCCACATTTGAACATGGATGAATCATGTAAGAACAGTTTCTCAACAATTTTTCTCAATTAATCACCGTTAATTCGTTGTATTTTTTGCTTTAGACTATGTAATGGGAGATGGACGAGTGATTGCCAACTCAATTTGGGGTATTTTGCATGGTTTGGAGACGCTGTCGCAGTTGTTGGTTCCAATGCCAAATGGAATGGTAAATGGAATTTATTTGCTATTCAGATATATCATCTTGGTTCATATTTATATACTTATATATAACGTTTCTAGCTACGCATACCGAATACAGATCTCTACGATAGTCCACGTTTTAAATATCGCGGTCTCATGTTGGATTCGGCTCGTCATTTCGTGAGCAAAAATAAAATATTGAAATTGCTTGACGGAATGTCTTACAATAAGCTGAATGTTTTTCACTGGCACATTACGGACGATTCTGCTTTCCCCTACAAGTCTAATGTGTTTCCCGAATTGGCTGCCAGTGGCGCCTATCGTCCCGAGTTGACATACACTGTCGGCGATGTAATTGAAATTGTGGAGTATGCTAGAGTGCGAGGAATACGAGTAGTACCAGAGTTTGATACACCAGGTAAGTAGGTCATATTTATTGATTTAGATTTTTGTGTTTAATCGTCATTTATTATTTTAGCGCATACTGCTTCTTGGGGTGCTTCTCATCCGGAATTAATGACCGAATGTTTTGGTGCATGGGCAGGTCAAAAGGGACCCTTTAATCCAACTAAAGAAAGCACATTCACATTTCTTAATACGTTCTTCAAGTAAAGACGTTTAAACTAGAATAAACTATATCTTCATTCTGATTGATATATTATAACAAAATTATAGCGAAATACGAACTTTATTTCCGGACAACTACCTTCACTTGGGCGTAGATGAGGTTGCCTCTGGTTGTTGGGAGTCTAATCCGCAAATACAAAGTTACTTGGCAGCTAATGGACTGGACAATGGTGACCTTCCATATTTGTATCTTGAACGTTTCTCGGCAGACATGGCCCTAAAGGGTTGGAAGCAAATGGTGTGGCAGGAGGTAAGACCCAATGCTTGAAAGTTTACTTAATCTGATCTGTATAACAAAAACAAAAAACATCAACCGTAGGCTATGATCGAAAATAGCTGGATGGAATGGCCTGTCGGAACAATTGCCCAAATTTGGTTCGACTACAAGGCTACAATGGCAACACTGACCCAGCGTGGCCATAATGTGGTAATGAGTGACGGATGGTATTTGTACGTGCTCGATACTGGTGCAGATTGGGAGAAATTCTATCGTGTAGAACCAACTGATTTTACCGGTACTACAGCGCAAAAGAATCGCGTTATTGGTGGCGAAGCTTGTCTGTGGTCCGAGTGGATAAACGAGCACAACGTTCTGCCGACTACATTCCCACGTGTAAGTGCTGTGGCTGAACGTTTGTGGTCTGAAAAGGCACATCGCAATGAAGCGGAGGCACGTTTGCGCTTGGAGGAGCACAATTGTCGTATGATCTTTAGGGGTGTTGAAGCACGTCCAGCAAACGGTTTCGGACTTTGCTAATATATTTTAACATTGTTTTTGTCTTTAAATTTGAAAAACAATGTATACCAATAAAGTCGATAACTCGTTTTCAACTAAAAATAATTTCTTTAAATAAGAAATACATCTTACTTAACCCATATGTTGATAACCAAGTATCCGGGTACCCACAACGGTTTTTAAAAATACGGGTTAACGTGTTTAATTGGGAAGTAAACTTACTAGTGATTGTCACCCCTGCCGTTGATTTTGGCCGTATGGAAATTCCATTGGCAGTTTGCTGTGTCTTTGGAGGTGGTCCTAGATCTGTTGGTGATATGCTCAAATTGCGTACATCACGTTTTTTGCCAGCTCCTGAAAAAAAAAATATTTATTAAATGTTGTCTACAATGTAAACAAATTTATAAAAAAAAGCATTTAACATTTGCCACCACAACTGAATAATTTATGCGGAATCACGTTCGTTTCCACTCATTTAAGCCATTTATTTCACTCTTTTAAATATTTGGGAAAAAATTGCTGGAATTACAACAACAGAAATGTCTATCCTCCATGAGTTATTAAAAAACAACGGCACTAACACTTCATAAGATGCTGCAGTTCGTTATTTATCCAAAACTTTAAAAAGGAGAAACGAAATTCCGCCTTCATTTTATGTGAGGAACGTGACCATTCGGCATTGCCGCAATTCGGTTTAAGTTATGCACTGAGGAGGATTGGGGTGAAAGGAATGTCATCACTTTCAATACCCGTAACGCAAATCGCGTATTTTCAAATTTCAAAACATTTCTAAACCATATTCAAGTGCTTTCAATTTAATTCAAACTGTTTTCTGTTTAAAAAATTTTTAAACGCATTGAGCAAGATTCTCTTCCTCGAGTAGAACATGAAAATCGATTCGAAATGTCGACCAATTGTTGTGTGGGTAGAAAAATTCAAAATGGGGCAGAAACTCTTAGTTGAAGTGACACAGAAATTTAATTTTATGGACATTTATTGGCAGCTTTTTCGATGAAATTCAATGAATTTATTTAATTACTTTTATTTTTTAATTAAGCATCAAAACAAATACGGACTACTCTTATGATTCAGGAGTTTTGCAATCAGCGACCTACCTTCATTTGATAATGATAGCATATCATTTTCTCTGTCGATTTTACTATAAGATATTAAAATTTATTTGTTGTTTAATAAATTGTATTTATTTGTTTTTTGGCCAAGTTATACTTTTTTGTTTAACTCCCGAAACACCTACTTACGTTACTTCATTTCGCATCAATTAAAATCATCGGCTTACAAAATTCAAACTTACCTTTCGCACGCTTTCCAAAGCTGCCGAAACGCTCGCGTTCGATAACCTGACTGTGAATGTAGCGCTCCGAATACGAACGCGACAGTTTTTCCTTCGAGCTGTGTGCGCCCATTTTTTAATTTATCTCGCTAATTCACTTTTGTCGCAATCGAAACCGCGCTTCTAATCGGTGCACACCAGATGGCGCCGCACTCGCCCGCACACTTGACAGGCAGTTAAAAATACCGACTTTAATGCTAAACTAAATCAATACAGTTACTGCATTTGTATCCTGTGCTTGTGCCACTGACAGTTCGATTTCACTTTGGTTTGCAATTATCTGCGGCAAATGTTCATATACATATGTACATACTTATACATATGTATGTGAATAATAAACAATACGATGTATAAATATTTGTTGATTTCATTTTTTTACGATTAAATTAGTTTTCTCATCACTATTTTGGACTATTGTTATTTTTCGCTTCTTCGTTGGTAACTGCAGACTGTAAAGACTTTTCTCGTCTTTTGAGAATTTTAATTTTTTTTTTGAAAACTCCCGCTGTGCTACATACACTTTGTATGTATGTACAGTTCGTTTTCATTGCAGTTTCATGGTTACTGGCTGCTGTTGACAAAATACTGTCATTTTACATATCCATACATATATACATACATACATACATACATACATACATACATACATACATACATACATACATACATACATACATACATACATATATACATACATACATACATACATACATACAAAAATACTACAAAATTTAAAGATTATGCAACTTTGTTTTATTATCTATTTTGGCATTTTTTTTTTCTATTTTGCAAGGCCATGACATAACATAAAAAACACTAAAGAATTCTCTTTTGAATACATAAAATTTTTAAACATTCAATAGTTTTCCAAAAACCACTAAGTTGAAAAATAAAAATATATATATACTCGTATAGTATATTTATTTAAAGGTTTTTTTAAATACAATTTTAAACATTTCTGCGACGTAACAAAGTTAATTCCTACAAATTGCTCAATTAATTTCTTGTTTCATTTTTGTGAACTTGGAAAATTATCACAGAATTTCAAGAAACCGAAAATATTTTTAATAAAATATAATAAAAAAAACTGCAGCGAAATAAATTTACACTCCAAAAGTGAGAGCGAGAGAGTGAGAGAGAAAGGGGATAGAACGTGGCACGCTTCATTACATTTTTAGACACACGATCAGCTCAGCTCGGCCGGCAAAGTAGATCATAAAATGACCCAGTTTCAGCATGAAGATCGCAACGTCAGCGAAACTATGCTAAGCAAAGACCCCACAGAATCAGCCAAGAAACGGCGGCGGGCAGGTGCAGAGTGAGGAATGCCACTAAAAATGCCGGAAAAATGCGCTGATGACAGCAAACTGCATTGTCATAATAAAAAAAAAACAACAAAAACAACAACAAGTGAAAGAGCCAGTCTAAAAGCAAAAAACAAGAGGAAAACATGATCCTACAAACTAAATGCGACACTGATGTGACAAATAGCCAGCAATGATGCTGTGAGAAATATTTGGAGCGCCAAGTTTATTTTTACAACGCAGACATGGCGCACTCAATTTCCCGATTGGTGGTAAATAATTGTTGGCATACAAATTCCCCCCCCATCCCCACGATTTGGGAATTTAGCCAAAATACAAAAATAAAAAACGCCGTCTTTCCCAAACAAAACGGAAGAGCGAATCCAAAAATACGGTTTAAAAAAGCTTCTGCTCAAAATACTCGTATATGCTGTGCTGTGCTGCATTGAATTTGGCTGGCAGATGCAAATGTCATGTTTGTGCCTAAATGCATCTCTTGAATGTTCGAAGGCTGAAATTAGCCGAAGTGTACTTTAACTTGAGCACTAAATTAGAATCAGGAAGAAGGCATAAATTCCCGAACTTCGAGTGACGAGTTTTGGTTGTTTCTAAAAAGATTCCATCAAATAAAAAAATAAATCAGTAATCGATATCGAAAAATTATACATACACACACTTCCATTTTCGTTGTATACTCAAACTGAAGTTAAAAGTTTTTGAACTCTTCACAGTTTCTTGTGGAGGTGAAACTGTGTCATAATTGGCCAATGTATTAATTCAATAAAATTTAGAAGAAAAACTTATTTTGGGGATCCGTAAGATGCATGTGGAGGCTCCCTCATATGCCCACCTCTGCGGAGGACCTGCGTTTCTTTATCATGGTTGTCCATATTTTAGTAGTTCCCATTGAAATTTTGCTTTTGTTTAAAACTTTTGTATGTATTTTTTAATTTATGCGAACATTTTAAGAAAGTGTTTGTGTTTGTGCATATGACAAAAAAATTAAACTTTATTCGAGTAAATTGATCAACAAATATTCAGTAGTTACATGTCTTCTCATTCATGCTCGTTCTCATTCGTTCCTCTTGTCCGAGAATCTTTTGAGTGATTTACCCTAGCAAATGCGACTAAATGACCTTGTTAAAGAACCCATTAAACCCGACATTTTAATAGGCAATAAATAAAAGTTCTCATTAAGAGAGCGCATTGCCGCGACATTCGACATTCAAATGCTAAAATAATTCAAAAAATTTTTGAAACTAAATCGACATCCGTACGTACCCCCAGCCGGAAACCCATAATAAAGACCCAAGACTGAAGCGCATTTACACGCATTAATTTCAGCACTCGAGTACAAATGGCAAACGAACAAAAACAAAATAAGAACGCACATCCACCAGAATCTACAGAATAAAATTGCATTTACGAGGTGGCTGGACACGAGCGGCGCGGCACCAGAGGAGAACCTCAAGTGGAAGTACGAGTATATAATACAAATCCTTGGAACAATGCCGCATGTGGAGCACACTTTTTCAGGCCTAAATGTGCTGCATGAGTCATTTCGGAAGATTTATTTATGTTTTTTTTTGTTGCATTAACAAGTTAACATTATTTGTTTGTTTGTTTCTTGTTTTTTTTTCACGAGAAGAAGAAAAAATATTCTTTTCTGGAATACAATTTTTATCTTAACTAAGCTGAAATTTACATGCATATTTTTTATTTTTCAAAAGTATTTCTGCAAGCACAACTTTCGCGAAACAAACAAAAATATTTCTTAAGAGACTTTTTTTATTCTTGCATATGAATCGTAATTTGGAGTTTTTATTAAAATATACATATACATGTAAACGTACTTATGTATGTGTTTATGTCAGCATTGGAAACTTGCTATAACCCAGCCAGCATTTTTGCTCGCGGAAGACTCTTCAGCGATCGGAATAAGCGATTAATTTGATCTTCCGCGAGCTCGTTTTCTGATCGCGGAAGAACAGGCCTACGGGAGAAACTGTGTCAACAAAGCGATTCGCGCAGAAGAATCTTCGACGACGCATCAAGAAGAGTCTTAGGCGACACACCAAGAAGAGTCGCCGAAGAGTAATTTGGAAGACTCTTCTAAGAGTCGTCCAACAGACGCTAGGACGATTGTTTTGTTTTATACAAAGTACAAAATACAAAGTACAACATTCGAAAGTTTGCTTTGATTTTTAATTTTTGTAAATAAACATATACATATTTTAAAAATTGTTTAAAAATTCATTGACAATTCGGGTATAGTAAATATTTAAAAAAATATATAATTAACAACTTTAGCTGAATTGTTTTCTTGATTATTATTTTGATCACGCAGTAAATTGGAAGTAATGTCGCAGCCCATTCCGCTAAAGACAAGTTTCTAGCAAAAAAAGAAAAATGCTATAAAATTGTTAAAAAAATATAATGTTTATAAAAATTTACCAATTGAATGCCGATCATTCACTCCGTCCAAGATTTTTATCGTCTTTAACAGAAGTTGAGGCAAGAAATTTCATGTTATTTCTTGAACAGAATATTTCGACTGAAAAATCTTTGCAAACTACAAAAACCAGTTCTTAAAATACGAAAAACAATCGCCAGTGCGATTCAAAAGCGATCAAGTCGCTCAGCAATCGTCAACGCGATTCAAATGAGAGTTAAATAAATGAAACGGTAAATTTTGCTCTTATTTCGGAGAGAAAAAAACAAAAAATCGTACTTTAATCGCCCAGACGATTAAAAGAAGAGTCGCCAAACAATCGCGCTCTTCCAACAAACTTCCAAATGCTGGCTGGGAAGATCGCGATCGAAGCGCGATTCTTCCTATTTGGATTTACTCATGCATTCGCATTCGTGATTGATTTTGCCGCTTGTTGTAACTCATATTCGAACACTTCACACATCATTTGAACATCATCTTGTTCAATGCAAAAAACTACTGATATGCCTTATCATTAATTGTTGTTGCAATTGAAAATTAATAATTAGTATTTATCAAATTGCACTAATAAAGAAATCCTAAATTAATTAGGTAATAAATTTAAAATGGTAAAAAGTTTCCCAAATCTCCCAAGAGATAGTACTGATCTTCCACGATCAGAAAGGTTACCCTCAGAAGATGAATATATCGCAAACTCTGATCGTAAAAAGAGTCTTTCGCGAGCTTTTCTGCTGGCTGGGATTCAGCGAAATACAGCGAAAACAATCTCCAAATAAATGTTGGTTTTTAATTTTTCTAAATTTAGTTTGCAAACATATTTGCCACTCACGAGTACATCCACATCTACATTTACATTTACACAGTGACCCACATTCGAGTTGTAGCAACTAATACGCTTCTCTTTCGCTCTAACATAGGGAAATGTTGGGAGAAATGGCTCCTTAATTTAACAGACGTCTTTTCAGTTACTAACTAACATTTCAATTCAAGTTTTAAATATTTAAAACATTTACTTAGCCTCTAAATTCCCTTTCACTCTAGGCACAATAAGTGCATATTTTATTATAGATTTATTATATTATATAATATGCATATATTTGCATATATTTTTAAGAAATGCCAATTTCGTGTCGATTTTATTTAATGTTTTAAAATTTCGGCAGTTTGAGTAAAATTTCCATTTCTAAAACTTTCAGCAATTTCGTTACTTTATTTGCTTTTTAGTACGCATTTACCTTTTGGCAATTGTTGAACGATAATTAATGCTACTTTAAATATTTACACAACCATTTCAGCAACTGAATTTGACTACAAAACAAGCTCCAGTGGCGTCCCAATAAGGTCACCCTCAATTCATACACATTTTGTTCTATTTTAATTTTTAAATTATAAAATTGAACAAAAGACCATTTTGACTTAGTCACTCCTAAACCGATTTTTGTGTGGTTTTTTCTTTGATCAGGCCTTAAATAGCTTAACCTCCTTTAGCTCAAAAACTACTCGTATTAAGAACAAAGATTAAAACAATTTACAATTTTGTTTTCTTCATTTTCGTTCAACTTTTTTTGCTACTAATTTTTGCATTTCAAATTATTTTTTATTTATTTATTTATTTATTTATTTATTTATTTATTTATTTATTTATTTATTTATTTATTTATTTATTTATTTATTTATTTATTTATTTATTTATTTATTTATTTATTTATTTATTTATTTATTTATTTATTTATTTATTTATTTATTTATTTATTTATTTATTTATTTATTTATTTATTTATTTATTTATTTATTTATTTATTTATTTATTTATTTATTTATTTATTTATTTATTTATTTATTTATTTATTTATTTATTTATTTATAATTTTTATTTATTTAGTTATTTATTTATTTATATATTTAAATGATTTCGTTGTTTATTTTAAATACTGCAAATTGGTCCATCATTTGTCTCAACTACTTCAATTAACTGGGGCAAACAACGCCTTTGACCTGATGCTTGAAATAAGGGTCGTCAAAAGTATATTCATTTTACAAACGGAAAATCCATGATGACCACAAAGTTGCCTTTAAAGTCTCACTCAAAACTAAAGTCGAAACTTGAACCCTGGAAAGCGACCTCAAACGGAAATGTTTCTTGCAACGCATCCGGTGTCTGATATCTAAATTCTACCACTTCTCTATTTTTTAACTACATATAATTTAATTAAGCTTAGGCAAAACGTTGTTTCCACGTATCTGAACAAACATCGACGACTCACAAAATCTCGCTCGCCTTTTCTTTCTTCATAAAAAACACGAACAATGGAAACAAATTTTTACTTTTCTTTGTTAGCGAATTTTTTATAATTTCCACATTTGCACTTAACAAAGCTCACAATTGGCCTGAGACATGATATTTCTGTTATTTTTATTATTTCTTCTTTTCTTTTTTAGTATTTTTGCAATTTTTGCATAAAATAACGAACAACGAAAAAGTTTAAACAATTGTCTTGACTTGCATGAAGCTAACGTAACGTGTTAGCAATCGACTGCACTGGTGAAAAACTCCATGCGAAGAACTTTCAAAAGAAAAGTTTTACGAACATTATTTGACGTAAAGATTTGTTATTAACAATTTTATATTAAAATTGTCCTTCATCTCTCCATTTTGTATTTAGTCGAACTTGCGGTTATGTTGAGAAGGTCTCTGGGAAAATTAAATGTTTTACGACTATCATTACTATACTATACTTATACACCCGAAGTAAAACTCTTATAAACTCTTATGAACAGTCTAGTAAAGTGGAAAATTTGTATTAAAACTACGAGCAATCTTATTTCAAATAAGCGCCCAGCTGAATGTATTTTTAAATATGTTTAAGTTTAAGTACGATCGTACTTTTCGCTCAGTGTACTCGATTCGACAGTTGGAATTTTGTTGTTTTTGTAGTGTATTTAATTATGTGCGATTGTTGCAAAATAACACTGGAAAAGTATTTTTAATTTTCCTTTAGTTTTCTTTCGTGTGCGCAGAGTGTAGAAAATTTTAGCGAAAGCCACAAACGCTAAATATAAAACCATCGATCGACCAAAATCGGCATGGAATGATAACAAATGCTTAAAAGGAAAGGCGTTTAAAGAACGCAAACGCCTCGAAAGAAATAGTAGGGTACAATTTAATCAGTATTGAGATATTATTTCGCACCATTTGTGCTGATAGTTCTTGGTGGGTCGTTTACCTTCGCAGTTGAGGAGAAGTGAAATGATTAATAACTTCTCGGCTTAATGACAGCGCTGGTCACTCACCCTGTTCCTCTGCTATGTATACTCGTATACACATTTTTAATATCAAATTTGTTTTTGGTTAAGTTATTTAATAGCATTTAACTGTGATCGAACTTTTGTATTTATTTTTGCAAATCACTCTAAAACTGTTTCGAATTGGAGATACAACTTAATAACTTTCATGAGAGACTTGACAACACGATGGTTCAAAAGAACTTCATTTATAAGTATTTGTGGCAAAGGATGAACTTTAGGATGAACCTATGATATCAGGAAAACAAGTTTTGTAAAATTTATTAACAACCTACAAAAGGCAAATTTGTATCAAGTGAAAGACCTCGTATATTACAATAAACTTTGCATTTGGCAGTTATTTTCAAAATGGGTATGAAAAAGAAATCAAGAAATTGTTAAAGTCCCCAGCGCAATTTTTTTACATAAATAATATTAAAGTTCATACATAATTATTTCAACAACGATAATAATAAGAGACAAAATAATACCAAAAACCTTCCTTAATTGTGGCGGCACAACTTCAACTTTCACTCCACGCCGCACTATGTACACCGCATGCGTTCAACATACTCAATGGGACAACTTTTAAAATTTCCACAATTCGAGTATTCACCTTCACGAGTATTTGGAGTTAATTTAATTTGTAAAGTTTCTCCAAAAAATAGACCCAACACTCATGATCGGGAGTACTCCTAAAATAATAATATTAAACTTCTATTGTTTAAGATAAGTTGAATAAAATATATATTTCGAAAAGATCTTCCAGGAGTACACCTTAAGGAAGGCTACGTAACAACCCTTCTCGTGGAAAGAAAAAAAGGCGTTGCAAAGTGGGTCATTTTATACAAAAAGAAAGGATTATGGAAGTGCAAGTCCTCTTTTCTGCCAGGAAGAAAATTGTACTCCATAAATTGCCAACTGGGTACATAGTGCGCCAGATAGCGCAATTTTCGCATTATTTTGCTTTTGTTTGCTTTTTTTTTTAGTAATTTTAACAATTTTTTTATATTGTTGTTATTTCTTGTTACTGCGCTTTTGATCAACATATTTCAAGACCACTTCCGAAGCTGATCTGTGCTACACGTTCGCTTGTGTTTGTGCTTGTTGCTCGCTCATTGTTGGCTGTGCGGTACGAACAGCTGTTTTCTGACTGTATTCGAAGTTTCAAGTGGATAGTTGTCAAAAGTCATTGGCCATTGCATTGAGCCATTTTATTGCCAGCGTAACCAATTTAATTCTAGCGTTGCAGCGATCTTTGGCTGGACTTCAGCGGTTTTTTTTTTGCTTTTTACTTTTTTTGTTGAAATTTTGATTGATCATACGCGAAGTTGTTGAGTGCATAAAACTTTAAAATAAAAAAAGAAATACTCGTGGTGCAACTTTAAAATCTTCTAGTGCAGTAACAAATTTTGGTATATATGCTTTCGTAGGTCCCCATCCGATAAAATTATTATAGTTAGGTTTTAAAATAGGCCCACATAAATTTAATCAGATTCAATATTGAAAATTAAGAAATACATTCGTTCTTTTTTTGCTTATATACATACATTTTAATAAATAAAAACACTAATATTTATTTTTCAACAATTTAATGTATGTATGTATGTATTTGTGAATTTTAAAAGTGTATTTAATATGATCAAAAATCGTTTACCGAAACTTTTTTATATGGCAAAAGAGTAAAGCAGTTTTCTCTCTTGCAGCTCTCTTCGATTGGGTAAAGTGAAAACTTGCGCTTCCGGTAATCATTTTATTGAAATTTATAAAGGTCATACCAGGGACCGAATTTTATTGAGCTGAACAAACTGAACAACAAAACAGAAAAGAAAATTTAAAACAAAAAATTAATTCACTTAAATTACTTTTTACACATTATGTTCTACACTAATTCATGTAAATCCACTTTTAATTGTGAATTCCTTGATTCGAAAAGTGCGTTCGTGTGTGTATGTAGTAGAAAGGCGTGGCAGTGCATTAATTTTCAAAATTTTTTCCTCACAGAAAGCAGACGATGGTACAAGAATCAAATGTATCGTTGTTGAGAGAACAGCAGATTAAGAAGGGTACATGTTAGATAAAGTTTTCTCTATTATCTACAAAATAAAAGACAAAAAAACAAAAACAAATTAATATAAAAAACGAATTAGCAAATGCGGTAAAATTGTCAAAACGAAGAAGAGTCGACGTGGTCCGGTCCCTGATCATAGCATATCACGTGCGCTCAAATGCGCTTGGTTGTATTCGAATTGCGTCAGTGGATAGATTTCAGAAGAGGGGAAAGACAAAGGGCTACGGGCACGTGTAGATGATTTAACAGAATATAAAATAGATTGCAAACTAAAATATACAATGTTACTGTGCTCCTTATAGTATACAACGAATATAATATCTAACTTGGACATATACAAAAATTAATATAAATAATAGTAATCATTTAGTCAAATATTCAAACATCGCATTTGAGTTCAGTAGATAGTTTTAGTTTCTAGAGTGCTCAGTTGAATCATTTACATTAAATTGTTTCATAAAAGATAAAATATACACTCGTAAAGTTAGGCATAGTAGAAAATTCACAATTTGTAAAGCAATTCACATTAAAAAGATCAACTCAACTTCAGCTCAACTTAAGTCAATAAGTCGCCGAGGCGCTGAGCTGAGTTCTAACAACAACTCGACATAACATATCCAAGTAGGTAACTACTCCAATGATTCAAAAATAAAAAGCAATCGAATACATTTTGTGCAGGTCCGCCATCGAAACCAAACTCGAAACGAAACGACCTCAAAATTTGTTACTTAGAAAAAAATATTTGTCAAAGTCACACTCGGCCATTCAGACTCAAAAATGCGCCAACATGCGAATGCGTGTACATGCGAAGTTGATGTAATTTTTGCACAATCGAAAGCTCAACGGTAAGCGTGATCGGTTGTCTGTCTGTTATTTTTGAGTATGCTTTAACTTATAATTGTGGTTAAAGTGACGATGAATGCTGACACCACAAATAGAAAAAAATGTTCTTAATGCCATACGCGTAACTGGCTTTTTTATTAAATTTTTTTCATTAACTGACTAACGAGAACCTCAAAATAAACTGAAAAGATAACCGCAAAACGCAAGTAAACGTTTTATTTTTTGTTTCGATCTAAAACGAATTTTGTGAGACAGAAAGAAGCCGCTGGCGAAAAGGCGATCGAGACAAAAATTCCAGTTTTCCTATCGAAAATGGGTGCGTACGCTCTGAAAGTACTTCAGTTATTTACTATACTTGATCATATTGGAACGTGATATATAACATTTGAATTGTTTTCTTTAATTACAATACGCTTATCTCACATTTACTTTATTCAAAGTCGCCTTTGTGATTGTAACAAGTTTTCCATTTTTGAAAACTTATTTATATCAAATATTTAAACACTTTTATCGATTTCTGAACCGAATTTACTCGCGCGCGTTTTTCGCCGAGATCAAACTAGATCGTTGCTTATTTGGAGCCTTTCCTTCGCACACAATTATTTTAAATTAATCATTTCATTTATTTAATTTATTTATTTAATTTTTTTTTGTGAAATGGGAAAATCTCAATTTCCGTTGTTTTCTTTCGGTTTATGGTTTGTCATTTTCATTTTTAATTTTAATTGAATATTTAATTTTATTACAAGCCCGTGTCGCTGAGATCGATCAATTGGAAAACGGCGACGACGACGACGCGATCTTTACGCTTCGGTGTAGTTTGTCACTGCGCGTTCCCGTCACTGCGGCACGGCACAACTTCTCGTACTAAACACGCTATGCATTGGCTCTGTGCGCTTCGTGGCAAGTACATTTTGAATATCAGACGCTCTTGCGAGTAAGTGTGTATCTCTTTTCAAGCCACCGCAGAAAGCCAGTTCGAGTGTTCGAGATACTTTAACATCAAATTAACTCACAAATCACGTTTTCCGTGTTTTTTGTTGTTTTTTTTGTTTTAAATCACAAATTTTTGTTGTGATATTTTGGGAGCAGAAATGTCGAGAAACATTGAACTATTGAAAGAGTTGACGAAGCGAAACTCTCTTCATTTGGTGTTGCCAATTATATGTTTGTTTTGTTGCATCCACATATTTATAAACATTGTGATGTCAGATTGTTGCCTAAGGTTATGCTACGCTTTTTTGATACATAAGACGACATTTTAACAATGACCGAATTGTGTAGTGTACTCTTTTCTCTTCATTAACAATAATTGCATACGTTCAGGCGCAAATATAAAAAATTTACAATTGTAATTTTATTCCATTTATTTTGTACTAGCTTATAGTACCCGGCGTTGTCCGAGTTCTGTTTTGAGTAGAAATATGTGTAAGATAATTAGTAAGCGAAATTTCTCGTTGAAGTGTTTCTAAGTTACTGCGGTGGACGTTCAAGTTTTCAGACCTTTTCTAAAAGTGTATGTTAAATTAACACAACCACGCCCATTTCGATGAAGATGTCGATAGTGCCCATACAAATTAGATTATTCACAGAAATTTTTTTTTCGAAACTTTTCCAGAAGGGAGGGAAATTTTATAGAGGACAAAGAAAGATAAAAGTAAAGATAGAAAGGAATTTTTATATTCATAGATAACAACTTTGAGTGTATTGGATCCTTAATTCGTTTCAATCGGTAAGCGAATACACATTTTTTATGTACTATAATTTTAATTTTAAAATTTTACTTTTTTTTGTAATTATCTCACTTAGTGTACAAAATTATTAATTACGTTTAAACTTAAAAAAATAAATTACCATTTTTATTTAAAAAAGTTTAATAAATTTCAAATACTTACTCAATGGAGTTTTTGCCAAGAGCTTGGGTGAACCAAGACCACTCGTGAGACTTAAATCGCTCTGCGAACTTTTTTGACTGTCTTTACTGTACGACCGACCACTGCAATAAAAAAAAAAAAAAATATTAAAAAAAGCAACTAAATAAATAAGAAAACATTTAATTAACTTTTTTTATATTAAAGAAAAAACAACAACCACAAACGATTTATTAAAGCGAATTAAGCGCTTAAAACTGATCTGGTGAGGTTTTTATTTGCAGTGCAAACTTTTTGCGGCTTATCTCTTTTCTTTCTTTCAGGTGTAGCAATCGAAGCAGTCAGTAGATCAAACGCTTCAAACATAAATAAAACCCGTTTAGTGATACTCGAACGTAAGCTCAGTGAAACCAGATAAAAGATACTAAGGACGGACGGACGGACGAACGAACGATTTTTAACGGTGGAAAAGTGCGAATCCGGTGTTGTGAAAATAAATTCATCAATTGCATTGAAATATTTTCAACTGATTTACGAGCGTCATAAAAAAAACGCTCAGTTTTTCGAATCAACTTTAACTAACACAAACTACAATAATTATGCATGATATATTTTCCTCTTTATCTTAAGCTGAAAATTGCATTTTCAACCTCATTTTAATTATAGTTTTCCTCAATGGAGCTCACATAAATAATAATTAATATACTCGTTCGTTGTTATACACATATAGTAATAGTAGTAGTAGTTGTACGAGTACGAGTATTAGTGGGAGCCGGCAATACGACACCAGCAAAGTAGCACAATTAATGCCGTTTTTAGGAAAGTGTTAAGGAATTTTATTATATTAAGCAGTGACATGTCAGAGAGTTCTTTAAAAGAAACTGGGCAAGCAGTATGAAGAGTGCAAAGTCTGCCTCTTGCTAGATTCTGTGACCGAGAAGATCAAGTTCATTCCAGCATTGGACAACTAGTTTTGGAGTTATAACCGCAGCAGATAGTGCCTTAATAGCTGCCTGACTATCGGAGAACATGGCTATGATCATCTAACGAGACATGTTACCACCGATAATGTTACACGCTTCTAAAATGGCAATAAGTTGCGCTTGGAACACGCTTGCACATATATTACTTAATAACAATTTAGCTCTTTAAATAGTTTCGTTGAGATTCTGAAATACTTCTTTCATTTTGCTCACTCTAATGTTCAGTTAATCAATTTGAACAACAATTTTAAAAAAAATCAATATAAATATTTACATAGAGAAGTCTACAAATATTTAACTTTGTTAGTCTTTTGGTCCAAATCAATAAAAATAAAAGTAACAACAGTTGGTTAATTTAGTAAATAAGGAAAATAAATAAAAATCAAAATACGAAGGAAAATAAGTCAAAGATATTCATTTTCATATTTTTAAATCGATAAAAAGATTTTATAGTAATGTAAAACCGTCAGAATTGGTTTAGAATATTTGACAAGTTTAAACTTTTACGATTGATAGGATGACCAGAGCCAGTCAATAGAAACTTTTCCATAAAAGGCATTCAGCAATTCTAGAATTTGAAATGTTTTACGAGTATTCGCGAACTCAACAGAGAAAATAGTTAAAAAGTAAAATAATATAATGCAGAAAAATTTAAATTCGAAGACTTAATTTCCCAACGTATTTGGAACTTTTTTATAAATTTGTTTTTTTTTTATTTTTTGTTTTTCTATTGAAGTCGTATTGGATTCATTCATTCACTCATTCAAGACTAAAGAAATATTGCATTGAAGACATGAAAGCATAAATCTGTATTTTTATAACACAATACAATAACACAAACAAACAACAGAGAAATACAAGCATACAAACATTAAGTGCATAATTAATGAAAATCAAACAACAACGAGAGCTGCAAATAATCCGCATTGACACGATGTTGCATAAGGAATTGCTTTGAAGATAAGTTGCTTCTGCGAAGCAAGACGAAGTGAAGATGAAAACTTTGAACTACGGAAGGTGAAATATGCTGGATGACAATTCTTTCGCTTCTTTTTGCTTATCTAATAAAACTCTCAAAAAATTGTCCTTACAATAAAATAAAAAAAAATATTCAACAACTAATAAACTTAATTAGTTGTTAAGAATTATTTTGAATAGCACTTTTAAATTGTAATTGTTGTAAAGAAAAAACTTAAAAAAAAACAATGACTGCAAATGATATTTTTATAATACTCACAGCATGATTTGTGGAAAATTTGGGATGCAAAATCTGATTGAATTCATTAAAATTTGATCTCTATGTAAAAAAGCTAAAAAAATGTATTTTATTTAAATCAGTTTTTACCTGGTTTAAAAGACCTTTTCATTGATACCAACATATGCAAGAAGAGAGCAAGTGTGAAAAGGAGACCAGATAAACTCTTCTTATTTTGTTTATTTAAAAAAAAAATAGAATTCTTGAAGCTACTTTTTCAATGCAATTAAAACGTTTTGCAGCATGGCAACAGCACAATTGCCGGTTTTATTGCGTTAAAGACGAGTTCTCGACCGCCTCCGTTGTAGCTTATGGTCTAATGACAGACAATAGACGGCTATCTCGTGTGCCAACAAAGGACTGGACTGCTGGCGTAGTAAGGGCAGCGAAGAGAAGCACACAACTAAACTAAACATCTAAAATAGACAAAACTAATACAGAATAGCTTGGCGATCAAAATCAGAAACATGTTATTGCTATTGTTATTGCTTTTGCTTTTGGCAAGTGCAACCGCCTTCCGTCGAGAACTTAAATGTGAACTAATTTAGAGTTGCATAAAAAAAGTTATTTTAAAATGTTCAACTTTAGCAATTACGATAACAGATACGTAGCAAAATATCACGATTGGCGTCTTCCTCTTGTGGAAATCATCAATTATCTACTTTTGAAAATATTAAAATCATTTTAAACTTGCTCCTTTGCATCTTTGCATTAAATTTGTTCTTCTTTTTTTTTGTTTTGAATGCTGTCGGATTCTGCAGACCAGAGTTGCTGTATGCGACTCTGTCCGTTGGTCTATATGTTTCGGCGTTGGTTGTGCATAATTTCAACAGCAATTGCAACGATTGAAGTTGGTTGCTTGCGAGGGACAGACATATTATACCATCGGACGACCAGTCGACCAGTCGTCGACTCCATCTACTTCAGCTTATCATGTGCGCTTAATAAGGTTCCATTAAAATTAATTGCAATGGGAGCCCTTCCTCAACGAATGTTCCCAGTTGCCAGTTGAGCTGTTGTTGCTGATGGCGTTACATTACGTTACTGCTGTTGCTTTTTGCTGGCCGACCTTCTTGTTTTACTTAATTTTGAGAATTCAAAATGTCGTGTTTTAGAAATTAGAAATTTTTGCTTATTTCACAACAATCACATCAACATTAAACACAAGTGATAGTCACAGTTAAAAGTTGGAGAACCGTGAAATTTACGAAGCGCTCGGAATGTTTCTTCCAAATATTCTCATGTTGAGATGAATAAGAATTAGTATTTCGTCTTGTTGGATTTATGAGTATTACTTTCGGTGATAGATACAGGCAGTGTTCTCTGTAGAAACTCATGCTTTGCTTTTAATCTTGGTCTAGCTGACCTGTTAACCTAGTAAAAGAATAGCATTTGCGTTGCAGAATTCCATCTTGTTTTTTTTTTTTGTTTGTTTTCCAACAATGAAATTTTCTTTCTTGGGAAGATGATGCATCATAAATAATTCTTTTGTTTGCAAAAATGTGGGCGACCTTCCTTGCGATTTAAGAGTACAAATATGATAGGCGAAACTTTGAATTCCAAAAAAAAAATTTGCGATTTTAATAGGGCATGGCAAAGAAGAAGCCGTTGTTTTATGTACGCTAATATGCCCTAGTGCACAATAGTTCTTATTTTTCTTTTGCGACTAGCTTAATCGTGAAAAGTTACAAAATTTTAATTCGAATCTTTACAG
Source organism: Suillia variegata (assembly GCA_949127995.1). Taxonomy (NCBI): domain Eukaryota; kingdom Metazoa; phylum Arthropoda; class Insecta; order Diptera; family Heleomyzidae; genus Suillia; species Suillia variegata. The sequence continues at coordinate 284,077 of OX421844.1, read as the reverse complement.
TTGAGGAAGCTCTTCTTTCGTTTGCCTTAAAGCAATTTGAACAATTCAGCAATAAGAAAGTCTCGCCGATTCAATAATCATTTTTCGGTTTGTTTCGTTTTAGCGTAGGATTTTCTTATGTGAAACTTCTTACACTCGTAGTTGTTACATAAATGTGAACTGTTCATCTGCACCCAACGCCTACAGGCAGTTATCACATTAACGTTGGAAACTAATGTGTGTCCTAACGTGCGTTATGTAAGAGACAAAGGTGGTTTACCTAATACCTTGCGCCAATATAGCAAAGCAAGTCGCAGGTCAACCCACTTTGGCAACAATAGAAAAACAGAAAAACAGGAAACACAAACACGTCTACTAATGAGTTTAACAGTCTGTTGCTTTTTTGCGCACATGGACATTAGCTCCATTTGTTCCATTGCACCTTGTTTTTAGTGATGCCACATGACAGCAGAATTCGCGAAAGTCTTATATTGCAACAGAAAGTAGCATACATACGAGTACGTACGTATGGACATACATGCAGAGCCAGTTAGAGTCGGCTTTGCTTTACGCTTGAGTTATTAGCGAACATAAGCCCAAAGCAGAACAAACCGCGACCGCCGCCGACATATGAGCTCGCTATTTGCAGTCCACCCCCTTTGGGGAAATTACCGTCTAAAGTGTGGAGCTTCCAATCGTTGCTGACGTGGCCTGGCGTGGCGTTGCGGTGTTGAGAGCTCTAATGGCACAACCGCCTTTGAAATCTTTGCAGAATGATACTTCAGCTCTAGTTGTAGTTACTTTGTTGCGGTAGGAGGCAACGCGACGAGATGAAAATGAGCCTAAATGTTAATGTCGATTTGATGGGGACAAATAGACAGAAGCTATTATTGTTCAGGTGCACATAAATTGTGAAAATGAATTTCGGTACCATCATGGCCCAGTAGGAGAATAAACCTTCAAAACATGATTCAATTGTTTGTTCAAAAAGAAAATCTTTATACGAATTTCCGCAAAATACTTGCAGAATATTAAAATGGAAAGAATTAATTTACAACAAAGTCGTAAAGAAGCCGTCAAAGGCAGCCAGAGTCAGAACGGGGGCATGCGTGACTGTCTCTCCGTTATTTGTTGTGCTTGCTTGAACTCGCGCCCAGTTAACAATTAAAAAAAGATAAATGCGAATAGTGTGAGGAACGCAAGTATTCCTACTCGTACATAGCATAAGAAGAACTGCAGAATATTTGAATTTGCTCGCAGTTATTTAAAATGCGCAAAAATATCGCCGCACCGATAAGCAAAATTCATGGAAATATCGTGTCAGAATTCATTAGCGACAATTGTCAAAAAAAAAAAAAAAAATTACAGGTAAAATAAATATGTATAAGGAAAAAACAAAAGAGATACAAACGTATTTTCACACGCTTAAATAATTTTTTTATTTTTTTGGAAAACGAATTTTTAAGTTTGTATGTTAATAAGTTCTCTTTCGTTCGTTCATTCATTCATTCATTCATTTATTCATTTATTCATTCATTCATTAGGTTCTTAAAGCGGTTGCATTATTACAGCCGTAATTAAAAAGATATCGAATTGAAATTTGATATGTAAGCTTTTATTTTCTAAGCAATTAGAGGATGTTAAGTTCTAAAAAGAATAAAATCGAATAAGAAGTACTTCTATCGCCAATATAAATTTTGGGTCTTCAGGCAATTTTTAAAAACAATTTCTTTAATTTGTTTTACTTTTTATGCGTTCCGTCCGTTCCGTCCGAGTGCCTCGGTGCACTCCGCGTGTTCATGTTCTTTTCTCGTGAATTTCATTCTTTTGGTTTTTACGCGCCGCAATTAAGTGCCAACTTCAAGGCAAATAAAGACCGAAACTGTTCGCCTATTCGTTTCCATGTAATGATGCCCACCTTGTGTACAAAATATATTTAAATATTTCTTATAGAAGCAATTTTAATTCATTATGGAATATTTAATAAAACAAGTGTTTTTTTTTTGTTGTTGTTTTTTTTTTGCCTTTTGTCAAGTGTCGATCTGCATCAGACGCTGCCGCTGTTTTCCGCCTATTTTAAAATTAGAATTTGAACTAATTTCTTGAAGGAAATCTTCGTACTAAAAATTCGAACGGGACTGCTCGCGTCTGTGCGTATTTTAAGCAATTGACTTACTTAGGCTGCGTTGTTTCATGGTGATGTGGAGCGGAGAAAAGGTGGCAAGGTAACCAGATGTGAGTAGTTTAAGCTTATAATTATTTAAAGAACATATAATTAAATATCGTTTATACTTACACAAATAATTTAGGTGCACTTTGTTGTTTTAATTAAATTTGATCAATTAATTGTTTTTTAATATTTGCGTAAGCAATAGAAAAAGGGTTGCAAATGTAAAATTTACTTGTTTATTGATAGAACCAGATTACTTATTTTTGGTTACAAATTTAGGATCCAATGAAAATGTATGAAAAATTGTTCTTTAGTAATTAGGGCAGTGGAATAGAAAGTATAGTACATTTAAAAAACCGTTATTTCAAACTTTCGCTTCACACAAAGCTTAGCTATTCAATTAAGTAGCATTGCACTTTAGCTGACGCTTTCATGTATGTTTGTTTGTGTGTATGTATTTTTAATCAGTTACCGCTTTAAGCTGCAAATCGCATTTCAACCAGACTTCACAACTGATTACGCTGCATTTCTACACTTGATTAAGAAACAAACAAACAAACAAAGATCCAACTCACTTGTACAACATGCTTGAAAAACACGTTTAAAGATATACGCGAGAAAAACAACACAAAAATCCGAAAACACACACGAAAATGTATCTCGGCTGGAAAACTCAACACATCACAGATGCCAGCCACAGTTGTAATCCAATCAAAAGTTTCTCATCCAACAGAATCGGTCGGAAAACTGCCAATAACAAATACTCGTAGATACATATGTACATCTGCAAGATACTCTGCCGTTCTGACAGCAGCGCAGATAGCCACTGACGATGCAAATAGCGCAAAGTCACGCGAAAGCGAAAAATACACATTTCGAAATCGAAGGAACTTTTTTAAATCACCAACAAAAAAAAAAGATTTTTTTTTTTTTCGAATTTAAAATACAAGTTTTGAATTTTTTAACGGCCTAAACACCGCAAAATGACGTACATACATACAGACATACATAAATAAATACATACATACGTCACGTGACGTTTATCCGAATTTAATGCTGTGATTTGTTGTTATTGTTATGGTTGCAGTTGTTGTTGGTTTTGTTTTTGTAATGCTACACTTTTCTATATACTCGCGGAAAATGTGCCGCTTTTCATAATAAACTCTCAAAATTTCGAAATTCGATGATGAGGAGCGGAATAGGGGGGGGGGGGGGGGGACTATGTGGCGCATAAAAATTTCAGTTGGAAAATATAAATTTGTGGCGACATAAATTTTCTTTATTTTTTCTTTTTTTTGACGGAGACACTCGATCGAGCTGGAGACCAATACAAAGGTGCGTTTTTTTTTCGGGCGTCTAAAAGTGATCTTTTAGACGCCCAACGAAGCACGCCGCACCACGTGGCGTCTACCCCAGAGTAAGTGCCAAAGACAAATTTCTTGCATAATTTTTTGGGGGTATTTAAAATTCTTGCTGATGAACGAGTTGAAGCTCAAGGGTCTAATTTAGTGTGTGTGTGTGTGTTTTTTATGCGTGTGAACATGTGGAAATGTCGCCCATGTCGCACACCAATTGACCCCAATTTGTTGTTTTCGGAGGAGGAAAACGAGCAGACAAATTAGATGAGTGGCCTAATTGTTTTTTTTTTGTTTTTTCATTTTGTTTTCTTTAAGAATTCGGTTTAATAAGATTTGAATAATTTTGAAATATTTTGCTTTATTTTGACTTTTAGGAAAGTAATAATTTTGCACTCAGTTTACCAGCAGATCTTTGTTGTTTACAATGTTAAATCTATATTTTAGAATATGTTGAGAAATTCATATTTTTCTTATTTAAATTTCATCTTGAAAATGTCATTTAGAACACTTTTTTGTAATCAAAGTTTTGCGAGTTTATTTGTCAGAATTTTAGATCATTATGAACATATCAGACGCATTTAGATAAGGTAATAAATTTCGGCTTGCCGATACACTCAAACCAGTCTAGCCGAATTGTGCTATTCCCTAATCACCGAACAAGAAGCAGCTTCTAACAAAGAGACAAAGATAATTTAACTTTGATAGTCGAGAGATCACACGATCATCAAGGAAAAAAACCCAGACACCAACCACTTCCTAACTGTCATTTTTGAATTCCTCGGGTTGGTAGAAATACTTATTAACTTAGAATAAATGAAAAACGCTTTACGATTTTTTTAATTCAAATTTCACTGGCTTCATACTACGACTATTTGACACTTCATACTACGACGGGATTTGACTTCAACGAGGAGAATGGAGAGCAACTCTGTACGCACGACAGCGCTTAATTTAAAGCAAATATTTTCACTCCATTAGTGCCAAATGCCTTAAATGAAAATCAAATTAATTGAATTGAATGCTGAGAATGCGCCACCGTGACCGATTCTGTTTGAAGGGGTTCGTTGAAATAGTAAATTGATTTTGTGATCTAATTGTAACGCAAGCAAATGTTGGTATAATCATTTGCACATGATTATTTCAAATTGATGTTTAGGCGATAGTTTATATCACATGAATAATGTCATACGTTCTTAAACTGTAAACAAGCAAAATAAAATAAATCTTTTACGAATAATTTGAAATCGAGCGAAATTGTCAAAGAAATTTTAAATTCAATTTGTTGCTAAGCAGCATTTTTAATATTTAACAAAATTTTTAAACAATAAACGAAAAAAGGTGAAATCTCATTAATGATTTAAAATGGCATGAACAGAGAGCGGAAATGTTATTAATTTAAGACTAGCGAAAAGTGCTCGATTAAACGGAGCGTGTCGGCGCTTTTAGAAATCTCTTCTTTGGATTCACAATGGTGAGCAAACAATTTTATATATTGCGATAAATAAACCATTTGGGAAATTAAAGCACGTAAAAAGTTTCAAAAATGTGATAGCATAAAAGTGGGCGTTTGAGCTCTTATCAACTTTCAAACAGTCAAAATAAAGTCGATTACTGCAAATGCACATCTACACATTTGATGGGACGTAAAAGCTCGTGACGTCGCCTGCATTGTGTCTGGCACTTTCAGCTGATCTCATGCGGCCACACATATTTTTCCAGAAAAAGTATTGAAAAACAACGCTTAGAAATTTGACTTTATTTTGACTCTGAAACAAAAAACATGTACTTAAAATTATGAATTGAAGTTTGCAACATTTTAAATATTATATTTAATATTTGTTTTTGTACTTTGTAGCGTATTTAAAAACTAACGGCAATTAATAAATTAACAGTTCCAAAAAAATTAAACTATTATCAGTTTTAAATCAATTTCGAAGCTCATAAAAAATCACCAGGTGAAGATTTACGTTAAAATGTTGGCTTATATAAGGCCAAAGTGACGTCAATACGTTTGGTGCCGCTTAAGCTGGTTCTTCCCGTTTTTTGAGTCATTAAGAAAATTGAATAAATTAATTTTTTTTTTTAATATTCTAGAAGAACGAGGTTTCGGTTTAATACGACTTAATGATTGGTTTTATTTTTATTTTGTAGCTTGAAACTGCTTCATTCTGTGTGTTTTTTATTAATTTTTATTTTTTGCTGAATCGAACTTTGGCAAGTTAGTGAGAAATAAAGTTGAAGTTAGAAATTCTAGTCACCAACAAAATGACCGATTCCATTAGGAAAAATTCCGATACTTGTCTGGATAAAGTTATGCCATTTTTAATTGAATTAACTCTATAATATAATCATTTAATTATGCACCAGGAGCGTAAATGAAATGTTGCTGAAATGTGTTTTTTTTTTTTTTTTGTTGTAAACAACAAATCGAAAATTATTTGCTTCTGTTGATTTTTGTTTGCTAAGTAAACAAATTATAATAACAACTTTTGGATTTGTGCGTTTTGTGTGAATCACTTCGGTTTGCGAAGGTGCCAAATAAAATGTGCGTATGTTGTTGTTCTCCTTTAATACAGTCCAAATTAACTCAATGCGAAATGTCAGATTGGATAAATAAAATTGTTTCACATAAACTGGCACATATTACGCGATAACTTTTAAGTTATCAGTTGAGGCGTGGCAAAGTTTTATTATTCGTTTTTTTGCTATCGCCAAAAATTTTACAAACGCAATTAAACTTTTCACTAAACGTGACCTTTCATTAATTTTTTGTCCATCTGATTGTGGCGATGCTATGATGCAACAAATTAAATCTTTCACAAAATATCTACGAGCGCTAATTTAACAAACTTGCAAAATCAGTAAAGAAATGATTAAATTATTTGAATATAGCTTTATATATTAGGTGTACAAATAAGTTTCCGCCGTTTTTTGTTAATAAAATAATATTTAAACGATTTTAAACGATGTGAGACTGCTTGCTGAGTGACTTCTAAACTAAGTGCAAGTTCCTTTTGTGTTTGAGACGAATCTTCACCCAATAATTTCTCCAAATCTGCATCCTCGTAAATTTTCGGCCTTCCACTGGATCTTTGTCTTTTATATCAAAATCACCTTTTTTAAATTTTTGAAACCACTCACGACATGTTCTCTCACTCAAAGCATACTCATTAGAGGCTTCTACGAGCAATCGATGCGACTCAGCAGCAGATTTTTTTAAATTAAAAAAATAAATTAAAAGTTCCCGCATATGACACTTAGTTGGCTCAAATTGAGACATTTTTAGATGAAGAAAAATATATGATGCTAATGCGAACTTAATAACATGATAAGGTTATGTTGTTCTGGAATAAACAAACTAATTTTCAAGTAGGTTACCATCTGCGAATTCCAACGTAAACCTCGTGCCTCGCCATCTTTCTCAAAACGGCGGAAACTTATTTGTACACCTAATACATCTTACATACTCATCGTCAAGCGCAAGCTCGTACCGAAAGGTATATTGAGTTTATTCTTCCATTTGTAACGCCCATAAGGAGGCGAGCCGTATGACAATAAACACGTACATATAAATGATCAGCATCGAATTCTGATTAGATTTTACAAGGTCCGTCTGTCCTAGCGATTACAGCCGTGAGCTCCTATTCTACAAGCAGAGGTTGAGCAGGATCAGACAAAAACTAATCCCCTCTTCCATACCATTTCCCACTTTTATGAAGAAATTTTATATACAAATTCCAAATTTTTTGGGATAGCAAATTATTACAAATAATCAAAGTTGAGATAACCAGTTTAAATTCGTTATTAACACTTTAGTAGTAAGGCAAAACTTCAAACCAAAAATATGCAAGATCTGATAAGAACAACGCCCACTTATAATATAGACATGTAGTATATCTGTACTTCAAGAGCCACATTTTTTGGTGTCACTAAATGGTGGAGGGTGTATGGGCTTCGGCATAGCCCAAGATAGTTCTCTTTCTAGTTTTTAATTGTTTACTAACGTTAATGCAAATAATGCTTTCAACAGTTGTATGACCTCAGCAAGTGCATCATAACGCTTAGGAAACTTCCACTGAAAGCTTAAACATTTTATACGGCGTTACTTTTTGCTTTAAAATCGAAATGAATTAAAACCCCAACAACGACTGCGAATACAAAAATTCACGTTTGAATTGTAATTGTGTCTGTCAGTTAGCATTTTCATTTATAATGCCTAACAAATACAAACAAATTATAAAAACAAAACAACATTATATCCGGCTAGGTCGCAGCTAAAGTGCCCTACACCAATCTGGAGAAAACATACTTAGTTTTCGTGTAAACCCACAAAAATTTTACACGTTGCAGCTGTAAAAAGTGGGCATAATACTTAATATCCGCTTGCGAATTAGAAGTTCACATACAAAATATAAATATCTCCTAAACTACGGCTGTACTTAAACTCAATATATCCTACGTGATACATGGTTATGCATGAAGTAGGGTATAAAAAGACGCAATCCAATGTTGCAAATTGAAAATTTTCCAGTAGAGTGAGTTTTAAAACACAACAATAACAACAACCTATACTACTTAAAAACACAATAACATTAAAAAAAACTTTAGCAATGTCAAAGATCGCACATTAGTGATTCGGGGACGTGTGGCACAAGGGTGGCGAAACTATTTAGGAGGACTTGGGATAGTTAAATATTCAATTGGATTTGGGGAACATTTCCTGTATTATCTACCTTTCTATATTTCTTTGTCCCCTAAATTATTTATCCGATTGCAATGACATTTTAAAGAGTTTCTGTGCTCACGCCAAAGAAGATTTTGGGTTAAAAAAAATCTTCTGCTTCAACCTCTTACGCCCACAATTTATGAAATTAAGTAAAAATATTCGATTATTTCGCTAATATTGCTCATGAAAATCTAAAATCTGGTGTCTGATTTGTATAGACAATTTCGACAAAAACGGGCGTGGTTGGATCAATTTAACGCCCACTTTTATAAATAGGCCAGATCAATTTTACATCAATTAGTTTAGAAGTTTACCCTGTACATATAAAGTTACAAACGAACAATTATATATAATGCCATAGAGTATAGATTAACAATTCCTAACCCATTTTTTATTTTTTTGCAATTAGCACATTTATTTAATAATGCTAATTTGTTGTCGGCAGGGTGGCTAAACGAAAATGTTAAAAAAATTGTGCTGTTTGTTGTAATTTTATATAGCAACTGTCGAAAGGTGAAGCACATATTATCAATAACTACAAAAACAACAAGTCAGACTAAAACCTATTGTCGATAAAAAAAAAAAACTAAAGGTGAGCAGTTTTAAAGCAGCTCCGCTTCCTCACTTACCTAAAACAACACAAAGCAGCACAAATTACCCACAAACAACAACAAATTTATACAAATTTCGAGTACGGGAAAGCTTTTGCGCTTATTTTGTTGTTTTGCTTGTACGAGAACGGAGCTACTAATTTCCAAGGTCAAAAACAACAACAAAAACAATAACAACATTGTCAAATATTTCATTTTCGGTATTTATTTAAAGTGTAAAAAATGTGTGCCTGAAAAGAAAATGTTGCAATGTGTTTTTTTTTTGCTTTTTCGATGTACTCGTGGATTGTGTGTGAATTCTCGCAATTGGCGCGAGGAAAATGTGTAAATTTAGAAATGATTTTTGATTTGTGCCATCTTCGTTAAACCCAAAATATTCCACGTATACTTTGTTTGGACAAAAACTACAAAGTTTATTATGCCTTAAAAGGAAATCTAGAAACTAAAATATAGAAACTAAAAAATCTCATTTCAGTCTAAACTATTTACGAAGAATTGTGTAATTCACCTTCGCCGATATTACGTTCGAAAAGTTTTCACTTACGGCATAAAAGAAAAGCAAGAAAAGAAAGACAATAAAACCTGAAGCAACAATTCGAAAATTAGAGGGACATTTGAATGTGGTAAGATATTTGCTTCTTCGACGCAAATGGAAATGGATAGATACGAGAACGCATTTTACAACATTAAAGTGCAGCCACGTCGAGCAATGTCATTACTATTACATGTGTCATGCAACTGTCACAGGCTGTCAGCGCAAAAGTCACGCAGAGATCAGTATTCTAATTGTTCTTGTTGTTGTTATGGCTGTTGCAATTAATGTTGCTTCTGTTCCAAGTATACTGATACATGTATGTAAGTGTCAATAAAATCAATAATATGGATAGTTGCAACTAAGAAAACATTAAACTTAGACACCCCTCTGACCTTCTGAATGTACCATCTGAAATATTTGTTTTCAGTATTATAAAAAAAAGCCTTAACTAATACAAAGTAAACAATAATCAAAGAGAATTTGAATTTTGCAAAAAAATCTAATAATGCAAATACAATAAATAAATTGTAATTTTTTCAACCGTTCCCTTGGTGCTTGACTAGATGCTACGACAGTACACAGGCCTCTAAGCGTTTCAAGTGCTTTTGTTTATTAATGGGTTAACAAAATTTTTAACATGACAAGATAGGCTTAAAACAATCTTCTACAATTCTACTTTAAAAACGTGAATTTTATAAAAAAAATTAACCAAATTAACACGTCAAAAAAAGTGTTACAAATACAAAATCTTATCAATTTAAAAACAAAATTTATCATATAAGCGAAATTGTTAACTCAACAATTTTTGATAAGCCAGAAAATATATTTGAAGGTGTCAACAATGGCGACCACTAATGAAAACTGATAAATGAATATAACAAACACAAGAATACAGATGGAAGCTTTTAAACTTACCGTTTAACAGCAGCTTGTATCAGGCGCTTTGTCTGCGGCGACTCTAGACCACTTAAGCCAGTATCCGTTGGCTGAGGCAATGCTAAAGTAGCATTGGAACTTCGCGCGTTATTCAACACTTTCGCAAGACTAGAACTTGTCAAGCCACTATTGACCGCAGGTGAACCACGACGCACTGTGGGTGAGGCAGAGGTGCCGGACGAATTGGCCACAACAGCCACCACCGCCCCTACATTAACCCGCGTTGACACTTTTGATTTTACATCGCTGTAATCCTTTTTGATAAGCGCTTTATTGCTAGCGATTTTATTCATTACGGCATCCCATTTATTGGGAGAATGTGATTTACGAACCACCGGAAGTGGTGGAGGGGGAGCGGACGCACTCGCGTTTATCTTTGTTGTAATCGGGTTGGCAGCACCTTTTTGCGTTGTTCTCGCACGCGGCGAATTTTTTCCCGTAATATTAGACAACTTCACACTATCATTTAAAGAAACTTTCGATCCCGATTCCGATCGCGTTTCTGTTTTAACACCGGCACCGCACACGTTGGTATTATTTTTTACATTACATAGCGACGTAAGCGAAGCATGTTTACGCGGCGAGTTCACTCTCTGTACTGACGAAGACAACGGCTGCTTTGGTTTACGTTGTACACACTGCTCGCTGAAATTTCCAGCCGTCGTCTTCGGGCTTTTCGTGCTCATCATTTGTTGTTCTCTTCCAGCTGGCGTGCTGCACTCAATAAAAGCTTCTTCCAGCGATGAGAAGCTCTTGCCATCGCAATTTACGGCGCTACCATCGACGCTGCAGTAGGAGGTGCGGTTGGAAAGAGTGGTTGCTACTGAGAGACGATCGGTGCTGAGACTGCTCTGTATGGTGGAAGAAGTTTGACTGCAACTGAGTTGACCTTGACCAATTGCATGTTCGGTAGCAATTTCAACTTCGCTTTCATTCGTTGCCGATGTCTCAACTTTTCTATACTTTCCACTTTCGCGAATGCTTTTTACCGTCTCTGTTGAATCATCGCCGCCATCGCCATCACCATCACCATCGGGTGACAAAGGTTCCACTGCGTTTACTTCTTGTGTGTCTTGTCGTTGACGCATTTGTGACAAGTCTTCATCGCAGCGATTTTCTACATCGGTGAAGATGCCCGAAGATTCCATACAAGAGTCTTCCATTTGTGGATCCTCGGAGATGAAGACCGCTGAGGTGGCCGATTGCATAATTGATGGACCATAAAGCTGGCCATCGATGACTACTTGTGCGCGTCGGTCGCCACGATGGAAGATGTCATCTGCATCGGATTCGGTAAAGAAATCTGAATCTGTCATGGGATCTTGGCGACGTATGGGTGGCATTTGTTGCTGTTGTTGTTGGTGAAAACTTGGTTGACGCGAAACATGACCACCACCACCTTTGCGTGCGGCAGGTCCATTCGATGGTGAATGATCGCATGCTCCACGTGAAGCGGGTCGAGACATTTCACCATCACCTTGATAGCCGGTGTCCAAGCTGGTAACACTGGTGACACTTGTTATGAAGCTAGTGGAAATTTTCGATACGCATGACTTCGTCATTTGATCTGTCTTATTAGAAAGTTCAGTATCAGTGTGCTGTGATGTCGGTTCCGTGCTTACGGAACTCGATTGAAGGTTTTGCTGTTGCATGTTTTGGCGTTGTTGTGAGGCACAAAATGCTGTTTGTTGTTGTAACAAGACCATGTCGCTAATATCAGTTTTAACCTCAACCGGATCGAGCGGTAGTTCTTCTGGTGATGGAGTTTGATCGATTCGCATTTGATGCAGTGACAATTTGTTATGAATGTTGTTGTTGCTGTTACTATTTAATATTAAAGGCAATTCCAAGTTGTTTGTGTTAGTAGAGTCGAGGAACTCTTTCATTTGGTCGGGTGTCAGGATTCCCAAACTCTCATCCATTTCAAAAGAGTTTTGTTTTTTTAATAACAACTGTTGCTGATGATGAAGCTGCTGTGTTGATGGCGATTGCGATATATTGTTGACAAATACAGAACCTCCGTTCGGTTGTGACAATATCGTCGACGACAAAGATACATCTACTAGTTCAATTGAGCAATCTAACGTGGATTCGGTAAGATCCAAACCAAACGAAAATCGAGACTTTTGTTTATTTGGATTGTTTACATCTTGCAGAGACATTGCAACTTGTTTCTGTTGTGCCGCTTGCATGAAAAAGTTATCAGTGCGAGCACCCATTGAAATTAATGTGGTGTCCACGTCCATTGGCTCTCCCAAGTAATCTTCCTCGGGAGTTCGAATCGGTAAAACCATTTCGCTTTGAGCGCCCTTTAACAACATTGGTGATAATAAATGTGACGGAACACCAGGCCCATGCTGATAATTTAAATTAGTTTCACCAAATGAGATAAGATTACGGTCGGGTGTGTTTGCCGCGGAGGAAGATATTTGCGTCATGTACAGCAATTGGCTGGTATTCTTTGGGTTTTTACCTGGCGAATTTTCTATGTAATCCTTGGTCAAATTGAGCAACTGCATGTGACTAGTTGGAGAATGCACATTCGTGGTTAGATCGAGCAGACGCTCTGTATTCATGGTTGAGTTTAAAGGCAGCTTCATGTTAGCTTTATCAGTCGCCAGCGCCTGAAGAGTGTCATCCATATTATCATCTGTTAATTCCAAAAAATTTTCATAAGTCTTTCTTTCGGCTAATATTACCGGTTGGATTTGTGTATCAAGATTTTTTGTTAAGTTCATATTTGCAAGTTTGTCTATTAAGTGTGATCCATTTAAGGTCTGAGTTAAATTCGGTGCATTTAAGGGCATCGTCTTTTCTGTAGGCGTATTTAGGCACACAGTTACTCCGAGTGCTTGAGTAGAACTACTCAAATTTTTTGTTAGGTTTGCCGGCAGTACACTATCGATCTGCTTTTCCATTGGTGAGTTTATACACATTGTCTGTCCTATTGTCTGTGCCTCAGTCACATCGGTTGTTATATTAAAAGTGTTAGTGAAACCCATTTTGGATTTAACTTTTCCACTTTCAAAGGTCATAGTTTCACCCAGTTGTGCTGCCGCCACATGTGTAGCATCCAAACTTTGCGTTGTATATAGTGCGGACCTTCTGTCAGCATTTGGCGGTGTAGACAGCACAACTATATCGTGTGTTATATCCAGCATATCAATTTGACTTTCATCGCGCACAAATGTATCCGATCGCGTTAATGGCCGTGGTGTGATATCTGCAATTGAAATTGTATTATTTCCATTCAAAAATTGCGTAACTTCACCATGTTTTTCCAATGATGCCGTTTGGATTTCATTCGAAAATGTTTCCGGTTTACCAAAAAATTTATTTAAAGCCGTTGTTGTTTTCTTGGTCATTAAGTTCACAGCATTGTTCAAGCGGTCACCAGATGCACTTTTCTTTAAGTTATTGCTACTAAGTATCGGTTGTCTGAGTCCGGGAAAGTTGCCAGAGTTATGTTGATTTGAAAAACTCATAGGCGGACGCAGTATTTGTGTGCGTCTGCCAGTTAGCTGGTTTGGTGGTTTTATGCTGCCTGGCAGTGGAATACGCGATACACCATCTAAACGTGGTATGCGAGACGATGTTGATTCCTGTAAATAAGAAAAGTTTTTGAATAATATATCAAATTCTATTAAAAGAGATAATTTTGTTTGTATATGTGGAGGTATTCCAGTATCTTAAGACCGGCTCTAAGGATTTTGATGAAACTTATTTATTTAGTTTACAAGAAAATAAGATTGAGACGTGTTTCATCCTTGACCGAATCATTCTTAAATTCTTTTCAATTTAATTAGAAATATGTAACTTTCCATATATTCGACGAAGTTTTTTTTTAAATATTCGATATCTTTACGTCTTTATCTATTTTAATATAAAAATATACAAGTATAAAACATAAATTATGAATATAAGAAGTTGATTGTAATTTTTTTGGCTGATACCGAGGTTAGGTAAAAACGTTCCTAGTGACAATATTAGCAAAATGGCAATAACATTGATAATCTGTTTCAAATTTACTAAAAATTTACGCGTTCAATATTATTAAACACTTGAATAAATTCTGACAGGATAGACATAACCAAACACTCTTTGCTGCTGTTTTCATATGTATCATGTACTTATATACACATGCATAAATATATTCGTAAATGCTGACATAAATTAAATTTACTGGTGAATTAATCAGCTGTCTAGAAATATTCTGCTGGGATAAAGCACTTTGGGTTTGTTGTCCGAGTACATGCGAGTGTGTCCACAGTCAACAGCGATGTACACGCGCATTAAATATAAATTTGCTTCAGAGAATATTCATCAATAATCGATTGGAAAGAATTGCATCTAGATATGTATTGTGTTTTGCCAAACGGGGGCTGGAACTTTGCTGTCCTTTAAATGTTCCTTTGAAAATCAGATCGTTTTTTCCTTTCGAAATAAAGCATTTCTTTTTATTTTTTTATTAGTTATAATGATTTTAATTGTGTGGGAGACTGTACAATTTTACATAATACTTAAATTTTGTATGTTTGATAAAAAGAAGTCTTATTATTTTATAAATCTAATATTTTATACACTTATTTATTTCAGGTGTAGTGCAATGTAAGGTTGGTATATAATTATGAACTTAATTAAAGAGGCTAGTGAGTGAACATTTCTATTAAAATCAAATGTTGCTCATACGCTTAGTTGTACAATTTTTGTAAATTTCGACTGATTAAAAGAAAAACGGATAGCCCATAGCTTAATTCAAGTGAATTCGAGTGTTTTGGTAAAATATTTTAGTTCTATTGTTTCTTACTTGGAAAAGTCGATAGTTGACCCAATTTATAAGCCAAAAGTATGCAAAGAGTTTGTGACAGCACCAAACATACACAAACGCATACACGCTTGCATGCGCGAGCGTTTTTTTAGTTTACACATAGTCTCACTGCATTTTTTCACTCGTAAATTTGAAGCTAACAGTTTGAGCAGCATATTCCGCACAGACGACATGTGCGTGAATTTGTGTTTAAGTTAACGTCCCAGAAAACCAGTTCCTGAGCGCTCAGAATTAGAACTCTAAAAACGTCAGATTTATGACACTTTTATGTGTCTTAAATCTGAGCGCTCAGAAAAAGGTTTGTTGGATAGCGAGCAACAAGCGATCGGATTTTTGTAAACAAAATTTCAGAATAGTGGGCCTGTCTGGGCGGTACATTTTCTAGAAATAATTAATTACTATAAGCAAGTTAAATATAAACATTAGAAACAATTTAATATAGAACACAGAATTCATACATACATATGTACAGGGTGGCGCAAAATTAATCACCCTATTGGAAGATGCTCTCATTTTTGCAAATGGCCGCCAATGTCAAATCTGTTTTGACATTTGTGGACTAGACAGATACAGAATACAAGTGAATAAGCCATGGAGCGATACACTCCCCAAGAACGCGGAATAATTGTGTCTATTTTTTTGCGTAACAATTCGTCTGTGGTGTTGGCAAAAATCATAATGAGCGATGAGGCTCATTTTCACCTCAGCGGGTACGTGAACAAGCAAAATTATCGCTTCTGGGGAACCGAAAATTCGCGAGTGATGCACGAGAAACCATTACACCCGCTCAAAGTGACTGCATGGTGCGCTGTTCACGCTGGAGAAGTCATCGGGCCGAACGCCGCGGGTCAAACGACAACAGTGGACGGTGCGCGCTATAGGGCAATGTTGACCTAGTTTTTGCTGCCCGAACTGGACGAATTAGGACTGGTGGACATGTGGTTCCAACAGGACGGAGCAACAGCACACACTGCACGAGCCATAACCGACATTCTGAAGGCCGCGTTTCCGGGTGGCTTAATTTCGCGTTTTGGCGATTTGCACTGGCCCGCCAGATCGCCCGATTTAACGGTCCCGGACTTCTTTTTATGGGGTTTTTTGAAGTCTCGTGTTTACATCAACAAGCCTGAGACCTTGGAAGCCCTCAAGGAAAATATCCGACACGAATGCGAGAATTTATCGCCCGAAACTCTAGCCGAAGTGATGGAAAATGCCATAAAACGAGCCCGTATGGCAATCAATTGTGACGGCGCCCATTTATCCGATATCATCTTCTCGACTTAACACAATTAATTCTAAAGGTCTAAATAAACATAATCAAAAAACAGAATCGAAGTTTTTTATTTAGAAAAAAAAAAGAGCCAAACAACATCGGATGACTTCTTTTGCGCCACCTTGTACATATAAAAAAAGTATAAAATGATTCACCGTAAAAGTGAGAAAAGTGTAAAGTGTCCTTTCACTCTAATCGCACTCAAACACCTCGTCACACATTCACACACGCAGCCATGCACTCTGCTTTGTGCCTGCCATTCAAAACTTTGTGACGGGGCTAAAACGTAAATTTATTAAAATGATTGCCGAGTGCTTTTAACGTGGCGTGTTGCGTTGCGGCAACGCGAGTACGGTCAAATTTTATGGCAACAGCAGCAGACGACAAAGTTAAAAAAAAGTTTTAGCATACATACATATATACATACTTCTGTACATACATACGAAAAAATTAAAGCATCATTTCAATAAACTGCATACAAAATTGTCAGTTTAATTTATTTATTATTAATGTCAAAAAATGTCGTTTGAGGCTTAACAATTTTATATTGCAACACTAAGCTTTAAATTCCTTAATATAAAAAAAACCTAAGTTGTCTTTTACATATACAGATGTAAAATAGAACATTTTTATATGTATGAACATTTATGTAAAAAACATTTTTAATATCTTTGATAGGTGTTCTATTTTGTTCCATGGATATACTTTTCCATTTCTATGTCCTTTACCATTTCATGAAGCTTCCACACATACCGCTACCTCGATTCAATGCATCTGACGACGCCTGTTTGATAGCTTTACATATCAAGGAGTACTAACACCAGCCGTGCTCGTTTTCTAGTTCGATACAATTTGCTGAGCCGCTATTGGAGCTAGTTGCGCTGCAGCAATAAATGTAAATAAAAGCTTCCATTACAAATTAAAATTTCATTTGCGGCGTGTGATATGAAGCGCATTTTATGGTCAGTTGATGGTGATTCAATTTGCGCTGTTTACTATTATGTTCCCAGCAGAAATTTGTTATCGCTGAAATTACCGATTCACCACAGAAAACAAGCTTGACATTTTTACAAATGTCCTCCTATACATTCCTGAATTTATATTTAGCGTCAAGCGCTGATTTATGGTCTGAACATTTTTGGAAAAACAGAGAAAAACTGGTAAAAGCCTGATACTAAAATATTGAATATTTTTTGCTGGGTTACTTACACCCAACAGACTTGAACATTCTTTTTAATAATTTATAAGTGGGAAACGGATGAAATGGCAAAATGAGTATTACAATGAAATTATCGATTTTTCGAGCCTCGTGCCGTGGTTAATAAGTCACTAGAACGCTTTTAAGTTTACCATATTTGAAATATAAAAATTTAACATTGCTTCCATTTACCTTCGCCATAATTACAGCTAATTCCAGAAAGAACAACAACGCACCAGACACAAAAACTCAATTGTTGTTTTTTTTTTTTTTTTTTCAATATAATAAAAGACGTACCAAATTCGAAACGTAATGAATCCTCCGACGTACGCACTCGCACAACAACAATAAAATAAAAAACCGAATGCGCAGGAAAGTATAAAAATGGCCTTAGCAGTCCGAGTTGTTTGTAGTTTAGGTTTTATTTTTCGGGTACTTCCCTTATATTATTTTCTGTGTCAACTTCCGGTCGACGAATGAGCGAGGAGCAAGCACAGTTCATAAAGCGAAACAATGATTACTTTTTTTACTTTTTGTTTTCGCATGTGTTCGAGGGAGGGGCGGGGGGTGCTTTAAAAGTAGCACACTTAAATAAAAATCAATTTTTTTAAAGTGAAAAGCCTCGTTTTTTCCATATTTCTTTTTTTCGCGTTGATGTGGGTGCATTTGTTATTTCATACTTTAGGTTACTTAATTTGGTTACGAGTGGTCACTTTTGTCGAATTGGTTTTTGTTTTAAATATTTTAATACACCAAAAACACAAATTCCAGTTTTTATTTGCATTGTTTTGTCAGTTTCTTGTTTTCATAACGGTAAACACGAGTATTAAAATCGACTGATTTGAGAGACACGTAAAAAACACGACAGACACGAAACGAACAAAAATCAATTTTGGCAAAGTTGCCTACCTCGCCTCTTTCTTTAATGGCGTCTAAATTTCAATATTTTTCTTTCTACAAGGAAATGCTTCTTTTTGTTGTTGTTGGCTTAATATTATCATCTTTGTAACCCAGTTTTGCACTCGGAATCTTTAAGACGAACCTTCTCCATGAAGGCAATGTTTGCCGCTCTCCGTTCGAAACTCAACTGAAATGACAATTGCTGGTCGCATCGTTTTGGTTGAGTCTTCGTGCTTGTAATGGCTTGCTTAATACTTTTATTGCGTGCTGCTCTTTTTGCTATTAATGATTTATTATTTATAAACAAGCAGCAACCAACTTTTTACTGTTGGGTTGGTGAGAGTGTCGTAACTGTTTCCTTGGTAGAGACATGCGCTTTGCCAGTTGTTGGCAACAAACAACCCCTTTTAAACCACGACTCTTCGGACTCTTTGTAGACTTTTAGGACTTTAAATGAGAGTAAACATAATGAGTGAAATAATGAACAAGTGAACAAAGTTACCTTATTTCTAACAAAAATATAATTTTACAAACATTTTAAATAAGACTAGAGAAATTTAATCGTATGCATGTTAATTCATTTACATAATTTTACGCTTTGAATAGTTGACATAAATTCAAACTTAATTTCGAAGCTATAACGAAATGTTATTACCCTACACCTTTCAGAAGTAACTTCTTTTTGTGTTATGCATAATTATGCTCGAGTAATTAAAGTTAAATTTATTTATTTATGTAATTCACCATTCTTCAATTTGTAGTTTTCCATATTTTGAAAGTTATAACATTTTCAGAAATCGAACGCAGAAACTTTTTGCAATAAAATACAATTAGAATATTCAGACGCTCTGTTATAGTTTGCATACAAATAAATATTTATTTGTTACTTACTTAGAATATATTCTATGTGCAAATTTAGATTACGTAGAATATAAGTGTCCAGAAAATAAAATTTCTGCAGCGATTATGTTAGTATTAGATTATAATCTTCAACTTTTCATTAAAAATATTTTAAATTTTGCAATCATCAAATTTCTTGAAATAAATTCAGATTCACTTTAAAGTTTTTCTTGCTTTATTTTCCTCGGCATTTTTGAATTTACAATTAACTAAAAAATATTAGGTTTTTTAGCTTGGGTTATGCTGTTTTTTTTTATAATGACTAAACTATCAAAACTCCAATGCTTGAACTTTTAGATTTAATTTAACGAATTGGGGCCCAAACCTCCAAAACATCAGCATATTTCGTGCGCTCTGAAATCAATAAAATACATTCCATTATTTAATAATCATATACAAAAGAAATAAAAAATTAAAGCCACTTTACCAACTACAGGGAAATCTTCGGGATGCAACTCGACGTAGTGCCTCAGCACGGCGTCACGTTCGGCCAAGTAAGTATTTCGTTTCTCGTCAAAATACTTGCCGAGGCCACCACAAACAGCGGTCAATGCGATGTGCTTCTGGATGCCTTTATAGATTTATTTAAAAATAACACATTACATTACACATTAATAACACACAACGAATGTTACGTCACTTACCGGATAACACGGGCTTGCGGAAGCCCCAGTTGATGAACATCGCGATGCCGAAGCCGCCAACAGCACAAAACATCGGATTCCAGATGTTGCTTAGGAAGGTCGGCTTGCGGTCGCCTTTATTGGCCAGCAGCTCCAGTGGGTCGAGTAAATGAGACATTTGAGATTTATATTTTCTGCTCCTTCTCGTACCACCAAAAACCAAAACAAAACTAGTGGTGCTTAAATCGATTTCGATTATTTCGTAACAATTCACAATAGTATACTATGAATTTCAATTCAGTAGAGAGTAAGTTGCTGCCCGGTTTGGAGCCGTGTCGCCGTCAAAATCGATTAGCCGCTGCATCGCCAAAAGTGTCGGCTAAAATATAAAATTTAATTTTTGGTGTAAGAAACTTTTTCTTCATCGGCTTCATCAATATCTTAGATACCTGATAAGTTATAATAACCGTGATTGATTGATTGTTAAGCACGAAAAGGACATTAAAAGTTCTTTAATCCTTTAAAAAAATTAAATTTACAAATTATAACCCCACAAAAAAGTTTATTATCATTGGAATGTTCTTTTCTTCCTTGATAAGCAATCGTGGGTAACTTGATCTTAAGTACCGTTATATGGAGGGAGATCAGAAGTCAATTGGGCACGACCGCTATTCGAAAGTATAGCCTTTATTTGTTCAAAGTCAAAAGAGCTGATTTTTTTTTATATATATATTGTTTAATTAAAAAAAAGAGAAACGTTGATCCATCTGAAATTTCTTCAATATATCCAATATAAATATGTACAGTTGTATGTACTTTTAAATGCATTCATTTGCACTTTATTTAAGTTTTTATTTCGTAAGTACAATTTCGTAATGCATCGTTTTAATATTTATATAATTTATTTAATAAAATACGTTAAATAAAATGAATTTTACAAATTTTTAAAGATATCTCAATAAAGCACACCAAATGCTGAATAGACAAAATACAAAACAAAAACAAGCACACTTAATTAAATATTTTTAAAACTTGTACATACTCGAATGTATGTATGTACGTGTGCAAACTAAGTATTTATTCAAAGGCATTCGTATTTTTTAATAAACTTTAAGGCATTTCAATTTAAAAGCTGAAGCTTAATTGTAGGCTAAAAATGTTCAGGTTAGGAAATATTAGATCTTGTATAGTTCATTTAATTTGTTTAATTTTATAGATAATATATAAAACACAGTTCAATTTTATTAATTGAACAAAAACAAAAAAATCAAAACAAAACAAAACAAATAAAAACTGTTCAATATGATTACTTTTTATTAATTTCAATGAGGAAATAACTCCTTATTCTCTAAAGTAACTCCCGTGTATCTTGGAGATACAAAAAACTCGATTTCTGTCTCTTAAACGATTTGAAGTCACGGCGAGATACAGAATTAGGAAGTAAAGGAAAATGAATTTCACATTTCAACTAAAAAAAAGAGTCATACAATTATTTCAATTAAAATATTAATAAACCAGACATAAAATTCCACAAAACTAAAATAAAATATAAATACATAAAATATCCAAATTATTTGTATTGTATTAACGAAAACTGTAATTTTAGAAAACGTCCTCCTCAATCATTTCGATAACTAAATTATTTGCTTAAAATAAATTTAAATAAGGCAAAGATAGGATTCCATAAATTTTTTGTTTGTTTTGTATTTAAATAACAAATTTAAATAAAAATTAAAGTGATTTAAATTTGAGAAATTTCTATAAAATTTGTAAAAATGTACGTTATTTAATTACAAAAACATAATTATAGCAACAAAGTTTTATAACTAAAGGAAGATCAAAAGTTGCACATTGTGAAAACTACATCAACGCTTAAATTAAAATGTTTTGAAATTAAGCGAATTATAATAATTGAAATCAAAGGAAAAGAAGCGCAAAAAAGTGTTTTTATATTCAATCTAAAAAAACATTTGAGTTTTCTTTAACCTTTACTTTTGTTAAAATTTAATATTAAATGTCTTCTTACGGTCCATAACAATAATCTTGAAAAGGCGTTAGCAAATAATAAATGTATGTATTTATAGATGTGCATATGTATGCATGAATAGATGTGTGTATATAGCTATTTATTAGACTGGTTGAAAAAGGAATTCTGATTTATAAAATCTCGGGTGTCAAAAATTTCGGTTTGGTCTTTATGAAATGCAAAAATTTCAAGGAATTAGGAATTTATGAAAAAAATTCAAGTTTGGAATAAACTAAACATACTTTCTTTTGCACTTATGTTTCAATTCCCGACTTTTAACAAGGATTCAAGTCTATAAAACGAAATTCTAATAACATAAAATTTTGAAGTTTTTATTGAAGCTGATACAAAAATTTGTATACCAGGGATTTGAAAATCAATGAACCAGTCTAACACTTATACACTTATAGGTATGTATTGATATCATACATGTATTATTGAATATATATTAAGTTTGCTAAAAATCTTAAAAAAAAAATTTAAATAACAAACATAAATGATAAGTAGTCAAACGCAAATCGAATACGTTCTTAATTTGCAAAACCGATAAGTTTAAAAAAATACATATGTATGTATTATGTCGGTTTGAAACAATCGCAAATATTGCTATTTTATTCATCTTTTTAATCCGTCTTGTAAAATGTTCACAAATTTTAAAACATTTAAACAAAACAATAGCATTTGAAAAAAATAAAATAAAATACCAAATTAACTCTAAAATATTACATACATATGTTTTGTTAAAAAAAAATTACATAAACTTCGTCTTTTAGGCTGTTTGCAGTGTGGGAGAACAGAGTATGCGTGCAGAGATTGAGCGACAATTTATTATGATTATGAAAACTACACTTTAATCGATCGAAATGAGAAAGCAAAACGATTGATTCACCTTCGCGTCTCTCTGCCTCTTACACTTTTTGCTTAAAATAAAATTCTCCTTTTTCGTTTCTATACTAAACCATTTAAATCCACTTCTGATTCGCTTGGGTTTTAATTCGATCGCTGCTTACGATACAGAACTGATAGCGTTGTGCGGCGAGCCCATTTGCGTGAGTACTTTATCCAACCACTGCAGCGGTCCGTGCAAGTGTATTTCGATCCAACATGGTGTCGATGTGACATCTTGGCGATGGTATTCGGCGCCCCAGCCCTTAACAAAACTCATTCGAATTGTGCACATTTTAGTCAATTCATAGACAGCTTCGAAACCGTTATTTACCGACTTGGCTAAAAGCTGAGCAAACTCCTGATTGTTAAAAATCTTCAGGGAACAACCGGGCGGTATCTTGCAAACGGTGCTCGGATGGAAGCCATGATGGAAATTGCAGTTGCGAGACTGCACAAAAATTGCCGAATCAGAAAGACACTCGGTGTAGACTTCGCCATTGACGTAATAGAGATGGACGCCTTTGCCTGTTAAATGTAATATTATTTATTATTTAAATTTCGTTATAATTTTCGTTTTATATTCTGATTGGATCAAATAATTTAAATTAAATTGTTTAAACTTAGTAATAACATGAAACTGCTAAGGATAGAGACATGTAGCACATGTGTGCTACGAAAAGCACATTTTTAGTGTCTACAACGCCGAAGGTTATTTGGACTTCGGTATAACCGAATATAATTCTGTCAATAGTTTAAATATAATTTACCTATGTGACGGCGCGTATTCTCAATGGTACTGTTACGATTCACGTTGCTTAACTGACCCAAGCAGCAGCGATCCGAATTGTTCGAAGGATTTGTGAAGCCGTCGACAATCACTGAATTGTTATTACAGTGGAAGACCTCGCCAACACGACAATTCAGTTCATAGTAGGCTATGGAGGCCCAAAATGCCGGCTCTGAGTAGCTGACCTGGGCGACGTCGCCCATTTGGGCATCGAGCATTTGCGTTCCGTCATTCGGATTGTTAGAATTACCATCTTCAGAGGGACTATAGGCCGGCGGCGGTGTCTCGGCCAGACTGCTGCCGTATGGCGAATTTGGATTTGAGTTAACTGAACTGGGGCTTCCCACTGACGATGTTAGGGGCGGACTGTTAGCGCTGAGATGCGAATTAAAACCGGCCGTTGAGTAGCTGACGTTGTGTGGCATTGTTGGTTCAGCCATTTGATTTTGGAACTGCAACATCGAGTGGCCAGGAGCGAATTCGGAGTGACGAGGCACAAGCACCGGAGGCAGCACCGGGCTCTCAACACGCTTGTAGTGATACGGATTGATGCAGACCTCTTTTTGTTTGGCACTGAATGGATACTGGCAGATTTCGAGCGGTTTAAGTTCGTGGTGCGACTGCAGATCGGGCCAACGCCAAACGCGGCAGTAAATAACATGTGGCAATCCTTTGCGGTGAGAGACCTATGCGACATGTTGTTGATGGATTAAGAAGAAAATAGTATATATAAGAAATCAAGTTTAAGAACAAACGAGCTCCTGATTACTCAAACTATTTACCTGAAGCCGGCCGTCCAAAGATCGTGGTATGGTTACGCATTTCGATGGCTGACCTGGCGAAGAAAGTGCACGTTCAAGTTCTTCAATGGCGCCTTTGCGCTTCTTTAATTTCTTTACTAAACTTTCTACGGCCTTTTCGGCCCATTTCTCCTCTTCGTCGCCTTGCTTCCAGCCGAGCAGCTTTTTTACTGCTGGCGATGTGAAGGAAAAGAGTGTTCCAAGTGTGGACATTGCACTGCTTGTGGTTGATTCAACGTCATCGGTATCCATTCTGTTAGGGGAATTTACCCTAAAGTCGGGATAAGTGTTTGCCGGTGAATAGTCTAAAATAGAAAAACATTTTTCATGATACCTATTTTTATATTATGTAAAATTATAACATTTTAAAAAATCGTATTTTCAGATAAATTATGGATTTGTGGTTTGGTATTTAAGAATGCAAGGGACAAACTCGTTTTAACTCTAAACAAACTTTAATATTTATAACAAAAGATTAAGTTTCATTTTAATTATTGCACATAAAAACATAATATATTCATGCCAGAAATGTCTTACCAATACACCAACATATTATCATAATATCACTGGTAATTAACAAATGATAAAAAAGAGATGCAAGCTCACATATATAAGGAAAATACAATATGTCATATTTTTCCCGAAGCTTTTAGAATGAAATTAGAAATTTCACCAATAGTTAAATAGAGTAATTGGATAAATTATAGGTAATATAACCGGAACATTTCCTACAGAGATGGGCTGCTCCGTAAGAAGTCATCTAAAAAATTTGGTGTGTTGTTCCCCTTGAAAATATTAGCAATGCATAATAAACAATTTTTAATGTTGGTGTTACCATTTGTTAACGAGGATCTCTAACAATAGGGTTCATTTACGTGTTCTTTAAGAAATTTCATAATTGTTAAATTTTATGAAAAATGAATTAAAAAGAGTAAACATGCAAAATGAAGCATCTGCTCTCACTAATTGCACATTGCACAGCGAATACTCGCCGAGTTGATTTTTTCGGAACTTGATTTATTCAGATTTTAGTAAATTTTATTTAAATAATGTTTAAATTTTTGCGTCAGTACGTTATTTCGATATAAAAATACATTTAAATTTAAATATGTTCTACAGTTTGTAAAAGAATGGCAAAACTCCATTCTCATTTCTTATTGGACGCTTAGTAACACTAAAAACGCCCACTTGCGTCGGTTGCGACGTATCTCTTTGGCCACGTTCTAATACAGCTTTTCGATACATGTTTTTGTTTGTTGTTGCTTTTGCCGTTGTTTGACTGTGGAGTTTTCTAACAGCTTGTCTAGCTCCACCCCAAATCGTGCTAAATGAAACGACAAAGGTCTGACACGACTTTTCTAAAAATGAATAATAAAGATTACTGTCTAACGCAAAATTTGCGAATTTATTAAAAATTAAACCAAAATCGGAAATAAACATACTAATATTTGGAATCGCATACTGAAAAATTAAAATTGTGGTTGAAGCTAAGTAACGAATAAATGCTGAATGCAAATTTCCTTATAATTAGAAGAACGAAGAAACATTATCGCTTGCTTTACAAACGAACATAGTTTACAACAACTACTTTATCAGCGACGTCATGTCATTCTGGATTATGATATCTCAATGCCAACCGGACCAACAGTTTAAACCAGCATCAAGTTGTGATTTCGGTGGCAAAAGCGAATTTCATTTGGATGAAAATTTAAACACTGTCAGGCAAGCGGCATTTCCTGTTCCAAGTGTTAAAATGTTGGCAATAACAGTCAGTAACAGTGAAACGTTGTAGTCGTTGCAAATTGCGACATTGTATTAAAGTATAAACAAATTGATAGGAGGGTGGGAACTCGGAGGAAAATACATAAACAAAACATGACATTAACATGCGGCAATTCATTTAAAGGGGACCTTAGAACCACACGAACAGACGCAAAAAAACGATCTACGCGTAAAAATCCAATTTCAAATCCAATTAAGCTCTGTGAATAAATCTTAAAAAACTATATCACAAAAATCAATGTGGGATTTTTTCGGTTGGCGTTGGACACACGCAGTTTTAGTGCAACCATTACTTGGTGCGCATGCGTACGTCTTTAAGTTTGTTAACTCCGTTGGGCATTTATATTAAAACGCGGTTTTAATTTTTATTTACTTATAAAATAAATTGTATAGTATATGAATATATTGTATATGACTAGTTGTGGACCGAATATCGGCATAGATCTGTGTCGGCCAATATTTATGGCATCGATCACGTATTGGACATCGGCCAGAACATTGGTCGATGTATTGCATCACAAACTTTTTACTTTGTTCTATATTTAAACTTGGTATTTAATATAACTTTGATATTTTAAAATATTTCAATATTCCATTGATGTTTTTGCTTAGAGAACATTTATTGGACATATGTACATATATTTTATTTCAACAAATATATGAGCCATGATTAAAGAATATAACCATGTATGGAGTAGCGAAACAAAATTAAATATGCTGCGGATTATGAATTTATACTGCAAGGAGCACATTTTTAGGTGTCTCGGAAATGGCAAAGAATGAGCTTTGGCATATAATTAATTATTCCTTTTTAATTTTAAATATTACTTCAATTCGTCCTTCAAAAATAATGTTATTAATCAAATTAGTATTACACCATTTTAAATCCTTCCATGTAGTCACAATTACATTTTCAAAGTCTACACTTAGATTATTGTAATATTTTTTTTTTGTTTCACACACTGTTTATTTGAAAAGCAACCGCGCACGCATGCACATTTTTAATCAATCAATCAATCAATCAATCAATTAATCAATACGACAAGGAGTATAAATCATCATAGGCTTATCGCACTTCCGCCAAGTGTTTAAAAATAGCACCAGAAACCCACAAAAAAAAAGCGGGGATAATAGTAAACATGAAAAAGGCAAATGAAAGTAAAATAACGCACACATTCTTATGCAGATGTAAGATTTGATTTTAGTCGTACTTGCGAAGAAATAAAGTTTTTAATATTTTAATATTGTGATTAAATACAAAGAAAATCCATTTTCAACATTATCCAAACATAATATTACTTTATTTCAAGAAGTAATTTTTTTCTAAATATCGCCGCGTTGTTCTTTTTACGTTCACGTAAAAATTTAAAGAAAGATTTTAAAATTATCCGAGTTGAACAGTTTCCGTCCGTGACTCCGTCAGACGTGTTATTGACTGACTGGCTAAGTGAGCGAGTGACTGAGTGACGACGACTTGTCACTTGAATTACAATTCAACAAATGTTGCACTCTGCTTGCAACAACAACGTTTGTTTGTGCTCTGTTTTCTGTTTTCTGTTTTAGCGTTTTCGTTCATATTATGAAGCTAAAAATCAAATCAACAAAAGTACAAAAAAAACAACGACGGCGTCAGCGACGACGACGACGACGGCAACTCGACGTAGCAAGGAATAAGTACAACGTAAGAACTGCAAGTAACGATAGCAAAACGTGTGTTTACCACATTGAACAATACATACTCGTATGTACAATAAAAGTAAACAAACAAGACTCAGTTTAAAAAGCAAGCGCAAACCACAAACCGCTGGAGGAAATATATTGAAAAAAGAGTGACAAACTAAAGCGATAATAAGGCGCCAAAGAAGAAGCAGGGAACACGCAAAATCAAACCCCCAACCAACAAAAACCATTTTATCAGGGTTACCTACCTAGCACACTAAAACTAAACAATACTTAAATAAATTTGATTTATCTTCATCCAAAGCGGATAATAACTAGGTGAAAAAACACAGGAGGAAGAAAAAGCAATGGAACACTTTGTTTCCCATTGCCCCGAATTTTTATGTTGAAAGATTCGTGATCTTTGGTGGTCAGCGACCAATAAATCTATCAACTGTTTTTGAAACAGTTGATATAAAATCTGACTCACCCACTTATTACACTCACAATTTGTGAAATTAATTAAAAATATTGCTCTAGAAATCTAAAATTTGGTATCCGAGTTGGTTTGGTCATTATCGAAAACTTCATCAAAAGTGGGCGTGATCACTTTAACTCATAACCATAATGTTCTATATGTTGACTATAATTACTAACTCACAACGAAAAGTAACGGGATACTATTCACTTTCCAGTTCATTTCATAACAACGACAACTCTGTCGACCATGGCTTAAATTAACAACACCACAGTACCAAAACGAAAACTACCCTACGGTGGCGGAGAGTGAAGTCGAACTAATGTCCAAACAACAACTGCGATTAACATTGTAAAATCTTGTACGTTGTAAATTTGAAAAGAAAAGAAATAACAAGAAATTATATTCTCCGATTAAATATTTTAAATTTATATTTTTATTTTTTTGTTTTTTTTTAAGAAGAAATAGTTTTTTTAATTCTTTAGAATGGTAAAAAACCTAGAAACTAAAAAGTTTAATTGTGGCCTTCTTTTTGGATAACTAATACATTTATTTATATTACCCTTTTGTTTTTACATTCTACGCACTTAAGGTATATTGGGTTAAGTTGTCCAAAAGTAACGTCCACGAGGCGTGAAAGACATGATCAGTGTCAAATTCTAAACCGACGGTCCATCTGAACGAGCAGTTTAAGAGTTATGGTATTTAAACAAGCTTCAATTATAAAAAGGTTAATATCTATATTAAAATGTTCTGCAGTAAAAACTTAGAAAATAAAAGTTGCAGCGTAGATAACTAGTTTAAATCCAACTTTTAAAATTTGATCAGAATTAAAAAGTGACTAGCAAAAAATAGGCGTGTCGGTGAATAACAAGGCTATAAGTATGAAACAACTTGTTTGTCTCTAGGGTATTTATGCTTCGGCATAGCCGAAGATATTTTTCTTACCAGTTGTTTTCTAGTTTACATGTCAACAATAGTCAATGTGGCACGTACAATAACGATAACTACCAACAAATTACAATTATGGATGGAGTTAGTTCGGCGCCGCCGTTTGGTTGTTTTTGCAGAAGTTTGCCGGTCGGCGTAAGTGTTTATTGCGTGTGTACAACTACTAAATTCGATCGAAATAGGCAACCGAAAGACATGATAGTTTTTACAAACTTTTACATCCTGTAATCGAACGAGCGATCTTAGTGCCTCTATACGAATACTAGCAGATAGCTGCAAAATCACCATCTGAACAAAAGGTGAAAAGGATAAAATCAAAAACTAACCAAAAGTTTCAATTCTTACTTCAAGTAAAATTCTTTCAAATCGTTCCGATAAAGCAGATCAATCCTATGAGGAAGGGTGGGTGACATTTTTGCAATTTGTGATATTGTTGTGAATACATCCTCGTATGTTAATGCAGTCGAGTAGAGTTGTTTGTACGTTACATAAAATAATGGACATTGAAATTAAACCGAGACAACATAATTTAACTTCAATATTTAAACAGAAAAGTGCAGGAAGAGAACAAAAGGAAGCTATTTAATAGTGGCAATGTTTTTATAGTTCGAGTCGAAGCATAACATCCGGTGCCGCAATTTGAGTACCACTGCGAACTACAATCACAAAATCGTCATTAATCACGGTCCAATTATAAATTTCACGACGTTTTCGAATGCATGAATTGATGCAAAAATGTTGAAACCAAATAAAACAAGTAAGAAATTATAAATGCACACGTCCTATGTTACTTACTTAGAAAAAAAAACTATTTTTTATAATAAAAAGTTTTTAAATCATGAACCATCCTAATGGGATTTTAAATTTCGTTTAACACCAAAATTACAATTGAATACAAACAAGGCTTAATTCAAAATAGAATAATATAAACATATATTTGCATCTCTTTAGAATTTCTCTAAGTTATAAACTTAATTTTTGGTTGGGAACGAAAAACCAAAATTTGGTTGATATTAATTCAAATTTTAATACTTACTACAAAAATATCCTGAGGAGGTTGACATTTTATGAACAAAATTCTTAATGACAAGTTTTTAAAGAAATAATTTTCGAGCTGTTCTTAACTTTGTTGCCACAAAAATGGAAACTTAATTCAAAACAACTGCAAAATCAACTTTGTAATTCGAAAATAAATCGCTTCGTTAATCGGAAAACATTCGCTACAGTTTAACTTCGCAAATTTTGCCACAAACGTTTTCAATTTCACGGCTGCGCAAATAGCCACAAATAATGATGAGAATGTGCCTCGTAAAGACGTGGCAAATACGGTAGGCGCCCTCTCGTCACATCAGAACAAAAAATAAAACATTTCTAAGAATTTCTCGTATTGGCATTGACTGCTTCAGACAAAATAAAAAGAAATACCCAAACGGGAATATAACCTGAACCAAAAATAATAATAAAAAAATAAGTAGTAAGGATTTATCGCCGCCTATGCCGAGTCTCAAATACCCTACGAAATTTCAGAAACTCCACATATATATTTATTCGTTTGTACCTATGCACAGGATAAACTTCTAAATCAATGGGCCGATCCTAATGACCCATGTAGCAAAAGTTTCATTGGTGCTTCGAAACCGTTACGCGGCTCGTCATCTACACTGCAACTATTTGTAATAATTTTTTCCGCAAAAAAGGGTCTGGGCCTGTTTATATGATTAGGAGATTTATTACTGAATTCTCCTCATCTTGAAATTATCCCGCTCTTGTATAATAGGACAGCAGTAAACGCAGTGACAGACGGGCATTACAAGATGAAGAACAAACTGAATATACTCCTCGGTACGTGCTTGCGCGTGGTGAAGGGTATAACAAGGAAAAGTTATTTCTTCAGCAGTAGCATAAAATGCTTACATGGCGAATAAGTACAATAATAGCGAAAATCACAACAAAAAGCGACAGGACCATCGGATTAAATGGAATAACATGGTTAATTACAAAACAACAACAATTACGGCCATCACTGAAGTATTGTCACTCAAAGTAAAAGCAGCAACAGAAACAGAGGCACACGCAGAAGTTACGTCAACTGCGGCTCCAATTTTATGCCAAACGCAATGACACACAGGAGTAGGCGACGAAGGCGACACTGAAGAGTAGGCAACAAGCACGAGGCAGAAACACGATCAAGCGTTGTTGTTGTTGTTGTTGTTTAATGCCATGCGGCATGAAAATAGGAGCGGTTCTTTGCTTCTCGCTCATTGAAAAATTTATTAGATTGAAAAATTTATTAAATGAAATAATTATTGTTTTATAGGACAATGATACTTGCGCGGAATGCAAGATAGTGTTTCAGTTTAATAAGTGGCGACTTGTGTGGCAAATTGGCAAAAGAAATGTGTTGACTTGACCAAAGATGCATACATAGGTCTCAAATCGTATACTCGTTAATGTGCATACTTAAAAAATTATATACATTCCGAGACTATTTGAATGTATCGGCTGAACATACAAAGAAAAATATATTAAAAAGGTCATAGATTTTTCCACCTTGGTCCAAAGAAGCAACAATATATATTTTTAAATTTAAATTTACATGTTATGTTAAAATACGATTGATCCAAGAATAGTGTTAATGGTTCGACTAGTGAGTGGGGGTTCTGTGACAGTTTTACTGACAGTGATTTATGCCAAGCGACTGTTCTGTACTTTATTACCATAATGCGTTTGCAAAAACATTTTAAAGTGTACACTAATTTTATTGTGTGCAGTGCGAAAGAACATATTGAACTTTTCGACCAGTATGAATGTCACAACGAATTGAGGCAATATATACATAATAAACTATATATGTATGTACATATGACTCGTCGTGTCATACATTGACATTGGCATCACAAAAAAGATTATTATTCAATTTTGCTACGTTAAAATTCATATAACAGTTGTCAAGTTGAAAAAGCTTGTACAATTTTGTTGAACTACAAATACCGGTTTATTATCAGCGAATTAAAATCGAGTCTTATTTATGTAGATGTAGATCATAAATCCAACATCGTGTTGACAATTTTAAACACGAAAAAAATATAGTCGTAAAGCTTCAAAAAGAGACTGAAATTCGCCCACTCAAAAAGAAAGCACAGTAAAACTTAAAAAAAAGAGCTGAAAATACTTTCAAGAAAATACATTTTTAATAAATTTATGTTTTTGATTTGTGACTTTGAAAAGGCTGATCCTACATACAACACTAACAGAGTGGCTGGTGATTTTTTTTTGAATGGAAACATGTTTGAATAATTAAATGATTAAATTTATTAAATTCCGCTTTAAAGTTGTATGTAAAACCATTCGCATCTTATATAAAAGGCGTATCGAAAGAGGTTGTGTCACTTGTCCAATCCCGGTCATTTTTTGCGGAATATGATAACCATGTTCCACCACACCAAATTTTAACACTCTAGCATGCAGAACTTTTCAATCATATTTATTAACTAAAAAAGACATGACATTTTTCTATTTTTTAATTTGCCTCTGTGGGTTTGCAAATATGGAAGAAATGATCGCCATCAACGCAATTGTATCACCGCAGTGCGTTACCACTTTTAAAATTAAGGCAACAATGGAACAGTAGATTATACTTCATGAAAACAACACAATGTAGCTCACCACTTTGTTTCCTCATGAACAGTTTAGGTTAATGAGTAGAACTCATGGTTTCTTATAAAATTAAAAACAAATTGTTAAATAAAATTGAATCAGTAGATGCAAGTATAAGAATTATAGAAAATTTTAAACAAACAAATGAGGGACGTGCAAAAACCAACAAACTTGTTTGTAAAGAAGGGACATTTACACCATTCTGAGAGAGGACGGCACCATACTTTAAAACTCACCGGAATTGTCATCTTGAAGCAGATTAAATCAATTCCCAAGTGCCAAAATAATGTAATAAACCTCCGAAATAGTAAAAAGCTATATACATTTAAAAAAATTAAAGGAATAATTAATGTGTTATCAAACTTTCGTGTTTTTTAAATATACCCTCTAAATTATTACAAGTCTTATGATGTATGAATTTATTGTTATTTTTCAAAAGAAAATGCATTCGACATAATGTAAAAAATTACTCTCTTATGCGGCTGGATGTGACGATGATGACAAAAATTCAGTCTTTAAAAATATTCAACAAAATAACGAAAAAATGCTTGGAAATGCATCTTGCATCTTTGCTAGTTGTTAAAAAATGTATTTACTAAAAATGCAACAATGATTTTTCCTTTCAAATTTGCAAGAAATCTTTGGAAATTTCCCCGCAATATGGATTAGGATTAACGGACAAATAAGTATGTGCAAAACTCTCTTTAGCTGAATTAAATACTTTTTTATACTGTTCTAAAGTAACGTTATTTATCTATGAAGGGCTAAAAAAATTCACATATGTACAATGGAAAATATTTTCATATGACACCTCAATTCATCCAGTCTTTAATTAATGCTTACGTTATTGGCCTAACTTCCATAGAAAACGTTTTGTTTTGGCATTATAGTTTTTTTTAGCAGACTGAACCAAATAGACTAGGTTTTAATCTCGGAAACAAGCGAATCTAAAATTATTTTATTTTTATTAAAGTCACTGACAAATCCATCGATTTTGACAATAAACCGTTTCGTTTTTATTTGTTTTTCCTGACTCGGTTTCTTGTTTATTTTTCGGTTGTGACTGAAGGAAGTGGGAAAGGTGTTTCTCCTCTGATAACGAAAGAAATCGATAAATACTAAAATTTAAAAATTTAATAAAACTACATTCTTCAGGGCTTGTTTCGTGAACTTCATTCATTCAACTCTTGTTTCCTCAAATGATGAAATTGATAAACTTCAAAATGTATTATTCATTAAATCAATAAATTTGTTTACTAACTTCTTTGATAATAAAATACGAAAAATGTGGTAGGAACTTCCGTTAAACTTTGAACCACGCCGCACACTCGTTTCAAGTGCATTTGTCTTTTTTTTGTATACTAACCAGTCAAGACTTTTCTAAACATTACAAAAATCGTTTTGCTCAGTACAAAAACGCCATAAATTTACAGTTTTATTTGGAGAATTTGATTGGGATCTTAAAATACAATCGAAGTGAGTAATCATTTGATGAAGTAAAAGTATTCGACTATGATATTTGAATTAAAATCAATCGTTGTTAAACTCTGCGCTTCTTTATCTGCGTCCAGAATAGTCAAAATCCCAGAAATTATTTTATTTTTTCCAATCAAAAGTGCAACAACAAAGACGCAGCAGCGACTCCCGAGGTGAAACAAAACGAATGATGCCGAAAAACGAAAATCCCCCCACTCCAGACACGATTAATTTGTTTTTTCAATTGTTTTCCTGTCACAATAAAACTTGCACAAACTTTTATTTAACTTTTCAACTTACTTGTTAAAAAAAATGGTTTAGATTTTTTTATTGAGATTGATATAATAAATTTGCACTTTTATAGTTTAGATTCCTTTTCAATACACTTTTTATTTCACACTATTTTTTCTTTTTGGAAGAATGAGTGTGTAAAGAAGCACCACTGACGCAATTTGTTAGTCAATTTGGAACTCGACTCAAAACCTTATTTTATTTTTGAGTCAGCACCGTCATCGCCGACCTTTTGAATTAAAATTCGAATATTGTTCTTGATTTAGAATTTATAATTTTTTCACAATTAAACCGAAGCTAGACCATATATAGAATAAAATTCCTCCTCAAGTGGACTGTGGAAGGAAGCCGAATCAAAAAATTTCGATAGACGTGAGCTAAGGTACAGAAACTATGGTTTTGAACAGTGTGGCAACGCTTTAATTTGTGCCACAGAAAATAAGAAAAAGTCGGCAGCATATTTTCATATTTCATATTTTAAAAATCGGCTCAAACTAATTCCAAGCCGCTGAGAACATAAAATAAAGTCGACATTCTATTTAAATAAACCTTTGACTTAAATTAATTCTTTAACTCTATCTTTATTATTAATTTGTTCTTCTTTAGATGCGCATGCACAAACTTTACAGGTATCACTGCCTGCTGGATCCAAAAGTTTCATGCAAGTAAATGTCGCGCGAATCCTGCATCGTCTTCGATGAGTCGCACATAACGACTATATAAATTCGACGAGTCAAGAGGTCAATCAACACACAGTGAAGCACAGCATCCATGCTTTGAACAATTTGCACACTTGTGCAGGAGTAAAGTTCTTCATAAAATTTAGGCGAATAAAAAAAACAAATTGGTTTTTTTTTGTTTAAATAATCATGAT
This sequence comes from Suillia variegata, assembly GCA_949127995.1. Taxonomy (NCBI): domain Eukaryota; kingdom Metazoa; phylum Arthropoda; class Insecta; order Diptera; family Heleomyzidae; genus Suillia; species Suillia variegata. Next base: position 248,371 of record OX421844.1, on the reverse strand, counting down.
TTTATAATTAAAAAAATATTGAAAGTCTATATGATACTAATCATCTCAGAGTAGACCCTACATAATTTTAAAATACACAAACATTACAAAACTATAACAAATATTTTATTTCTTATTTTTATATTTCAAATAACCAAAAAGTTTGTCTTAACCATACAAAACTACTAAAACAAATTTCGACACAGTGGCTCACGTGTGTATTCAAGGGTACGGGTAGTGGGCAATTTTATTTTAGTTTAATTTTTATATTGAATTGCAAAATATGTATGAGGTATTACTGCTCTCAACAATACTTTTTTATTATACTTCATTTGTCTTAATCCGCCGCTGGAATATTTAGCAGAGCCGGCTTCAAAATATAAATCAATTAAATATAAGCACTGGTAATTTCTAAATATTTCAATAAAAAAAAATAAAAAATTAGCTCTACAAAAATTACTTTGATAACAAATTTAGTAAAAAAAAACGTATATTATAAAAATTATCAGTTGGTGGTGTCATTTGTTTACTTCTCGTCCGTCTGCTCTAATTGTGTATCGAGGTATTCAGTCACCTCTTTTATTGCTCTAAGGATATGGTCAGTACGAGTGACAAACTCATTAATAAAGTAACTACGAAGCACTTCCGACTTGATTTGATTATGACGAGTCTGTGCGTACATCAACTCCAGTTCGTGTCCTAAGTATGGACCCATTTTCAGCTCAGCTGCTGCCTTAAGGTAGCCGCATTTCCGATTGCGCAGTATCACAAACTTTTGCAAATTATTACGACGTTGCGCTTCCAGCGACAGTATTTGAATTTTTGGTATTTTTTCTGTGAATAAAGTAGAACTATTGATCGCCACGGAAAGATTGCATTCGGACAAGTTATTGGAAAATATTTCTGGCAATTCTGCTCGTAATTTTTGGCCATAATCAGAAATTGGCTGAAGACGCTTCTGTAGATCAGCTGACAGTTGTTGGCGCACTGCCTTGCGTTCAGTATAGCTTAGACTTATTGTTCGTCGAAGATCACCGAGATCTATCAAACAAGACAGTTAATGAGTAATTTGGGTAATACAATTGTAAACAACTTACCTAAAAGCCAATCATTTTCATTTAAACGCAAATATTCGCTAACTTGAAGAACTTTCAAGGCCTCTTCCAAATGTTTCCCTTCTGACTTGTCCATGTTGGATAAGCGCTGCAAAACTTTGTACACTAGGCGCAGTTTCATGATTAATTTTATTTCCAAATCACGAGAGCAGTGTAGCTGTTCTAAACCTTCTGCACCCAGTATACGTGCAGTCTCGTTACAATCGACCATAATTTCCAACAAAAATTTAAATTCTTTTTTTTAACAAATGCAAAATTGAATACAAACTAAACTGTTCAGAAATCGAAATTAGTTGGCAATTATTAATATGAATTGAACGAACGGAAACATAAAAAAAGCCGGCTCGGCTAAGTCGTGCCGCCGACAAAAACGATTAGACGTGTTTTGAAAACGGCGTGACGATAATTTCTGAAACACTAACATTGTTTAGAAAACGAAAATAACTGTTTTTGAGTTTATGAACCGTTTTCTTCAAATAACAATATCGATAAAAAGGTTTATTCAGAATTATGTCAATCGTAATATATATGGAGAAAAATTGTAGATTGATATAAGTTTTCTTGAAAATTAACGTAAATATTATATGCATATATTATAGAGATTTCAATCAGCTTGAAATAAAATAATTTTATCCACTACCGAGTTAAAAAATTTGTTTTCAGTCGACAGTGCTTCCGCTCACAATTTCAGCCGCCGCGTGAAATTTCTGTTCGGCGGCGGAAGAAAAACAAGCAAACTAACAGCTCTGAAAAGAAGAGAAGAATAAAAGAAGTTGGTAAACATTAACCATAAACATTCTCGCTCCCGCCGCATTGTTGTAAATAATAAATTATGGCCAAAACAAAAGCAAAGGTTTATTTTTAATACGCGGTGAAATTGTATAAAAATTAATTTTCTGTTTTTCTTCCAGCCCACAAAAGAGAAAAAAAAATCGAAGATTCGTAAATCCGATATCGAAGCAAAAGTCACGGCATTGACGCGAAAACAAACTGAACTAGCACGTGTCTTTCAGTTAAAATGCGAATTGTTGACACAGAACTCCAGCATTTCCTACTTAGAGTACATTGAATTGCGTGATGAAATTTGTCGGCTAAATGTGCTGAAGGAGGTATTCGCCGGTGAAGCAGCAAAAGTCTTGGGAAAGTAATGAAGAAGTAATGTTAATGAAGACTGGCCGGCTCATATATTAGTTTTAATAATAATATTAACAATTAAAGTAGTGCGATTCGTGTTATTTGTATAAAAAAATAAATGTAAATAAATTAACAACTCTCCTGCCCACTGTTCACGACGGTGGCTCATGGAGTAACTTAAGAAAGAATTTGTTCGACAGAACTTATATAAATTGAAGGAGAAATTGTGATGTATACACAGGTCAGTATCCCGTATCTAGGGGGCCCAAAGGGGGAATTTTCCCCGGGCGGCATTTGGAAGAAGCTTTAAGGCGACACTTTCAAAAGCGATTACCTTTTTTTGTTTGCTTATTTCATGAAAAAAATATTTACTGTTTAATTTTTTAACAACTACGTCTTCATAAACATATTTCTTGAGAGGGCGACAATTTCCACTCTTGCTCCGGGCGCCTTTATTCCTAGGTATGGGCCTGTATATACATACATATGTGTATATAAATGATAGATATTTCTAGAAATTTGTAAAATGATTCTTGCTTAACGTAAAATGCACTCTTTCAAAAGGACACAAAATTGTCCTCATTCCGCTACACCATCCTCGAGTTATGATTCACTATAACCCATTTTTTTGAAGAGCCAACAATTATGTTTGGTTAGGTTGTCTCATGGTTCGGACCAGGACATTTCGATTGCGGTTTTTCCCCAAATTTTTTTTAATTTATTTTTTCAATAAAATTATATTAAAAAAAAACACATTTGTTTCGAAAAACTTACCTGATGTGTAACGCAAAAAACGTAGAAGATTTGAGTTCAAACGGATCTGCGGAGTAGATTTTAAAAAGTTTTATAAAATCATAGTAAATTTACTACGATCGTAGTAAGGGTTGTCTCAAATTTATGATATTGCCAAATCGTACCAACATTTTTTTCTTGAAAGTGAAGTGTCAACACAAATTTTTTAAAAAATTAAGAGGACAATGTTCCCTATTCTGCCCTTTTACACAAAATAATTGTAATTTCATGTGTTTATATATTTGTATTTCTTTATGTGATACATATAATATCTGCAGAATTAAATATTTTAGTTTATAAATCGACATTAACTGGACATTAATTTAATTCGCCGCCGACTAAAAAAAGTTGGAATTTCAGCATCCGCCGACGATTTTGACGCGCTAGGAAATACTATTGGTCGGCTGCGTTCTCTGACGCAAACGTTTAATTTTTTTTTATATACTTTTAATAAAATTGCAAAAATCTTGAAAAATTAGTCGAAGAATTACAAAATGGGTTCGTCAACAACTGGGAAAAAACATAAGAAAGAGAAAAAGCACAAGCACCGGTCAAGATCAGATTCTGCGGGTGAAGAATTTTTGTTAGATTTGACCGGTGAAGTTGAAGAAGCAGGGAGCAGTGGACGCAGACATCACAAGCACAAAAAACACAAGGAACACAAGGAGCGACACAAGCACAAGCACCGTGAACGGATTGAAAAACGATCGGAGGTGATTGCGGTGCAGGAGTCGGACTCGGACAGTAAGTGCCTCAATGGCGTTTGGTTTTGGTTAGAAGCGTTAGGGGTGCAGCTCCATTTTATTGGTTGATTACGCTGCAGCAAAAATGTAATAAAAGCGATTTATTTAAAAGAAAAAACTCGGCGCAATTTTCCAGGAGCTGCACGGAATTTACTGGATTTGTGATGAATCATCGCTTTTCTCTTTCTATTCTTTTTCAGGTAACACCCAAGGAAGTGAAAATGTAAGCAAACGGGAAAGTTGTCCTTTTGCCGTTTGAACGATTGATTGCGAAGCGCCAAAAAACGGGAAATATCGCGCAATTTTTAAATTTTACCTTTTCTTTTGATTTTAGGTTCCGATTGTGTGGAGGTGCCTGTAGATGAGACTGGAGTCTTCGAGCGGGAACCACCTCCGCCACCGCAACTCACTGCCAAAGACAAAGAGGCAGCCAAGAGATCCAAGCATGAGAGAGAGCGTCGCGAACGCGACAACGATCGAGAAAAGGATCGGGATCGGGAACGGGAGAGGGAACGTGAGTACGAGTATGGTCGAATTAAAGAAAAAGAAAGAGAACGCGAAAGGGATAGGGAAAGAGAGCTACGTGAAAGAGAGCGCTACGAACGAGAACGTGAATTGGAACAAAGACGTGAGGCGGAGAGGGAGCGCAGTGAACGCGAGCGGGAAAGGGAGCGAGAGAATAGAGAAAGCGAACGTACAGAAAGAGAGCGCCACCATCGCGACCGTGGTGACCGAGAGCAGGAACAAAAGCGTAGTCGAAGTGACCGTCGGGATCGCTCGCAATCACCCATACCCGAAAATGGTGCTGGCGACTGTCTCTCTATAGAGGACACGAATAAGTTGCGTGCGAAGCTGGGCCTCAAGCCGTTGGAGCTCGATACGGGTCCAACGCGACCTGCGCTCTCTTCAGATCGTACCGGCGAAGCAAAACGTCCTGGCGAAAAAGATCTCGCCGCATATAAAGACGAATGGGGAGAATTTCTTCACAAACCAGCCGCTAATCTCAAGGAGCGAGCGCAAGCTGAGAAATTGCGCGAAAAGCTGAAGCAACGCAAAGAGAAACGCTTTCTCGAAGAGCGTCTCGCACATATACGCACCCTTGGCGAAGATGAAGACGATGTGGACGACGTTTCCAAATGGGTGCAACGCAACAAGCGAGTCGTGGATCATAAGAAAGAAGCCGAAATGAGAGTAAGTCCCTGTCATTTAAAGGTTAATTTACAAACGAACTTTCATTGACCTCCAATCAAACTTTGTGAGAGCAGGATGGAAAACATTTTTGATCACATGCGAGCAAATTACAAAAACATGATAATTTAAAATAAGTTATAAAAATGGGTCATTTTGAACATCAAGAACTGAAGTTTCTGTTTTTGTTTACTTAATAATTTTTGTAACCATGGCAACTACAAAAAAAAATAATTTTCAAAGAGAGAAATAATATCGAAGTAAAGATAGACATTTTTTACTTTCCTCACCTTATATTTATTAGCCCATGAGAAACTCTAACTTTTTTCAGCTTTTGATATTCAAAAGGCTAATTTTTTATGGCATTATCAACCAAAATTAGTTTAAGTTTCATTTTTTGAAAAATAATCTCGATAACGTTATCCAAAATAACGTTTTTGATTAAGTATTTTAGTAACGATATACGAAATTAATAATGTATTCGTGCAGATTTACTTAAAACGTTTTTGTTTTTATACAGTTCTGTTTAGAGTTCGAAAAATGTAAATTTTATTAAATTTTTTTTTAAATTGTTTTTCATATATACTCCATACATGTATGTAGGCCAAAGCTCTTGAAGAAATGGATGCTGAATTTGGTGTCGATAATTTGGTCGAGCAGGAAAAGGATGAGGTGCGTCGCAATGCCTACAACGACAAACACCTTAAGGGTCTGCGCGTGGAGCACGATATGGACGACTTTACCGAAGGCAAGACTATCATACTGACACTAAAGGACAAAGACGTTCTGGACGATGTGGATGGTGACACGCTGGTAAATGTGAATATGTTGGACGATGAACGATATCGCACGAATGTCGACAATAAGAAACAGAACCCACTCAGCTACGGATATAATGTCTACGAGGAACAATACGACGAGCTGGGCAATCCTATCGATCGTAACATTCTTGAAAAATACGACGAGGACATTGACGGAAAAAAGAAGAAAAAGATTTTTACAATAGGTGTGGACATGGAAGAGGAACGCGAACACCGGCGCAAGTTGTTGGAGGTACTTACAAATATATTTCAATTTAATATAAATTTGTTTATTTATTTTTTAAATTTTTAAACTTTTTCGCAGATAAAAACTAAATTAGCTGGAAAAAGATTAGAAACACTAGCGGACACGAAATTAAAATTAGCCTCGGACACATTTACGGAGACAGAAATAGCAAAGTATGTTTTTTTCTCGAAGTTTATGTAATTGTTTCGAATTTAAAAAAATAATTTTTTATTTTATTAGATTCAAGAAACCAAAGAAGAAACTAAAGAAAATGCGTCAGAAACTGAAGGCGGAAGATTTGCTTCCACTAGGAAATGAACCCACAACATCTCACTTTGGCAGTCGTGGTGGACGCTATCGCGAGGCAGGCGATGATGAAGGCGAAGAGGACGTTGCCATGGATTCCAAAACACCGCTGCCACAGTTTAAGATCGAAGAAGAGGAAGAGGACTTGGAGCGTGTGCTGTCTAAAGCACGCAAACTAAAACAAAAAGAAAACCTCATCCAAAAACCGCTCTCCATCGATGTAGCAGCGCTTAAGCAAGAAATCAAAAAAGAAGCAGATGCGTCTGCAGAAGAGGAGGCGGAAAATGTAGCGCGTGGCGCAGACGGTAACATTTGGCTTAACGCGACCGCCGAGTTTTGCCGCACACTTGGAGACATACCCACGTACGGTATGGCAGGCAATCGCGACGAAGACTCAAACGACATGATGGACTTTGAAGTGACCGATGCGAGCGATGAGCGTGTTAGCCATCGCCACGAAGAGCCCGAATTGAATCATGGCACTTGGAACTCAGTAAATCCGGATGAAGTTATGCGGCCGGCAGATTTGGACGAAATTGCCGAAAACGTGGAGGAGGTGGCTATACTTGATGAGGAACCAGATGTCGGCGCAGGTGTAGCAAACGCGTTAAGACTAGCTTTATCAAAAGGTTACCTTGAAAAAGAGGAACATAATCGACCGAGCAATTCAAAAATGGCACATCTTCAGGCAAAGAACTACTCGATTGAAGATAAATCATCTGCAGGGTAAGTTCTCAATTTAAAATTTTTTGTTATTTTTTTTAACCAGTAATTTAATTAATTGTTATTTTTAAATAATTTTATTTTGTTTGTCTCATAGTGATGATGACAAATTTGGCCGTCGCGATCGTTTCCATGCAGGTCCTATTATGGATTTTAAGGACAAGGAAAGTTTTAAACCCAACGTAAAGTTAGACTATATCGACGATAATGGACGCATACTAAATCTAAAGGAAGCATTTCGTTATTTGTCGCATAAATTCCATGGCAAGGGACCAGGCAAAAATAAAATTGAGAAACGGTTGAAAAAAATGGAACAAGAAGGCGTAAGTGTAATAGTTATTTAATCTGTGTTGTTCATGCCGAATTAATTTATGGCTTTTACAGTTGATGAAGACTATGAGCAGCACCGATACGCCACTTGGCACTTTGACTATGTTGCAGCAAAAGCAAAAGGAAACAAAGACACCTTACGTTGTGCTCAGTGGTGGTAAACAATCGGCGAATAGTGTCGGCAGCACCACAACCATTTCCAAGTACAAATAGGTAAAGCACGACATCAAGCGAGGTTGGCTCGGAAAAGATATTTGTTTTAATCCAATTCCAAATAAAATATGATAGGGGTGTTATTTGGAAATTTTGTGTATTTTAAATTTAACTGTAGTTAACAATACATAATATAGTAGTCACTTAGTTATGATGTATTAACTATACATATATTATCATTGACTTTAAACATGCAATAGTAAAACCATGATCTTAAATACAGTTTTCTCTTCATAATATTCAATAACCCAATAGTAAGCCATAAATATTACCATACTACACAACATATAAACTACTTGAAATTAAATAAAATATAAAATGGATAAAACGTCTTAAATTGTTTGAATAGTGACCTTTCCAGCATCTAGTACCACTGAAAATAAAAAAATCATTCTGAAAATAATTATAATTTCATTAGATTCTAAAAACTTACTTGTGAAACCTTTAAATATTTTGAATTTCTCCATACCCTTTACCAATTCCAAATCTTGTTTATGTATCTCAACACAGAGAAGCACTGCAGCAGCTTCTTTTTCAATTGTTAAATCAAATATCGCGTTTGCAAATTTAATACCTTGAGAATTATTGTGACATTTTTATTTTCTTTTATTTATACTCGATATTAATTATTTAATTTTACTATTAAGTATTATCACTTTACCTTTTATTGTCACTTTAGTGCTTCCAGGTAACAAATGTGTTTTCTGAATTTCCATTATCAGCTTCTGATCTGCTCTGCGAAACCGAAACCTTAAGCCGCCGTAACCATTGACAATGGCCTGCAAAAAACCACCGACACCGGTAAGAAAATTCGCAGATCCTTTGAAGTCCTGAGTCACTTCGCTCCAAACCTATATTTAAATTTGAACAAATTATCGAGTGATTTATATCAGTTGCACATAACATGGCTTTACTTTAAATTCTGGCCGCACATAATTCTTGTAGCCCTTTTGAAAGTACATATCGGCTTTCGACACTTGAATCACGTCTAAAAAATTAATAGAAAACATGGACCAGGTCATTGCGGGCCCGGAAGGACGTGTAACTTTTTCGTATTGTTCCAAATCATGCAAACGTGTCGATCTAAATGTTGTGAATAAGTTTACATTACACTTGAACTAAAACAAGTGTTTCACTGAAGAAAAAGTTATTTCTTTTAAGTTAAGTCTGTACTATATGTATGTAAGTATTAACTTGACAGAAGCTAGATTAAAATTGCAATTTCCGAACCTAACTAACTTACGCATTCATATCGAACAACAAGGGATAACCGAGCAGCACCACATCGGCCTGTTTCACTTGTTCGGCGCGTTGATAGCCGGCATGCTGTGGATGATAGTCCAATTCCGGATCATATAAAATAAATAAGTCTTGAGCGATTTTTAACCAATTATCGTTGAGAGGTGTCTCTGGAGCACAGATCATTTGAGTGGAACTAAAAATTGTCAAACATTAGGTACCGTAAAAACTAAAACTAAAATACCGTAAATATTATCAACAAAATTGAAATTGCTACCTGGCAAATTCCAGCGCAAGCTTAAATACCACATTTGTGTAGACGTTGTCGTTTACATTCAAATGATCTTCATCCGGTCCCATGACATCTGCACACATATAAAATAAAAATGGACATATTTTGTTTGGATTGAAGTTTATAACTGTAAAATATTTATGTAAACGAATATAGATACATATATGTACATACTCGAATATAATAAAATACTGAAAATATGTATGCATGTATATTAAACAGAGCATCTCACCATTTATGTGAAAGTGTTTCGTTTGTAGATTATAATCTACGCGAGACTCTAAAAAAGTGGCTATCTCTCGCACAAGTGGCCAACCAACTTCGCAAAGCCACTTGCGCGAATCTGTTGCAGCGTAGTGTTGTTGCACCGCAAAGACAATATCTGGCGAAATGTGCACCTCTTGTGCAGCCACCTCGGGGCAACACGGATTAGTTACTTCAGTGCCCGTGTAGGCGCTTTCCCATGGGAAGCTGTCGATACAAAATTTAAACTTGTTTACATTTTAACTTCAAACACATCTTTAGACTTTCTCTTACCGCGCCCCTTTAAAACCCGTAAGCTCCGCATTATACCGCGCTCCCTTCAAGTGATTCAAGCGATACAGCAGCAATTGCGCGGCCCATGTCGTTGAAAGTTGTTCGATCACAGGCAGCATCCAGATTTCCGTGTCCCAGAAATTATGTCCCTCATAATCATCGTCAAGTAGACCACGACCAAGTCCAGTTGGGCTAAGTCCGAAATAGGCGTTGTTAGGTTGATTAGTAAAAAGAGAGGGTAAGGAACAGGAGATGTAGAAGAGGCCTGCGTTGATAGTTTGTGACTAAAGAATTGGGAAATTATACTTAGAATTAGAGTACCTTTCATTTTATTAGTTAAAGTGTGTAATTAAAAAAGTTCGGAACATTTTTCACTGGTTTCGCTTAAGTAAAATTTTTGCCCGCTGGAAAATTTAATTAATCAATGGATTTTACAAACCAAATCCAAATTGCTTTGCACTTCAATACTGAATTCCTCCCAAAATGCTTGCCAAACCGTCGCATGCTTCAGAAACATTTCGCGCTGTTCTAGTTGGAGAACTGGAAAAATATTTGGATTATTACTCATACCATAAACAAATTTAAGAATATGAATTTACTATCGTGCATTTCCTTTCGCGCCACTTCTTCTTTCACATCTACAGTTACAATGTAACGGTAATGAAACTCCTTTTCGCCAGCTGTCATTGTGAGACTTTTCACCGGTATTTCGAAGTCATCGCTAAAAACAACAAAAACAGTTTTGTCTTCGGGCTGAAACTGTTCATGCTCCACGACTTTTGTCACACCTTTAAGAGTTCTAAAGCCTTTATCCAAGCTTAATGGGGTAAAATCAAAAGCTTCGCTTGATTTTCCCATTTTTTGTGTTAGGTTAAAAATTAAAGGTGCTTAAAAGGTGTAAATACGAAAGAAAATAGAATAATTTTTTATTGTTCCTTGTCCAAATCACATCACTTGCCTGTTGATGTAGCCCGCTCCACCAAGAGTTCGTAGACTAAAGCGCGATTGTAATAGCGATGGGCGTAAGTTCGTTGCTCTAACACCAGCCCACCATCTATCGAAGCGATGCTGTGCCGTGATCGGAAGTATCCATCTTTCAGATTTAACTCGTACAATGGTGCAATGTCATGCAACAAGGTAATGAATTCTTTGTCGTGGCCATCATTTTCCGCCCGCCTGCTTACGCTTTCAACGCTTACATTCAGCCAATTGGGTAGCCGAGCGCGGCGACTCTCTCCGCCACGCCCATTGTAGATGCCATTAACGAAGATCGCATCGCCATATACTGTGTATCCGAGGTGACCGTTGGCCAGTGATGGCATGAAGTCAAAGTCCCGAGGAAGCCTACCATCCGAAAGATAGCTTTCTGTGTCTTTTAACTTAAGCAGGATTCTTCGAAGCTTACCTCTCATTTTGTATTATAAATTCCGTATTTTGGGCGCAAGTTAAGGCAATATTCAGCAGCAACAACATTTGTTTCGTCATTGTTGATTATGGAAGGGCAAAATCTACACTAAAATTTCACATAAAATTAAATTCACTTAAAAATTTTTCAACTCGGAACTTGAATTTCTTATCTGCAATTGCATTCAACGAAATTTGATGAATGGAGCGTTTTGAAATATTCGCCATGAAGTGATTCATTCTTATTGTGCATTCGTGCTTATTATTCCATTTGGCGGAGTCTTTACATAGTCCTACTTTAATTGATATTTTGTTTTTTACCTACAAAAATGTGCTTATTGTAGCACATTTTTCATGTGCTTCTATTTGGAATGGACATTGTTCTTATCCGATTGTGATTTTTCAGTAGTTTTGTGTTACTATTAATTAATTTCATTTAATAATGAAAAGGAATTTTTCTAGCACAAAATAACAAACTCATTATGTCCTACAGGTAGGCACGGACGCCCGCGGTGTCTCGTTAAACGAGTATACTTCAAATTTTGAATTAAGAAACATGCGGATAAATATATTAATGAATCGACATCTGAAATGGTTTTCTTCTTTATATACTTCTATATGGTGTAATTTATAGAGTTACATTTCCGTCCTACATGCGAAGCAATGGAAAAAAAAAACGGTCGAATATTTCTGTTGTTGACTTAATAGTTTTTTGAGCGGGTTCCAATGTTGATTCAATAATTATGCCGTGCGACAGGAGTCAAGTCCCACAAACAAGCTTTATACTTTTACTAGTTTATTGGTTTGGCGTGAAAACTAAACAAAAAGCACTTTTTATAATGTTGTGCATTTGTAACGGGCGGTAAGACTAACCATAGTTGCTTACTTGTTGAAGAATTCGAGAACTGGAATATCTTTTACGAAGCCTCTCTTTGCTTTAATTCGGGGGGGGGGGGGGGGGGTTTAGCATTTCAAGCGTAACCAATACGTTCAACCGCATCAGCTCAAAACACGAAACACAAAAACTTGTAAATCATAATCTTGTATGTATTATTTCCTCAAATCTTTCCCTAGCGCTTAGGTATATACAATATTTTACTTATATATGTACTTATGTGTGCTCTATTCGAATTTGTTTGTTTGACTGGCTGTCTGTCTGTTTGGCTGCATTGCATTCAATCGAGTTGTACCAAAATAATTGTACCTTACACTGATCTTCTTGCTTGAACAACCTTCAGTTCATCTTCCTCAGTTCAGATCCCTCTAAACTTATCTTGACTTCAATATTTCAAAGAGAACATTTTTGCTATCGAAAAAATATAAAATTCTGTACTGAAATTAATATAATTTTGAACAGCAACAACATAAGGAGTATGTATGTATTGAAGGCGGGAGTTGATCATCTTCTTTGAACGTACTTTTATTCAAATTCACGCTTAAAATGTTGCATGCTCCATGTTTGAACTGAAGCAAGTAATGTTGCTGAGGTGCTTTTTAAGCAAAAGAGAAGGAAAAGTCGACAAGCTGCAAGCCCTTATTAATATTATGTATTTATCTTGATGATGAGACGTTTCCAAGCGTAACTTGTGTTTTTCGAAAGTATACCCATATAAATATTCTAAGGTCTTGGTTTTTGTAATGGTTTAGGTTATGAGTTGTTTGTTTGTTTGTTTGTTTGTTTTACCTAATAAAATTGCAACAAAATGATAGAAAACACAGTTTCCAAAATCTAACTAAGCGTTTCAAATGAGTTTCCGTGAGATTGCAGGCGTTGTTTAAGAGATAAATGAAGCACAATTTTAAGAAGGTCAACATATGAAAAAGTGTTTTATTAAAACACGGTGTAGGGTATTTAAGCTTCGGCATATCAAAAGTTAATTGTCTGACTAATTTTTAAGTTGATATCATATGTAGATATATAAAAATCGGAATTTAGCATTTTGATCTTGAAAATCAGGAACAATTGAATGTATGTGGTTTAATACGATTACAATGTAAATGTTGTGTGAGAGACAGAATCTTCAAATCGAAAAATGTTTAACGTCTTTTGATATGTTATTAGTTGATGTAATTTTTTGCTTAGCAGAAGAGCAAATGAAGAAATTTACATCTCAATTATAGCCAAAGGAAAAAATTGCATCATATCTTCCATTATTTTTCTACTTGTGTCTTGTGCACAGGTGTCCTCCAGGTGTACAGCTGGAATGCATAGGGAACAGATAACAGAAAAGCGCGCGAACGCAACTGAATTAGATGATCTCACGCGCTTCATTTTGAACATAAATTTAAATAAAAAAGGCACGAAGAAGCGCCGCTGACATAGGGGGGTAAATTGAAACGCAAGTGACCGCTCTAATTGCAGCAGCTGTACACTTCAATGTTGCACCACAGAAGCGATTTCCCTGTTAAAAACGCAATGCAAATGTTCAAAGTTCAACTGCAGACAACATTCTGGACGACTTAAAATGAGATAAAAAAAGTTTAGCTTAAATTTAATTGCATTGTAGTCTTTAAGACCTTGAGACAGACAAAGATATATAAGTTGTTTAATTTTTAATGTGACCTCGGCAGCGGTTCGGAAGTGTTTTAAAAAGCCGTGCCACAAATTTGGTTTTGAATAATCTCTCCTGCTTTTTGAAATTTTGCAAATAAAATATTCTGTCTAAAAGGTTTTTTGCTGTTGTACATAAATGGATACTTATGAGTATATGCCACATATCTTAACAGCTCAGGAGGTGCTTCCTTTGTCCAGTAATGCCACTGTGTGCCTTCTGCAGTTTTGTTTTCGGACTTGCATTTAATGGTCCACATGGTGATGTTGATGACACTTGCTGTTTGCTAATGTAAGCATGCCTTCCTGTCGTGCAACTAGGCACGTTGCGTTGTTGACTCCTTTTATGATGTGCCATAAAAAAATCACCAGGAGTAAAAGAGTTTCGCGATGGAATAAATAAACTTGTGAGCATTGCTAAAAACTTGGCTTCCACATGAAATAAATTGTCTCCCGATTTCCGAAGTTTATCATAGCGCCTCGTATTTTGGACAAAGCGTGCCATAAGCCACCGTCACATCGAAAGCCCCACCTAGAAAATATGCGCATACTGATCATATCATAATTATAATTTTACAGTTTTTGAGCACGTTAATTTACACGAAAGCAAAATATGACGGAGAGGTAATCACCAAGCATTGTCTTTCTAGCAAACCACTAAGCAGAACAGGGAGCAGTACGAAGAAGGCCTTAATAATATACATATGTACGAGTACATCTTTTCTATGCGTTCCTTAACGAAACTTAATAATTTTGTGCTTCGCTGCTGACAAGGGTAAAAGTAGCGAAGATGGTGTTTGCGCAAGCGCAACCGCAAAGGCGAGTGATTAGCGTTTTATGGAGTGATTTCAATTATTACACCTGTTCCCAAGCCCTGGTCGGCTTTTATTATTGATACTACGGTCGTTGCTGAGCTTGACATTAGTTAAAAAGGGACAAAGCACGATCATTTCCAAGAAAACGCACCAAAGCGAAGATCCTGCTCAGAGCTCACTGAACTTCACAGCGTTCTTTTTGTTTGTTTGTTTGTTTCTTTTTACTTCAACTCACATGCAAAGTGGAGTTTGTATACTATCGAAGAACTCTTGCAAAATGATTTTCCGACATTAAAACCTCATAATTCCATCACAAACGCGATCAATGATCTTTAGCGCTTTAAAGTGCGTGCCTTACGCGTTTTTGCTTCGCGGCATGGCTACTTTTTCCGCGCATCATAAGCTTTTGCGTTAATACCCTTTTCGCATTAATGCAACACTGAAATCTCATGAATCAATAAAGCGATCGTTGATGATCGTTAGCTTCCATTCAGTAGTTTCTCGCAGCATTCACCACATTTTCCGTAAGCGAAACTGATTGTGCGCTGTTATTTTTTCAGAGCAGAGCAGAGCGCAGCTGCAATGGATTTCTCAGTTTATCCGAAAGATTGGAACAGAGACCCACCTCTTTCAGCGATGTCAGCCAGCTGTTACTAGCTCAATATAGTAAATACATTTATTGATTTTCTTCCTGAGCTGTTCTGTTGCACGTTCGCATCAAAAGGTGTGAGTTTGTTCGTTCACTTCACTTTTTTATGAATCGATTATTATATCAAGATCTTCATCATCTTCATCATCTTCATCATCGACATCATTAACGATCATTAGCAAATTCTTGTTTTTGTTGTTTCCATTTGTGTCGAACAAGTTTACGTACGCATCACTTTGAAGATTGTCTCAAGTAAAATATCTTGCGTGATCATGTTGCAGTGGCCGTTGCAATTATCGAGCCATTGTTGCAAGAAGTTAATATTGATTGCTTGGAAATAGAGTTGTTATTGCATTTTAATTGAGCATTTGCCTAGTTTTCAATTATCCTTAAAGGGATGTTGCTCTTCGTATACCCTACACCCATCGTACGCACAGGCTGTGGGATATATTGAGTTTGTGCTTTATTTATAACAATCACAAGGAGGCATGGTAGACATGACAATCCTCATCAGTATTTTAAAATTTATTCCAAAAAAAGTGCAGGGCTGTACAGTTTATAAACTTTATTCAATCAATTAACTAAGTATAAGTGATGAGCGTTGAGCTCCGTCTGAGCGTTTACAGCCGTAGGTTGACATATCAACAAAATGAGTTTTCTCTTCCACGGTGTTAGATATTTGAGCTTTGGCATAGCTGAAGATATTATTCCAATAAGTTTTTTGTTGTATTTTATAGTCAGCGCCGTCGTTTAAGGCGGAGCGTTAGTAAATTGTATTGCACTTATTATTGCAACATACATATGTATGTATGTGTACGAGTACATAGTTCTAAGGAAACAATTATTTACATTTAATTGAATTAAGCATTTGCTTAAGTATTTGTAATCTAATGCGTTATCAATATTGCCTACATAAATACTTTATAAAATAAAAACAAACAAGTTTGGAAACACTTACCACACAAAAAAAAAACAACAACCAAAGTTTGTAGTTTTACCACGACAACGCCTTGGCAAGGAAAAGTGTTTCGCACAAATTTCGGCGTTAAAAAACGAAGAAGCGAACGACCTAATTACTTGCTGGAAGATCAGATAGCTTTGTTAGATTTGTTAGTGCCACCTAACCAAGTAGGCGCAACTATTGCCATATAAACCATGTACAGAAAGTCTCCTTTTTATCACATTGATGGCCGTACAATAATAATGTATTAATGTATACTTTTCTAATTGGAAACGCTTCAATACCCACCCTGTTCAGAATTTTAATTTTAATTAACTTGGAACTAACAAAAACAGAGCTTGTTGCTTTTAAGCCGCTTTGAAACATATTCTCCGTTAAGGTTTAGTAAACTTCAGTTCAAGAAATTCTACTTCCATTTTAAGTCTGAAATTCTCTATAGATTTTTTTTGTTTTTGTTTTGAGGTCTCGATATTCTTAAATATTTACATATGTATGTATGTATAATACATCAGGACCCAGTGGGCATTTTCGTTAGCGCTTCTTAGACGAAGTCCTTCTGACTTCCCTTCTAGAGAAGGCGTAGTGGAAGATGTAACTTAAAATGGCTTCTGGAGCAAAGCAAAACCGGGTTGGAATGCGACAATCATCGACAGTGAAGAGCCTTGTAAGAAGACGACTTGTAAAAAAGAAAATATGTAAGTATATAAAACCATTTGCTTCCCGCTTTTGAAGGCCTTCTTTTTACCTTTCCATGAGAAGGACTGTTACTTGGCCTTCCTTTCATTCTCATGGAAAGGAAAAAAGAAGGCCTTCAAAAGCGGCACATTCCATACAAAAAAAAGGAGTATTTGAAGGAATGGAAGGCCTCCTCTCTGCCAGGAAGGGCTTTTAGTAGCGCTTTTTACCCCTGAAATTGCCTACTGGGGAGCGTTCAGAGAACACTGGCGTAAATAGCAAAGCAGAGTTTCTTTTGCGGCTTGGTTTTCGCTGGGGTTCGGAGTTAGCACGTAATTTAATTTTTCTACAACATTTTTGCTAATATCGCACTGTGCCATGATTGCAATGAGCTCATTTTGAGATAAGCGGAAAAAGTGGAAGCATATCGAGTGCTGTTACTGTCGGCCGACCAGCCAGCCAGCCGACTCCGCATATCCAAACCAACATTTTCAACGCAGGTGGAAGAGTTTTGCGATCTGATTTTCTGCTCCGATGAATTTTGTGTTTTGTGTTTCATCAAGCTGAAAGGAGCTTCGCTCCAGAATAAATCACGGAAGACACCGCCAGCAAAGAACGAGACCGTCGTCGAACACCAGCTCGCTGTGTAAGGCAAGCAACAAATGAAGATGATCCACCAAACGCCTTTTGTCGATACTGTACCGCGCGGCGGCGCGACTTGCAATTAGAAAAAAGGTTAAAAAAAGTATTAAAGAAAAAAGTCGAAGAAATAGAAGACAGACAGACAGACAGGCAGCAAGCAAGCAACATAAGTTCGCGTTATTTGTAATGACCGCGTTGCGCATCAGGTGCTTTACCGCCTCGTTGCGGCGTGGCTTTGTGCTCAAACGTGGCATTAGGGGAGCGCATGGCGGAAGCAGCGTAGGAAAATGTGGCAGCCATCCATCGCCTCGAAAGTCAGACAATGACGCTACCAGTGCTGCAGTTAAAAATGTGCCGAAATAGTTTTTATGGTATGCGCCTCAGAAAATGGCGCTTATGTCGATCATTGAGAAAAGGGTTATCAATGAACAACGTTTAAACTCAGCTTTGTTTAAACAAGAAACAGAATCTTACAACTGAATTTTACCTAATTTATTGATTAGTTGAATATTTGATTCCTAAACAAATCACTTTGAAAGCAATTAAGAATTTCCAGTCGGTCTTACTCAATTTAACAAATGTTTTTAATTCATGTCCATCGCATTTATTTAATTTAAATTGTACAATAAATGTTGAATTCGATTACGTTTATGGTTGAAAATCAATTCCAACAACATTTAATAAATTAACAAACTAATTTGTAAAATTCAAAAGTTCAGATTTAAAGTACGTTGCGTTAATAATATTTTGAAAATTGTTGGTAGAGAGATCCGTAAACGGTTGGACGATTTCAAAAAAGAAAAGTCATTGTTTCGACTTGATCGAGAAAATATAAGTTAAATAATATGTTTAAAAATATTATATCCATACATCAAAGTGGGCATAAGAACGCATGAAGCAACTAAATTCTCATGTTAAATGGTGTTACACATTGAGTGGACTAGAGTCAAATTCTGGGATTTTTACCAACACAATTAATCATGTGTGGATTCCGAGATAATGTTCGGTTAAATTTGAAATTGGAGAACTGTACAAACCGGATATTTTAAATGGTATCTATGGAGATTTACTTGGATTTATTACAAGTTCGCTTTCAGTTGCGAAAACGTTAATAAGGGCAAGGTTGTTATTTAAAAAAACTGAACTTATCTTTACTTAAAGTGTTCTAGCATCGTTTATGGGCCAAATCCAATTAGTTAATTGAAGACTTATTACAATAAATTAGTGCAAAATATAATATGCCCACTAAATCAATAATAGATCATAGCCACACCGAATGTGTACCACAAGCAGAACAATTTAAGCGAAATTGAAAACGCTGTTAAATCTTAGGACGCTTCTTTAAAAATATCAACTAAGGAGCACCTGCAAACGTACAAGTTGTTACCGAATCTTATCGCCAACATAAATCGCCTGAATAAAATTTCAAAAGCAGAAATCGAGGTAATAAAACTAAACGCACTAAAAATATGATTCCAAAGTGCCGCGATTAGACTTCCCGTACAGAGATAATTGCATCAACCTAGAAGCGCAGCAGCGATCCAAAATTATCACAGATCTTAAAAGTTAGCCGCTCGGAACATTTGGAAAACGGTTTTCAGGCATAAAGCCTGGGTAATTGTTATTGTTACGTTTGGGACACATAACTATTTAGTGGTAGGTCCATTGGGTAAATGTCGTTGTTCGTGGTGTACAAAATATTTATTTTGGTGATTGAAGTCGTAAAATTATGGTGAACCATGATACTCGTATTATACTCACTCGCACCATTGTCATTAGCGGGCATTCTAGGAAAACTGAAATTAGTTGATCTTCGGCTATGTCGAAACCTAAATACCGCACATCATTTTAGAGTTAAATGCATTACCACAAAGAAAACTCACTTAGCATACGAAGCATATTTTTAATTTTAATTTGTATTGGAAGTGGGTTCTCTGGGTTATCTTCATATCCGAATTCATCCATCTATCAATTGTGTTATTTTACCATTCGAATGGGAAGTGCAACATTTCCACTACAACTTTTTAAAGTGAACTTTTCACTGGCGTTGGGTATAAATATTTCCGATCCATTATAATTATCATCATAAGAACAATTGTAAGTGGATGAAAGGTTATTGTGCGACCACTCTGAAAGACAATCGTACTATCCGATTCGCCCTGCTCCGTTTGCCCAGTAATTAAGAAATCTTACTTCCTCGTAAGCTGGTGATATTACAAAAAAACAAAACAAAACTTACTCGCTGAAATGAAATTAAAATTCATAGAATTTACTTGCGAAACGAAAAATTATGTTACCAACATTTTTTGATGACTTCACTTAAGCTTTAAGAAAATAATAAAATAAAATTAAATAAAATAATGAAATAACAAACACTAACAAAAAACAGAACAGAACAAAACAAAAACTACTAAGGTATCAAACAAGCAAACAAGAACAAGTTGTTCATGTTGGCCGTCGTTGCTGTTTGCTGTTGTCTTTTGAGCTTATGACTTGTGTTTGGGTTTTTGGCCCACCACAGCTACTGCCAGAAATTAGTCATAGTAGGAAGCACATCACTTGGAATGGGAATGGTCTGAAGAGGCCTAATATTGGGCCAACGCACATTTCGCTTTGACGCGGTGGGAGGTCAATTACTTTTGAACCTTGGTAGGGTACACAGGCACATTTGACAGGAAAAGACTTAAAATTAAAAGAAAAAATTGTAAGTTTTAAAATTACACACACACACACAAACACAAACACACGCTTTTTCATATTTTGGCTTAAATAGGTACAAAGTTCGGTTTAAATCTGGATTTTTCGTTTGAAGGCTGCTTTAATTTTTGTTTGTCTCTGTGTTGGTACAACTTTTGTAGTTGTAGTTGTTGAAGTCGGCTAGCTACCGGTGAGAGTTCGCTGGAGTTGTCATGTTATAAATTATTCCCGTAATTTAATGAAAATTACAGCAATTAGTGGAAAAATGGGTTGAAAGTTTTATGGCTTTTAACTTGTGTGAATTTGTGGAAATACGTTAAAAACCGAAATTTCAACACGCTGCTGCACCGCGGTGGTCCAAGCTTCTTCGAATTTAATTCAATTTTTAATATTCAACCATTTGCACCATAATCAGAAGAACAAAAATTGTTTTTTGGTCGTATACTTAACTAATTCTTAGCTCGAAGAATAAAAATATTTTTAAATATTTTAACGTATTTTTCACACCAAAATTTAAAGTTGTATCCCACAGTACTTCCCGAAACCGTAATAGGGCGTCTATGCTAGCGCTAGTGTTACTCTATTTTATGGGAACAGAGAGATTACGAGTTCACGATGCATGCATACTTTTATATATTTTTAGAAATTGAAATGTATCGACAGATTAACAAATTAACAGAGCAAAAGACAGACAGAAAAAACTAAACCGAACAAAAAGTAATTGTAAAATTATTCGAAAATATGAAATCACGAAAGAATGGAAAATCCTCACGTAACTTACAGTCAGCTGTGCGATTGTAGATGAATGTAAACTAAGCTAAGTCTTTCAAGTTTTTTTTTTACTGCTCTTTTCGATTGTGATTTGACTGGTTGGTTTAAGCCAAAAATTTAAAAAAATTTTATTTACATAATTTTTCAGTCTTTTAAATTTTAGGGAGATTTTCTAGAATTACGTTTTGGTTAAACATGAATTTCAACATTTTTATTTAAAAAGGTTTTAACTTTTCTGTTTCTTAATAATAATATTATATTTCTTGTTAAAAATCAGAAGTAAAAAATGAGACCGGACCGAAAAATGTTTGTTTTGGTGCAATTAACGGAACAATCGTAAAATTATTGATCAAATTGCAAAATTATTAATTGATAAATCCAAAATTTAACTTAAATATGTTATATGGACGGCTAAACAGTTTTTGGTAATCGAATAAGGATATTTTAAACCAAAAATAATCAAAAATAAAAACCAAAAATTTTAAACTTTTACAATTGCTCGAAAACTCTTCTACTTAAAATTTTGATAACTTTCATTTTCGGAATATGACTTTTGAAATAAATACAAAATCTTTAGGATGCAACACCAGAGGTTAAATAATTATGTAATGCGATTACCGATTATCGATTATCGCAGCAGTTTTTTACAGACTCGAATTTTGTGTCTTGTCACTTCCTTATCAAAATGTCACCAATGCAGTGGAACATACAGCACCAATGCTTCATTTAATTGTTTATCTTAGCACCCCTATACTCGTACACTGAAAAACGAAGTTAAAATTTCGTTTCAAAAAAATAATTAACAAATAAAAAAAATGTTCGCACGGAATGCCGGCGGTGACAATAATAACAACACAGTGACAGTACAACAACACACTAACAATAACGCCAGTTACAACAAGCGTACAGGTACGTACGTATATATGCACATCAAAATTTATTCACGTCTCCGTCACGGTTCGTTTGCGATAAACACGTGCACCGTCATCATCATCATCATCAGAATCATCGCCCGCCAATACTAACAAACACACGCCAACACTATGTATCATCGTCGTCTGAAAAACTGCAGCCATTTTGAAAACTAAAATTAAATTTACATTTACATTCGTCGGTTTTGCTAAACCAAAAAGGAAAGAGGAATGAATTTAGCATTTTGGTGAAATTGGAGTAGTCTGAAATTTAAGTTAGCTGATGAGGGTATCTAAAAATGTCGGTAATGCGACTGGCAAATATTCAGAAAATTTCTGTTTTAGTTTAGTTGACCTTATTGTAAAATTTTAAATTGTACGATTTTGATCGGGCTCAAGGTCCTTCTTAATATTTGAAAATGTTTCTTCAATCGGATGAGATTTTCAGAATTCACACATCTGATATCGAAAGATATCGAAAGGGAATAGATCAGTCAGTGACCATTAAAAGTGGATAAGTTGTAATTCCAATCATACAGATTGCAAAGTTTGTGTGATTGTATATGTGTGATAATTTTCGTATTTACGAGGTTACGTGCGTTGAAATATCCTCCACTTATTTATTAAATTATTTTATTAAATTTTTTTGAATAAAAATAAATAAGAAATATATACAACATTAAAAACAAACTATTAGAAATACACCACATTGTTCAATATCCCAATGAAATTAGGGTGGTTCCTGATTTAAAAAAATGTATTATTAATATTTTCTTTTACAAATTTTATTTAAAAAAATCATGTTATAACAGTTTAAATCACGAACTACCCTAATTAGATTACAATACTTATTTCAGATCGTTCGTGTACCAAAAGAATCAATTAAAATAATACTCGAATAATCAAAAAATAACAAACATGACAGACAGACAAACTGACTGACAGAAACATCAAGATCGGGTCAGTTTTTGATTCTGATCAAGAATATATTACATAAGTCTTGAGTATTGCCCAAATACAATAACACCAATAAGAAGTGCATATAAATTTTAGTTACTGTTAGAGTATCATAGTCTGGCTTGTAATAAAAAAACAGTTTTTACTAGTAAGAGATTTATCTTCGGCTATGTCGAAGCTTATATACCCTCTTTTATCACAAATGTGCTACATTTTGCTATTATAAGTGGGCGTTGTTCTTATAGGATCACGCCCATAGAGAGATAAATGAATTACCAAAATATTTTTTACGCTTTACTTTGAAGATATTTGGAGTAAAAACAAATATTTTAACTGATGTAGAATATAAATAAATATTTCGTGGACTTGTTTTCTATAATGCTTCATAATGATTTAAAATAATTCCATTATTCGTACAAATGTTTCAAGTCCACCGAATAAACAGTTTTGCCAATTAAATATTTACTAAACCGTTACATACCAAATGACAATATTTAAATATTCATTTAATGGAAATACTACGACATTGTTTAAACACAATTGAGCAATTGACACCGGATCCTTTTCCTTGTAAATTACTTCCATAATAATGACGAAGTGTATGCAAACAGATCCACTTAAATTCGACTTTACACTCGTAACGGCCTTTGAGTGAAGTGTACGTACGTTGAAGTAGTGGACTGGACATATAATGATAATTGTGAAATTGGTTTTTAATCAATCAGCTTTTTTTTTATAAATATTACGACTTTTTCATTCGGTTGTAGCTCGCCAAAACACCGTTGGTAAAATAAGGCAACAGCAGAGAAAAGCAAAGCAACACAAGAAGAAGCACTGAAAACATAATCGAGGAGGAGGCAAGCAAATGTGCCAATTGCGACTTTCCCGTTCTAGAACATAAAAGTATTGTGAAAAACTTTGTTGTTGGCAAATCAATATATCAATAACTATGTGAATGACGATATGATGTCGCCATAACACATCATACTATAATATTTAAATTTGGTTCACAAAGCATTTAGGGACCAGGTCTTAGGACTACAAGTATATAAAATTTTCCATGCCCACTTATTACGCCCGTAATTTGGGAAATTAAGTAAAAAAATCAAATTACATTAATTGGCTAATATTCCGCTTAAAATGAAATTAAATTAAATTAGTAGTAATAAAAAATGTGCGACAATAAGTATTATATGTTTTTTTTTAAATATAAAAAAATAAACAACCTAAAGGATACAACAGACAAAGTTAAAATAAAATAAAATATATTACAATATAATATATTTTTTAAATTTATGTTTTATTTAAGGTTCCACAGTGCGTTCGCTTGTAACTTTTGTTGTTGCTCTTAAACAAAAACGATTTGTTTTGCTGTTGTTCAAAGGAAAATTCAAGACAAAAGAAGAAAATTCCAGTCGAAGAAGAGAACAACTAGTGCGGAATCGGTGCGGAAGTGAACGTTAGATAACGACTGCAAGAGTTGCCGATAAGCCATGGCAATTAGTTGCAAAATGCACAAAGGTACTTTCCTGCCACATTCAAATCAAAGCCAACAATCGTACCAATTCTAAAATGATGCTTTTATTTAAATCCCATGCCAAATTGTTTTTCCACACTTGGCCTAAATTATGTGTTCATAATTAAGCACCAAATGAAAGCTCCAGTAGCGCCCAGTGAGCATTTCCAGGCCAACCTACAATTAAGCAATAATTTCACTAAACGACCATGCAAATTAATGTTCAAATTTCGAAACGTGTTACAATTAAAGCCCGACAAGAATAACAGCAAATGATGGCAACAGGTAACAGGCAACAGGAAACAAAAGCTTGACCAACAACTGAGCTGAGAAAAAAAAACACAAACAAAAAAGTAAAAAAATCACACTGAAACCGAATTATTTTGTAAAAAAAAATGTAATTCCGCAGAACGGAAGTGAAACTTACAAAAAATTTAACATAATAAAACATGAAACGATAAAAAGAACAAAGGTTGAAAAGGTTTAAACAATAAACTGTCGAAGGGAATATCGATGCAGATAAGAAACACAACAACCACTATGAAACGATTTTGGTGTCATGTGGCGGCATTATGAAATCTTGTCATGACTTTGCTTTCTATGTATTACATATGCAATATTTAAAAAAAACCTAGTTGCAATACTCGTACAATTTAGACTGACTAGTGACTGACTTAATAAACCCTTACTCTATCGACTGGTATGCTTAAAAGCATACGCTGTAGTATACGAGTACTAGACGTGTTTTTTTTTTTGGGTAAGCAAAGTTAGTTGGATTCATAAAGTAAAAAGTATTTAGTCTGTCTGTAGTAAATGGTACATAGCCCAAAAATGATTTGGAAATAGGAACACAGGTCAGGAATATGTTTCATTCATTAGACAAATTTTATTGTCGGTGAGAAAAATAGATAATGATCATTTCCTAACGATTCGGAGATTTGTTCTGGGCTTAACAAAATAAACGCTGAATTGAGTGCGCTTCTCTCCAAATGCGTCAAAGTCAGATTAAGACAGTATGATGGCTGAAACGAAATCACCAGTACGCCAAAGAAAAGAGTCGACATCATCGAAAAGTACACCTGTGCTAGTACGCTTCGCTTCGCTGCACTGCACTGGTGAAACACAACACAACACAACACAAAACCATGAGAGCACCGTACCGTAAAGTTGTTGTTCTCAGCGAACAACAGGTGCCTGCGCTAGAACGAGCACAATATACATGCAGAAGTGTGTGGCTCTCTCTTCCTCGTTGAAAGAGTAAATTTTCTGTGGGATCAGCGAAAAAGGTTACAAAAACCCAGAGGAATACTTCGTTTGAGCCAAGTCGTAAAACGAAACGCAAGCGTGATGGACACACACACGCGCTGATTCCTTCTCGTTCGTTTGTTCGTTCGACCGATCGACCGATCGTCTTTGTGTCTGGTTAGCCGACTGCGTACGAAGAAGTTTTTGTTGTTTTTTTTTCCCCTATCAACTTGTGTGTAAATGTATTTAAGTGTATTCCGCTGCTGTTCGTGAGCTAGCCATTTGCTTACCTTTTGTGTTGGCCACGTTGGGAGCGATCAGTTTAGTGTCAGCTATCGGCGAGTGCAGTTGAAAATGGTGCTGAGCTGTGCCGTGTGCTTAGGTTAATTTACGGTGACAACAATAAATTTGTGTGTTATCTATCATTAAACAAAAAAAAAGAAACAAAAAACGGAAAACAGAAAACAGAAAAATCCACCGAAACGAATACATTTGGAAAGCAGAACTGTAGACAACAACTCACAGTGACTCAATAAAAGTTGTCGTCGATCTTGTGAAGATAACAAAAAGAAGAAAAATATTCGAATTTGTTAGCGAACAGGTGCAAATTGTTTACAGACATTTAACAAAAAGGTACGAGGCACCCAAAACACATACCTACCAACATTTATTTTCATTACAAACATTTGTCAATTCTCGCATGAAAAAATGTTGCTCTGGCGTTACATAAAATGATACATGACCCAACAGAGTCAGAACAGTAGCCGGCATTTCTTCTTCCATATCGGACCGCCAAACAATAAGTTTGTTTGATATATTCCTCTAAAGTTTACTTCTAAATTCAATCAAACGATTCAAGATTAATGGGGTTCAAATTGGACACGATTTTCTCTGCATGACTGTTCATGCCAGAAATGCTAAGACAAAAAATGCTTTAGTTTTTTTTTAGTACTCATACGGAACAACTTAGAGAATGTATAAGTACATCGGGTGATTTCCAGACATTAAGTAGACGGCAAATTCTGACTTAATTTTAAGAATCGAGGGATAAATTAAAACTGGATTTGAATGGGATATTTGTGACGAACTTTTCCATTTTTTTGTTTAACGAACTTTAAAACTAAACTGTAAAGACAACGAAAATTATGACAACTATCGCCGTGTTTTGGATCTGAGTTAGCCTCTAGTGGTCAGATTTGGTTGAAATGAGTAAACTACTTATAAAGGAGCTGAGGTCTTAAAAATGTGGTAAGTTCAAATTTCTAAATATAAGTTTGTTTAATATATAAATTGTAGAAGTTATTTGAAGCAGTGTTCAGATTGAATCCAAGCGTTCTGGCATAAACAAACTTTTTCCTAAAGGTTTTGACAGAAACACGGCGAATACTTTTAAAAATTCAACAAAGTAGAAAGCGATTACAAAAAACTGAAAGCAACTCTCAAAGCGTAAAACTTCAATATAAAAACATGTGACCTTGTCCTTACATGCGGCACACAACTGGCCAAAAAGTGCGTGTGTCTTTTTTTGTGTACTCGTATGTGTGTGCGTGTGAACGGAAATTGTCTGAATTTCATTAGGGTTTCTATATAATAGCTAAAAGGCTTAAAATTATGGCGCGGTAATAAGCAATTAAAAGCATCAACAAACAACAAAACTAAAAAGAAATAATAAGAAATATAAAAAACGAGTACCATACAAAACTATGTATTCCATTCCGCCTATAGGAGTTGTACCGTCGAACTATTTTTCCGCAGCATCATTAAAAATAATTTGTACGGTGGAATAATTATGTTGCTTTGTGGATAAACAAGTCAATAAACGACTTAAGCAACACTAAAGAAGCTTGGCCATCAACCAAAAAAGAGGGATTCAGCTTTAACTTCCAGTCTATTCGGGCATGAGAAATGGCCGCATACCTAATTATACGAGCGGTCGATCTTGCTGAGGCAGAGTCATCAGTAGAGTGACATCATAAATGTTGTAGTAACAAACTGGCTGAGTAGTTGTCTCTCTGCAATTGGGAAACACTTGTCGTGACAAATGAGAAAGAAGTTAACGAACATAAGTAAATTAATTCGAATAACATTTTTAAAATATGTTCAAACTATAATTGAATCTAAACTTTGAACCATTTGCTTTAAGATAAACTAAGAGTAATTCTTTAACATTCATATGAGATAAGTGAAAAAGGAATTCCTGAAGGATTCAAGAATATTACTCGTAATTGCAAAATTGAATTTTAACCGGTTTTTTTAATGCTCGAATCTTTTACGTACGATTTTTGCAAATTCTGTGGTATCGTGTTACAAGTTGGCACTTGTCCATCACCGTAAATGCAGCAAGTGCTGCTTTGCTTGCGTCTTACTGATCCAGCGCGAAAACCAAATGCAACGCAAAAAAAAAGAAAAAATTTAAGTTGCCCCTGGTAAGGGAGACTGTAAACATTCCGCATCCGTTGATCAGTAAACGAAACATTTGCTTTCTACCCTTCTGGAATTTTTATAAATGTTCCAAACTTGCAACCAATTTCGTGATCATTGGCCGTAAATGGCTAAGACAACAGCCATGACAATCCATCGGCAAATTCTCAATACCAGAAAAGCGGCATTACTCTGGAAAAACATTTTATTAGGGGTCTCACTGCAGTGTTACTTTTTTCTTTTCTGCCCTTTCGGTTTTATATTGTATATACAAGTATATGTCCGTTTTGTGTAGATGTGTGTATATATGTATTTATACATAACATACACAATTTCTCAGAGTACTGAACATTTACAATTTTCATGACAATCTTTTGAGCCAAAGAGTTCCCACGTCGCATTTTGCCCTCATTTTACCATGTTTGGCCGTCGCCGTCGCCGCTAACCGCAGCCGTAATTTGCCTGCAGCTTGAATGAGCAGCAAACGTCAAAGACACTATCGCGCTCTGCTGGTGGTAGTGGTAGTGGATCGTGGTTGCGCATGCCTAATTACATTTGTTGGTATATAAGAGTGAATACCTTTTTATGTCAACAGAGTTGCCATGTAAACTTTTAGTCATGTTGCAATCACATTTGTTGGCACCTTAATTACCCTGTTTACTTTTATTGTTAGTAATTTTGTGTCTGTGTGTTTTTTTATATGTTTTTTTAGGTTTTACAAGCAGAAGCTGTTTGATGTTGTTCACAGGTTGTTTTTTCTAAGAACTAGAATTGTATCTGACTAAATTTAAAAATTCTGTTTACTGTTGGCCACACTTTTGACATTATGATTTTGGGTTGGCTTTATTTTTTACGGTTTAGTTTTGTAAAGTTTTTAAAGTGATTCCTTTCAGACGGCCAAAACAAGCGGCTACTGTTTTATGTCATTACCACGAATCAGGACACACTTGCGAAAGTCTGCTGCGTTTGTTCCTTTGACTTTACTAATACGAACATTTAAAAAGCTATTATGGAAGCGGGGCTGAAAAAGTTGGTAGTAAGGAACTTGAGAACAACATGCGCACAGGTGTTGCACACTCACACAGTGCACAGTGCCAAGACAATCCTCATCAAATTTAAGCAACATTTGAGACGCACAGCGGCGACAAAAAGAAGGAGAAAAATTATGATGACAGACACTGAACAGGCACACAGGCAGCACACATTCGTTGCAACTCCATCCAGTACACTTACTCGTATATGCTCTTATACTCTTGGTTATTCTACTTGCGCGGGCTCCAACAGATGTGCATGACGCGCCTTCTGCCGATGTTGTTTCGCTGTTGATGTTGTGATGTTGCTGCTTTCGTCAATACCGGTTTTTCAAATCTCAACAAATAAACGAAAAAATTATGTTGCCAGATCATTTCTAGTAGATTTCACTTTTTTTTGCCTCAACTCCAACTCGATCTTCTGCTTCAGCTTCAGATTCGACGACTGAGTGGAACGTTTTAAGGTGCAGCATTGGCAGCAACAGTTGCAACTGTTTTTTTTGTTGGCAATGCCATTTTGTTCCTGCTGTTGGTTCTGCTGCTTCTTTTTTTTCTTTTATCAGGAATTGTCAGATTTCTTGTTACTTTGTTGCGCATGTGCACGGATTCAATGAATTTTGTTGCTTGTGCACCATCAGATGTGCGCGTTGGGCATGTCATGTCATAAACGTTGTCATCGATTTTTGATTTCGCTGAATGTGATGGAAATATTTAGTTATAGGAAATGTTATATTTTTTTTAATATGAACTTCAAAAGTGGACTTACGAAGCAATAATAAACAAAGAAAAGACTCGTATGTTAACTAATACCAACTTCCGTGATTAAGAAGATTATGGAACAGTATTTGGTGTTCTATTTTAAATAAAATATAAAATATTTATATGTATAATCAATTATAAAATATAAAAAAAACATATTAGTTTAAAAGTAATAAGAACAGTATCAATCGTACAAGAGTCGTTTACAGTCGTTTACAGTCGTTTAGCTCTGTGTAATTTCGATAGATTTGCAACTGATTTTTGCTCACCATTTCGCCTACCTTTATGGTTACACTTTTTTGTCGGTCCTCAAAACATATGACCAGTCATGTTCAAAGTCATTTCAAGTACCTTGCTTAGCCTTAAAGAGTATTTGGCATAAACAAATAATAATGAAATAAAATAAAATAAAGGTGGAATGTTGCTCCCACACACAAACTTCATTTATACACTTCCATAAAGTTGAATCTCGATGGTGAAAATCTTCTTATTCTATATCGTTGCTTGTACGTTCTATAGGGCATATTCACTTTTGTTTTCGTTTGAAACGTTTCCTACGAAGGTAACATAGGAAATAAAAAGCATTAAAATTATTTAAATATATTGATTAAATTTTATTAAAGTATATAGTATAAAAATCCCATTACCAGTTTATACCTATGTATAAGTTGGTTTAATTTATCTTACAAGCTCAACAAGTTGACATGGTCTATTTGGGAATCATGACTTAAAAGACTCTAACTATAATAACTGATATATAACCACTTAATGGAAATGATTTCATAATTTAAGCATGTATTCATTCTAAACGCTTTTGAATCCTGGAAAACCTTTTAACTTCTGTTGTCTCGTTCTCTTTATTGACACAGATGAGAAGATATTTGGGCTTCAACAGACCGGATTCAGCCGGTATTGACATTGACGGACTTTCAAATATAAGAAGTATGCGTCTTCGCGCTATTTCAGCAAGCACTTTAAGTTTTCAGCGTGGCGACGTTGGTAATTTTTTTGTCGAGGACATTTTAGTTTTTTTGCTTTTGTTTATATCCGAACACGCCTTAATTAAAGTTTTCAAGCTCACGACCAGTGGCAATTATTACGTGCAACAAACTCAACACATTTCACACATACACATACACACACGCACACATTCACTCGATCCTCTCGGATTACGAATCTCCGTTTTGTTGAAGCTGTTCTGCTCCGATGATGTGCGTCTTTCTTATTTTGTTGCTTGATGTTTTTTCTTATGTTTTCTGTTTGTTAGCGGCTCTAAGCCAGTTTATTACATGCGCTAACTTAACTAATTGCTTAACTTAACGTGGCCACAACGCATGCACGACTTAAAACGTATTTTTAAGCTGTCATTACACGCGCGTCTTGTCAGCTGCTGCTGCGCTGTGGCGATAAAAAGTAAACCTCAACACTTGCGCAGACAGACCAAAGTCACAACAAAAACAAACGCTGCAGCGTTTGTAAACATCGCGGACATCATAATCCACGAAAAAGAAGAAGAAGATGCGGTTATGACGACAATGACGATGTCCGATATTGCTGCTGATGTTGAACGCTTATTGCTGCCTGCCTGCCTGCTGATGAGTTGGTAGAATTGAAAAGTTGATTGGAAATGGCACTTAAGCCTGCTTAGAAATACTCGAAATAATCTGATTTTGAGATTTCAATTTGTAACGTTGCTCGAGATTGAAATTGTATCTTTGGCTGACAACAGCATGAGCCAACAAAATATTGTTGGTTTGTTGCTGTTGCTATTGCTGATGTGCGTCAGTTGTAGGTATGCTCTAAACGTGACTGTGTCATGAAATCGTGTCGGTTGATTTTTTGTTCGTTCGTTTGTTTGTTCGTTTGTTTGTTTTTTCGTGCTCCTCCTTCCGTTCAACCAAACCCAACAAATCGCAAAAATCTGTTGTTAATATTTCCTTCTTGTAAGTATTTTTTGTTGTTGTTGTTGTTGTTATTTTGTTTTTGTATTTTTGTATTTTTTTACCTATTGCCGTCGATTTTGAAATCATCATTATTTTCATTTGTTGAATTATTTGAGTTGCGTTAGCCCATTATTTCAGCCGAGCCGTACTCACTGATGCGGTACCATTAAAGTGACATCGTCGTGTCATTCAATGAAATTATATTAATTACAATAACAACAGGCGATTTATTTTGTTTGTGCTGTTGCTGTTGTTGTTTTTGCTTTTTTCACTAAAGTACAACAACGACAAATTAAATTTTAGCGCTGTGCGTTCACAGCTCACATGACATCAGTTAAATGGCGAAATTTGTGGCGAAATTGTGTAAAGTAGTGTGAGTGATTTTAGCTGGCTTCGTGAATCTGTTCTAGAATGCGAAAATGTTTTTAAGTTAAGAGCGTTTTTTTTTTGTAGTGGAAAGGCATTATTTTTGATCATGCCATTTTAAATTACTAGACCTGAGTGAATACTTTTCGCAAAATCTTGCTGGGTTAAAAAATTAATAAAACTAAGTAAATTTTTTTTTTTTAAACATTGTAGTTACTTGATGAACTCTTATGCGAAACAATCATTATCGTTTCTTCTTCTGATGATACTGGAAAAAATTAGCTAAACGTTAGGGGCTAATAATGTTTAATTCGCTTGGAAACACTTCAACGCCCAATCCTATTTAAACCTGTTATAAATAAATAAATACAATAACTGGTCAAATAAAACAATAATAGGAATATTGTAATCAAACTAAATTGACATTAATTTGTAATTAAAAAAAAACTGCTCTTGCAATTAAACAGCTGGGATATACATATGTATGTACATTGCTTATATTTATCAGGACATATGTACAACTTCTGCGACGCATTTATCTTCAGAAACACCTTCTCCTCTACTTCTTTTATAATTTTCCGCTTATCTGGATTTGCTACATTACACACAACTAATACACAGATACACCCAGACTCACACTCATCGGCAGGCATCATTATCCTTCATTATCGTTTATTATCGTAAATGATGCGCCTGCGTTTATCCAGCTTCTCCAATGTCCACTCGTTGTTTGTGTTGTTTGTGTTTTGCGGTGTTTACTGTTCGTTTGCAATTGTCATTACACGCTTTTGCCGTGTTTTTACTTTTACCTTGATTGTATTTGTTGGACTCTTTTGTTGTAGTTATCGAAACCGGTTCGGTTGCAATTTCATAATTGTGCCAACGTATTTCGTTGCATTCTGTAGAATTTTCCTTTGTAGTTTTGGGGTTTTTGCTTCTGTTTAGTCGTACTTATTGAATTAAATAATTGTTTTTTAAACCTGCTGAATACTTCATGTATGGAAAGTGTAGAAAGGGCTTTGGTAGGTACTGAGTATAAACTGAACAGTTGTCTTTCGTTAAAGCTAACTCTATATTTTATTTGTATTCGTATGGTTTTTGTGATTCAAAGTATAATTAATACACACATACATATGCACTTATACATACCCGTAAATTAGTGAAAGCGTGTGAACTGAACTTGAGATCTGTTTTTTTTTGCCTATGCCTCAATTGCAACACAAAACAAACAACAACTTCATCGCCATATGTAAAAGAAGACGTTACCCTGTCATGATATCAGTTGACAATCGGATCTCTCAGTCGGTAAACACACCCAACAAAAAATGTTAAAACCGCTGAAAAATTCACCAGTTTATACAAATTTCGGCTTATTCTGGCCTGAAATTGCAAACATTTTTAAAAGATTCTGGGCGGATTTGAAAGCTTTGATTAGCGGTTTAAATATTGTCTGCTGGGAAGCCAATGAAACATACAAGCACTAAAATATACATTTATACACGGAACAAATCATAGTCACAGTCGCAAACTGAGATGTGCTAAATTAATCAAAGTAAATCCAACAACAAAGGCGAATGGAAAGTACGCATTCACAATGAATTCATTTTGAATGTGAACACAATTGTTGTCTGCTCCAATTGAAATGCGATCGCAAAGCGTCTGAAACAAACGTATTGTATAAAAAAAAGCAACAATCAGCATTGAAGTTATGAATTGAAAATTATCAGACTGTAAAGTTGTCTAGGACAGACAAAAAAATAAAAAATAAAGTGCAATAAACTAATTATCGTTATACTTATATTTTGTGAATGCAGTTGAAAATCTCTTAATCTCAAAGTTTTTCACAATTCCGATATTTTGGCATGTGATGTTCAAAATTATTTGCTTTTCTAAAGCAGAAATTTTCTATATTTTTTTTTATATGAAACGGCCTTTTGTTTTGCCATCGCCCTATTATAAAGCAAAACAAATTTTAAACAGTTGCTCCCTAATTACATGATAGTTAAAAATTTCAAAACATCTGTACAGAATTTAAAAGCACAGTTTGTGTTTTTGCTCAGAGATTTAACTAAACTAGGTGAGATCATTAGAAGGGTCACACGTTTGATCAATGAGGAATTTCTGAAGTACGATTACTAAGCATGCTATTCTTTCTATTTTGGCCAAATCTTAAAATCATTGACTGCGTTATACATACAATTTATTCAAGTTACATATTATTGCCCTTTTCCAAAAACTCTTCTGCTCTTAATAACTCGCTTTCAGTTAAATATCTCCAGAACCAAATTAAATTATTCTTCCTGTCTTCTTATTAATTCCATTCGAAATATGTAAATGTCGAATGTTTTAATACTCCGTGGCGAGCGAGCTCAGACTAACAGGTACTGTGCATATAAGCTAACGACGACAAGATGCAGTGGCGCGTGGTGTTCCCAGCTGTGTGCCTATGCCACGCTGAACATGTCGTTTAGATTGTGCCCCAACGTCCGTCTGTGAGTGTGTGCACTTCCTGATGTTTTAATCAGTAGCCGCGACTGTTGCTGCTGCTTCTTGTTAAATTAATGACGCAACACGCGTTTGCTGATATTGCCCGCTGCTGTTGGACTTGTGCATCGGTGTTGCTTCTAAGTCTACAAAATATAGGCGTTATCGCTTAATAAGATTATTGGATCACTTGAATACAGCACATTTCCGCTTTTTCTTTTTCTTTTTCTTTTTACTTTTCTTTTCCTTCGTTTTGTTTTTAGATAGCGAAGTAGAGAAAAATGTATTTGGATTTGACACAAAATAAGCATATAATATAAAATATGTATATATATGTATACATATGTATATATAGAGAATCTGAAGACGGAAGTACCTGCTTGTTATTTTATAATAACCTTTTCCATCTACTCATCATAATCAAAGTGCCGCCAAATTGGCGCTAGTCACTTAAATACATGTTTTACGCATACTTACATAGACACAAACACAATCACAATCACACTTAATAAACCGATAAAATTCCACTAATGCCAATTGAGGCGATGCGAGTGAAGTGCGTTCGTTGCAAACAATTTCCGTTTAATTAATTATGACAAAAGATTAAAAATGACGCCTTTAGCTGCGACACAAACCACATTCCACGACAGAAACCCATTGACAAGATAAATAAGCGGAATACCAATAAATGCCAGAGATAACAGATCCGATTCAAGTCAACTGGCAGAATGTGGTATCAAACGCAGCGTAATTAGAAGAAAAATGTCAAGCGCAGAGTGTACTCGTTTTATTTTTGAATAGTTTGTTCAGTGGTTGTCTTTAGTAGTTGTAGTTGTAGTTGTAGCTGTAGTTGTTAAAAAGAAGCAGTCGATTTATGCATTGCCACTAAATGATTCTTCCTTTTTGATTTCATTGCAGTTGGCGTTGCTACCCTACCACTAGACGGACAAGATATTACGTCAAGCGCCAGCAACAGCTGCCGTTTGTGGTGCAACAAATGCTGCTGTGCTTGCTGCATGTCAATCAAACATTAGCAACGCAACAGAATAGAATGGAACAGAACAGAGCAGAGCACAAGAAAGAAAATCGATGAATTCCTGTCGACGCGCGCAACTGACGCTTCCTGTGGCGGTCATCGCTGTGTGCTTGTGTTTCAAACTCGTTTCAGGTGAGCTGCAACATCAGCATTTTTTAATTGTATTTTTTTGATTTTTTTTTGTATTTATAAATTCAAGTTTAAATCACAAACTTGACCCTTTTACGATTCAACTTTTGTTGCACTGTGAGTGAGTCTCTTTCATTTTATTTTCTGTAACCTAGCCCTGACATTTAGTCAAATTTGGCTTAGGCCTTTGGCAATTAATCAATTTATTTAAATATATTCGATTTTTTTTCTCGTTTCTTTTGTTTTCGTCAATTATCATAATTTTTGGTAATTTACTGGCTTAAATGCGTTTTCAAATCGCTTAGCAACGCCTTTTTTTAACAGTTTTTTTATTTTGCTTTTTGGACTATCTCAACGTTTGAAATGTTTGGTTTTAGCTTTGTTAATTGTGTATTATAAATCTTCAGCCAAGTAAAGGCTATAGGCGCGCGTAGTTAACCGCTTATTAAGTGGCGGGGGGATCAAGGGGCTAATGAATTTACAAATCGTTTTTTGAATGGCAGCCATAATACACAAAACAATCTTCTCTAAATGTTATTTTCGATTTTTTTTTACGAATTCCACTTTAGAAAATCCAACGTCAAGTTAAAAAAAATTTCGATGCGGTCTTTGTTGGTGTGCGTAGCAATTAATCATAAATTCCCTCACTAAAATAAGAACAATAATAATAAAACACAAAAAAAAACATACAACACGTTGTATTTGTTGTTGTTTTTTTTAGCTTATTGTATTCTTTGGTGTTATTCTAGAGGCTCAAAATTTACTTGTTTGTTTTTGTTATATTTAAGCGTTTTCTTTTCAAATAAATGTGTTTAATAATATTACAAATATTTGAATAAAGAATAAAATATATTGAAAAACTGAATTTTTGAATTCAGTTTTTTGTAAACAATTATTTTTATTTAAAAATATAAAACATAATAAAAGAAGTTAGAAACAATAATATTTTGAATTCATTAAATCAAAGCAGCATAAGTCAATGTGGTAAAGTTGTTTGCATATCTTTATTGTAATACAATATATTATTATTAAAAGTAAAAAAATAAAAAACGAAAAATAGATTTTGTTTGTATATGGGCACCATTAATCATTGAAGTCATCTAGCATGAAATTAATCGTATCGAAACAACGAGTATATACGAAATGAGTGCATAGCTCCAATAGTGGATAAGGTTAATAATCGGTCTAGACTTCGAACAAAGCGTGGAGACAATATACGCTGATTTACATGCATACATACATACACGTACACACATAGCGTGGCAACTTAGCCATCTCTGTTAAAACGAGTTAAAAGAAAAAACTGTTGCCACATACAAAAACACAATTTCAGTTATCAGCAACACGTGTGCGCTATTAGCCGGGCGTTTATAATTTGAAAATGCTGCCAAATGCCGCGTCAGAAACACATTAAAAAGCAACAATAAAATATTTTAAAGTATATTGTCTAAATGCTAATGAATTCCGAATGAGTTACTTTGAAATATTTATTTAACTTAATCTATTTTATTTGATTCTATTCTATTTTATTTGATTTTATTTGATTTGATTGCCTTTTTATTTGAGCAATGTTGCCGAATTTACGCCAATAAAAAACAAAAAGTGCTTCTTTAACTCTCAAATTAAAAACTAATATGTATGCACATATGTACAATATATGTATGTATTGTATATGGTCTGCCTTTCACCTTTCCACCCCTGTCCCCAACTGACACTAACTAGTTTTAAAGTTATGTGTTGTCAGACCTGAGTAAAAAAAAAAATAAAGCACCTCGTATCGTATCGTTTCGTACGCTAGCGTGGCATAGATCTTGCATGTGATTGAAATGAAATATAAAATTACATTAAATTACCGGATGTAATTGCGGTGGTCGTGCCACTCGAATCTGATCCATGTGAATGCTGCTGATGAATCACGGCGCGTCGGCTGGCTCCAATGAGAAAATAAAACTCACAAATGTGCGGTTTGTGCGGAACAGAAGTAATAAAACGAAAGACTTCAGAAACGAACTTGCTTTCGCACCATGTGTTATACAAATTTTCACGCTAAAATAACTGTACGAATTTCAAATTCCTAGTCTAATTCTATAGTAGTGGCTACTTCTAAGTGAAACAGGTGTCGTTCATCCTCTTGGAGAGGTGTCTCCTCTATATCTGGGAGAACTATTAATCAGAACAAGAATTTGTAAAGCTAATTTGTCACTTTTTCGAAGAGCGTCAAATTTTGCAAAAGGAGATTTACATCGTGTACTAGATCTAGAACAGTGATTATCCTAGCGTATTTAACGTATAATGTGAAGGTTTTTTATTTCGAACTCGGGAATTTGTTTGTCCATAATATTGAGATGCTACTCGAATGCTTAACGCGGATTCAGAGCCATTTATATGGACTACCAAGCCTTCTAACGGGCGTTCAAATATAATCTACGTATTGCAGGGCATAATTAAGACTTAACAACAAATAAACTGCCTCTTCCTTCATGGCACAAAAGTCGCTGTTATCGGTAATTTTGTCATCGCCTGTTATTGTGCAGCCATTTGAAAGCTGTCATATTTAAAGCAACGCTACCACTTAAAACTGTCTTTTGCAGCACTTCCACTCTGCACAGCAGTGGCAACTGACTGTCGAGATGTATCGCGCATTTAGTTGTCTCTAAAAAGAGAAGTATCAACGGACACGATGACAGCGCTTTTGCTTCCAAATAACAGTTTAAAGCATTCACAGTTCTCGATAATGGATAAGTGAGCTTGTGGCACATATATAGGAAAATAAATTTATTTGAAAACTCTATTTTTTTCCGAAGAGACTTCCTCTGCATTTGGCAAATGTGTGTGGCCTGGCACGGATGGCCGCATGCGCAACAGTATACTTCAGCCAGGAATCCCAACCCATGCAAGGCCGGTTCAAGTCGATATGTTCAACTATCCGTGATTTAAGATTGGTAGTTTGTAGTTCAATTTATTCGTTGCTTTTTTGCATAGTACACCACGTCCGTGTTGCACATTTGCATCTGTTTTGCGAACACACGTTTTTTTGTTTTTCTTTAGCTGGTAAGCTGGTAAGCATAAAAATGCAATGATTGGCTTGCATAACGTTTTTACTGCTGTATCTACGTTTACTCTAATCATGAGAATTTGAAGTTTGCTTCTGCCAAAGCACCAGTCACAGCTGGAAAGCAAAAAAAATGTGTTCAACTTAAATGAAAGATTGGTTCCTAATAAAAAATAAAAACTTTTATTATTATTATTTTTATTTTTATTTTTGTAGGTCGATAAAACTGTAATACAGGGACAGTGACAGTGGCTTTATTATTAACATACTTCACATTCTAAAAGCAATTGATAAGTGAATATAAGCTCATAAAAAATAAAAGCAGGATAACCGCCCGCCCCTTTCAAATGAAATTCGTCGCCACCAATCAAACAAGCCTGGTAAAAATCCGTTCGCATCATGATTCCTCAATTAAATCGCATTGCATTTGCATTCACGGCGCGTCTTCGATTCATGCTGCAATTATGGGTCAATTTTAGTTGCAACAACTACAACTGCAACAACAACAACAACAACAACAACGAGTCGCACGCTTGACAAGACAGCTTAAGTGAGTACAGTCAGGCAAATTGACTCGTCCGCTCGTCGCTCTGACTCGGTTTTCACGAACCCCTTTTCTGTGACGAGGGAGTTTATCCGCAGCTGCCTTCTTTCTCATAGAGCAACGACGGGTGAGTGCAACGAATTACTTTGGACAGCATGAATTTAAATTGACCCTTGTTATGTGCGACGACTTCGACTGGAACTATTTGAGGGAAAGGAGAGCGGCTAGGAATAAAAGAAGCGTGAACTGATTGCACGCGAGTGCTCAAATCGGGGCTGAAAGAGGTTGTTGTGGCACAGAAGTGCACAGTTTGTAATTCGTATTTGTTATTTGAATGACTAAACAAATTATTTCTCTAATTTTTGATTTTGGTACAACTTGGAAAATTAGTCACGACTTTTGTTTCCAAGTGGGCAATTGTGCGAAGGCAAACAAAGAAAGATTTTTATTTCGAAAGCAAAACTTTTTAGTAAACTATTTTGATTGATATTCATTTGAGGTTTAGTTTATATATCTAGTATTTAGTAAAGTTATCACACGTCCATTAGCTACTGACCAGCAATATAAAAATACACTAAAATGAAGAAAACTTAGAAATGCGATCGATTAAATCTCACTGATATACGCGGCGATTTCCACAATACGGCAGAGATCACTTGACGCTGATTATTTTGCCATAATTTATGCTTTTATTATAACAGCTATAAAATAATAATAAGTAGATGAAAAGTATGTGGAACACATGTTGGCACATAGCCACACGCACACGTACCATGCTCAAGCAATGTATGCAATTATCAATGAAATTCATAACGAACGAAAGCGATCACTGCGTCACACTACACAACACTACGAGAATATTGTAACAACAACAACAACAACAAAATATCTACTAGCTGCAGCAGGACTAATAACAATAGCAGTTTTAAAAATTCAATGCGCATTCACAATATTGTTGTCCAATTGTATGCGACGATCGCCTGAAGTGAACGCATGATCAACGAAAAAATGCACAAAATAAAATAAAAATAAAAACTCTCATATATGGCGTGTGCAGCAGTTGCCACAGACTCGTGCTGCTTTTACTGACAGTTAGGCCCGGCTTGAACACAGCACAACGTCTTAGTTGCAGTTGCACTCGGGCTTGCCGTGTCGGATTCCGTCCGTCCGCTTATAAAAACGTGCCAGATTGACGCGCGATTTAGTTTCCAAGTGGTGAAGATGTTCAGGTTCGACTTTGGAGCTACGACAATGTTAAATAAGAACTTGATGTAGATGGTGCTTGCCGCTTTGTTTTCCTGCTTTATTAAACTTTTTTCAATATTACACAAATATTTAATTTTAAGCACGTTGCAAACGGCACACAGCTGTTTTTGTCTGTCTGTCTGTCGGTCGGTCGGTCGATCGGTCGGTTGGGCAGTCGGCTAAAACCGTTAGTGATCACGCCAGCAGCAGCACTTGCCAGCTCATAAACGGAACAGTATTGCAGATATCCCAAACATGGACAGTTAGTTGAAAAAACTAACTATTTAGACAAAATAATTTTAAATAAATACGAGTATATCCAGACCGGATTTAAATACAATAATACTACACATAGAATACTTTAATATGCGTTAGTAAACGACTTTGGTAATAACTCGAAAATTCCGTCCATGACTATTATTGAGAAAAGGTTTTAATACTCCGAATCAATAATTCACCGCCACTGTAACGCTTAACCAAATACGCATTTAATAGAGAGGCAGGAAATCAGCGAGATCAATTACAGTGTTGGCCACTGTTAGTCAGTCGATTTGATGTAGTACGCAGCTGAACCCATTAAATATTAAAGCAAAAAAAAACGAGCAAACGGCAGAGAACCGTTTATAAAAGTGGCGTTGCTTGATCTTTGATGTGTCCAAGCGTGTTGACAGTTTATGGCGAAGAACACTTAAAACACAGCAACTACAGCAATAGCACAACGTGTTGAATTGACTGTTCTTCAAAGCCATGCCACATATAAGTAAATACTAAGATTTTTCTTCTATATATACATATACATATATAAATATTTTATTTTTTTCTGCTTTCTTTATTTAATTAATGTTACGATGACATTAATCGAGGAGGTGGAGATACGCTGATGACTATGAGCGTGGGGAATATGTATTACAATTTACTTGTACTAGAGACATTAAAGGATGTGGCGCCATTGCCATGGCTGACTCCTTTTATAGTCGTCAAGTGAAGAAAAATTCGAAAGTGCACCATCAGCGGCGACAAGAAAGATTTCAAAAGACATAAAATATTTATAATTCGACAAATTACATACAGATAAATATCCTTAAAAAACGCTTACAATAAGTTTGCCACTTTAAATTTGCGGTAAACTTTAAACTAAGTTTCTGCCGTTCTTACAAAACTAAACTTAATTATTTAATACTGATGTATTGTCTAATGGACTCACTACACTTGAAATAGAGTTAAATTAAACTCGTATCAAAGAGACAAATTGTTAAATTTAGCCAGACAACAAATTTGTTTTTGGTTTTCATTATAAATATTTATTTATTTGTGTTGCTTAAACTGTGGCCCAAATCAATCCTAATGTTGATTACCAGCAAGCGTCGATGGTAATCTAGACGCAGTTCCGGTGACGGACAACGATGGACGAACAAAAAAAATATCGATGACAAAAACAA
Organism: Suillia variegata; assembly: GCA_949127995.1. NCBI lineage: Eukaryota > Metazoa > Arthropoda > Insecta > Diptera > Heleomyzidae > Suillia > Suillia variegata. The sequence goes on along the minus strand of OX421844.1, from coordinate 206,490 downwards.
GTTTCCAGACAATTTGCATAAATCGATGCTTCAGATTAAGCTCGTAAATTTGCACCTAATGCTTCGGAATAGCATGGGAAAAAGTTAACAGCTTTTACATTGAATTTCGTCTGTGGTGACTTTTCGAATTAATTCCGTCATTAGGCAAATAAAAATCGACAATTTCAGAAGCGAGCTGACAAAACGGCTGTCTGCAAATGCATACGTTTGTTGTTGTTGTTGTTGCTGCTGTTGATGCTGCTGTGTCTGTTGCTGTTGCTGTTGATACCACTGGCAGCACTAATTTGCATTTTGATTGATGTGTGCGCGCAAAAATAGAGACAGACGTGCTGAGCTGCTACGCATTTAAGTGACAATTACCGCGTGTTCAAGATGCCTTTTATGGTGCTGCTGCACACAGACGAAGACTTTTTTCGCTGCTTCTGAATTGTTGTTGCAGCACGTTTTTGAATTAGTGCAAAAATTTAATCGGGATTTGGCAGTGGCAAGTGACGTTGTTGTACAAGGATTTAACCATCTGGAGTTACTCGTTCAACGTAATTCCATTTAACTAACTTAAATCGTTAACAAGAATTTGTTATAAATAATTTTAGTATTTCAAAATCGAGTTGTACACTTTTATTTGATTCATCATTATTTACTAATTTATTTTGTATTTTTTAGCTAATTTTATTCTTTGTAAGGAGCCGAATACAAAAATAGCAAAAACCACAAACCAAGCAAAAATTCAGAGAAAACAGAAACCGTTCTCATACAATGCGAAAGACATAGAAGACGAAAAGAGAAGAAGACGAAGATGAAGAGGAAGAAGAAGAGGAAGACGCAGTTCCCACGCAAATCGTCTGTGAAAAACAAAATTATCCACTTCCTCAAGAGAGAAGAATATACGAAAAAACGAACCCAAAGCTGGGAATACATTTATGCTTTTTTTATTAAATCGTGGGACCGTTCACTTCGCTGCCAACTGACAAAGCGAGTTCAGTGAATTTTCAGAACAGAACAGAAAAGAACCTCAATTCACCTCACCTCACCGCACTTGGTAAGTATGCTACATCACCTGAATTAAACAATTTTCCCAAAGCGGTGCACTTATGAATCTAATTAAAAATACAAAATAAAAAAAATGTTAACGAATAGAAACGCGAGACGAAAAAGAAAAAAAATTTAAATCCCAGCACAGTTAATGGCACTGGAAGAATTCACGGGATTGATTTATTTGTATTCCCGTGATCTCTTAGTGGCATCTATGGTGTTGGGCTGAAAACTACATAGGAAACGAGCATATTCCTGAAGATGGCGACGAATGACTTCTCCACATGCAGGTGACAACAACAATACTGAAAGTGCAAAAATTGTTATCGAAAAATAAAAGTTATAAGAAAAAAAAATATTTCTTATATGAAATTGGAAAATGTTTTGTTAAAACTTTATTATTTGTTTGTATATTTTGTAGGTGTATGTGTGTAGACCAAAGAGCGAAAGAAACGCAGTTTTAAATAAGTTCTTATAATCAGAATCAAATATTAAATCGATTTCAATTCTAAGATGAGCAAAATCGATCCAAGCGTTTTCTACATCCGTTCAAACTGAACTTTTTTCAGGTAAAATATTATTCAGAAAAATTCACACTTAAAACAAAAACGGTTTAAGCATGAAGAGAATCTCTTACGTTAAAAGCGGTGTGGGGTATTTAAGCTTCAACTTAGCCGAAGATAATTCTCTAAGTGTCTTATAGAGTTAAGTGGAGTATTACCTTTTTTGACCTCTTTAACATTTTTCTTTTCGGATTCACCACTGTACAGTTGGAATGTAGATACAGCATGTGGAAAGTACTAACTTTTATAACTGTGAACACTTAACTGTTAATTGAATAAATTTAGTGTTAAAGTTAAAGTTGCGGCAATAAATAAGAGCCAAATGACAAAAATAGTTGTCCTCAAAACTTCGCCACATTAGCGGAGATTCGTGATAGTTGCTGCCGCATTAGAAAGAATCGAAAGAAATACTAACACACACACACACACACACTCATGTAAAGCTTCAAGCTTTTAAATAGCCAACTTCACGATCATTTGTTGCGCGTTGTCTTTCGAACTGTATCAAGTGTTTTTGCTTTAGTAGTTAATAAATGGAAGTTTTGGTAGATTTCGTTTTACGCTCAAAATGGCTAAAACAAATCACAAGTACTTGTGCGAGAATACTTATAAGCGTTGATGAAGAGCTACGTTCGTTTTATCAACGAAACGCTTGGGCAGATGCGACACTCGAAGTGGTCAATTTCGTATTTAAAATAAATAGAAACGAAAATTTTACTCTGAGTATGGCACAAGGAGAGATTCCTGAGGCCAAACGCAATTAATTAGAGAAAAGTCTAAACAAGAAAATGAGTTCGTTGCTTGGATCTTTCGTTTTCAGGTAAAAACGTTGAACATTTCATAGCTCGATAAATAAATATTTATTTGTGTACATATTTATTTGTGTGCAACCATATGGAAAGTAAATTATATCACAATCGTTTATTTTTTAGATTTATTTAAAAAATTTAAGAATGCTTTGTGGTGCTAGGTGATGGCCAACCTTGAAAAATCACCTTTCACAGTCAGCAACACAATTAAAAGTACAATGACCCGCAAAGCCTGAACGGAACAAAATAAAATAAAATGAAACGAAACCAAACCAAACCAAACGAAACGAAAGAATAGAACAAAAACTTCGCTCACTTGAAAAATGTTGTTAACGTTACGGAAGAAAAAAGATAATTAACTTTTCACTGTCCCTGGCCATAACTCAGATGAGGCAGCCAGAGCAGCAGCGGCGGCAACAGCAACAGCAATTCTTAGTTTTCCCCTTCTTCTACAGCGTGCCCTCGAACCCAGCCAGAGCCCCACTTCTCTATCTTGGCGGTCTAGCAGTACATGAATTTGCAGAAATTCTTCTCTTGTGCCGCACATGCAAAGCCAAAGGAAAATGCAATTTTCATTGCTGCCGAAGGAAGCGCTTTTACGGAATTTTTTCGTTTGCATTTTTTATATATTGTATATTTGCAATACTACATGCCGCAAAAAAAAAGAATAAACTGCGCCATGAATTGTTTGTGTTGTTGTCAAATAAATGCTTCAATGATTTCATGCATAAATTATGCGCAATTTGTGGCAAATTTACTTCTTTCCGCACTCTGCGAGTGAGATTTTTTCCACTGATGCCTGCGTTTAGACAGGTGGATGCCGCCTAATAAAGTGTTCCCCTTCCAAAACACTTGTCGCAGGCTTCTCTACAGGTATGATTTTGTTGTTGTTTTTTGTTTTCTCTATTTGTGTGCTAATATTTGTGGAACCGTTGCGCTTGAGTTACTTTAACGCTGCGCCGCCGCAACACGCCATTAATTTCTGTTGTTGTTGCCACTTTGGAATGTGTAGCAAAGGTTGGAATCTTTCTCAACACATTATTTTAAGAGAAAAAAAGAAGAACAGCGGCGGATCCTACAGTGAATACAATTTACAAAAAAAAGCTTATAAAATACAAATATTATGTGAAAGCATATTTCAATAAAAATTTTTGAAGTAAGTATGTGTAAACTTGTAGACAAGGATTTTTTAATTCCGAATTTTCCATCAATGCAAAGCAATGAGATTCTTAATTGAAGGAGTGAAAGAAGGAATTTTGCATTCTCCTGACGACATTGCTTACACATTCCCATTACTCATTCGAGCAGCGGCTTTATCCAATACGCACCGCCACAGCCAATAATCGGTTGCATGCTGCGTTCGGCGTCTCATCAACAGTTTCAAGTGTTCCACTGTTTGCAAATACAATAGTATTTGTTGTTGTTGTTGTTGTTTGCAAGGCAATTTACCAATTTCAGCAACAGGAACATTGGTGAATGTATTGGTAAATGCGCTCAAAGCTCAAGTAAGTGATAAAGTTGCATTATTGCTATCCATAAAAGGTACTCAGGCGCAGATTCTGCAAATAATAAACAGAATACAATGGCGCAGCAAGTGTCGCATTTGCAGCGAGTTGGCGAACCGAACGGCAAGTAAAAATATTATTAAGCAGAATAGTTAGTGGGAAATATTTTGCATACCTCAGTCGACTTCGGAAAAATGTATAAACTATTAAAAATGATTTTCCAGCGAACGTTGAGTTGAGTTGCGAACACTTGCAACAGTTTAAATAAAGCGTTGCTCATCTGGGGCCGATCTTAAAATTTGTTGCACTTAACTGGTAAATAAAGTGGTAAGTTGCTGTATATTTTGCATTCGGAACTGAATCCTTTTGGTCGCGCTGAATTTGGATTAATCCATTTAAAATGAGCAAATTCGTAAATTATCCGTAATCAGCGACGACCCAAAAGAATAGCCCAACAAAAAGAGCAGCAGTTGTGGCGTTTGCTAAGCGCTGTTCAGTGCAGCGCTCTGCTTATGTAACAAAAACGTGCAACGTTGTCAATGTCGAGCAAACTTGGCTCAGGAATTTCAGTTTAAATTTTACTTAGCATTTGTGGCTTGTTGCTATTGTATTTTTGCCAAATTACTTTTATGGGAATTAAATGCAGAACGTTTTGCCATGCGAATAATGATGCAAATTGTGTCCAATTCTTATTGCTAGCTGGTCTTATATGTGTACCAGTCTTGTTGCTTGAGGACAAATGTTGCTCGGACATTCTTTTAAATTTAATTTCAAATCAGTTTATAGTAAACACAACAAATATTGTAATGACCTGTTTGCTAAGCTTAAAAAAGTCTCGCTTGGACTAAAATCCACTTCAATAAATTTACAAATACAAATGTTTTATTTTCGTTACGTTTCAAAAACACAACAACAAAAGAAAAAAAACACATTAAAATATATTATATTTTAGTTTTAAAGAAACGTAAACAAAATAAGCTAAAACAGTTCTGGCTTGGGCGTATATGAACAGTGAAAAGTTTAAATCGATTTTTGTATACTTTCTGCAGTTAACAGTGCAAAGTTGATAAGAAAAAAACAAGGCTAGTTAAATTTATAAATATTTTGTATTCATACAATTAAATTTTTAAAGAATTTCAAATATAATCAAAAATTAAACGAAAAACCGAACTTTCAATTAACTTTGGCAATAATAATGAAACTCAATTACGTAGATGGCTCTATTGTCGTTTGTGCTTACCATTAATTATTGTTAACCAATTTAAACCATTAATTTAAACTCAAGACTAAATATAACAACTGAATATGAAAAGCACAACAACAATGCTGGGAGCTAGACATATTTTCCCGAACCACTCGCAGAACAATTTCAAGCAAGAAATCAAAATCATTTTAGAGCTTTTGCCAATTGCTGCTGCGCAATGCACTTGGCCAAAATTCTTTGTTCCTTCTTGCAAATAGTTTTCATTTTCATATTCGTTGAGGATTCTTATAGCACCACTTCGACTTCGGAGAGCCATTTGAATTTTCGAACGTGAACTCTTCGTCAGATTTGTCCGTCTGCGCGGTTTGCTGCTAAGCGAGTTGTTATAAATGATGGCAATTTGGTGCACGTGGGTAGGTTGCCTAAGTAGCATGTGGCACTGTTAACAAAATTGATGAGTCTCCGAAGGGTGCAATGGTGATATTTTAATACAATATTTGTATTCATGTCGGTGCAAGTGGGTTGAGCCACGTTATATATAATTCGCCACTTCTTATATATACTAAGCAGTACTAAGGTTGAGAAGTAGAAGTGGCCCTGAAATAACTTCATATGCGATTTGTTTACATTGTCAACCTATCTCGATTTCTTATATTCATTTTAGACATAATACCAAAACTAGTAAATCTCATGGTCCGAGCGTGCTCTATTTTCAAACCTAGGAAAAGCTTGAGGCTACCCCCAGGATTATTTGAAATTACATTAAATTTGAAAATGTGGCACAAAAGCCGCAAGACCTGGCCCAAGTGAGAAGAAAACATGTATGGGCTGCTAATTTAATATAAGAAACAGTAAGAAAAAATGGCACCTGCAAATTTTAACTATGAGATTTGCGAGTACATACATACGAGTGTAACTTAGTGCATCATGCACCTGTGAAGCACACAAGCCCAGACGGAAAAATAAATAAAACGAAATTCGTTTCTTATAAAATATTATTTATTTCACTTTCCAAGGCAAGTTGCTGGATGGCACAATCCGCGATAATGGTTGGCAAGGTGAGATGACGCAACAGCAACATATTCTTCTTCAGGCGACAATTTTGCAAATATGTTTGCATCAATTTTCTGCTTAATTGCAAAAAAAACATTAAGAGCAGCAAGAAATCTGTCAGTTTCATCTCTTCTCCCTTTGTTCCGCTTGTAAAGAATACAAAAGAATGAACTTCCTGGTCTAATTACTGGTCTGACTATTTATTAAAGTTTGAGTTTTTTGATCATAAACTAATTATAAGGGAGAAGGGACGATTCAAAATTAGACGCTGATATGGAAGAGCTAATATAACCTAGTAATAAAACAAAAATAAAATACATACCTTAAATAAGTAGTCGGTAGAACCGACTATAATTTCTTACTTTATAATTATATTCCGATATCTGTGGCACTCCAGTTAGTATGACCCAAACAACGTCACAAAAAGTGAAATACAATCAATTTCAATTTCATTTGATTCTCGAATAAGATTGACTCTAAGTTGTACTCGCTCATATATTCCAGTTGTTTCCATTAGCATTTCTTACTTTTATTTTTCTAATCTCCAATTCAATTCACGATTTTTAACAGCATTGCACAGAAGTAGTCGGAATCAGATCAAACCCAGCACTGACGGTTGGTTTAAATTTTGTTGTTTCAATTTGTTTTAACAACAACAAATATACGAGTGGTATAAAATTACAGGCCCTAGCTAAACAAAATTTAAATGTATCTTTATATATGTACGTTGAACTAATTAAAGATGAAATCCAAGACTCATAAAATTTACGTTGTATGTTTACTTGAGAAAAATAACAATTGTTCGTTTGTAACTTTATAGTTGATGCTGAAATCATTACGCAGTACATCAATTTTGCCACGTCCATATTTTACGCGATGATATGTGGTGTACAGGTATCAGATACCGAAATATTACGCTCCACAAATAGTGGGAGGTGGTGTATTGACAAATTTTGGTAAGCGTATTCTGGATACAATAACTGACTACTTCAAATAAAGTTTGTGGAATTACCGAACTGCCACGCCCGTTTTCATATTTTTATTTAAATAAATAAAATCGTTACAGAAAGATCTCATGTCATGCAACGCATATTTTTACAACCTGTGAAATTCAACAATTTCGTTTTCAACTTACAGTTCAGGGCTCACTTACTAAGGTTATAGCGTACAACAGCTGATTTTTATTTTTTCATTTGATAAAATTTTTAGATTGCCGAAATCAATAGCAGCGTTGCAATTTTATCGCTAACAGTTAAAAAGTGCACTCTAGAAAACTTTCGTGGTTTTGATGTTTTCGAGTCATTTTCGCGTTTAAGGGAATCCCTTTTTTGTTTGTTTACGATTAAAATTACAAAGATAAAGTAAGCAATCGAGAAAAATGACAACAACTTGCGTTGCCAACTATTGTTCAGGGTAAGAAAAACACTACGAATGTGAATTCAATGTAGATGGACTTATATAAAGAAAGAAACACCACTGACGCCAGCTGTTGTCAATGTGGAACCTGGCTCAAAAATAAAATTTATTTGGATCAAAAATTAAATTGACTACAAACGGCGTCAGTGGTGTTTTCTCCTTTACACCTCATTCAGACATTCTGAAAATTTAATTATCGGTAATACCGGCTGCATTAAATGCACTACACATTAATATTTGTTTCCTAACCAAACTTGATTCAGATAGTTCTCGTTTGTTTGCATTTGTATTGTTTTGACTAATTCTAGTTTTTGATCGAATAAGAGTTAAAAATAATGCCAACTATTTATTTGAATTTTCTTTATTTGATTTAGCATATTTTGTAAGTTTACATAATTATTCTTTCTATTTGTGATTAAGTTGTCATAGTAAAATATTTAAATGTTTTGTTGTCTGGCTACAATGCAATTCCGGTAAATTGTTGTAAAAAATGCAAGCAATTAAATTAATCAATAATGTCTAGATAAGTATAAATGAATAACTTTTGTTTCTTATGTGAGGGAGATTCCATAATTCAAGAATAAAAAACCTCAATATTTACAGTTAAGTGACAGTGCAGAAAGTAAATGTTATCGATTAATTTCAGAGTTGATAAAAAAAGTTTCTTGCATGCATGTATTTTGAAATGTCTGTGTGTGTTGATATCATTTTGAATATCTCCTTTACTATACCATAACGTCGCTGCGCAAACAACAACAGTTACATACATACACATGCAAATGTTTTTGAATTTGTTTTTATTATTGTATTTTTTATAAACATTATCTATTGCCCACATTTCTGTCTGCTTTTGTTGTTTTTATTTTTATCTCTTTTGGTTTAGAAGTGATCAAATGCTTCACATGTGCTCGCAGTACTAAAAATATACCGAAAGAAAAAAAAACAGTTATTTGCTCTCCTGAAAAGTTACTGAAAAAAATACATAACTGTTTTTGTTGGCACAGCGAGCAGCGCCGATATGTACGTATGTATGTATGCGTGTGTGTTTTACTACTGAATACGAATACGCTCCAAACTCCAACTTCCTTCTGCATATTTTTTTCTACTGTAGTACGTACTATTTGTTTTTCTAAGCCAACTACTTTTTGCGCAATTTAAATTTCTTGGTTAAAAATTATATTTGCATAATAATATTTATTTCCTTTGGCTTACATAATTAATGCATTTAATGTAATAGTAATATATAATTTTATTATCTCTTTAACTAATTTTAAATGATTGCTTTCTTTTCAATATAATATTTTCATTTTCTTTTTCTTTTTGTTTTGTTTTGTTTTGTTTTTCTGTTTGTTTGCAGACATATTTTAAATTATGCGCTAAGTTTTGCTAGTTTCGCGCTAAGCCTAGGTTTCTTTACTACATTGTTTTACTATGTTGTTGTTGTTGTTGTTGTTGGTTAAACAAAGAAGATAGCATCAATTGTTCATACAGTTGTTAATTTAAATAGTTTTATATGATTACTCATGGTTTGGTCAGTGAGCGTGTTATTATTTATTAATAAAAGCCAACTTCTGTGCTCACGAACGAAAGACAAACAAACGGTTTATTAATGTAACACATTTTGAGTAAAATGTTTGATTTATAAAAGCTTAAACGCTTAAAGATGCTGTTAAACTCGCAATAGTTCCGTGACCCCCTTCCAAAAATTGTTTTGTTTTCATTATGATCTGTTTTAAATCAATTTAAATGTGAGTTTCAAAATATTTATACATATATATGTATATCTCATATATTGCCAAGGTACAATCACATGCAAAACTCCAGCACTAAGATTTTAGTTAATACTTTCGTAATGTCATAGTACGGATTGAGTTTTCGACTTTGCAGCTTTATAGGCACTGGGCACTGCAGCGTGCATTAAGCTTAGATTTTACTTTGCAAATAAAGAAAATGCTAAATATTCTATTGAGAGTGTCTCTCTCTCTGCCTCAACCTTGTGTTGTTTGAAATTAAATTAAGCGTAATATCTCAGAAATGTTACATAATATTGACTAAAATTGCTTCCAAACATTTAAGACATATTTTGGACACAAACATATTTTTGGATTTAAAGCCACGATATTTTGAGATTGAAAACGATTTGTTTTGTATATACTTGTATGTATGTATGTATTTTGTATGTGTGTATGTATTATAAAAATCGTTTGATTTTATGAAAAATAAAACGACACCTTTAGAATGGTAAACGATTTTGACCATAGGAGATTTTCTGATTTTCTGAATTTTGTATTTAAAAGTTTATAAAAAAACGTTTAATTTAAAAAAAGTAAAGAGATTTTAATGCGGATACGTGGTTATTAAAAAGTTATACAGGTTTACGAGAATGCAATTCTAATGATAGAAAATTTAGTAAATGATGGTAAAGGATTTTAATATTAAAATCCTTTACTAAAGCTGGGGATCGTTTGTCAGTTAAGTGGCAAAATGCGGAAACATGTGCTTACGAGGTTGAGGCAGATACACAACGGTATATTTATATTTATCCAGGACTATTTAAATGGTATTCGGAAAAGTGGAAGGTTTGCTTTACGGGTTTTCAAACTATAAAATCATTGAAATTTGAAATTTCGTTAAAAAACAACAGCGAAACTAAATTCCTAATTCGGCAAATTATTATTACAGCTTCATATGTTTTTCAATGTTAATTTTTAACACTTTTTGAATAAAAATTTGATATTTTAAGATTTTGATTGAATGTGTTTTACAGTTCTTCATGGTAAGAATTTTTGCTTTATTTGCTTAGAAATGTTCATTGAAATTATATTGTTTATACACATATGCATGTAACTTTTCTAAATAATAAACTAAACTTATTCTGGATCAAAAATAATATTTTCAGAGCAAAAAAGAATCCAGAATAGTTCCTATAGACAATGACATACATATGACCAATAAACTTACTTATTTGGAGTAAAATTATAAAAAACAACAACTTATTTTCGAGGTCAGGAATAGTTTTCTAGTTCAGAAATAAAATGCTGTTTGGACGGAGCTAAAATCATACTCGACTCAAATAAAATGTCATTTACTTATGTACTCGTACTTATGTGCTCATTGAAGACTTGCAATTCTTTATAACGTTAACGTTTTGGCTAAATTTGATGGAAAAGTTGTGGACAGCAATTCTTAAAAAAGTCGTGTGGTTGTAACATTTCCCTGGCAACAAGCTGTTAGTGTAGTTAATATCTTTAAATTGGTTCAGGTCTGTTTGAATTTCAAGGATTTTTAGGTGGCTCACAAGTATATCGCTGACAAAATGCACAAAAGTGCTAACCAACATTTCTGAAACTTTACAGGAGAAGCAAAATTCATTGTGACATTTGAAAAAAAAACGTTTTTTGTTTTAGCTAAAAAATTACAATTTTTGCCTTTAAGGTTTTATATTTTCGTGAGCAGTAATGCATTCTAATGTAAGCTACTAGAAACTGAAAATAAAATGTTTCGGAAAAAATTGGTTAAAGAGCTTTTGAGCATTTTAGGAGCGATATGTATATCTCAAAGAAATCTGCCTGGACAAAGCAACTTATATCCACATTCAGGTTTTTTTGTCTAAATAATTCTAGTTATTAGCTTAACGAGTATGTATGTATGTATATACTATATAATTAATTTGGTAACAGGTTATTTTAAAAAGTACTTTCAAGTTGTTGAAGCTAAATAATGTTATGTGTGTGTTATTTTTGTTATAATTAAATTAAATTAAATAGGTTTACTTAAAATATATGTATGTTTGTATGTATGTTTGTAAGTAATGTAATCAATTTACTTTATGTACTCATTTGTTAATATATTAGAGTTTATTTTAGCACTATTTACTACTACCTTAATAAAGCTATGATCCCAATTTCAGCTGATATTATGGTACCTTACCGCTAAGCAAATTTACCATTGCTCCCTTGCTTCCTCCTCCTTTTGTTCTTATTTAAGTGTGGTGCTTACAAAATTAATTTATTCTAAAGACCGAATAAAACGTACTCATAATATGCGTCCCGACTTTTAATAATAATTTCTTTACAATGTTCTCTGCGAGAGTAAATAACGCTGGCAAAGTTGTAATCATTTGGGAGAAAAAAATCCCAATAACTTCAAATGCAAACCACAATTACGAACCGTGTTTATTTAAATAAAGTTGTGTCGGCTATTATTTATTTAACTATTTTATTAGAAAATGTTTTCGTCCCGCGAAATTTTCAATAAAACAAACATGGTTATCCCAACTAATGCGTATTTGATTTGATTACTTATATACGTGCTATGTATTACGTGAGGATGATTATTCACTTGAATAAAAACATTTTTACATTTTTTTTATTACTGTGCTGTAGTGTTGTTGCCGCAAATAAGAGCAATGGTAAACCTTAAAAGACTGGTCCCGCTATCAGACATTTTGAAAACTTTTTAAAACATTTTGTTTTTCATTGTTTTGAAAAAAGATAAAAAAAAAGAACACTAACACAAAAACCGAAAGAACCGAAGCACATAAATCGTTCAACTCAAAAGTCAAGTATAAAAATAAATTGTATATATATATATGTAAGTATATAAATATATATTGATATATATATATTTATGTTTTTTCTTTTTCTTTGTATGTGTCTTTATTACATAATAAATTTCTTGCATATATTTAATATTTCTTTAGTCGTAAGGTAGTTATTAAGTAGAAAATCATGCGATGGATTGAAACATTCTTTTTTGTCAAGATCTTTTAAGTTTAGAATAGTATGAAGGCATTTATATGTGAGTAATGTGAGTAATGGAACGAGAAATCGGGCTGGGTGAAACTTATAATATGGAAATAGATAGTTAAGTAGTTTCGCAAAGTGCAAGAGGGTATTTACAAGAGTGGGAATATAGGAAGGTATAAGCTTAAATGGTTTCCGAAACAAGTCTAAATTGGTGTACGAATATGTCGAATGAAAATAACAACTGAAGGGTAAAAATTAAAACACATGCACTAATTTATCTCACTTAATTCATAACAGTTTTATTAAACATTGAAAACAAAATTGTAATTTAATATGATGGTACAATTCACATTTCATATATGGTGTTAACATTTCAGCGTTTCAGCGTTTCAACGGTTAAATCAACAAGCTTAATAACTAATATTAATGTTAGACATAGTTTCCAAGTACAATCATGATTTTCTCACCGCTTTATTGATATCCGTAGTAATTATACAAATAATGGTAATTATACAATAATAATAATAATAATGAACCTAGCGATAACAACAAATACGCTTGAATTTATAAATTACACAACTTCTTGATTATTGCCAATCGTACTTATGATTAAATTATATTGTAGGTTTGCGTATGTTTGCAAAGGCAACACTCTTACGCACAATCCAATAACAATTACATTTTTACGCGTATGTACATACAATAAATAACTTGCAAAATTGTTGTTTGGGCTTACTATACTCAATACTTAATTCCAAAAAGCATAGAATAAAAATGGTGTTTGTCATGCCATAATAATAAAGTTGAAATCTAAATCTATGAAAGTATTGTTTGTATTGTTTGTGTTTCAAATGTTTTCTACAGCTTAATTTTGTTTAAATTTACTTTGTGGTTATGTGTTGCATACTTTTTCGCATAATATAAATGTCCTTTGTTTATTTGTATATTTCTTAAATCCATAAACCATTTTTTATTCAAGTGTCCAACAAGTGTCATCTGGCGTCGATGACTCTATTCGCCAGTACTCGTATTACTTGGCTCCTCCGTGTCGGTGTTTTCGTTAGCTTTTGCCCCTTCAAGCATTGCGGCGGCGGTACGTGCCTCGGCATCTAATTTTGGGTAGACAAAAAAAAAACGAACAAAAATGAGATTGTAGGAAATTCCAAGCAAGTCAAATTTGGACATCTGATGCAGTAATTAGGATAATAAAGAAAAATCAACGACACCTGACAGATGGTTATAAAGTACGAGAGTTCAAAGCACAAGTGAATATTTAATAAATGCAAATGAAATTTTACACAAAACCAACATGGCGGCAGGAAATACTTTAAGCTGGGAGGCAGCGTTGGTTTAATTTGGTCAAGTCCAAGAGTGGAATAGCGGTATAAGAGTTGCTAATCAAAAGATTTTATTATTTGCATATTTCAATGCTTTTCCCCAAGGGAAACTTTAATAATTGCTGCGACTTCACTACTTACCCTTAACGGCTTGCTCCTTCCAAATCTTTTTATTTTCTGTAAGACAGGTAATCCAGGGTTTTCGAATAGTAAACTTTTGTTTTGACCCTGCTACAGTCGAAACCGCACCACTTCCTCCGCTCTGAGCAACAGCAACACAAGGCTCTTCCCCATTCTTGGTCTCGTTCGTCTCACTAATCGATTCACATGTCGACTTGTTCATCAAACTTAATTTTGGTCCGCCAGCATTGACACCATCCACTGGGACATCACCCGCATCAATGCTTGCGTTGGCGTTCTTGCACATGGGTGCAATGGGCGCCAGTACATACTCCAGCATATCGGCCATAACGGACATACTCGGATCGACAATGAAGTCGATGAAGCCGATTTGTGATTCGGCTACAAGCGTATTATTGCGATCGCAAAGCGGACTAAACGGTAGGCCTAGTTCGCGCTCGAGATCACCCTGCCGGAAGAACTCTTCCAGCAACAACATCGTCCAGCGATGATGGAGATTCCAGCGTTTGGCAGGATGCGAAATATCACAACAGTGAAGCACAAGTGCTAGAGCCTTCGATTTGTCAACGGTGGCCTCGTTTAGCGTTAGAAGGTTCTTCATGTTCTTCAACTGCTGGAAGTGGAAAGACATGTCAGTGGAGAGGACCATGTCGATAATAAGGGTGCGCAATTCGCGATATTCCTCGCGCGATAGATGTGACAGAACATTACAATCGTCGTCTTTGAGCAAACGAAAGGCGGCGCTTATGTGGTGATTCTCTAAAACGGCGCGATCGTTATACAGAAGTGCAGTCTCGGAGCCGGACATCACATGAAAATTGTTGGTAGTGCCTGTGTGCTCGTAGTCATGAATGAGTGCGGCAAGCAGAGTGGCAAATATCTCCAGGTCAGTCATCCAGTTCATTAGGCCCGTCTGGCAGAGCATGTGGTGCACGGTCTGTGTCACATCGGCCGCGTGCAAATTGTTGTGATATGGATTGCGAAAGCGACAGTAGCCCTCCTCGATGCGATTCAAAAATGTCTCCAATGTGGCAGGTGCTATTTTAAATTTATGTATGATACCATATCGATTGAGCAAATCGTAGCCAATATACTTGACCGGTTGGCCGTTCGCCGCCTCCGCCAGGGCAAAAACATCAAATGACCAGTCATCAAGAGTCTATAGGAAATAAAAGAAAACGTTTTAATGATTTAAATGACTGTATCAAAATTGAACTGCTTAGAAGTTAGTCAATTGAATTAAAACTAAAAACTGCACGTACTCGTATTTAAGAAGACTGTCACTTTCAGTGAATTACTTATAGTTCAATCACTTCACTTTTTGTATGCTGTAAAAATAGTGGTGGCAACTCACCTTAAGAACTTTTACAACTTCCGGCGGAAATTGCATTAGAGCTGTACTTGAGACACGACGGTATATTCGATCCACAAATATACCCGCGCGTATTGCATGCGCCACCGAACGGAATTTCGGCTTCTCATCGGTCTTTCTGCGAGTCGTTGCGAGTTGACGTGTGAACGTGGATGCCAACCACTCACGAACCTCTGGCGGTACGGCGTCCGGCTGCACTTCGGAGAGTTCATCATCCTCATCGGCAAGACGCCTAATATTCATTTCGTCGTTAAAGTTCGAGTGCGGTGGTGATTCGCAAAATTCCATAACGTCGTATATAGAAAATTGAGTTTCGAGGAAAAGGTATTATCACAGGATTTAGGAGATTATAAGGAAAGAAAGAAAAAACCACAATTTATTAGTACAAGTGTCAATTGAAAGTCAAAAGTTTCAAAATAAACCCAAAACATATTTTGAAATACAAAAAAAAAAAAATAAATCTAAAATCAATGTGGCATTAAGTGATAACTTCAAAACTGTAGTGCTCGATAATGGTCGATTCAATACAGTTACCGAACTTCAGGTATTAACATGTTAAAATTGGGGAATCTCAAAAATTCGGTTTGAAGTTGCAACATTTTCCACAGAAATAAAAAGATCATAAAGAATAAGAAATGCATGTTTTATTTATTCATTACGTGTATCTTGGACATATATTCCTTTATATGTTTGAAATAAATAAAACTAACACGACTAAGGAAAAGCCAAGTAATATATTTGCAACACAGCAAAACAAAACAAAACAAATCCAAATAAATAATAAAAACATACGAAATCATAAAATAATTTATGTGTGTTTGTGTTAGAAATTGGTCCTAATTTATAATAGAAGATAACGTAACAGCACAAAATTAAAAACTATTTGTTGCAACAACTTGAAATCAACCAAATGAAAACATTTTAGGAAAATTGAAAATAGATTTGAAATAGTTTGGTAGGCAACTGAAACAGTGAAATGCTTGAGTAGCAGTGTACAGATATTAAGCCCGGAAACAAAGACGTTGGCAGTTTGGAACTATCGCGGATACTGGCTATATACAGTAAAGGGTTATTTCTATATATAAATACTACATGTATATTAATATGTACCTTAAGTTGTTAGAAAACTATTGTATCGACAAAAGGAAATACATATTTCTAAATATTAATAACAAGCGTTTTAATAAAACTAAAAGGGACATTCTAATGTATATATATATATATGTGTGTATGTGTGTGTTTGTATATGTATTCACAGTGTAGAATATAAATTTTGTGGTGCGTTTGCGAAAATTAATTGAAATGCGTGCGGCGGCTACGATTTTATAAAATGCATTTTTCTATATACTACGACATACCGTACTAAGGTAAATATACAGATACATACACACAAACTTACATGCCCAATCGAAAGGCTACAAACAACTATTGACATTTTAAATGGGTATTTTCCATACATATGAACATGACATTGACACATACACAATTTATTCGCAACACGAAATTGAAAGATGCATTTCTTTTTTACTTTTTACGTTTGTGTTTGTAACAAACTGTGTATGACATTTAGAGGTTATACTTATACACACACATTGGCGCTTATTTAAAAGAAAAGCGTGAGCCATTTTTTCGTAAGTCTGACAGTAACTTAACTAAATTTTCTAAATTCCAAAATATTGTAGATTCTGTTTATTAAGTTTAGATTTGGAAACTATAAAAACTAAACTTAATAGAAACAGTTTAACAAATATTTTTATTACAAACATTTTAAGAACAAAAAATTTAAGAACTTGGAAAAATTGTGGTACTCGCTACGTAATTCTCAGGTTCGACCGTATTAAAAGCAGCTTAGAGCAATCTATTTCACTTTTTTTTTAGGTGAACTAAAGCGTTTAATTTCATGAAATTACGAATGCGGTTCGTTTTTCCACCTCCTGAAATCTATGCTTTATGTCTCCCACGCGTTTTTTTTTAAATAATCGTCAACACATTTCAAATATTTTTGTATGAAAAATTTCAAAATGGTATTTCAAAATGCTTTAAAGAACACGATGTGAATTATTTCAGGAATTTTAAATGAACTGGTTTTTAGGTTTTCAAAGATTTTTTCGAAAATATGTAAAGAACGCGTTTGTCATTTTTGTATATCTCAGAAATATTATATAGAACTATTTCGTTAAAAAATTGTTTGTGGTAGAAAGAGTTTAAGACGAACACACAAACAAGTTTTTATATTTATGCCCTTAATAGACAATTTAAAGAATTACAAGTGATGGAAAACGAAAAGGAACTATTGACATTTTCAAAAGCGAAGGACATTTTTTTGCTCTCTGTTCTATGTTTGTTGGCTTGTTTTGCATCTATTTATGAATTTGTATTATTTGTAGTAAATTGTTTGCTCTAATTTTGTGACGGTATCTTTTTTTTAACACAAGGAAAATAAACATAACTTATGGTAAAACTTTCCTTCCGAAGCACTCAAAGTCAAACATTAAAAACACTTAACACAATTTTGTTGTAAATTAAAAGGATATGTAACAGGTCCTTTGAAATAAAGAATACTAATTTAAAAATATCCTTTGTTCTCCATTCGCAGTGGAAATATGAGCACCTTTTCTTCTTTTCCTGTTGCTCCTTGGCGCGATACTGAATTATGAATTGTATCAGCTCGACGGTGATAACACTCTGACGATTGCTTTCACGCCTTAAACGACTCATGCCGATTGACGTACTGTAACCGCTATGGTCTGTTCTTCTTCTCCGTGGACGTCAATTTCCGAATCCACATACAATTTCACGCGCCGCGCTACATTTATTTCTTAACTTCGCACTACCGAATTGGCCCAGCCAGCCATTCAATGCGTCGAAGGTATTTGCCCGCTCATTACACACGAGGCCAATAACATCCCACTCACACACACAAACATAAATGCACACAGACAATCCAAAATGCGAAAAGCGCGAAATATTATTAAGTTTGGTCCGCGTAAACGATGCCTGATCAAATATTTAATCAGATGGCTGGCTCGGAAACGCTCTGCAAAGAGTTCTTTTGCTTTTGCTTTTGGCCAAACTGTGCGTGCAAACTGCGTTTATTTTCGTTGGTTCACTGTTTAACTCGTCCTGGTATTCATTCAATCGTTCCTATTTCGTTGCGCGTTAAATTTAAACTAAAAGTACGAAAAACTCGCAAAATGCCACGACATCGCAAAAGTCAAGAAAAGTAAAGGGTTCGTTCCTCCTCAGAAGCACTTTTGTGTAAACTGTGGATAAGTGTTCTTTATTTCTTTTCTTTTCCTTTCCTTTTTTTAATTTTTGATACCTCACGCTAGTTTTTCTCGCTCTTGTGGTAATTGAAGCAAAATTGGGATATTAATTAAAGCGAACAGCCCAAAACAAAAATGATAGTAAAATAGCGTGAATGAAATTAGGTCAGTTCGTTTTGATGACAGATGGAAAAAATACATATCTTAAAAATAATTTGTTGTTATTTTTGAGGTATCTTTCTTACTAAAAGCAATGTATATTAAAAGGAAAGAATTATAATTCCCAACAATGTATTAAAATATGAAGTTCTTTAAAAAGTTTTTCTACATTTGTATACGTTCTTCTTTAAAAAAAAAAAACACTTAAGTCGATCCTATGTCTGAATACTTTGGATAAACATTTTTAAGTTAGTAAAAAGGATTAATAATGCCATCTTAACTGAAAAGAAGCGAGCCGTTAGTGGATGTGTACGTTCGAAAATGCCATCGAGTCATGAAATGCCAACCGTAACTATTTGCGAGCGGCTGGCTAAAAGAAAAACAACAATAATGCGGCAAAAACAATTACAACAACAATTAGTTTTGTTACTTCAGCCTCTGCACGAAAGTCGCTGATGAACACGACATCACGGGAAATTTCCTCTTTAACTTCACTTGAGATATTATTTATGTGGCATGCGAATTCCTCAAAGGGTAGGAGCGCCATTTCTTTGGGACTGTGTGCAAAAAAAAAAAAAACAAATGGTCGACCGCTGAAATTGTCGGTTGTGTATGGTGATTGTTGAATGTGCACACATAAAGGAAATGCGAATAATTTTATCGTTAAAAGTAAATATTTCACAATATTTGATACATATACAAATCCGCACAATTATCCGTATTTTTTTTTATTCATCCGGGGACCTTTGTAAGGAAAAGTATTTTTTATTTGGTATTCGAAAAATATCACTAGGAATTTGTGTGGAAATAATCACACAAACATTTTATAAAATGTTTTTATTAAAATACATACATTGATATTCCACTAAGACGTGCAACAAATTCGAGAAGACTTTATTTGTTACTAAGTTGTATGAAAGCATATCTTAATGTACTTTTAAAAGTAATTTCGAATCCACTGAGAGGTAGGCATACAACATGTTCCTTGGAATTATTAGCACACTTTTAGGCGCTTAAGCAAAACTTTTAGCAGCGTAACCAACTTCTTAATTAGGCTTATACGAGTATAGCGAGTTTAAGCTGTACGATGGGTTTGTTTTGGCTCATTTCACATTTACATAACGCAGGGATGCAATCACCGATATATCGTGTTTTGAAACATCGATATTATGATATCGATATTGGAGCAAAGGTATTGATCATCCCTATTTGGAGGCAGTTACTCCGGCTTCTGTTTTAAATATTTAAAAGGACGTCAAACAAAAACCAACTTTGATTTATTTTACGACATTCAGCGGTGGTCGAATAGATTTGGCACTGGCCCAACTTATTCGAGCTGAAAAATATTAAATATTAAAATTGGAGACAAGAAAACGTTCACACAAAATGCGGAAATGGCTTCAAAAATAAAAAAATAAAAAAAACACGTTGCCCATTGTACAAGACATTAAACGCCCATTGGCGCCGCAATTTGTGGCTTACGTTAAGGCGTGCAAAGAAAGAATTTTTGGCGTTTAGATCGAACAACTAACAAAATAGCCGGGGTTGTTATTTCAGACACTAACCTTGGTTAAATTCGGACACACCGCTACAAAACCCAGAACAGTCTCGAAAACGAGTTCTTGGATTGTTTAGGCTTTGGATTGTGCGTTTTTCCGCATGATTAACGCGTTCGTTTCCACAAATTGAGCATTTTTATTTTATTGTCTTGCTCGATGTCATTTGCAATTATTAGAGTTGTTGTCTGTCTGTCTGTCCGTGCTCGGTGTCGTGTCCGCGAAGTGAAGAAGGACGGTGTCAGTTTCTAGATAATAGTGTGCTTTAGGAAAGTAACATCATTTGGTATTGATTTTTTTCTATTTTTCCTTTTTTTTGTTGTTATGTTTGTAGTTGATGTTGTTGGCATTTAATGCGGAGGAATTTTAATTGGACTTGGCGACCAAGTTTTCTTTACTGTATCTGTTTTTTTTTGCGTTTCTGGGTCAAAATGATTAAATTCTTTATTTCTGCACCCAAAATGATTGATGGTTGTTGTATAGTCAAATAAAAAACAATAATATTAAAGGAAAACGAAAACGAAAAAAAATTGTGTCGCAATGCCAACATTAAATTTCAATAATTTATAAATCTTCAGGTTTTTCTTTTTAAATGTGGCCCAAACTAAAGGGAATTCGTTTTGACCTTATTTTCTATTTATTTACAGGATGAACAGTTATACTCGTAGTTATAGGCTGAATAAGAAAAAGGTAAAGGATTAAAATTGGCTATTGAACGGTCGGACCAGATACAAATCGTATCTACGTTTACGTTTGTCAAATGAATTGGATTTGTTTTCTGACAATCCACATCAATTGACAGTCATTTCTAAAGTACAGTTAGGTAAGACCACTTTTTCAAAAACAAACATTTGAAACTATCTTGAAGATACAAGTACATTTTTTTATTATATGTATGTAAATGAAAAAATCTTCTTTGCAGTGCGATTAAAGGAAAATTTAACAATTTATGTTGGCAATATTTTGAAAATATTTAGTTTTCTTTTTGTTTTTACTCAATGTTAACGATTTAAGTTACCAACAGTTTAAACGACAAAAGTATCGCCTTGATCAGTTATAACTTTCTTCAATAAGTTCGAAATTTCTTCTTTTGATTATTTTAACATTGATTTGATTGTTTTTTTTTGGGTATAATAAAATCAAAAGTTATTCAAAATAAAACAAATATCCATAAAACATCGGCAGAATTATTATTAACACAGTTTTTTTTATGCATGAGCCGCTATCAAAACAAATTTTAAATTACGTATTTTTGTGTGACGTCACTTGCAGTTTAGAATTCTGCATTTTATTGCTAAGGTTTACTTTTCCAATCGGGAGTCAGAAGATTTACTCCGTTCATAGATTCCATGAAATGTAACTGATTTATTTGAACGTTTTAAACTTTTTCAAATAATAATTACAAACAATCGAAGAACCTCCAATTTAAGAAGCTATTCAAATATCTTTTTCAACATTTGCGTTCTTGGAACGAGTAGGCACGCACTTTTCAAACTGTATTCAAACTCGAAGTTGTGGTATGAAATTAACGTTATCTCCATATTGCGTTGACAAATACGCACGATAACTGATTATAAATGATCAGTTCAGTTTTAACTTGAACTTTACTTTCAAATATTTTTTTTATTTTTATCATAATTAAGCAAATTCAAAGCGTGAACGAGTTGAGTTTTTTATATCTATCGCGCGGGATTTACCAATTTTGTTTGTAATTAAAGTCTCTGATAAAATTTTATGTTTCAGCAGACAAGAAGTTTTAAGGTGTGTAGGTAGAAAATTTATGAATGAGCGATAAAATATTTATTGCAGGTGTTTCTAAAATTTGGTAAGCTTTTGAGTGAAAGCCAAAAATATTATTTCCCATAAAAATAAAGAAACAGAAACACACAAAATTGTTAACGTTCGAATTGCATTAATATTTTAGAATGTATTAATTTCTATTTATGCCGTCTACTGATTTCCTAAAAGGGACTACCAAAATTTCTAAAATAAATTCTTTTTGATACAGCACTTTCAGCTATCAAAAGAGAACAAATCACAATTAACGTCCTTTATTTACACCATTAGCTAAAATGTTTATTGCAGCAGCGCCTTAAAGTATGTTTAGATTTTCTAAAGCATAGCATATCTTTTTAAAAGAAACAATGAAAGCACAAACCGACGTCATTAGTATTATTTATGATGTATGTTTGTATGTTAAAGGTCGTTAAGGATGACTAGTCAAACATGCCTAAATGTAGGCTAATAAAACCAAACAAAACCAAACAACACAAAGCACGGCACGGCACGGCATAGCGAAGCCATATTTACTTTGATTAAAGCAATGCTATGATAACAGTTGCTGACATTTTGTGTGAAATGGACCCGCTTTAATTTTCAAACTTAGTGCCAAGTCATAAATGGTCAAATGAGTTTCTAACGAAATAACAATTTGCAAATGAAAAAAAAAATACGTTTTAATGCAATAAAGGATAAGTTCTTTTAATTTTTAATTTCATTCAAGATACCACCACAATCAAAGTAAATCGTTCAAAAGTCGGTAAGCACTAAGCTGCTAACATGATGTGGCTCTGAAATATTATTTTGGAACATTGCTGCTAATTTCTTTGTTGTTTGTTTCGACACCAGGAGATGTCTTGGAATATTTCATTATATTGTTGTAAATTGCATTTTAAACTAATTATACTCCAGCCACAAACATTAAAATACACACACGAACGCACGCAATTAAACATACACACATACCTATACGAGTATATATGTACATATCCCGCAGAAAATTTGAATAGCGCTAACAATTCACTGCAGAATTTATACAAGTGTCATTAATATTTTCCGAAGTTTACCTCTTAGTTCAGTAATGAAATTTAATCCAGCATTCAATTCACTGGTAAATTGTTCAGCGGCTTTGAAATTGTTTGCTGGGTCTGTACTCACTCGTATATGTATACAAACAGACACACTTTTATTTGCCTTTGTTGGCTTTTTGTATAAATCCATCCTTCTTAACAAATCCGCCGCAGGATATTTTGCTTTTTTAATTTAACTTGACAAGTGTGAAACTTCTATCAATATTTGATCGGATTTAGCGCCTCCGTTCACGGGCGACATTTCCGCCCGAATACGTTTGATACGTTTAACCCACACACTGAGTTGGCACAGTACATTAAAGTTAAGTTAAAGCAAAAGTAAAACTCGCAACAAACTGATGAACTGTACTTTATTGAAGTTGTTTGTAAAGTATTACACACTCGTATGTAAATATACATATTTCTTTATATTTAAAATGACCCTACTTTGGATATAAATATATACGAGCATACATATGTACTAGACAAGTACATAATTGATATATTGTATCTCGGATTGGCTTCAAAGCATGTTGTATATATAAGATACAAATAGTAAATTTTTTTAGAGCAATCCGATCTTTTGATTTTTGATGTTATCAAACCTTTTTGACGCATAAAAAGAATACTGTTAGCGTGCTAAGACAAAACCGTTTTTATCTTTTATGTCACCTAAATGAAAATGACTTTGATTTTTGTTATAGCCCAGTAAGTGGCTATGTGTGTATGCGTTTATAGGTTCCCAATAGGAAAAAATCTCCAAGGTATAGTAATGCAAAATTCTGATTGAAAACTCTTAGTAAAACCTCATTATATTGGCATGTAATGCAATACGGTGTGCAGCTTATACGTCATTCCTCCTACACGCATGCAAGGTATTGCAAAATGATTTCTCAAGGTTTAGTTTGCATTACCTCTTCTCTGCGTAAGTAATGTATGTTTCCGCCAAATGCTGAAAATCGATGAATTCGTCTTGTTTTTAGGTAATGCAATCCTAACTATCCTACTGGGTTGTCTTGTGCGCTGTGTTGATGTGTGTGTGTGTCCCATTAACTACATAAACATTCAAACGCACGCACGCACAATTATCTATTTTTAATACTATGCTTTTAGGCGCCTAAGAGATTTTTTATTTATTAACTTGCAAAGACGAATGCGTTCGCTTATTGGGTTTGCGACGCGCGCTCAAATCGAATCTCGGATCAGAGAGATAAGATAATTATTGACATTTTCGGGATTTCGTTGGATTTTATGTCAACAAAAAAAAAAAAAAAACAATCAAGAGCAGTGAAAACAACAATTTACCAACAACGATATAACAAAATGCATTTCTAAAATTAAATCTATATATATTCTATAAGTGTTAATAAAAATAAACAACAATATCGAAAATGTTGTACACGAACACACCCCAAAAAGGACATTCTGCGATTTTCATTGTGACAGTTGTGGTGGCCACTGTCATTTTCCTGTTGCTGTGTATCGCATTTAGTTTTTATGACGAACACATTCGCAGAAGCACGCGAGAATTGCGTGGAGGAGGATGCTGAGGAGCAACGACTAAAAGAACAACAAAAATAAATAAAATTAATACTTAATAATGCACCAACCAGAGGGACGTTGTTATTGGCCGGTGAAAATTGAAAGTCGAAAAACATATATCGAAGGACGGACCACACCTCTTCATTTGTTGGTTTAAAAAAAAAACCGAAACCGGTGAACTATTAAGACTTATTTAGCTTAAAGTTTCGAACAGTTTGTAACACTTGACCTTTTCAAATTTGTCATCTAACAAAAATTTACAACACAAGAAAGGATGTGGAAAACAAAGGTTTTTCATAGGCTAACTGTAAATAAATGTAATGTTAAACGAAGCATACAAAAGTATTAAAAGGATGTGTGTTATTTATTTGTTTGTGTTTTTATTTTACGTAATAATTTGTTAGCACTAAACTTGTTTTTTTCAATTGCTTATAAATTTATGAATATACATACATACAAATATAAATATATTTATATATTTATACATGTACATACAAAACATAAATCTTTACACTGAACTTAATAACCTGAATATGAAAAATTTGTTAAATTAATTTAAAGCATATTAATTATTTAAAAGTAACGTTCTTTGAATTCGTGGCTTAAATCTGATATTTGTTAAAAAAAAAAATGAAAGTCTAAGGTGTCTGTGCGCTCGAATTGCTTCCGCCTCGTCTATTCCAGCGCCATACAGTACCGTCGTCGCAAACGCTTACTAAAACGCTTGCATCCCGCGAAAATGCTGTCTGACGCACAGTCGACGAGCAGCGCAGATGGTTAAGGGTGCTGGCGTGTGTCTGACGCGGATCACTCGGGTCGAACTCCCACACATACACCTTCCCGTGTTGATTGCCGAGTGCAAGAACCTTATGCCAAGGATTAAATCCAAAGCGCACAAACCAAATCTCGCACTCATCGTAATCGAATTCTGTGATGATTGTGCACGAGGCATCGTTCGGCTTTAGCTGTGCGCCCGACTGGTGGAGCTGACCCGGTTTCCAGCAGACGATCGCGTTTTCGCAAGATTTCGAGAGAACAAAATCGCCAAACCACTGAACGCAATCGACATAGTTGCGATGGATGTCGCGCGTTGAAAACTCTGGAAAGTTTTGCATGATTGTTGGGAAAGGCAACTGCGACTTGTTCGGGTTGAAAGTTCGTGATAGTTCAATTTTCTCCTGAAAGTCGGGCGTATTAATGCACCACAACTTAAGCGAGTGATCCATGCCACTCGACATGATTCGTTCACCGCGCAAATCAAAATCGAGTGATAGAACCTCGTCGCGGTGGCCCTCCACGCCACCGAATATAGCGATACAAACGTGCGTGTGCGTGTTCCAAAGGCGCATGGCGTGATCCTTGCTACCCGAAAGCAATAGATGCGGCTGTCGTGGATGGAACTTAAGCTCGTTTATTGCCTGGCCATGTCCAATGTAGTTGCCCACCGTTTCATTGCGTTGAATGTCAATGACTCGTATAACTCCGCGATATCCAGCAGTTGCAAGCAGAGGCAGCGACGTTTTTAGATCGTACGACCAGGCGCAAGTATAAAATACCTCATCGGGCTACAGGGACGAACAAAACAAAGCAAGTAAAAAATTATTCTAAATTTTTATTTGAAAATTAAGCCTTACAGGGTCCCCATTTGTATTTTTTTTTATAATTTTACACCTGAAAAACCTGAAACCAGTTGTATTAAAAAAACTATTTTTCAATAGTAGGTAAATATGAACTAAAGTTTGAAAATAAGTTTTCAATATTATATTTAAACGTCAGTTTACTTTTAAAATACAAATCGGAAACCCTAGCTTTGCTGTCAATCTTACATCGGGATCCGCATAGCAAAGTAGCAGCTTGAGACCGCCCTGTCGAGGGCACTCGTAGACGCTGCAACGATTGCTGCCCGCTGTGGCAAAAATTAGTGGCTCTTCTTTCCCCAGCCACTGGTTAAAGTTGGCACCGAATATTGCTTGGCCGTGCGTTTCTTTTACATGGCAACTGAAGCATAATAAAAATAACTTATTTGCTCTCGAGAGCGCTAGCGCGCCACATGAAAAAAATTTATGAACTCCAAACTCACTCGTATTTGTAGGCAGGACGGTTAACCTTTGATTTCGTATGGCTACGCCGACGCCGCGTGCGCCTGGAGGCCGGCGATTTGCTGCGTGATGTGGTACTTGTGCTTACACTAGCCGTCTCATCCTGATTATTAGAAAAAACTTAAAAGTTTTTATATTTGAAATTTTACATTTTTTAAATTGTCTTACGCCTCCCGAATCTTCGCCAACGCTGTTGTTGTCGCCAGCGACTTGAACACCTTCTTTAGTAATCACTTTTTCATTTTTAGATTTTGACATAGTGCTTGCTTAACCTTATTTTTTTTACTAACTGGGTTATTTTTTAACACACTATTATTTCGCAAATAAACACTTGCGAAAAAAAAAAACAATTTTCAAACTCACTTGAAAATGTTTTCAGATTTGGCGGCAATCTGAGTTGTCAAATCTTTGGCATGACAACAGCTGATTCGTTGTGATCTGTGAGTGCGTTCAACTACGAGCATTGATCACAAGGTGTTTCAAAGGTGTATTCTTTTTAATTAGTTTTTAAATAAAATGATTTAAATTATGGATACAATTACAATGCTTTTTTCATAAAACAGTAAACTTAAATATAAATATTTGTTTTTATGTACAAAACACTTTAAGAACACACACACTACTGTACAAGCATTTTTACTCTCAATCGTATTTATGCAGAGTTTGGTCTATGGGATTTTTTTTAATAAGTTGTTAATCAAATTAACCTTTAAAAATATAAATTTTCTTTTTACAGTGGGACCAAAATAAACCATGCCGTTGGACAATTTACAAAATTATTTAAGTTATTAAGTAGCAACAACGAACAAAGTGTTTGGATTGCAAGAGAGACACATTTCTGAAATGGTTATTACATTAGTATAGACAACAGTTAGAAAGGGTTGGGGGTGGGATGGAGTGACAGAGTACGACAAATGAGGAATCAAATGAAGGGTAATCAACATGAATTTTATGCATTCAATTACATATCTACTTTTACTTACATATGCAAATATTTTTTAAAATTTTATTTTAATTATTAGAATGTTTTCTTGCAAAAATGTCATACGCCCAAAATATTTCAATTCGAATCGAGAATGGAGCGACCGGCAAATTGCTGGTGGTTCCATCTGAATCGGTTTTGCTAACATTTTGGCTGTGCCATTTTGTCGATTCAAGCATGCGCGGTCTTGGAAATGACTGGACGGATTAGGATTGGGGAGTGGGACATGAAGGAGAGGACCATGAACACTTGCAATAGACAAGAGACAGCACAAAGATTGGTAAATTAAACAAACGTTGCTTTTAGCAGATAATAGAGAGATAGGAACAATTAATTAGAAAGAGACAGATAGTTGTAAAGATGTAAAGAAAGAGAGTTTCCTCAGAGCCACAAGAGACTGCGACTGCGTGTTGGTAACTGAACATAATACTAAATTATATTAATTGTTATATATGTATGTACAAATTTCTTAAAAATGTCTTTGAAAAAATTCGAAAATTGTAAATAAAAAATAAGGGATAATTCCAAAATTAAGTAAGTACAAAAGATACTTTGTGTAAAAATATAATTTATATTATTTATATTTCGTTCAAGTATGTACGTTTTATTCGTCGTCGTCGTAGAGGTTCTCGCCCAGACAGGTGTGCGCAGGCGTTTCTGTCTCGCCGCAATGGCGGTTGCTTCCTTACTGCTACTGCTGTCACTGACACTGTGACGACTTTCGCTTTTGCTCTCGCGGCTTGTGGCAACACCGGCTTCGTCATCGTCTTCTTTAGCCGCCTCTTCATTGGCTTCCGGTGAGCCAGTTGGACCGCCGTGGGTTTCCGGTGTCAGCGACACGCCTTTTGTGCGGCTGTCTATGCTCGCTGTTTGATTGTGAGACGCTAAAATTTTGTTTCGCGATGGCTGCTGCTGATTGTCATTGTGTAGCGAGCAGTTAGAGTTGGAGTTGTTGTTATCTTGGTTAGTGCCACTTCCGTCGCACATCGTGTGACTCTCGTGACTGCAGTTCAGGTTTTTGCAGTTGGCATTGCAGCGCTGCGTCTGCTGATCCTTGTCGTCTTCTTTTGGACTGGATTGTGAGATCAACCGATAAGATGTCGCAACGTAGAGGAAGAGAAAGAGAGAACGCCACGTTGTGTTTTTGCAATCGAGTTAGGAGTAAGAAGCAACCGTCCAGCGGACAGAGCAGAAACGCATTTTTGTTTTGAATTCGATTTCGATTTCGATCGATTTAGGTCGACACAAATGTGGAAAGAAATACGTTTGTAGTGGAGGAGCGAGGAGCGCAGAAAAAAGAAAAGAAATACAATTATAAATATTGTGTAAAACTAAGTAAGATCAAGATTGACATTAAACCTTATTACAGTTTTTAAGTTTACTATACGATAAATAGTCTTTTATGGTCGAATAACATTTTTGCATTGATTTAACAATTCCAAATGCCAAGTTTACCGATATAAAAAAACCTTTGTCCGAGCAACACCAGGAGCTAAAAGCTAGTTAGTTATGGAAATACGAGTATTTAGCATTTAAAGAAGTTGTTTAACTCCGACCAGTTATTACCCCGAATGCTTGGCAATAAATCCTTCGGCGATAATGTAGTGAAGTCGGATAACGTTTTTTTTTTAAGCATTTTTACATTTACGATAAACTTTATTTGATTGCAATTATCAGGCTTTAGTCTGGTCCTCTGAAAAATGAACACTTTGCAACATTTTGCAAATTTGAATATGGAAAAGTTTGTGAATATATGTATATATACTCCTTAATAACGCCGGTTAAATCGATAAACATGTACGAATACGTGAGTACATAATTATTGTATGAGTGTGCGAGTATAAGTGTATGAGTGAGCGCAAGTTATGTCAAGGTATACCAGGTGAAATGTTTATGACTGAATCGTTCATCAGATCTAAAAATTCTGGGCTGAATAAGTTTGTTTTAAATACAGCTCATGAAATTTGAGTATGAGGAATCGTTTTGAGTGAAGAATTTTGCATTCGTTGGGATACATCTGAAGTACAATGGATTTTAGTATTGAACTTAGGCATGACAGCGATATAGTGGAGAGTGGCCCTTAATGTATCGCAGTTCCCCTTAAAATCTTATATGTATAAACAACATTATCAAGAATGGCTTTACTTTGGCAGGTTACTTTTAGATCTCTAAATGGTTTTGCTAAAATAAACTTCTCAAAACTTTAAAATTTAGCTGTAAAGACAGAAACTTTCGTGATGGATCAAATTCACGATTTACCATTCAATGTCGAGAGTGTTTTATGTGAGGCAAAAGTGAAACCTTGTCAAATTCACAGAAGCGACAAATTAAATGTATCGGTTTCCGGTTGTATGGTAGGCGAATAGCGGAGCTCTGCGGAATAAAGGAATGTCCTCTACACAGTAAACTAAACATAGGATTAGATTCATCGTCGATGTTTTAGGAGCATATAATGTTGGTTTAAAACTAAACAAAAATAAATATTTGAATAGATCAGAAAGTATTAAGTAAGACACGCAAGTAAAGTTAAAGAAAGAGAATTTGCTTATTCATATGTTTCATTTGATTTTTTTAGAGAGATTCGAAATTTGTTAGAATCAGTCACATTCAGGTATAATTAATTAATGTTAACACTTATTAAATTTAGTGCTATTAAAAATATAATAGAAAGGTTTGGAAATTTGCAACATTTATTAAACTTATTTTAAGCATAGACAAAATCAAAAACTATTTCACTAATTTTAAGCTTAACTTTTGAAAAAATCTTTAAATCTTTTACAGAGAAATTGTATCCCTGAGGTTATTTCTCAAGTTTGTCTAACGATCGAGGTTTGAAGGAGTTCGCAAATATGTCAAGAGCATTTGAATGTCGGAATGTGTGTAGATGAACCTAAGGGGTGATTATGTTGGCAGTTGTATGTATGTATGCAATAACAAATGGCAGCAAGCCATAAAATGAGAGAACGGTAATAAAATTGGCTAACGTATCGCACTGATAAATGAGGTAGCATGTAGCGTAGAAAAGAAAATCTTAGTGGGTATTATAGAAGAAGGAAACTAGCAAATTCAACGCAGAGATACAAGAAAAACAAAAAAAAAAAAAACAACAACACTTACTCTTCACGTTCACATGATGAGGCGGACGAATTTTGACCCAATTTAGAATCATCCGCCGCAGGGTGTCTGAAATTTTTTGCGAAAATAAAATAAACAAAAATGTATAAAATCGAAACTAAAAAAAGTGGGCGCGAACATTTAAAAGAGCAACAAAAATACCTTCAACGATGAAGTAAATGAAATGTTTTAGGAGCTTAAATACAATTTATATAATATAAACGACTTAAAAATGACGATCATATGGACAACAGAAACTAGTCAGAAAAAGGATACTAAAATAAAGAAAGAAAGATAGATAGATAGAAAGAAAAAGAAAAAGAAAAAGCCTAAGCGACTTAAACAACCATTGAGAAATGTTTAATAACAAAATTTTACAAAATTTGTGGAGTACTTTCGGGCTTATGTATGCCTCAGTACATACAAATGACTTAGGTGCTAAAACAAATGACACTGGAAAGTGACTTGGGGGACTTGTTTACAGGGAAATGAGAGAAATGATATTTTACTTAAACCCAAGCAAGCGCGACTATTTTTTGCTGTTTTTTGTTTGCTTTTTGTTTCGATAATAGTGCAATAATAGTCATAAGTTGAAAACGCATCAACTGATCGTTTTAGTATGTACGAATGAGTATGTATGCATGTATATCTAGCCAAGCGCTAGAGACAAAGACTACGAGCCAAAGCAATCAAGAAGCGTTAGCCAATGGATATCCCTTTTTAATAGACACTTTTTATTTTTGTTTGTAATTTTTGTACTGCAAAAGCTTGGCCTAATCTCACCATTAAGTCCAATTAAATGAATTTCACTTGATCTACATGAAAATAAACCCGAAAAGACTGTTTTACAAAAAATCATGGTTAAACTTTTTTTCGGAAGGTAGAAAAATACGGTAAATTTGCTGTATTAAGAAAACTCTTGACAAGATCACTACTTACTTGGATTCATCGAGGAAAACCGCTTCAAGGACACGAGCCGCGTAGTGCAGATTCTTTTGTAAAATCTCGGCGGATATTTCGCCATTATTAAGAAGACGTAAAAGACAACGGAGTCTAAAAATGAATTGAAAAACATTTATTAGCTAATTTTTATAAACAAAAATCGATTGAGTTGACTCGCCTCGGTATGCCTATCGCTATACGAGTATATATACGAATCGTTCAGTTAAGGCTTGTAACCTCAAAATATTAAATAAGGTAAAGCTTGTTTATGCAACTCACCTCACGGCGGCCTTATCACATGCGTCCGGTGTATCGACAGCTGGTAAATTTTCCGTTGCTAAATCAACCGTTTGCGACGAAGCGACCGACGCGACCGTTGGACGCCGATTCGCGGTTGCTTCCGAAAGCATTTCGTGTTTTTCGCTTGGATCGTCGTCATCCTGAGCGCTAGTGGGCTCCAACGTAAAATTGGAAATCTCATCGACAAAACTGGCGGACTCACAACCCTCCGGAGCGGTTGGATTCGAGTTGTTTGGCGAGGATGGTAGCATTGTGGGAGTGTTTGAGTGAAGATACGCGGCTGCGGATTGGCGAGGCGCTTGTCCACTGTGAACGGAAGAGGCGGAGGTGTCTTGTAGAAAAAGAGGCGTGACTTCAGTTGCAGCGGTCGTGCTTGTGCTATATTGCTGAATACTGTTGCTGAACTCTTTTGAGCGATTGTTGTACGTTGTTTTGGTAGTTCCTGTTATTGTTGACGTAACGTTTGTCGAGTTGGGGGAAGGATCGCTCGATAAAGCAATTTTCTGATGTTGACTTTGAAGAAATGCTGTTGTTGCTGCAGCAGATGGAGTAGAAGGTGATATTAGTATGCTCTGTTGTGCGTCGAGTTGAGTAAAATTCTTGCGACTATTCGAACGGCGAACGATTGTAAGAGAGCCGTGTTCTGCGAAAAAGAGAAAACATCATAAATTACAAGAAGAAAGAAAGAATGAAAAACAATTGGGCTACTCTTAAAGAAAAAACAGTTTCAAAACGACAGATAAATTAGACGCTTCAGAAAAGTGGTCCCTCAAGCATTTCGCTGTATTCGTTTCAAGACGAAAACGAAAACATGTATAATCGTAAATAACTGCTAACAAGCGCATGCTTACACTTATTGTCGAAAAGGGTAACAAACCACACACACACACATACGTATTCATGTATGTGTTCGAAATACTCGTGCCAATCTGAACTTGATTTCTAACATGTCAATATTAAATCTTCCTTGAGCGAAAATAAAAAGCCCGTAAACCCAGAATGCAAATGCAAAGCAGACAAGCCGCTAACATAACGAAGCGTAAAATTAAATTCACAAAAAAGGGGAAAATCGGAAAACTTAACTCTTTAAGCGGCTAAACACACACTTGTGTAAGCATACATGCAGACAGACAGACGGACAGACGAACAAACAAAAGGAGATACATTTGTGCGAACGGTTTTCTATAAGCCAGTAAATACAAATACGCACGCAATTTATAATTCAGAAATGTGCTGCTTCCCAGCAAAAAATTTTTAAGTTAGTTGAACAGTTCAGAGCTAAACTTTTATAAAATTTTCAGTTACGAGAAATTTTAGACCTGAACAGGAGGACATTGCTGTGGAATTATAAGCTCTGATTTCAGTCCAGATATTTGTATAAAATTCAGCGATGACTTAAGTGGTTAAATTTCAAGCCTGTTCAAAATACACTGGAAAATTGTATAGCAGTTATAAAATGTTTTGCTGGGCTTTTATTTCTTTAACCTAAGGATATACATAGATACACTCACATGGTTATCTAAAGGATAAAATATATATAATATAAAAAAATAAAAGAAATTGCTAACAATGCTTGTGCAAACTAGCAGCAAATATGCAGTACGAATAAAACTGAGTGGTTATAGCAAAATACATACATGTGTATGTACATACATACATACATACATACATACATACATACATACATACATACATACATACATACATACATACATACATAAATAAGTTAATAATATGCCCGAAGGATGAATTGAACTCGTACACGAGTTTTCTCTTACTTTCATTATTTCTTTATTTCTTTCTTCGACAGCAGACAAGATTTATTTTGTTGCAAAATTAAGGATCCGGAGCCGAACAATAAAATGCGACTTTGACAAGGATTTAGCAGAAATCTGCGGCACTTAAATTCTGCGTACACAAAGAATCAATTCAAAAAAGGATCATCTTGCACGATGCAGTAAAAGCGTTGACGCATTGCAATGCCAGTGACATAAACATCGAAAATAAAGTTCTTTTAAATTTATTGACATTGTGGTTGTTAACGTGGTTTAATGCAGGCAGCCATTAAATTGTTTTTCATAACATATTATCAGATTTCTACCGCGTTTCATTTCAATGTAATTTTACAATTCATTTGTGTAGGTGAATTGAAGTGAGTAATTTCATTATTGCATTTTAGAATGTTGCACTGTGACAACCTTTGATCTAGCAACACGACATTAAAAATTTACTAATATTTTTATGTAAAAACGAAAAAATCAGGAAGGTATGACGCCGCTTGGGTTCTAGTTGAAGAATTTAACTATGGAATAGAAAAGTGAAAGGACGCCCCTAAAAACAATTATAAAATATTTTGTTTGAAATTTATTATTCCACTCACTTGCTACTTGACCATTTATGGTTCCACTTCCGGTGCCTGGAATTGGGCCACTGCCCTCTGAATTACTTCCAAGCGTCGCCCCTCCGCCGGCAGCTGTTGACGATGCTCCTCTAGCACCGCTGACAGTGTTACTGTTGGTCTGCCCGAAACTGACGTCCGTAGCGCCGCCAATTGCTTGGAAAAAGCTTTCGCTGCTGCCAGCGACACTTGCCGCGCCCGAATGTCGTTCACTAGGATTTTCGGTACTACCGCTGGCCGTACTGCCACAGTTGATGCCAGTTGCAATGGCTTCGTCTCGTTTGGGTAGAGTTTCTGGTGTGCTGGCCACTGTAACCAAAACAAAAAAAAAACATTTAACCTTGAGAACGAGAAACTTTTTTTGTTTTTTTTTCCTAGAGCGGATCTTAAATACCATGTAAATGAGTATATTTATGCATGTGTATTCATTTACGTTCACATACAAAACAGAACGTAAAGTTAACTCACTTAAAAGCAGTCCTTATGTCTTATAAACTTCGCGTTGATAAAATGCCCGTTCCACGCTTTCTATTATGAAGTGTATTTGAACATGTTCTCATCCACCCACACATCCAATCATTCCCAGTAGAGAATTTAATCAATATGCTACTGAACTTCATGCTGTCCTCTCAGGTCCGAAGAGCATCAGAGATACGCTTTAACACTCAGACTAGAACATTCAGATATTTCAATTAAAAACTCAGGATTGACTCATTTATTTATTTACTCATTCATTTTAATAAGGCCTAAATTTCAGCGCGAAATTGTTTAACGATTAATAAATTGATTACTGGGTGGGTTTAAATAATTTTTTCATAGAACTTCTTTATAAAATCACCTAAATTGGATGCGAGTGTTTGATGGGCACGAGAGTTCTTTGATAATCATTTCTCTCTTGTAACTGTAACATTTCCAAAGATTGCCTCTTTTTTTTTTACAAAATTAAGAGAACATTTTGAAATTATCTCACTTTCAAAAATTATTTTCAAGTTAATAAAAATAACGCACGTATGTAAAATAAAATTCAACATAGCATGATTAATGCGGTTAGGGCACTGCAGTTTGCTTTATTGACATTATTTGAGATTTTGTTTACGAAAAATTACTTTCAAAAAAAAAAACATTATCTTGAATAATTTATTGCGCACATTTTGTGTTATTGTTATTATTTTAATTATTCATCCAGATCAGCCATGATACGAGTACATGCATAAAAGTGAATCAGGGTTCAATTTTAATTCACCCTGTGAAACAATATTTTTTGAAATGTATTTTTTGCAATAATGATTGCAAATTATTGATATAAATAAAAATATCGCGCGTTGAATTACGTTTGATAAACCAGATTAAGTACTTATCAGTAGTGGCTACCAAACGCGATTATTTTTAAGACACGTCTTTTTTCCATTGACTAAATCGCAATAGCGAAATTCAAAAAGAGCCATTCTAATTTGCTTGCAAATAAAATCTGCAAAATTAAACAAGTAAGAATTTATCGAAAGCTCTAACGACTTATTGGAAGTAATATCATATAGTAAGGCACCTTGATTTGAGGCTTCCTTTGGCTCTAGTTAGGACGCTCCTGAAAGAAGTTGTAGGCATTTAAATGTTTTTCTTCTACTGATGTGTACGTCTATGTTTATCTATTGTATTTCTTTATGTAACAAAGTTCTGCTTTGTTGTGTGGGTTTGCTGCTACAACGAAACATTTTTTGCTTCACACAAAAGTGTATCAAGCTAGTGTACATACACATATTGAATAATAATTAATTAATGTGAACCGAAGTAATCTCTGTGGAATTGGAATGGCTGATAACCACACAATGCTTTTACTAGCAATATTCGTTTGTGTACTCGTATATATCATTCAAGCAGAGATATTGGCGACAAGAAAACCCAAACTTAGTCATAATAGAAGTGTCGTAAATACACTCGCTTGTTTTATGACCAAAAATAAGCTCCAAATATTCCTCAATAAAATTGGTTTATAACAAAAGCAACTCATGTCCTCACAGTTAGTTGGACAAATGACTTTGTGTTGGCCAGAACAACAAATCAGATTTCTGCATTTTGAATAAATACTTTAAAGAGATTCTTAACATTGGAAAATGCGTTTTATCGCACTGTGCTTGCTTTTGTTGTTGGGCTTCTTGACCCTTTGTGCTGCTGATATTCAACCGGTGCTGGAGGATGCACCCTGCGCCTGCCCTCGGAATTTGGATCCAGTTTGTGCCTCAGACTCGCATACATACAACAATCGCTGTGAGTTCCTTTGCGCCCAGCGCAATTTGGCGCGTATGGGCAGAAGTTTGACGCTGACGCATGATGGCGGCTGTTAAAATGTGTTTGGAATTTTCATTAAATGCAACTTGCGTTGTAAATTAAATAAATAGCATCTGAGAAATAATATTTCCTAATGTTTTCATTTTGTGCTAATCGACATTTGTTTTTGCATCATATTATGTAACATTAAGACTATTAACAACCACGATTAATTTATGAATTTATTTCAATAAGCAATCTACTTATTTTATATACGTTTCTTAACTTACACCCGCGGTTCTAGTCGATTTGTTTAGATTTAATTGTTTGTTAAAATATAAGTTCTATATATAAATTATTATCTATTTTCTTTAAATCGCTGATAATGGACTAGTTGATAATGAAATAATAAAACCTAGTGGTCATCTTTAAAAATGCAAGCCTGTACTTTGGTAGTTGACACCTTCAAAGTGGAACAATATTACAAATTGCTTACAATTAAATATCTGTTAAATCAGAACCAAACAGGTAACAAATAACAGTCGGTCTTAAAAGTTATGTTTTATAGTACGAAGTGATTTCTGATTATTTTGCATCAATATTTGAATGTAGGAAACTATACGAATGCACCATTGGCCATTCATTGGATCAGCTCGTCTCAGACATAGCAAAAATCTTTGTAATCCAGTAGAATGCAATTTCAGCTCAATATCTCTAACGGTGCACACGCTATTTGGTTAACAAGAAATGTTGACGCAATGGATCGACATCGCTAGATCGATTCAGTTTTCAATCACTATCAAGTATAAGTTCCAACATATGTTATCTATATTGAGTATTTCTCAAGCTTTGAGTGGTGTACAAAAAGTAAAGAAAAAGTCGGTTTGGCCATAGTGTGCTGCAAAAACGAAACTTAGCTGATAAGGCTAAACTGACGAATGCGTTCACGGTTTTGCGAATTGAATGTGTTTTGTATATACTCGTACATATCTAAAAAAAAATAAAAAGAAAACATATTTTCCTGCTTTGCCACACTTTCAAATTTATTTCTTTATTACACTTGGACAGTTGTCATTCTGAACGATTTACAATAATATTAAATGTATGAATTTGAACGGTTTAGTTTTTGTCGTTTTAACAATTTAACAATTGCCCGATCGTAGCAGCTGTAAACTGCGGCCACTGCGAGCTGCTTCCCGGCTGGCGCAATTATATTCGCAGCGGTTGGAGTAGGTGACTCGGTTGGAAGCACAGACGGGGTCGTAGTTGCGTGGGCATGGACACATTGCACTCGAAAGTTTTCCAAACGTCGCCAAAACCAGGAACAGAACAGCAAACAGCTGCAGACACTTCATGTTCATAGATTCCCTTTATTATTCCAATTAAATAAATACAAAATATCGCTTCCTGTGGTTGACTTTCAATCAAATAAAGAAAAGTGTAGCGCGTCGTTGGATGAGCTTTTATCGACTGACAAGAGCCCTACCCTTTGAAACACTTTGACTGGAAAATAATTGTGGAAGGTGGTTTTATCTTATCTGGAGGTATTTACGTTTTGGTATTGCACTGCTAAAAGGGGAAATTTTGACTGCTACACTCGTGAATTTCGGTCACATCGACATGAAAGAGAATATTGATTTTATAAAATGCCCCACTTTAAAATCATTATTGACAAAGTCTTAAAACATTCGAGTATATAAATAAAAAAAACGCCTACTAAGCGTTTTTATAATGTTCCACATATGTAAAAATGTTTAATTTAAATAAAGTTTCGAATACTTTGAGCAGAAACGATGACGAAACCTGACACAACGCTTCAATGACATTTATTATGTTAAGTTATACTCCTACACGTTGTATAGTGCAACAATGTTTCGACCAGATTGGTAAGAAGTTCTGACATTACTTTTAAGCAATGGAAAAAAGAACATTCTGAAGGTGATTTTAGTTTATGCTAATTTCAATTGTTAAAAAAAAAACAATTATCGGTGGAATTAATTGACTATTCAAGTCGTTTGTTTTTTCTCTTTGACTATAAACAATTTACAAAAACATCCGGTTTTATAATCTAATAGCGGAACATGGATTAGTTTATTGTGGGGTATTTTCGCCCATTATAATTGTTAAAACAAATTAAGAAAATTCATTTATTTAAACAACAATTAGTTTTTTAGTTTAATTATTTAAACATTTTTGGTTTCCTTTTTCCAACGATTAAAGTCAAAATTTTCTTAAGGTGGCAAAATTTGGATCCATTCAATTTGTTTATGATAGTTCTACAAAATAACACAAGAAAATATTTAAACATTTTTCAAAATTATTAAAAGTTTTTTTTTTTATTTTAGAAGCAAGTGAGAATTCAAAGGAAAACTTCCAAGTTCAAAACGCAAAAATCACTGAAAACGAGCGAATAAAAAAATGACTCTGAGCAATTAACTTGTTGTTGTTGTTGTTGTTGTTGTTGTTGTTTTTTTCACAATTATCGATTTTATTTTGTTCATATTTTTACATTAACTTTAAATATTTTGAAATTGAAGCAATCTGGGCTTTACAAAATATTGATGACATGCATTGGAAAAGTGTGCCGCCTCAACCGAGCTTCATTTATAAAGCAAACAAAGTAACTTGTGAAAAGGTTCGTTCGTTCGCTCGTTCGTTCGTTCTTATTAAATATGCAAATTATGTTTTGTAAAGCCGAATAATAAAAAGTGAAATAAAAAAAATAAATACAAAAAAAAAATGCCATGAAAATAACCATTTCCGGCTTACGATGTGCAGGCGAAGTATCGACGGAGTTGCCGCTTGCGAATCCAAGTGTGCCAATATAGCAAAAAAAAAAACAATAAAAAATTGTGTATTTTTTTAAACTTTTTAAGGCATTTACAAAGCATTAAAACGGGCAAAGGATGTTCGAAGATGTCCAAATAAAATCACGAAATATATAAAAAAAAATGTTCTGCTTGCCAAAAAAGTTTACACGCGCCATCAAAAGTCTTCGGCCAAACTAGTAAAAAAAATTGGCGAGCGTAAAAATATCGTATAATGAAACTAAGTGAACTGAAAATATTTAATTTTATAAATGTAAGTAAGAAATTAAAGTCGGTCCTACCGACTATTACAAATCCACCACATTGTTAAATATAACAATCAAATTAGGGTGGTTCATTTAAAATACTATTATATAAATTGTTTTTATGACAAAATTTATATCTAATCTATATAATTTGACGTCGCTGATTTCAACAATTAAAATATTATATTTTTCCTTTTTAAGATATTTGCAGAATAAAAAAAAAAAATGATTTTTGTATAAATTGTTTAAAAGTTAATAAAAATGCAAATACAATAAAAGATAGAAAACAAAATTACATTTTTGAAATCAGCGACGTCGAACTATATGACCGAAATATTTATTACTCCACTAAAAATGTGGGTAGCCGGGTATCTGATTATTAACACGAGGGTTAAAAGATATACAAACAAATCACTAACAACAATAACATCAAAGCTTCACAGAACACAACAAAAATACATTTAAGCATAATTAACATAAGTAATCACTCTTAATCTTCTCTTAA
This sequence comes from Suillia variegata, assembly GCA_949127995.1. NCBI lineage: Eukaryota > Metazoa > Arthropoda > Insecta > Diptera > Heleomyzidae > Suillia > Suillia variegata. The sequence goes on along the minus strand of OX421844.1, from coordinate 166,263 downwards.
TCAAACAGAATGAAAAATTCTCAAATAATTAACACATTTACTCAATCACACATACACACACACACACACACACACACACACACACACACACACACACACACACACTGCACAGACAGTCGCTTAGCTGTGCGTCTTCATTCGCGCTGTTTATGTGGATTGGACTCAGTTTCAGTTTTTATTCAGTTAGGCAGGGATCGCGTTGTGTGCGGATCTTCATCATTTTAGTGCAGCTGCTCATTACAATTACTAAATTTAAAAAATCGAAATGAAGTTTCTGTCGCTGTTGGCAGTCGTGCTGCTCTTGACAGCGGCTCTGGTGTCAGTCGCACAGGCTGCCTTTTGTCCGTGCGATCTGACAAATAAACAAACTATTTGCGGCTCGAATGGCGTCACTTACAAGAATCGCTGCGAGTTCGAGTGCACGCAGCGCGACTACAAAAAATTGGGCCGCACCTTGAACATCGCCAAAACCGGGCCCTGCTAAGTGGGATAGAGAGTGAGCTCGGATTCGAACAAAAGCTGTGTTAATTTATATAATTCAGAGATGTAAAAATTTTCAAAAAAAAAAATTAATAAAAATATATAAAATAGTTGTTAGATAAGAAAAATCGTTCCTTTTTTTATTTGTTTACATATTATATACGAGCCAAAGCGATGTACTTTACAGAGAATCGTTGACGCATTCAATAAATGACATTGGGATGTTATTTGCTCATCACTGCTTCAAATACATTCTTTGTTTGATAAGCTACCTTCATTGAATGTTAATTGTTTAATTAAGCTTTGTGTTGTTATTTTCTATCGGTATCAGCAGTTTTCTATGCATATATGCAGTCTGTATTTAAATACAATCGAGGTTCAAAATTGTAATCATAAACAGTTATATTTTTGATACTCACACCATTAACGTAAATAGTTAGAGTGAAATTTGTGGGCCTAAAGCCCATTACATTGATCTAACATATAAAAATATGTACGAGTAAGTTTCGGTTTATATTACTAATAAACTATTTCCTGAATTGAATACAAGATGAAGAATCGTTTTATTAACGCTAGACGATTTCTTATTTTCATACAAATCTGGTTTACTCTAAAAAATTTACTAGATAACGAAAATGTTTTGATTAAACAAACCAATTTATTCTTATTAAAATGAATCACAGTTGATATACTCGTACGTATACTCGATAAGAAAAGTATATACAATCTTTAACGAATAATCAGATAACAAATTTTAATAGGAGCTATTTTAAAAAGCAGTGCAAAGCCAAACCGACTTGAAATAAGCGTTAATTTGAAATCTTTAAACATTTGCAATATTCAGCATCGTTAGTTTTTTTTTATGGACTTTCATTTTTAAGATTTTAATTTATTTTGCCATGGAAGCGACACCATGAACATTTCCCATAAACTTGTTTTCCAAACCATTGCTTATTGCAACAGAAAATAAGTTATCAAGAATAAGTCCACTTAGGCTTTATTAAAATATTTGCAAAAGCTCGTCACGGGGCTAAACAGAAGGATCGCTCGTGTATTATTGTAATCGATTTTGATAACATGAGTTCGATAAGCATAAAAGTAGGCAAAAAATTCCAAATAATTCCGCATAAATGCCATCGGGCGGGCGAAACTACATTCAGCAAATTGTCGAAGTGACAGCAACCCAGCCACCAAAAAAAGGAAACCCAATGACAGCGAAAAAGGATAGCATACGTTAAGGTGAAAACGAAACGGTGAAAAAGGGCGAATGCAAAAAAAAAAAAGAAAATAAAAAAGCATGGATAAAGCAAATATTGAGGCGTCCTAAAATGGAATTTTTAAATTAAATTTTGTATAATTTTGCTTTTCAGCTCACCTCAAGAAATGAAATGTTTTATGTATGTATGCCGGTAACATTTTTAGACTTAAGGTGCTGTGTGGATTGTAGCCTTTTCCGCTTTTAATATTGTTGTTGTTGTTGCTGTTGTTGTTGTCAGCACCAACAAAAGAATATGAATTCGAATTCAATTATAAATTTGAAAGGGAAATTCTCAGTTTGAAAAGGGATAAAGGTGAAAATTTTGTTCATAGGCATTCTTAACGTTTTTATGTAGACAAGATGCCAAGAAATGGATATAAAGGTTATTTTTAGCCAATTTCCGGGAAGAGATAAAATTTGAATTTATATCTTAAATATTTTTTTATAAAAACAAGTCTCTTAAATATTGGAATTTTAGTTAGTAATATATTTTAATGGAATTGTATTTTTAGAAGATCCATTGTTAGATAAACTTTTTTAATGAGAGTTCAATTCGCTTAAACATTTTGTTGGTTTATAATACAATTTAATAGATTCACTTGAAAAAACTTTAACAATCTTAAAATGATTGAGAGAACGAATTCGTAGAATCTTGTATGATATATATTATTTGAGAGTCCAACATTCATTATCTTTAATTTAAATTGTGTTATACTGCAGGCGATTGTGGTTGAACTCGATGCTCTTCACATTTATACTAACACTGCTATCACAATGACCGATTGACTGAAAGTCGTGTAATATGTATGGCAGACGAATGTTCACCTAAGACCCTAATACAATCAAGATATGTACAAGTAAACATGATAAGTAGACATTAGTTTTTTATTAGAAATACTCAATATAGATATAGACATACATATCATACACGTTCTGAATCAGAAATTAATATTTACTCGATATAGCTATGTCCGTCTGTATGTCACCATTTATTTTAATACAATAGCGAGAGAATTGTTAGAAATATTGAGTGGAAATTTTTATTCTTATACCCATGGTCACGCCCACTAAAATATTCCTTTTTTGTTAACACGATATCTTTATAATTATAAAATTTTGAAAAACGATTAAGGTGGTTCATATGTATTATATTTTAATATGTTAAAATAAAGCCGCTAATATTTTATTTGGTTATTTTGGTACAAAAGCGATCTAAAAGAAATATCGTTACCCAGTTAAAGTGGTTCACAATATTTTTCAATAAAATATAATTTTAATAAAAAAATATATTAAAATTATAAAACCATTAACCACTCTAATTTGATTGTGATATATAATGTGGTGCATTTATAATAGTCAGAAGGAACGACTATAATTAATAACTTCTTTTTGTTAGGTGACGGTACAAGCCTAAATTTTGCGTCAAAGCCGGGTGCTGTAAGACAGTTGCTAACAAATTTGTTATTGATGGCATAAAATATTTTATTTATGCATGATGAAGAGAACAAAAATACATTCAGCTCTTTCCAAAAACAAATTCACAGCGAGAAAACATAATGAAGAGAAAACATTTTAGAACGTTTTACAGAGAGTTTAAAAATTCGGAGACGAAGATTTGTTGTACAGCGGAATCAAGTCATTATTCGATTCCAAGTCAGTTCTTCGCAGCAGTGCGCGTAGTGTGCAGCAGAAAACAACACCAAAATAAAAAGAAATCTCCACATTGGGAAGAAGAGTTAGTTACTAATCTAGAATATGTTTTCTAACAAAGTGCTTAGTTAGCAATTAATAAAATAAAACATTTCAATTTGATTTGTATCAAAATATTTACACAAATCATCGTAAAATAAAGAAATTATCACAATCCGAAGAGCAATTCTAAAATGTACACGACAATTATTGTTCGAGTGGATTTATTTTTGGATAATCGCTTCTCTCTTTAAATTGACACACAGCAGCTGATTCGGTCAGTTGTTAAGAGACTTGCTTCAGAGCGCAGAACTGTGAAAATGTGTACATATTACTAATGATAAATTGAAACAGGTGGTAACACTTTAAATCGTTTCGAAATTTTCGGCGTTGCAAATTTAGAAGCTAACTAGATTTATTTAGTAATTATAAATTAATAATTCAGATATGTATTTAAGTTTTGGCTCGTACGCAGACAAACACTTTATTCGCATTAAGGCTTACAGTGTGGGCGTATTGCGTGTTATTTTAATTTGCAGAAATAAACCGTTAACATTCGAATATGTCTCATCTCTATCGCAGTCCGCTGGAAGTCTTTGTTTTGATTTCTAGCTTGTGGTGGCAAGCACAAATGGCGACAGCAAATGTAACCCGAATTGCCGACGATTGGTGGGATCATGCTGTTTTCTATCAGATCTATCCGCGGTCGTTTATGGACAGCAACAACGATGGCATTGGGGATATAAGAGGTTCTTATTCAATTCGCTCCTTACTCATAATATTTTAAACACAAACATTTCAAATGTATTTTGCAGGTATTATGTCTAAACTGCCGTACCTCGCAGAAACTGGAATCACGGCCACGTGGCTAAGTCCCATTTTCCAGTCACCTATGATTGATTTTGGTTATGATATTGCCGATTTTAAAGCTATACACGAAGAATATGGCACAATGCAGGACTTCGATGATTTAATTGTCGAAGCCAATCGTTTAGGTTGTTAGATACAGTGACTTTTTTTTCTTAATTTTTAACGATTAAAAATACTTTTAGGCATTAAAATAATTTTGGATTTTGTGCCGAATCATACGTCCGATCAGTGCCTGTGGTTCCAAAAGTCTGCAGCACGTGAGAAGGGTTTTGAGGATTTTTACATTTGGTCAGACGGAAGATTAGATAAGGAAGGGACCCGAATCCCACCGAATAATTGGGTAAGTGCTTAACTCAATCAAATATACTGAACTTAAAAATTTTTTTTTTTTGTGTTCTTCTTCAATGTCTTTATTACAGCAATCAGTTTTTTATGGTTCGGCCTGGACTTGGCATCCAATTCGAGAGCAGTACTATTTGCATCAATTCGCGGTCGAACAACCTGACCTCAATTATCGCAATCCAAATGTTGTTTCTGCCATGGATGACGTCATGCACTTTTGGCTGGACAAGGGCGTCAGTGGCTTTCGTATCGACGCGGTTAACCATATATACGAAGCGACCGACCTAAGTGATGAACCGTTAAGCAGGAAAACCGAAGATAAGAACTCTTATGACTATACGAAACACATTTATACAAAGGATTTGGTGAGTAAAATATAAAATATAAAATTACAATTCAATTCATTTAATCTCCCCGCAAGACAGCCAGAAGTGTATGGAATGTTACAACACTGGCGCCAATTGCTGGACCAATACGACAAACCTACTCGCATCATGATGACCGAAGCTTATGCGGAACTTAAACCACTGATGGACTACTACGAGACCACGGATGGAGTACGCGGTGCGCACTTCCCATTTAATTTTTTTCTGATTACGGATTTGAATGCTGAATCGGATGCGCGCGACTTTGTCTTTACCATACAAAAGTGGCTGGCGTATATGCCGCGCGGCCATGTTGCCAACTGGGTCCTTGGCAATCATGATAATCCGCGCGTAGCTTCAAGGTTGGGTGCGGCGCGTGTGGATGCAATGCATATGCTGCTGATGACGTTGCCTGGTGTGGCGGTCTCTTATAATGTAAGTACGAGTATGTAAGTGCATGTGAGTTGTCTGTGTTCTTTTGAATTTAATTCCTGGTAGGGTGAGGAAATTGGTATGAGAGACTATCGGGATATAAGCTGGGCGGATACTGTTGATCCGCCAGCTTTGAATGCGGGTCCAGAGAAATACAAAATTGTTTCAAGGGATCCGGCGCGCACTCCTTTTCAGTGGAACAACTCCAAAAATGCGGGTAAGTTTAACTCAAAAGTAGTTCATATTTTTCTTCTTGATTTTAATTGCGACTACAGGATTCTCGACGGCTGAAAAAACCTGGCTTCCGGTGCATCCTGATTATGCAAATTTAAATTTGGAAATGCAAAAGATCTCAGAGAAGAGTTGCTATGGCGTATATAAGTCACTAGTTAAGCTTAGAAAATTGCCAGCGTTGCATAAAGGAAACTTTCATGCAGAAGTTTACAACAGAGATATTTTTGCTTTCAAGCGGTTGGTTTGTTATGTTAATCTTATAAGCATTATATTGATTTTATTTTTATAAACAAATTCGAATATTCAAGTGAACTCAAAGGACATGCTCCTCTCATAACAGTCATCAATATCGGAGCTTTGGAGCAAAATGTCGACCTAACAAAGTTATTTGATTTGCCAAAAAAGTTGGAAATTTTGGTTGCAGGCTCAAATTCCACTTATGAAAAAGGGTAAGCATCGAATACCCACAAATTAAAAATTTATTTCTGTTCATATTCCCTCTTCCTTTTAGGGAAATTTTTTCTGCCGCCGCTTTGATATTGGCTCCATACGAGGGTCTCATTTGCATGACTAAATAAAGATCAATATTATTCCTTCTTTAATCATCAAGAATATATTTAAAAATATTTTGTATATACATATATTAGTTATACGCCCGATGCGTCAAGTTTTATCTATCGCTTTTAATTTGCTGACTGTGTAGTTGAAATGTGTTCGTAGTTCAACGTTATTACTAATAGGTACTAGGATAATTTCCCCCAGGACAATCGTTGATACGTTATAATGACTTAAAGGCATGAAAATACAAAAAAGCACGCAACAATTTTGTAAATTTACACTAAAAAACAAAGAATTTTCTAATATAACAAAAAAATTACAAGCACAAATATTAGCTTAATTAATTACACACAACCAAATGATGTCCTTCTTGATATATGTATATGTTAAATATTGCCCGGGTTAAGGTGTCAAAAGTATAATTTGTGTGTGTGCAGTTACGTCACTTGTGCACAGTACCAACATTTTCAGCACTCTTTTGTGACTCCGCTGTGTCTGCAACAATATTTTTTTTCTAAGCGTTTTTGTTTTTGGAACTATCACATGCTTGCTTAACGCTTCGTATGAGATGTGAAAGCAATAAAGATTAATAGTTTTCGTACTCGAAATGTCGCAGTGAAGACATTTCTTTAGTCTGACACCGCACACCACATGTAAGTGAATTTCAGATTCAAATAATTTATGAGAATCCTAGTAATGGTGTTTTGAGTTTGTAAAATGTCAGACCCCCGTTATTTTATTAAAATAATTTATTATTCAAACTTTGAATTAATTTTCACGACACCTAAACGAAATTAAAGACAGTATAGAGTCGCTAGACAGTTGTAATAATAATGACGATTTGATCCTGCGATCATGAATTTTTCTTTTGATTCTGGAAGTGGATTTACATTTTTTTACAATACTTAATTTCAGAATATATAAGTATGTATGTATGCATACCATTATTGTGATCGCATTGGCAAATTCCTGTTACTAACCAAGAAATTATAGATTTTATGTTCAGGCTGCAGATGAACAAATTCCACTTGTATTTAATTTAACACAGGAAAACTTAAATATTTAATTTTTTACGTTACCCTCGTATTTTCCCTCTTGTCATTTCAAAACCAGAACGCTTATAGCTGCCAATTCGACACTTTTGGCTGCCTACGAAGCGATCGTTGTCAGTGTCAATACAACATTTTTAGAGTAAGTACATTTTGGCCAACATTAAAATTGTATATGCGAGCGTTTGTAACTGTTCAACTTTTGTTTTCGCAGCGAGAGGCGAGCCTTAATTAAAACTTTTATTAAGTCGGTCAATATTATTTTGCTGGGACTGCTGATTTACAAATTATGGAACAATAAATGGACCAAACTGAATTTCAACAAAGCGGCAACGTTTTAATTCAATTTAATTAAGAATCCGAGTGTAATTCATTAATTTAGCAAAAATTATGTTGTAATTAAAAAAGCTCTGCTCCTGTTCATAGAAATCAAATGAGACAAGTGTCACTTACAATTACCAAAATTGAATTAGCAACAATGTTGGCACAAAGTGCGAACTTCCGCAGGATTTCTGCAGGATGCCTTAGGACATTTTCCATCATCAATTCCGACATTTTTCTCGGGGAGAAAATAATGTTATTTTTATTTTTTCTTTTGTACGATACAAACACTGAAAGGACGGACACAGCCAGCCAGAACAGAACAGAACAGAACAGAAGAGAAGTCCAAGGGATGTCACGACTGAAATTGAAAGTCATCAGTGTCCTTAACATCTCCATTTGTATATTTGTTGTTCTTGGTTCATGAACCACATGCTTTACAGCCATATAAAATACAGATAGATACAAACTAAAAAATAAAGAACAACAACTTTTGTATTTGATGGCAAATCTTTTGGCTTTTTTCTGGCTTCTGGAATGTAATCAGTGCTTAAATTTATAACTTTTTGTGTTTTGTGTTCAAAGCGTTGTTCTGACAGTTCTACAATATATCTAGCCAGAACTACCAGTACACTAAGAGAAAAATCACAATCTAAATTTTAGAACGAACGGACTTGATTTTAGTTTGTTGTGGTCTGACTCAAATTCAGATTGCACAGTTTCGATTAAAATTTAAGAATCTTAAATTAAGCCTAAAATTTATAAAAGAAGCGTTAAATATTAAATTGATCTTGAAATAATATTTATATTCTTTTTTAGGATTTGTATTTAGAAGAAGTTTCAATACAAGAATTTCGGGTTTGCGTTATTACAACTTTTATCAACGGATCAAGATAGTTTTTATTGAATTTAGAGTGTTGTTGTATAAGATTAAGCCTTTAAGGAACATAATATTAGATTTATTAATTTATAAAAAAAAAATATATTGAAAAAAATACAATAGATAAAATCGTTAAAAGTATTGCACTTATTTATATACATATTACTTTCATAGGGTACAAAGATATAAATATAGCAGATTCATTTTTATATATTGTACATATATAAAATAAGATAGATTCCACACATTGGTGAATTCAAAGTCCAATTATTTTTTATCATAATGATCAATTGTGAGAATAGGATACTAAGAGACTAGAGTATGGGTGTACTTCAGTACGTATGAATATATTGTGCAGTGGAATCATGGCGACGAAACAATTATCCCACATTCTTGTGTGTGTGCGAATTTTTTATTAGCCATCAGAAGCAAAAGATAAATTGCTTGCTTTTTGTTGATGATTGTGAGATGAAACTATTTCAATCACTTTGTACGCTTTTTTTTTATATGTAACTATGGAAGATAAGAGGATATCGATGGAAGAGAAGAGGAAACCATATTTGGTAGTTAATATTGATGCTGCTGTTAGTGATGAAAGGTTTTCATAATAAAAAATTGTGTTAATATTAAGTAGCATAAAATTTGAACAGATACAAAGAAATCTTATTAAAGAAATTAATTCAGTTTTATACGAAATACAGTTTTTTTATGATAACTGATTTTGGATGGATTATAAAGTTGAAATAATACTTAAATCTGGACTTTCGGTAAAAGGTTTCACTGTTATATTTTTTTTAAGTAATGTTTACAGTTGCACTACCATTGCAATAGCTTTCATTCTACCATCAAAGTGACAACTGACATCCCTTTTCTTTTCCCATGCAAGATATTAAATTATCCTTGCAGCGATAATGCGCTCAAATGACAAATTTCGGTTTTTATTGTTTGTGATAACGCGAAAAATGGAATTTTCTTCAGCTTTTATTTTCAGCTAACGTCGAAGCACGCGCTGTGAGTGAAAAAGAAAATAAAGCAAACTAACAAGTTTATAAAAACTTGTTCCGAAATATTATTTGACCTTGGCGAACCTTAGTAACCCTACATCATTCTAGACAAAATTGTTCTCCTTACGTTATATACTTATATAAATTATACTTGACATTTGTCCAACACCGCCCACTTTTCGTGGAGCAATAATACCATGCTCCTGTACTGTACCGATTTCATAATATTATCATCCATAATATCAAAACTTCATAACATTTTTGTTTTACTAAATACTCGTACATATTTAAAAGTAATATACTGCGTAACGATTTCGAAGCATTAACGAAACTTTTGGTATATGTTAAAATCGGGGTCTATACATACAATATATACAATATACATATATATTGTCCTAGCTACCATGACTCCTTTTAGGTGTAACCAATGGAATACCAAACTCGAAATACTCTTCTGTCCGTGGTGTAGGGCAGACAAGAAGAATCTGAAAAAAACAACTAAATGCAGCACATAAAAGAATGGAATTCCTCTGCAGGAATTTTCAAAATGCGCATCAATAAATTTCACAATTGAGAGAAAATTGCATTCGGCATCAGCAGGAGCAAAACAAAGCAAAGCATGAAACAGGAGCGCATTTTTGTCACGCTTGGTGAACTTTTTCGAAAGAACGATTATATCCTTGAGAACGTCGGAAGTTGGGTGAGGTGAAAATATTTACAGTAAATCGAATCTCGTTGGAAAACGACTTGATAAACTTACTTTAAGGTTACTTATGGATAAATACCCTTAACACCCTGAACCCATACAGAATTTTAAAGCATTCCATTGACAATGCTGTGTTTTTTTCCATATCTTTAAGGTTTAACGTTGACAAAATTGTATAACATCTTACCAAAAAGCAACGAATAGTGTGAGTTTAAGACCATTGTCCACTATTCCTATTTTTTTTGGCAGAGTATGTACACAAAGAGTTTGTATTAAGCATTTGCCTAGCGGTATTGCTCAAACGCTCATTTGTCGACAACCACATCCTTAACAAGTACACTATGTTAGAGATTCTCGCGTATCCTTAGAACTTTGCTTTATATCATATTTGCAGAAAAGTTGAACTATAAAGACATCCACTTGAATTTATACCCATTACATACTAAAATTGTTAATTGTGGCTAATGATTTCTTAATTTGTACATTTTAAGAAGAAATAACGAAACCTTATAATGAAATATTCATATTTATCGGATAGTTGGCCAAAGTATCTGTGCCATTTGACTTTAAATTATTTCGGAAAATTGCCAACACAAGTCAGAAAAGGATTTTCAATTCAAACGCAAACAGTTAAGTTGTTAACAACATGAACAACTGTAACGTCTAAATCGACAAAAACTCTAACAACAGGAGCACAAGCTGCAGCAGCAAAAGTGCCAGTAAAGTTCAAAAGCTGCCATGGTGCAATTTATTAAACTCAGTCGGGACTCGTGAAATGTTTGTGACGAAGGACGAAACAGATTTACCCGCTCTTGAATTGAAAGCACACTCACGCTAAAGTGTAATTGTGGGTCCCTACCTAACTTCGCCCGCCCCATTCGAACACTCGAAAATCATAGTGGCAAAATTACAGTCAAACATTCGCTTTAGTGCTCCCAGGGAGAGAACTATGAATTCGTAAAAATGCGCAAAAGAATAACAGCTAACAGGGATGCCAGTGGGGCACAGTATTTTACAGAACTCGCAGACGTTGCGTTGACGTCTGCGTTTGAACTGGTCACAATTGGATGCGAGGAATAAAAATCGCAAATTGTGAAGAATGAATTCCGTCCGATGTCATACTAATCATCAGTTAGTTAACTATGCGATAATGCATACAACTTAAATAAGACTAATTAAGACGATTGCCACATTTATGTCAATAGTACATGTTGATATTTGCCATTAATCAATTAACTTAACAAATGAAATTGAAACGACCACATCTGATATTATTTTGATTGACGATTTGTTTAAGAAAACTTTGTTTTAATTTATATTAGGAAAATAATAATGTTAAGTAAAATAGTCGCAAAATGAACATAAAAGACTAAGATATTCAGGTATATTAAAGTAAATTTTTTGATATACTCGTGGACTCACTCGTAAGTATTTGTTGGATCCCTCCAAAGAAACCAATTTTCATTGTTATCATACATTTCTTTTGTGCGACTAATCTGGCCTTGACTTTGTCTGTTTGCCTTTTTGAAGCGCACACAAAACAAACGAAACCGAGCACATTGCTTGACGAGTAGCGCTTGGCGACAGCGGCATACATCAAAATTAATGAAAGTAGGAAAAACTTGGATTTTAAGGTAATGAAAGAAACTCGTAAGTACAAAATTGAAAATGTTCTGAAAGCAAAAAAATTATTATCTTAAGAACGGTAAAAAATTTTGAACATCTATCATCTATCATATCTAAAGCATATTTGTAAATTAAAAAAAAATATATAAAAGCTATGACGAAGTCCAAATATCTTCTACCATTTTAGAGATACTTATTTTATCACATTTTTCATATGTTTCTATAATAAGTGAGCGATGATCTTATCTGATTACTCCAATTTTCTCGAAGTAGTTTCAAGTTACTACTGAAATGTAATATAATGAATTTGAACTTTCTACCTACAATTCAAAAAGGAAGGGTTTGCACTCCTTAGGAAATACCCCACAATTTTGGTGTCTCTTACTAGTTTGAAAATAATTTTTTTCAAACTTGAAAACAAATCATGCATTCATGCTTTATTTTTTTCGGATCTCGAATTTTTTCAAATATTGCATTAGAAAAATAACTGACCCTTTTTTCATGATCCTTCGAAAGTCCCTTAACTGTTTACAGTCAAAGTACAGTCATCAGATGCGTTCACAGTCGCATCGAGTCATTTACTTCAATGAGCTTACGGGTGGTCCATGTACAGTTTTGTGTGTGCTAAACCAAATTCTAACCACAACCTTCAATTCCAGACAATTTTAGTTTTGTGCTATTTTGCTTGTCTGACTGTTTGTCAATGGATAAACAAGCTGTCGGCTCTTTTTGTGAGCATTTGGTTCAGACGATAGGGTGAACTGCGTTCTCAACTATTCGGAGTTGGTAGGGGTTTATTTTGTCAATTGGTTATCTTTCGATAACAAAGAAAAGTTGCACATACCAAAAAATTTAAATTTACTCCTTTATTTACGAGAAAACAAAAAAATCAATATTAAAGTTCAAAAAAAAAGATTCATTGCTCCAAATGAAAAGGTTAATAATCGAAAATCATTGAAAACTTTACCAGGTTTTGTAATTCAATGTTATATAACCGCTGAGTCCGCTGAGACTTTCAATTAACAATTTCGAAATATATTTTTCCATAGCATTAAATTTCTTCTTCATCAGAGAAGTCTAAAGTCGTTAGTAATTAACCGATTTTTTAGTTAGCAAAATATATATAACAGTACTTATTCTGCTACTCAATCTAGATTTTATTGAAATTAACCGAGTATCTTATAATAGACTTTCTTATACGGAAAATTCAAATAAGCGGGACGCATTTAAGTAGGAACCACTGCACCATGTTTTGCTTGCTTGAGGTGGCCTTTAAAATAAAATGTATTTCACCGTTTTTATTTATAGAACACCGCCCACCTTTTATACAAAATATGGCACTAAGGATAATCAGAATACTTCACTTTAAAACTGGTGTAGAATTATTAAGCATAAATTTGACCGAAATTAATTCTGACTAGTTTAATTATATTTGACATTGTAAAAACTTTCAAATACGAGATTCATGATTTTAGTTTTATGTCAGAATGGGAATACAGCTGGTTCCAAGTGGTACATGTTAAACCACAAACACATATATAAAATACAAGGACAAAACCACCATTTCATTCCCCCTCCCAATGCGAGGGTAACATCAAAGATTGTCAAACTCTGCCAAGCCAAAAACAAGGTGAACAACGGAAAGTATTTTTGTGTATTTTACGCTTCGCTTCCTCCACCCCAGTGCTTTTATGTCACCGTCAACATATTCTTTTCCTCCTCCGTAAGTTGTTTGGGTTACACGCATTTGCTTCCGTTTGTTGGAACAAAGAGGATTGGAGTGAAGTGGATTTCTGCTGATGTTGACTATTATTTTGTGCTTAATTCTGCTATTTTTGACTACTACGTTCAATTTAAACAAATTTCAACTATAATGAAAGAATATCCTTTTAAAAAGTTTATTATTACCGCGTCCCCAGCTTGTGCCCCCGGCTCGCTTCGTCGTTGTAAGTTGTTATTATTTGCATACATACATATTTCAAACTTGGATAGAGCGCTGTTTGTGTCTCCCAAGGCTCTCCACAAACAGTGTGCAAAAGATTTTCCCGGGATTACGTGAGGCTATTAAATATTTTACTTATACAAAGAACTGCTTTAATAAATTGAAGCAGGTCATATCTGCTCAAAAGGCCCCATTATGCAGTACTAAAAATAAAATGAAGTGCTTGTCTACAACGTTTGATTTTCATGTATCCTTTGAACTTCCTTTGATGTATCTTACCATAATTTAAGCACTTTGAACATTATCGATTTATGATGTGTTCAAATCATCTGCATTCTTAATAAAACCGATTCATGATAGATTCGATTTAAATGAATTATTCGATTATTATATGAAAATCGTTCACACAATAAAAAAATACAAATAAATTCACAACAAAAAAATAATTTACTTTTTATAGAAATGAAAAGTATAACCTTTTTTTAATTTTATTTTTCTAGGAATACAAAAAATATTAGCTTTAGTTAAAATTTAGTTTAAAATTTAAAAAAATTATTAACGCTCATTTCGAAAATGCACTGTGCACTTACCTATAACGTACGAGTATCCGTCCAGTGTGAGGACACATTTTCGCGTCGTGGCGCCACCCAATCCACTGGACGGATACCGTGTCGAGCGTCCGAGAGGTGCCTTGCCAACACCTTGACCGCTCGGGCTTGAGTCGTCATTGTTCAAACTTTCACGTCGTGCAGCGATATCATGCAAGCGACTAAATTCGTCTGTGCCACTGGCACTACCAACACCACTTCCAGTGTCCGTTGTTGCGCTTACAACACTGTCATACGAATGCTCACGTGCATCACACGCGCAGCCTTCCACTGCAGCGTCTACGGATGTACGCTCCTGATTACGTGCCGCGCGCGATTCTGGCTCAGCACATATTTCCGACTCGGCTAAGACTGTGCTGAGCATTTTTGTCGCTTCGACGCCGGTCAATGTTAGCGGTTTATCGCGACGAGGTACACGCGGCGATCTGTTGCCTAAAGAATCGCTCATTTTAAAACTAGTTCAAGCACAAACAACAAAGTGACATGCACTCAAACAACAACGTGAATTCGGTCGCGAACAAAAAAATGTCATGTCTTTTTAAATGTTTTTCAGTTGGAGAATTTATAAAGTTATTGCGAAGCCGTCGTATACACCTGAAGATTTCTTAGTTTCGTGTTGCAGTTTTTCATCATTTAAATTGTTATTTAATTATCTGAATTTTTTAACGGTATTTAAAATAAAATAATGTTAAACAAATAAAAACTTTACTCTATTAAATATTACTTAAACGCAGTGCCCTCCCATTATATTATATACATATATATATATATATATATATATATATATATATATATATATATATATATATATATATATATATATATATATATATATATATATATATATATATATATATATATATATATATATATATATATATATATATATATATATATATAAATATATATATATAGATTTATGTTATTTTTAAACTGATAAGTTAATTAAATATTCGCATACAAATTTTCTAAGATTATCATCCCCTCTTGCTGCCAATTATTTTGGCGAATTTGCTCAATATTACTTAAACGCAGTGCCCTCCCATTATATTATATACCATTATATTATATACATATATATATATATATATATATATATATATATATATATATATATATATATATATATATATATATATATATATATATATATATATATATATATATATATATATATATATATATATATATATATATATATATATATATATATATAAATATATATATATATATATAGATTTATGTTATTTTTAAACTGATAAGTTAATTAAATATTCGCATACAAATTTTCTAAGATTATCATCCGCTCTTGCTGCCAATTATTTTGGCGAATTTGCTCCAAATCCCGGATTACATAATTCGATTTAGCATGAATTTCCATTTTCTGCCCATCACTTAAAGCGTTGCAAATTCGTGAGTATACAAGTTCACACATGCACCACACACAGACACACACACGCACTCGTCATAATACTTTAATACAATTTATCAAAATCAATCAATGTCATGAAATATTGCAATTATTAAGTGGCCAGTCAAACAACTACAGAAAACGTTAATATGGCAAGCACATAAACATATGCTATATACCCGTAAATATCGATCGATTGTGACAAGAAAGTCATATCTGAAATATATTTGGTTTTGAGTTAAAAATGCACAAATATATGCACGGCTTTTTGAGTTGTATATACATTTTATGATTTATTTTTTGATCAATTTAAGCGACCTATAATAAGAAAATTTCCATATCAAAGACGAGTAAAGCAGACAATAATAATTTGATTAAAAAGAAACGTCGCACTGCTTAAAACGTTTACTCAGTCTTTAGTGTTATTTACATGAAACAAGCTTCCCTAATTATTTGTCAGCTGATCTACGTTAACCTTAGCAATACTATGCTTAAGAACGTGTCGCTGTCGCTGATCAGTATCAAAAAAACATCAAATCTATATTCGCACTTAAACTCTCCATATCCACTCTAAAGAATAATGGGAAGTTGTTAAGCGCATGTCAACAAATTGCAAAAGTTTGCATGAAGTGTGCAACATTTGTCATATACAAAGCAGCGATGACAAAGAATTCCACTTTTACAGGTAACAAAACTATACCAAACAAAATGAATACAACCAACAACAACAACTAGCAATGCAACTAGACCAAGGGTTAATATTAATGGAGTACACACCCGGAGTGAAACAAAAAACTCGTGAGAGAAACTCACATTAAAAGTCAAAAAAATATCAAACAAAACAGAAACAGAATCTGATGCAAACTAAAAGGACATCTGGTGCAAATGTCCTTTACACACATAACGTTGCTTGCTGCACTTATTAGACGTATTTCAGTTACATAATATGCCCGTTTAAAATAGCTGGGACTGCTATCGGCTGGAATTCGTATAAAAAAATAGGAATAGGAGATGTTTGAGGAAGTCCGTAAATGATATAGGCACAACTTTCATGGTTACAACTTATTCCAATGGACAATTAAATTTGTAATATACTTCAGAGATATTTAATATAAAGCAAATAATAAATGGCAGTAACAAAATAATTCTATATAATTTGAATAAAATGTTGTATTTCTATCGAATGTAAAGAATAATACTCATACGCCACCCATACAAATAAAAAACAAAATAAGAAAAATAAGAATTTATTGCATTAATTTATTGCATTTTGCGGTGTGTTCTGTCTCCCGCTTTGTTGCATTGAGTATTCCACTCATAACAATATTTGATAGCAACGAAAAAATCACGTCATGCCGAGCTTACTTGTGAACCTCTCCACCAGCTACACATACAGTTCATAGACTACTTTAGTCGCAGAAGTCTAAGAAGGACTTTTAAGAGGAGGTTTGCATCAGCAGCAGTCCAAGGCTGCAGTTGTTAGGCTTTGAGATAACACATAGAACGTTCACATTTCGTTTCCAATTTATGAGATTATATTTCGCACAACATCTGCTGGCAAAAGTTGATCTTTAAACTCATATTCTCGAGGATCTAATTATTATATAGCAGGTGAGAATCCTTGAGAAAATGTAAGTGCGTCTTTTAAGATAACCCGAATTGCTGATGCAGTGTGTTTTTTTTTAGCAATATTTCATGCACCGAAAGTGGTAATAACGTTGTTAAATGGTTTAACACAATTTCAGGAAACCGATTTAACAAAAGGAATTGCTAAATTTATTTTGTACGCTTCAATGGCACGGCACACTTACATACACACTGCTGGAAATATAAATAAATTAAAGCAGCCCTCGAGCTGTACGAAATTTCGGACAAAATTATTGTTAAATGTTGTGTATTTTTTAAATAATTAATTTTTTTGTGAACAAAATGCAAACTACAGCGCACTTCCACCTTGACAGAAAATGTTTTTTTTTAACATATCTAAAGCTTTGGTTGCTTGCTTTATTCCGGCAAAGACCATATACTCTTGGGCAATCCGGACTAAAAACCAATGTGAATGGTGTATGTACTCCGGCACTCACAAATTTAATTTCTTATACCACATGCAAGTCGGCATTTCTGAAAGATTGCTTTAAGCGCGCTCTTGCATGCTTACTTTATTGAATGGCGTTCGTTGCGTTTAACCAAAACTGTTGTTCATTGCGTTGTATTAAACTTTCTTGTGCTATAAACCACACTGAAATTACGAAATTAACAAAGGAGATGGCACGTATTTAACTGCGTCAAGAACAAGAACGGCTACAACAACAATGATTATTAATGATAATCATAAAATTTTAATTAAAATTTCCCGCATGCGACCGAACTGCAGCACTCTTAAACACAAAGTAAAGGGGATTTTCTCTGGTAACAGCGTAGTTAATTAAATAAGAGAAAAAGTAGCTACCAACAACCAGCAGCATCAGAAGATTCACTCATAATGCCAACAGCAAAAGAATAACATCCGCACAACGCTCAAACTTGTCTTTATGACTTGTTTAATACTCGATGGAGGTTGTTTTGCATCGAGAATGATGGCCTTATTAAGCGCAGAGCCTTTTCGAAATTCTTTAAGTTTATTTATTAATGCACCTTTTAAAGGTTAGTTGGGTAACGTTAGTAACTTACATATATTATATATATAAGTACTATACAATTTCTGTTTAGTATCAGGAATTTTAAATATTACAATCAATCAGCATGAATTTCTTGTTATGATACCCTGAGAATCATTGAAGATATTAGGTTATAATTTTGTAAACATTTTCCAATATGGAAAATAAAGTAAAGCAGAAAATTTTAATAATCATAACCCAAGTGTACCATTATTATCCTTATTGCCTATTTATATGTGTTATTTCTGTAATATTTAAATCAATGTCACTCATACGCCATGTTATTCCCATCACAAAACTGCATTAATTGAGTTGCTTAACGATGACATTAAGCAAAAATGTCACAATATATCTTGTGGCTGATAAAATGCTTTGATAATAGCGCAATAACATTTCCAGCAGCAATTTCAAACAAAGTTCATTGTCCTTGGCTTGGCATGCGCCATTAAATATATTAAGGGTATTCCCTTGAACGCGAAAAAGCCTCAAAACCTTGGAACTTCGTAAGTTTGCGAGCCTGGATAAATTATATGAATCATAGTTTTTGTGGGCCTCGCAAATATTCAAGACAAATAAGTAGCGAAAACAGTCTCGAAAAGGTGCTCGCATGATTCGGTGTTGCCTGTATGTAAAATAAACTCTACTGCCATGAAAAAAAAGAACATTTCGTTATAGAATAATAAAAGTAAATTTTATTTGTTTTTTTTAAACTAGTAAAAAATAAACCATTAATAAAAGAAGTTGTTTTGTAAAAACACAGCTTTGTAAAATCAAAGCAAAAGACAGGCAGTACTATTTAGAAAATGACAATATGCAGCAGTAATTTAAAAAATAACATTAGCCAGCACTAATAAAAAAAATTTTAGTTAAAACAGCTACAGAACTGTAAAATTGTTGAATTTAAAAATGTTTTCTGGGTTGTGAACAGTTGCGTTCCTGAAACGAACCTCGCAACTTTTCAAGCTTTACAAGTTTTCTAGTTTTCGCATTTAGAGGAATCCCATTATTGTGTTTTCACAATAACCCAAAGAAATGAAATTGAAGCAATTATTATGTTCCAATCAGATAACAGACAAAGTCACAACAACAACAACCAACATTGTGATAAGTTCAAAAAACTATTTTATATGAATTATGCATAATATTAATACCAATTGTATCAGGCAAGGCACATAAAAAAAGTGGCCGCACACAAAGCAAAATTAAAAAAATAGTATACATATATATATCTCAAAATTAGATCCTTTATATTCATTAGTGATCGACCGATCAGACATTTAAGTTGAGTGTTTTTTTATATTAATACTTTATAAGAATATATTCATTGGAATTTTAATTAAAATTATATTTTTTAATATATGTAGATATGCTTCAGAGTGTCACTGTATTAAAAGTTGTAAATATTTAAAATTTTTGGCGTCTGTAATATAAAATCTTGTTTTCAGCTGGTTGATTTTGAGCATAACCTTAATTATGACTTTATCGGCTTAAAAGTGTGTTAAACTCTTAATGACAGAAGCAACAAAAGCACTCAGAAGAAAAAAGAAGGATCAGATACACACACTTGGTAACATAATTAAAAAATCGGGTGGAAATAAGCTCAACACAATCCGACAATTTAATTATTAATTAAAAGTTGTCATAAACACGCACACACACTTACACCTTACATAAACTCAACCACTTAAATTCTCACTCAATTACACACCAAGAAAGTTAAGTGGGTTAAAAACAGCCCACAACATGTTTGTCTGTTTCATGTGTGTTGTTTATGGACGTGTTTGTATATTTAAATATATACATAAACATAACGAAAGTACACGAAACAAAGAAAAAAGCAATACAGCAACGAAGAGACAAGTGAATTAACAACAAACAACAAACAACAAATTCAGTGGCGTATGAATAAACATATTCAGTACAAGCGAAACAATAGCAACGCTTTCAGAGCACTACGCCCAGTTTACATTTACACTTAATACATGTGTATACCCATTGCAGTCGAGCGGAGAAACGTACAAACTATTTATTAGCTTGACGTCACTGTGTCGCGTCGACGCGACAAATGTTAAAATAGCAAACATTGTCCTGCACCCATGCATTTCTGTTTCATCAGCAGGGACAACGGAATGGAATTGGCGTAAAGTTCTTTTTAATCAACAAATTAAATATTGCAAGAGTAGAAGAACCTTAGACCAGCCAATGTAGTCTAGATGCAGTCAAATAGGTTCACCTATAAATACTTTGTCTTAATTCCATAAACAAACAAACAAACAGTTATAAAAATATATAGACTTAAAGTAAATTGATTATGTAGAGGGAATAGAAACAGATAATTTGACATAAAAAATATCTGGTGAGATTGATAATATTGTTAACTTGGCTTACTTATTATTGAAACTGTTTTTTTCAGTTTAAGTCCCAGATTTAACCTATACTCGTACACTATAAAAGCTTCTATTATAAGATTCAGTTAATTGAGTTGCAGTGACAAATATAACCCCATGTTTTACCCAACTGACATTAAATAACGTCTAAATAACTGTCAACTTTTCCTTAGCAAACATTTTTCACAATTATCATTGGCCATACTGTATTCTTTATTCTTTGCTGATATGTTTAATCTAAAACACTTTCTGTGTTTTTATATATGCACTCACATACATATGCCCACAAACAGATCAACTGTTATCCACGTGATAAGGCAAACTGTTCGTAGTAAATAAGCTTTTAATAAAGCTAATTGCTTGTACGAATAGTATTTATTTATGATCGAACGAAGCCGTCCAGCAGTCCCTAATTTAGCTGGCTGTGGTCGCCAGCCTTTGTCGCTGACGTTTCCCCAGAGGTCAAATGAATTTGTATTTAGCTAAGTATCAGCATTTATTGCGACAACAATGACATTAGGGCAGACTTACTCACACAACAGCGAAAAGAAAAGCTGAGAGAAAGACAAGAACTCGTGACGTATGAGCGTTATTTTATTTGTATAGTGGCGCATTTTTGAGTTGTGCTTGCGTCCTGCGGTGCGCAAATTAATTTGTCTTTCAGTTTTCTTTGTTGGAAAATGCTTTTTAATTTACAACACGATTTCCGCTCAACGGCAAAAACTTTCGCCTCTAAAGAAGGCAGCTATCAAAAAAGCAGTTACAACAAATTTGCTTTTTAAATGAGCGGTTTGGCAGTTCTTGCTGTTTTTTCTGTTTTTCTGTTTCATAAAACAGGGCAACATTTAACGTACTTTTTGAGTAATGCGTTTGTCCTCGTTTGTGCTTTGCCCTTCGCGCGTCACAAGCGAATGCTAATGAGCCGCAGCAAGTGCCAAGCCGCCTGTGTCGCCTGTGGCGCTCAACGTATTCAGTCCGCAACACTTGAAACCCTGTTCTACATTGTGCCCATAAAAATTACAATATATTTGCAGTTTCCGCTCATAACTTTGCTGTCAGTCGGTTTTTGTGTGTCTTTATTTCAGCGTTTGGTTTAAATAACTCAAAGCATTGCACGCGGCACGGAGCTACTTGAGAGTGTGACATTTACAAATACCAATGCAATATAAGTAGGGGTATTCCCTTAAATGCGAAAATGCCTCGAAAAGAACATTTTTAAAAAAGTTTTCGCGTGTCTCGCAAATATTCGAAGAATTTTACAGCTTGCAGACTTCCTAAAATCAAAGCAAAAGGCATGCTGTACTAATTAGAACATGAAAGTGTGCTGCCTAATTTAAAAATAACCTTAAACAATACTAATTTTAAAAAACTGTTAGTTGAAAACAGCTGATAGAACTGTGAAATGTTGTAATTGCAAAAATGTTTCATTCGAAAAAAGGAAAACTCGAAAAGTGGCTTGCAACTTTTCGTGTTTTCATTTTTTCGTGTTTAGGGGAATACCCCTATTATGTAGAATTTTAATGCGCCTAAACATGTTCGTGGTTTAAAAACATTTTCAGGAAAATAGACCAACAAAGAGAAAATACACAAACAGTCTGCCTGCATGACGTATGAGTGATATTTATTTGCTCAGCTATTAAAACTCGCAACAGAACCAAATTTACCCTAAGATAATAATTCCATTGGCTTCAAAATTAGATTCAAATTCAAAGAAGACTGTCTGTCGGTTTCTACTTCAGTTACTTTAAAAAAAACCAAAGGACTACAAATTGCACACATGCATGCAAGTTTGACTTAGAAAGCTGCAGAAAGGAAAAATCAACATAGAATAAATACGCTGAGCTATTCTGTTGATGCAACGGATCGTCCGGAACAGAAAAGGATAACATAGAATTAGAGTTAACAAAATTATAAATCTACAAAATAAATGAATTTTTCTCCTCTGAAAATGTACAAAAGCTTTTAAAATAATCGGCTAGCGATATGTATCAGTCAATTGTAGCCATCAAACGCAGTAGAGGGCAGAAGCCGTTACAACTGCAGGGATAGGGATGGTGACGTCGGAAAAACCACTGCCAAAGCGTCGGCAATTGCAATAAGGTCAATTAGCTATGTTTGTAGCATACTGTGGTTGTTCCGCCGTTTCTAAATTTAAATATTATATACAGCCAAACATATATATACATATATATAAATAAGTGGTTCAGATCGGTATAGTTTTTTTGTTTTGTTTTGGTAATAAGTTTGTAGATGCAAAAGTTTACATGAGAAATTTGTGTTTTCTTTGACAGCGTTATATACTCGTGTAACATACATATATGAACCTTTAAAGTTTTGAGTTTTTGTACATACACATTGGCATACACAATTTTTGATGTGTTTAAATTTGATTTCAGATGAAAACTTTGAATTAAATGACATTTTGAGCATTTGATAAATAAGACAAAAACTCTAATATCTGAATTGATTTCGAAACTTATGATTTGATAAGAAATATACATATATACGAGTATATTGTATATTGTATATTATAAATTAGACGAAGAGTTGCAAGTTTTTGTAAATTAGTTCAAATTTAGAAGATTTAAAGAATGTTTTAAACGTCTTAAATATGTTCACATCTTCAACTTGAGCCCCAAGGAAATTGTCCTCTGCACATGAATTAATTAAACGCTTGTTGTCACTTAAAATATTAATACAGACACACGCCCAAACATATATTCGCACAAGTATTGTTTTATGCTGACACTTATTTGCATTTAAACGAGCAAGAGTTATTTGTGCTCTTTGCGCTTTTGCAGATTAATTAACTTAATCATCAAGTTTGGCGAACATAAGAAAAATGTAAAAAAAATAAGAGAAAAATGTGTGAAGTGTTGCTTCTCGTAACGTTCCTTGGTGTACAAATATTTTCCAAAGTCGTATATTAAATGCTTTTCGCGCCGAAATTCGCATAAAATTAAGGCGCCAAGTATCCTACGCATGCAAAGTATGTAGAATACTGTAGTATGCTGACATATTAATCATACAAACAATTACGAGTATGTGAGTGCCTTCCCTGTAGGACCTGGAACCTTCATCTAATTTAAAACTAGATAATAATCGATTTGAAACATATTCGAATCATACCACAACTGTGTGTCACACTGACTATTTTCTTTAGAGGCGACTGCCGCAAAAGTCTTGATTTTTCTATATCCTCTGTTTGTACTTTCAACCGCATTAAAATTTGATATTTTTAAATAGCAAATTTGGTTGGTCGTTGCTAAATCTGAAAAACTATAAGAAACCTTTTAAAAAGTAATCGTTAAACAATTTTTATTACTGACACAATTTCGAAATTGCTTTAAGAAACCGAAAAGAAAATTGTATAAAGGAAAGGATATATCGGTACAACTACAGACCGACAATTTTAAACCAGTAGGATATCTAGAAATACATACATATGTTTGATAAACTAGTTGATAAAAAAAAGGCCTGCTGGGTAAGTGTACAGTTATATTTGCCATGTGTGTATGTACTATAAGTAAAGAGAGAGAGAGAGAGAGAGAGAGAGAGTGAAGTTGACATTTGCTTATTAAATTTTTCATATTTTATGTGTCTATTATACGCCAGGGTGTAAAGCAAGATAAATGCCAGGCAAATACGCAATTCGTAGTTGCTATGGAATCCGTCCGAGCATTTGGATGTGTGTGTGTGTGTGTGTGTTCAAGTGTGTAGTAGTAGCAATGACGTTGATCCTTGTTGTTGCTCATTTGTCTTCAAGATTTTAAACATGATTTGCAATTCCAGTTTAGCTTTTTGAATGTCACCCACTACACAGAAAATAATAAAGTGGCGCTCAGACTTGATGACTTTCAATTTACGTTTCGGCCATAAAAAAGTAAAAAAAATCGCTTTGACGCAATAATTCCTTAGCCATATAATAACAATCGGTGCTTTTATTATGAATTAATAGTTATGTAAAAACATATTAACTATAATTAAAAATAATATATTTATTGTTTTTAACTTTAATAATAGTACATATAAGTATGAAAAAAAATTCATTTTGAATAAAATTTGACACTCAATTGATCACCCAAAATTTCTAAAAGTCCTTTGAAGTCTATTTTGAGCACGCATTTTAAATATAAACTTAGAAAAGCGATAACCTATTGTATATGAAGTGCACAACTAAAGTATTAGTAGTAGTAGTAGTAGTAGTATTAGTGGAAGCTGGTGAGACGACAGCAGCACAAGTAGCATGTACAACTTAAGTAGAAAAATAATTATCTTTGGCTCTGCCGAAGCTCAAATGCTCTGCACCATTTTAGAGAACATTTCTTCTTTCTCAACAATCTATTATATTAATTACATATTGCAATTTTTTTATATATTGAGTTTCTATTAAAAGTCTGAGTTGTTCTTAACCAAAGACAGACGAATTTTTGACAGTGGTTTTGTGTTATTAGTCGCATGTTAAATATCAAGTGTGAACGAGTTATGTATACCACTTTAAGCAGATTGTACCTACCATGCCTCCTTATTGCTCTTATAAATGGAATACAGGCATTTCTGAATATCCAAACGAAAATTAAATTCCATGATTACAACGCTTTCTATATTCGGGTTGATACACAAATTGGTATACTGCTTCTATTACTGAATGCACTTTTATAACAGTCAATTGATCAGCCGCTGAATTTGTTATATATGAAATTGGTACATACAATTGAAATATTCTTGAATTATCTTTTTTCCAATTATTTATACAATATTAGCATAACATCTGCACATTCCCAGCTCGCATTCAAATTCTACAGCATAGAAAAGAATAAGGAAAGTCAAATCCAAGTGAATTTGTTAAAGTTCCCGAAACAATTCTTCTTTTATATGAATTTCCTACTAATTTGAGTAAATTTGTCAGAAAAATTTTCAAGGTCACATTATATACGGAGCAAACTTCGAATACTTTTAATATGTTGTTTCGCATACTTGTGGCTGGGGAACTAGTATCCACTCCTCACTCACTCAGTCTGTATGAGTTTGGGTTATAAACGAAAACAAAAAACGTTATCTTGGTTTCACATTTTGACCATAAACAAAAAGCAAACAATGTTTGTTTTTTCTTAACATTTTTGTCCGGAAATTTTTTATTTCTGTCGCATACTTTTAGGCTTTTATTGCTTGGCGTTGAAATATGAAGCCGGAAATGTTATGAAATGGAAATGTCTGAAAGCTAAAGTTGTTCGAAAAATGTTTTTGTTTTATTTTGCCTTTCATTTTCTTCTTTGAATTTATTTATTGATGCAAAAAGTTAGACTAAGTTCAGCAGTGCCGAAAGTCACACAATTTCTGAAGTGACTTGCCTACCCAGGGTAAGTATGTATATACTATATATAATGTAATATATTATTTTTTGTGTGTCTGTTCTTCTGTCTGTCGATTTGCACATTCCCACATCAAGCATAATATCCTTAACCGTTTTAGATTACATACGAATTGGATCAAATCAATAACTGGCAAATCAATGTTTTACATATACTGAAAAATCTTGCTTTCAAATGACATGAGTTAAGGCTCAGTTTTAATGCAAAGAAAGTATTCTTCCCCTTTACTACCTTTATTCTTCTCACTAATAATTCATATATTAAAATTTAATTCGTTACTCGGTTTTTTACTTATTTACGCATCCTATAAACAATTTCAGTTAGTAATTACTTTTACCACAAGAAATGTTCAATTTGATGTGATGTTAGCGTTTTTGTTTCATTGTATCTTAAAGGCCAGCCAAGCCCTTTTAACATACCTTTTCTTTTTGTTTCGCCAATTTATTTAGATATTTTTGTCCACGAATTTCCATTAGTGTCTTTGACACTTTCCTATCGAAAGATCAAATTTCTAGAAAATATTTTTCTTAATGCTTAGTTATTGCCAATGCAACCCAGTATAAATTTCCAAGATATAAAATTTAATACTAACTTCAATTCTTTGATTTATATTTTTGTTAGACTTGAATAAATAAAATGAAATTGCAGCCCTAAAAAATTAGACGGACATTTGTATGCAAGTTTCAGACCAGATTGTATGAATTAGACCTGAAAAGAGACCTTAAATAAGGCCATGAAAGTGTTCATCTCTGTTGTAATGCAAATTATGTTGCTGGGAAGTTTTCTGCTGGGATTCGTAAACACCCACTGTCAAAAATTTGTGCCTAAAAGCTTGCCACACAAGTGCTTCGTGTGCTTTATCAAATCTATGTATGTATGTGTATGTGTTTGTGTTGTCACTTTTAATACTAGATCTACAAATTGTTTGCGCTTCCGAAAAGTGGGTAAACTGACACCCACATCTCGGATACTGCTGCTGCTGTCTTTTGCGCTTCTTACAAACTTAAGAGTTTCAGAGAAGAAAACATCACGTCGCATATTTTGACACATTCGATTATCGATTCCATCAGGACTCAAGCTGGGATTAAAAGTTTAACACAACATTTAAGGTGTTTAAGATTCTTTGGGCAAATTCCGCAAGTGAAATGATGAACTGAAGATTTAAATAATGATTATATTGAGTTTTTCTAATAATAAATATATATAATAACAATCGAAATGTGAGTTAATATTCGCGGAGTGGAGTTTAGGTTCCAATAAGAGTTTTTAATGACAAAAACGTTTGGATACTGCAAAATCTGCAAAATACTTGGAATTTTTTTTTTCTGATTTAAAACCTATTGTAATATATTTTTCACTCTCAAATAAAACTAATACGAATGTATATAACAGACGAATATGACATGATCCAATTTAATTTTAGATCATAGATTATTATATAGAGTTCTTCTTTATACTTAACCAACATCAACCCACATACTCTGCTCCACACTGAGTGGTGGACAACAAACTTTTTAGCTGAACTTTACAGATTTTCCGTTGTTAATTTGCTTAGCAAACAAAACAAAACGTGCAAATAATGGTACGAGTATCACAAATTTGGCATTTTTAACAACTTACTTCAAGTTTGACAAATGAGGAGCTTTATATCAAAAAACTATAAATCCAAACTAAAATCAGAAAAGATTTGCATTTTTAATTTGTTTTTCTCTATTTTTAAAGTTGTTCAGTTGAAGTTGAAGTTGAAAATACCAAAGACCATAGAATGAATAGCCCACCTCTTTAATCGAGGCAACGCAGCTCAATCCATTCATACAGCTTATTGTGTATAATTGTGTATTTGTACGCTAAACAAGCTTTTAGATAAAAGAGACTCTTATGTCTGTTATGGCCGCTCGTTTTAGCACCATTCATAAGCGGATAATTAGGGCAAATAAATAACGTTTTCTACACTGGATTGTCACGCTCACCTCTTACACTTTTCTTATGTTAAGTACATACATACTTGTGCATATATTGTACAACTAATTAAAGCCATAATTAATAATTAAATTATAAAATAGAAATCAATATTTTTAATATTATTATTAAACTGAGAATATTTTTGGCGCAAGCTTTGTTCTCTTTCTTTAACCACGTTCTAATTTTATGCGAAAACATTAAAAAATTCCAATGATTTATCGTATTGTATTTTATTTAGCGCGACTTTTACGTTTGTGTGCTTTGTGGATGTCTTACGGGTATGTGATTTGCATATGTGTTCGTGCGTATGTATTCAAAAACTCATTTGTTTTGCTTTTCAATTTCTGTTGACTTTCGCTTTTTGTTGTTGTTACTGTTGCTATAATTGTTTTTATTTGTTGTGGCGACGATGATTGTTGTTGCTTTTGTTGTTGTATTTTGGCTGATGTAGCGTTTTCATATAATTTAGCTAATTTAGCGATCAACACTTACAAAAAGCGAAAAATTTTCATGTTTCATTTGTGTTTGCATTTATTTTTCCGAAATTTGTTTTCCCTCAAGGTTATTTTAAATCTTGTTTTTTTTTCATTCTTTTTTCGTTTTTTTTTTTTTTGTTGTCAGCTGACTTCATAAATCTTGTAGCTGCAGCGTTTGTGTCTGGGATTGTTTCTTAATTACTTCTTGGAGGTATTTTTATTGTGTCCAGTCTCACGTTGCGGAGCGATGAATGGATGAATTACTTTTTTTTTAATTTTAAAATGGGTCAAACCTTTTTTTTTTTGAGTTTATGTACGCCTTTAATTCATTCGGGTATGATCACCATCATTATCGTCTTAATAATTATCATTACCGTCATCAGCGGCGTAATTAACGCTAAAGGGCATCGTTATCGATATTCGACTTACATAAGTACGAGTAAGCAAACCCAATTCAAAACTTTAAAGGGCACTCATGCATTCAATCTTCAAAAACGATTATAAAAATTAAAATTTACAATTTATAGTGGATATGACGGCCATTGTCTGCCGCCAATCAATAGACTGGTCCTTAATATCTTGTTTAACGTTGATAGCGCTTGTATTGAAAACATACTTTAAAAAGAAAAAAAAAATAAACAAAACCACTTATAGTCGGTCCAATCGACTATAATAAATGCATCACATTATTTGAACTGTAACCTCGTAAGCATTTTGAAGCCAATTTTCTTATGTGTAAAACGATTTCTTTGAATATTTTTGCACTGAGATTTCGACCATGTGAGGTACAAACACGACAATATGCTCCACTAAGTGGTGCAAAAAAAATGAATTCCACTTTTTAAGTTTTTTTCTTTCAATTGGCAGCTTTAAGTACGTTGGACCACAGACGAAAAACTACATCAAAATAATTAATTGCTGCGCTGTTGCCGGAGTATTGTAAATTACTAAGGAAAACTGGTTCCGATGTTCATACACTTTTGCAGATTTTATTTTTACGGCAAAGATAAAGATAAGATGCGACGAAAACACACACACATACACACAGTGAAATATGTTAGCAATACTAAAGTAATTAAATGGCAACGCAAATTTGTTTCACAACAAATAAATAAGTTTTCACACACTCATAAAACGAACATGTTTAAAAGTCATTTGATAATTCGATTCATTTTCATTAAACAAATATATTTATAAGTAAATAAATAAAAAAAAGCACATAACGATTGAGGCATCCATACAAGAGGAGAGTGATACGTCAGCAGCATTGCCTTTTTAGAGCGATACAACAACGCGTTAAGTGTCTTGACACGTTCCGTCTTAACGCATATTAATATCTATCTGCGCGCACTGATCGATTATACAATTTCTCAGGCACATTTTGCCAGTTAAAAGCCACCAACTGCGGCTCAAATCGCTCACTGTTAGCTGTTACGCATGCAATGCAATAAGCTGTTAGATATTTTTGTATTTGCTATATACTCGTGCATTTGTACTTGTATATAGAACGACTGGCTGCAGCTAACTGCACACAGTCGATCTTTACAATTTACGCGATAAAGCGTGTATGAGCAATTAGGAAAAGATGTAAAGAATAAAACTAAAGAAAAAAACAGTTTCCAAATCGTAAGCGTTTGGAATTTGTTCTCCACTTTTGCTTCTGCTGCATCCGTTAGAAAATGTCGTTGGCAGATCTGCGATGTGTACAACACAAATTGTGTTAACAAATATTTAACAAATTTGAAAGAAGCTTTGCTTTTCATGTTTTTTTTGTTTCTGGTTGAATTGAATTTTACTTTTTTGGTTTTCCGGTTGGATTTGATTTTTCAAAGCATAATCAAATCTGCGCACGCGACATTTGCGTCCGGCACAACTCGGAGCACTTTGATGTACGAGCCAAAGCCAAAGCAGCGCAGCTGATTAACCAAATACTATTTAATTTGTAAACAATGAAATCTTTCCCAAGAACTTGTTTCTTCACACCTTCCAAACAGTCGATTTTCCGAGAGTTTCTCATGTATGAATTTAAAACATGTCGATGAGGAGAACAACTTTTTTTTCTGAACTTTTGTGCTGATTGACAATAAATTTTATGGACTTTCATATTGATATGCGTATAAGCGGATCTATGTATGTACTTATAAACGTCATAACAACCCTCCAATATCCGTTGGTGTTTGTGTGTGTGTAAATTCACAATTCACAATGAATTACGCCCAGTAGAAAGTTTAGTGCTCTGATAACAAATAATGGATTTGTTAAGCTAAGCACACTGGAAAATTGTGATAAGCGCTGTTGATGATAACGCGCCGCTTATCGCTCGTATTGAGATAGAAAATATTTTCGATAGCGGTTTTAGAGTGGAGAAAAGGATTCCGACGTGGCATAGCTAGTTTTGATTTTTTTTATTGATTTCTTGTGTTTCATTCGAAATAATACGGACACATTCATTGGTATGAGAAAAAGTCGTTTTGCGGGAGACAAATATCTTTGAGGATGACCAACGAATGAGTTTAATTGTCAATATGTATTTATAAAATACATCAAACATATACGAGTACACAACATAAAAGTTGAAATCCACACCAAAACGTAACACGTAAGTAAATCTTATAACTGTGAGCATTGTCCTAAAAATATAATATTTCAAATCACTGCAATAGAAAATTAATGAACGTCCTAAGATTTAAAACATAATAAAATTGCAACCTTAAAAATGTAAGTTATAATAAATTGCTAAATTTAATGGAGCCATATTGAAATTTATTTAGATGGAACAAAAATATATTTGTCGCAACTATCTCAGAAGAGTTCGTCGAGCTATTTATGAGCTTTTACAAGACAAGTTGTGTTGTTGTTGCTCTTAGAAGATTTGCCAAATGCTCGCTGAGAGGGCGGCAGTCGCTCAGAAACATTTTCTTAAAAGGAACAATAACTGTTTCTGTTTTTTCGCATCTCCTGACCGTTGAACCTGGAAGGTTGTGAACCGTAGACCAATACACTAAGCACCGTAAATAAGAATGAAGTATTTGAATAAGAGATTACGTGATTTTTAATGTTTAAAACTAAGTTGACTTAACATATTTTAAAAAATTACTAAGCCGGTTCGTTTGTGGCCTAGGAAATTTGCAATTTGATATTTCATAATTATGCAAATTGTGTTTAATGAATTCGGCACTGACACTGACACAGAATATGAAAACCAAACAAAGGAACACAAATTCTCACACAATATTTCTCTGCGAATTGAATTTTTTTCGATTAGAACTGAAAACTAAACAAAACCAAAATTAAATAAACAAAAAAAAAGGTTCAAAAGAAGAAATAAAGAAAAAAGAAGGTGTGTTTCACTGCACACGTCTGCGCTAACAATTCAAAGATAATAAACAAAAGTAAAGTTAAGAAATGAAATGAAATGGGAGCGTTTAATTAATGACAATTATATTTTCGATTATTCACACTTTTTATCACGAAATTCTTATTGTTATTATGTTTTCACGATTTATAATATTTTTGGTATTTTTTGTTATTTATCTGATACGCAAAAAAATGTTTATTTCTTAGATTTGCACTCTATGCACACGCACGACACATAAGCGCCAAGCAAGCACACGCCGAGACGCACACAACCGAAATGATCAACGCAAGGCGACGCGACGCAACGCAACGCATCGCAAAAAAATGCAACCTGCAACAAGAGCAGCTGCTGCGATGGCCAAAACAACCGAAACCGAAAAGAGTGCGTACGAAACTGCTGCCACAAATCACAGCAGAAAGGCAGAAACCAATCTGCGAGAGAAATAACCGACTACGACGATGCTAAACTATGGAATACAGTTACGTACGTATGTATATGCTCTGCTCGGAGGAAACTGGATTTGATTTTTGAAGTTTCGGCCTGAAATCGTGGCCATGCAAACGTAAACGCAAACGAAGGAGAAACCAGACCACGGACCAAAGGCGAAGAAGAGCGAAAGTTGACACACGACGTTTTAGGAAAAGAGGGACACAAAATAAGAGAGAGTAAGGGGCGGCCAAAAATTAAAAGTAAACTTGCGAGAACATCAGCGTCAGCGTCCGAACACCTAACAACCTGTTCTTTAAATTGAAAGCTAAACGCAAAAAGCTTAGCGCAAATATTTCTCTTCTCAGTGAGACATCTCAAGTCTACCAGGGGCGAACATTTCATCGTATAACAAACTATACGAATTAAGAGAGAACATGAAATGTTGTTAATCGGTGGCATAAATAATAGATGTCAAAAGTTGTCAGATTCCAACCCACGGACTTATGAACTACACTTCAAAGATGTGTCTTTCTAACAGAAAAGGCTTAAAAGCAAAACAAAAACAACTTTAGCATTTTTCACGATATTTTTCGTAAAAAATCTGGCAGCTCTGATGACGCTTACAACCGAACCACAGACGGAGAGTAGACGGCACTTGTGTGGGGACCACGTCGTACTCAATGAGCAAAAACACGTTGCGCAGTAGTGGTCGGTCCCGGGAGAGAGCAAAGTGCGTCGTTGTTTGTGCTAGCTCATTGAAGAGTATGACTTAGCAAAGGATGTGTAATAGCAAAACTTTTGCTATACTCCAAAGAAGCCAATGCCTAGTTAACCAACTGTAAGTTAAGCAACTTAAACAATTTTTTATTTTTAAATGGATGTACACATGTACATATATGTACGTATTGACATATGACATAGTGACCTATCATGAAGCGACTTAAGGGTTTTTGGATATACAACAACTATCAACGTATTTTATATTGTTATATCCTTACACAACAGCAACAACAACAACAAAATCATAACAATTTATATTTTCATGTTATCGAAGAACTTTAACATTGTTGACTATTAACAGAACATTTAAGATTATTTTAAAATTTTCAAAGCTTTTCAAAATAATGTACACTCAAATTTTGACTTTTAAATAAAAATATGCCGATTATTTATACGCAAATGTAAAATATACGTGTATATAATAGATTCTACCACTGTGTATTGGAAAACTGTAAAATAAACACTTAAAATGTTGAACCAACTTGTTAGAAAGCTTTTCATACAAATGTGTGGTGCTTTTTAAAAGGTTCTCTGCAGCTTTTATTTGTTTAAAAAATTCTCTCTATCATAAACATCTTTTCGCCTTTCTCAAAAGTAGCTTTCTCTTTTTTCTCGATATTCTCTTAACATATATTGTAGTAATGTTTAGTTAAGAGCAGAGTCGTTATTTGCTGCTCAATACAGAAATTTGAACTTTCGTTGTTTTGTTGTTTTGTTGTCAGATGCTCGAGCACACGTCAACAGGTTGAATTTTCAATTATGAAATATAACAACTTTTTATGCACGAAAGCTAGCGACGCAATTTTAGCATGGGACGGGACGGCCTCAAGGGCCAAAACCAAAACTGCTGCTCATGGAATAATTATATTCTGGCAACTGCTATCATGAGAGAGGTGGCTGCTTTGAGGCATAATTTTAGGCGTGCTACTTTTCCTAAACCCAACTAAATTGTTGTAAGGCTGAAAATATTATGTTGTTCACCTGCGGAAATGAATGCCTTTAAAGGTTTTGAGTGTGTGTGTGTGTGCGTTTCGTGTTTGAAAATATGCATTTCGTTTAACCCTTAAGGTTATATTTAAGTATTTAAGTATGTACATACATATGTACGCACATATCAGTTTATATATGTACATATACTAAATGAAATGAAAATCATGGCATCTTCTTAATTATGGCTGAATTGGCAACACATCGGTGCCCATAAGAATCCCAAAACACGTTTGGCCGCTTAGCGCGTTCACCTCATTAAGTGTGTACAATAAGTTCTCATCTCGGCGGCGTCTTTCATTAGCATTATTTGAATAAATTTAGGATGTGCCTAAAAGCACGCAAATCTTAAGTTTTCATCTTTCTTTTTTTCTATCGGCGAAAAAAAAATTATGGAGTCGTAAAGACGCCAAAGTGCACAACACCAAACGTGGCACGCTTTTTTATCCTTTTGTGCTCTAAAAGCCTTTGCTTAAGTTGAAGAGGTCTTCGAAACAAAAACAAAATCTGTGTAATACATAAACATATCTATCGTAACATTCAAATAGAAACATTCTCCTTTTAATATCTTTGATTTTGCATGGAGACAAGAACCTCTATTTAATCAATTTTAAAATTGGCTTTTAAATAGATAATTGTGAGAAGTATGGAAATAGTGGAGTTCGAAATTCCACTACTAAAATATTTTTTGCACTGAAATTCTGAACAGTTTTGGAGTGTGTTGGATTTTTTAACGTAACTTAGTTCATTGACAGCAAGCACTTATTTGCATAGGTACTTATCTACACACATATACACAATACTAACTAGAAACTATACTCGTAAATAAGACTCCAAACAGGTGAATCAGAGCGATTCGGAAGAGCAGTTTTGAAGGCAATGCTTCAAAAAAGTGTATGATTATACATACTCGTACTTGGAATAGAACACGATTTTGTGAGGAAAGAAAGCAGCACCTAAGAAAGGATACGTGAGGTAAATTTCAAAGTACACACGATGGGCAACCTGCACTGCACGTTTGTAAATGAAAACGTGAGGCCTTAATCAGGATAAAAACATGTAATTGCTCTAATGAAGTTAAGAATGTATGAAAAAAAAAATTAATTGAACTGAACTGAATACAACAAAATAAAGAAAAAACGTATTACGTTGTTCTGAAAATTTGAATTAAGATTTTCCAATTTCTAAACTTTCTACACAACTTATTTTATTTTAAGAATTGTCGGAACTCGAAATTTAACAGAACTTTTTAGATACTATAAACATTAAGAGAGATTTCATCCGGAAAAACTGACAGACAGTTACCCGTATATAGAAAGACAGACATACGTAGAATTATATGAAAAAATATGAAAATTAAAGACTTGATTTCGAAGTCGGAAAAAGGCGTTACAGGATGTCAGCCGCCATTAAGAAGACATTTCTCGCAGTTCTTAATGAGCATTAGCCTATACTTATGATTACGTCATTGTTAATTTAAATTGTTTCACGTCACCGATATTAACGTTTATATGCTACACCGACAGACAGACATACTTATGATATGCGATATTTGCAGCCGTCTGACATTTTGAATAAGTTGCTTGCTAAATTTGTTTATAACTTTTCCAATGAAAATTGACGGACAGTTTGGGGTTACTTACTGTAATATCTAACCGTGGATTAATAACAACAAAGTATTTTTTTATACTTAGTAAATTCGTTTCGACTCGTAGATGCGATTATTGTGAACAGTTTTGGTATGTTAACTCGAAAATAAATTTTTTCGAGTTGTGTCACTTTTGAAATACGTAAGTGCGCAAACTGTCTTTTTGTTTATTTATTGAAGGATATGTGTAATTACTTAAATTTTAGAAACACGCATTTATTTTGGAATACTAACTCAAAATACAGGCCACCCGTGTGCGAGTATCCGGAAAAGTGCTCGAAAAAACTACTGGCATGTGCTACCGAAATGAGCCAGCACCAATACGAACAAAAGCGGAAGTGCAGCAAAAAAAAATAAAATATAAGGGACAAAATAAAAACATTTTGTGTAACGAAAAAATTTCCATTAAACACTTGTGAAAAGTTTTAATTAAAATGACAAAACTCGTATGCAGATAGGCACAGACACTAACCGTCACACACGTCCATTTATAAAATGCACAAAAACACAAAAACACACACACACAGATACGCATTCTTGGAGTGTGCAACTACAGGGTGGCGCAAAATTAATCACCCTATTGGAAGATGCTCTCATTTTTGCAAATGGCCGCCAATGTCAAATCTGTTTTGACATTTGTGGACTAGACAGATACAGAATACAAGTGAATAAGCCATGGAGCG
The DNA here is from genome assembly GCA_949127995.1 of Suillia variegata. NCBI lineage: Eukaryota > Metazoa > Arthropoda > Insecta > Diptera > Heleomyzidae > Suillia > Suillia variegata. The sequence continues at coordinate 129,749 of OX421844.1, read as the reverse complement.
ATACACTCCCCAAGAACGCGGAATAATTGTATCTATTTTTTTGCGTAACAATTCGTCTGTGGTGTTGGCAAAAATCATAATGAGCGATGAGGCTCATTTTCACCTCAGCGGGTACGTGAACAAGCAAAATTATCGCTTCTGGGGAACCGAAAATCCGCGAGTGATGCACGAGAAACCATTACACCCGCTCAAAGTGAGTCATCGGGCCGAACGCCGCGGGTCAAACGACAACAGTGGACGGTGCGCGCTATAGGGCAATGTTGACCGAGTTTTTTCTGCCCGAACTGGACGAATTAGGACTGGTGGACATGTGGTTCCAACAGGACGGAACAACAGCACACACTGCACGAGCCACAACCGACATTCTGAAGGCCGCGTTTCCGGGTCGCTTAATTTCGCGTTTTGGCGATTTGCACTGGCCCGCCAGATCGCCCGATTTAACGGTCCCGGACTTCTTTTTATTGGATTTTTTGAAGTCTCGTGTTTACATCAATAAGCCTGAGACCTTGGAAGCCCTCAAGGAAAATATCCGACACGAATGCGAAAATTTATCGCCCGAAACTCTCGCCGAAGTGATGGAAAATGCCATAAAACGAGCCCGTATGGCAATCAATTGTGACGGCGCCCATTTATCCGATATCATCTTCTCGACTTAACACAATTAATTCTAAAGGTCTAAATAGATATAATCAAAAAACAGAATCGAAGTTTTTTATTTAGAAAAAAAAAAAGAGCCAAACAACATCGGATGACTTCTTTTGCGCCACCTTGTATCAGCCAACAATTCCCTCGTGTGTGTCACATTGTCGAAAGGCTATTTGAAGTGAACCATTTCGAATCAGCATTAATTGAGAATGTATTGCGTCTGTTTTTTTTATATGAAATGTATTTTTAATTGCTAAAAATATTTAAATATGTAAGCACTTTCAACAAGAACTTACCTCTTTTTGCGAATATTGCTTCTATTTGAAGTCCTTCAAATGTTATTTGTTAATTTTTACACTACACGTCTTCACATTAGAGTTTGTTTTTGTTTTCAGATTTTTCGTATTTAATCAAAATAATTTTGAGTGTTAAGTTGATTGCTTCTATCCGCTTTAAACGTTAAAATGCTTTTAACTGCGCGTGCACCACAGCTTACAGCTCAGAGCTCGAAACTGTGTGGAAACTTGAAAAATTGAGCTGCTGCTGCCTTAAGTCAGAGCAGTGGTGCAGTGTCAAAGATCGTTTCAAAATTTTTAGTACAACATTGCATTAGTTAGCGAGTAATTTGTCAAATACCGCCCACTTCTTGTGCAGCAGCACAACAAATTTGATTATTGCATGTAGCAAGTAAGACAAGATTCCCTGGTTAACCCGCTATATCTAAAAAAAGCGAAGAAATCTTGAGTTTTTATGGTCACTGTCAACAACTTCTACGCCCCACCATAGTTCAGAAAATTGGAGCACTATAAAAGGAACATATATATTAAACCTACCAAGACCACCAATCATTTATTACTTTAATGTTGGTATGATCAGTATTGGAAGTTCTGCATGATAAGATATTAAAATTTGGTGTGAAGGTACCCAATATACAAATCACAAATAGAATTTAAGAAAAATTTGATTTCATTAATTTCAATCAATTAATTAACTAAATCAATAAAAATTATTAAAAATTCGTTCTAACATTTCAATACGCTCTAATCTGCATACAAATACATACAATGTATAGTGCGTGTATGAGTATAACAGCTGGATCTTAAATGCAGCTTAAGTTGAATGGATTTCGCATATTCAGAGACATAAAGGAAAATTCAAATTTTAATATTAATGGACACAAGACAGCGGCTCAATTAACAAAATTGAACTCGATATGCAACAAGCACAGGCAACATTTGGGTTCGGCGGTGTAAATCGAGAAATAAGTTGACTAAAATTTATCGCCTGCTAAGAGCAATTACAAAAGCGTGAGCATACTATCAGGAGTTGTAAGAGTTCAATAAGAAACCACAAATAATATACTCGTTGGTAACAAAAAAAAAACGATTTATAATAGCTTTTCACAAATCAACTAAATGATTAATAAATTATTCTTATCTTTCATTTCAATGAAATGACAAATTTGTAATGAATTAAGTTATGAAAACGTCTGCAAAAGAGTTAAGAGATTCTACAATTATATCTTACACCTGAATGGTGTAGGGTATTTTAGCATCGGTTTAGCCAAATTCTTTTACAAGTTTTTAATTAACTTTGCAGTTGGCTACATTATTTAATGCCTCGATACGAAAATACGCAAAATGCGTTTTGGTCGCCACTCATGTTCAAAAGCTCATGTTGAGCCTCTACCTCAAACACGAGCGTGCGCGCCAATCGGTTTTCCATTTCTAACAACCATAAGAACGCACGGTTGGTATAAGAATATATATAAATATATATATACAACATATACAGGGCGGCGCAGAAAGAGCTTCATGGATTGAATTGTTTATAGATTTTTAAATATTTTTTTCCATCAGGAAAATGGAAAACGCATTTTCAGTCGGACGATGCTTGAAAATTTTGTGAAGCCAGCTGTGGAAAACCATCCTAACATGTGGTTTCAAGGTGATGGAGACTGTTTTCTTTGGATGAAACCGCGCAATAACGCCTGAAATTTTCCGAAAGGTTGTAGAAAATGTATTGAAGAAAGCTTCACCTGCAAGGCATAATTTTTCATAATTAAGCAATATATTCCCCATTAATATACTTCATTGAAAAAAAAGGATGTAGTTATTATCGCTTTAATAAAAAAATTATCTAAAATTCAAAGCACAATGTTTTTTCTGCGCTACCCTGTATAAATGATTGATTTAACGATGCATGTCTGTTTGTTTTTAGATTGAAACATGTGAAAAAAAGAACGAGTCGTTTGTCCGGATATCAAAATCCTGTATGCAAAATTTCTGTATTAAAAATTCTGTAGATTCTCACAATTTTAGAAAAAAAGTCTATAAAAACAAATTTTAGATGGGTCAAAACTCTGTTTGAAAATGTCATTCGGAGAAAACAAATTTTACAAATTGAAAATTCGACCCAGCCAATGGACAATGAGCTACAAGAGCATATTTTTGTAGGCAGACAGGAACGTGTTAGAACTTCGGTATAAAAGAATATCATTTCTTATAAATTTAGTTAAAGAGAAGAAAAAAGAAATGTTTTGTCTTCTAAATTTAAAGTTAGTATATAACGGTATATGCTATGATAAGAGGAAACTTAGGCGCCAATTTTTAAACAAATTGGAACCTTGTTTATTTGTTACCAAGACTTTGCTTTAATTGAAATTACTACGAACAATATTTTAAATTAGCAATGAATAAAAAAAATTACAAAAGCAACAACAACAACAAGGCTGGAAACGGAATTATGAAATTAATGAGACGCAGCTGTCGCAGATTGGATCGAAGCGTGCAGCAAATGCAAAGGCAAAAGCAAAAGCGATACAAAGTGGTTGCGCAGCGAGAGTTGCCATATCGCAATGTAAAATACCAAAATACCAGCAACGTTGACAACGTGTCGCGGACAAGGCTTGACAATTGGCCAAATTGGCATTTAACTGTTTTATCGCCTTTTATCAAGCGCGTACGCACAAACGCGCTTTCGGCGGCAGCATAAATTCAGTTTGCGTGTTTATTGTGGTCGGTCGGTAACGGCAAGCCGGACACAACAAAAACACCAACAAATTAGTGCTTGTTGTTATTGTTTTTTTTACTGAACATTTTTAAAATGTTAAACTGTTAAACTCAATTTTTGCACCGACACACAATTTTTTGTTTACATCTGTGCCTTGGTTGGTTAAGAGTTAAAAACATCTTGTCGCTTGATTATGTTGACACAATGTTTGATTTTCCTGGCATTTTTTTTTAAATTTGTTTTTGGGTTTGTGAGAATTTGTTGTTGCGACATGTTGAAGTGTTTTGCATACCAGCTCAATAAGGAGAAACAATCAATAGGAAGGAGCAGTCATGTACAGAATTTATTTTGTATGCATTTGAAAATATTTACTTTACTAATAAAAGGTATGCCAATATAATGGAAAATTACAGAGAGATTTATCTTTGACTATGCCGAAGCTTAAATACCCTGCGCTTTAAAAAAAAAAATAAAAAAGAGCTTTGTTCTAGCTATGTTATAACTAGACTGCCTTAAGGTCTGTCCATTCAAACGTAATGATAGAAACGACTTGTCTTGGAAAAATGATTAACTAAATTTTAAAAGCTCCTGGATAGATGGCGCTACTATAATAGTTGATAGAGCTTTTTACAACTTTTTAGGACAGAAGTAAAAGCTTTTTCGTAGCTATAAACTTTATGAAAAACGTAGATTAATGTAGATAAAAGCAACTTTTGTTGATACGAATTACAATTAAAAGTTGAAGTAAATAAACAATTTTAACGGAATTAAAATAAATTGAATCCTGAAATGATAAATCAGAGTTGGGCTTTTCGATACAATTTATTTGTATGTATTTTCTTATTATAACCGAAAACTAATTTTAAAACGATGCACGTGTGTATTGAAGTAGAATTTAAATCAATATTTAAAGAAAAGAAAATTTATTTCTGTTATTAAATGATTTCTTCTGCCATACTAAATTAATTCGACTCTAAATGAAAAAGTGAACATTATATTTTCTTAAGATTTTCTCCATTTTAAAACAGTTTTTCAAAATTCAGGATTTATTTGGTTTTAATTTTTTATATTTAATGTTTTTTGAATTCGAAAAGTGAAATTTTATGAAAATTTCTTGATATAAACTCAGGAAATTCAATGACACAAAGACACAAAAAGTTTGTAAAATGTGCAAAGAAATTATTATGATTAATAAATTTAAAGAATCATCCTATTTTCAAGCTTTATCTTTGGCTTAACTTGCGACGTGCCAACTTGGCATGGTGGCGTATGAGTACTCTCTATTTCAATTTTCAGGCTTGAAATTCTTGTACATTTCTCTGATATCGAATGTAAAATTTTTGGGAGTGAGACAATGATATCAAAAAATATGAAACACCCTAATGTACATATGTATATGTATGTTAGACAATACCAAATGTACATATATAAAATGCAGCTGCGAACATAAAAATTGGTTTTAACATTATAGTTTTAGCAATTTTTTATGATTACACTGGAATGACAACTATTTGCTGAATGACCTGTCAAATTCTTTAACAGACCATATAACAAAATGTTTATTTGTTTTTGTATACATGTATGTATGTATGATACAAGTGCAACACTTTAAAATTGCGAAGTGTTAATTAAAACACTCACACTGCCAAGAGATCTGTGTATCGACATATGAAGGAGATGCAATTTCAATGTACTAAAAGAAACTGTCAGTTTTGAAACAAAAACGAAAAGCACAAAATTTAACGGAATTAAGCTAAGAGAGGCACGAAATTGCATGCGTCCCTAGGCAAATGTTGTGTTCACTGGTGTAAATGTTTGTATTTTTGACTAGTTTCAACTTGTCCACAAAGATTCATATGTCCTGAAATTTGTTTTTCCCTTTTGAATTGAGTCTTGTCTTTGGTATTATATTTTTAGGGGCATAAACAAGGTTATTGAAGTAAATTTAAATCAGATTTACTTTACCGAGCTAGTACATACAAGTAAATGCTTACGTGCTTGCTTGCTTGCTTGGGGTTAAACGTCTCTTTAAAGCAGTCGTATTAATTTGCGTCAAGTGTTAAAGTTTCATAATTTTATTAGGGTCGAAGTGCGAGTTTGCCAGAGGGTACGAGTGTATGTGTGTGTGTGTGTGTACGAGTATATGCCTTATTAATGAGTTGTTTTAAATGAAACATCGCTTGACGTGTGATATTATTTATACTTAACACCTTTAATTTACATAAATATTAGGAATGAATAAAACAGCAAGGACAGCGCAAATTAGGAAAAGTATTAAAATATTGAAGTTTATGTTTTTAATATAAGAATCAAGATTAAACAAAGCCCGGGAAATAAATCAAATGGGTTAATCAAATTCAAATATTAAATTCATTAAATGCAACACTTTTCGCTTACCGCTGCCGCAACGTCTATACATCATTCATATTTGGTATGGAAAATTGATTATAAACGATTTTATAAATTTTGGGATCGCTTTCAAAGCGACAACAACAACAACAACAGCAACAGCAACAACAGCAGCAGCGTCAGACAACTTAGTACTTGATTGATTTGTGTGTTCGTGGCTTAAAGACGTGAGCGTGTCTGAATATAAATGGAACTATGCATACGAGGATATGTGCTACTTGTATTCGTACGCATTTTTTTGGGCATGATGCAATCGTTTAATCTACCAAAATATGCAAATTCGTTGGAAAGTTTGATTGAGTTGAACATGTGGAAATTATGTATAATCGGCATTACCAACTTTTCATCTTAATTGTAACTCAAAGAAGTGTTTTCAATCTGTTGCAATTATATTACAATGTTATTTTTTATTTAATTCCCGATTAGTCACAAATTGTTATCAGTTAAAAAGAGTTACAGGGCTTTTCAATATCTCATTAACCATGTACAATTTCACTATTTTTAAGTACATTTTTACAAATATTTTCAAATTGACCAAATTTCTTAACTGTTTTTTATATTTTTTCAAGCACTTAAAAATCGAAAGTGACTAAACGAAAGGGCTCTTCTCTAAGTATTTTGGGTTAACACACGCAAACATTTAATTTGGTTTTTAGCATTGTTTATTCAAAATAACAAATACAACAAAACCATCCAGCGATACATACAAAATTAAGTTAACCCGACATATTACAGCGTGTATTTTGCTCTTCGATTATTGTCATTCAACCATTTCCATCGCTTTGTACTGAAAATAACGCCTAATCCGAAAATAACACTTTGGCACGCACAATCTCACGCACAAATCATTAAAAACACCAGCCGAAGAGAAGAAGTGTGAATTCTGCAAATTCCCAATGGAGTTTAAGCATAAACGAAGCGCTTCCTACTGGCGCCACGTAAAAGAAAGCTGCGGCGGCACCCTCGTCGCTAATATCTTTTTAATGAATGTTATTGCTGAAATAAGTTTAAGCGTTAATTTTTCAAGAGATTTCCAAAGTAGAACGCGCCTTGTCGCCTTATCCTTGGTTAAGTGTTATTCCCGCGGAGAGTGGAGCGAAAATATCTTCACGTCTACAGGCAATTGTGGCTGTTGGGCGTTAAATTGACAATAAAAGCCGCAGGTGTATCTTAGGATTTTATTGCGAATCATCCAAGTACACCATTGCGCATCTATTCAATGCCAAGCGGAACGCGTATTTGCTCTTTCGAAATTTAATTCAACATTTGTATTGTATTTTAATAAGTTTATTAATTTGTGGCAGCTGTAATGGTGATTGCCTCTCAAAACATATTTTAGTTATTAAACAAAATGATCTTAAATAATTGAATTGAATAAAATAAAAGTGCTCAGATAGCCACTTTATTAGCGAGCAGCTCTTTTGCATTCGATCATCTGGTCAGTGGTATCAAGCAACATTTTCGATGTACATATCAATTAACAACAACAACAACAATACTATGGACAAATATGCCTTGTTTCTGGAGCTATTACTCCAATTTTTAAAAATGTTGCTTTTACTTTCATCTTTCAATCTTTTTGCAATTTTATTTCAATACAAAAAATTATTAATCGACTTTAACTTAAAAAATTAATTTAAAATGTTTTTATCACAGTGTAATTTTTTCTTATTGCCGAAAGAATTAAAGCAATATAAAATGAAACAACACATAAGCTGTTTTTTATATTTTATTTCAAACAACAAAAAAGAGATGAAGTGGAAAAAATTATTCTCTTTAGATATTAGAAGCTCATTAATTGCAAGCGTCATTACGACTTTTACGTTTAATGCCCAACTGGTTCTTCATTTAGGTTGAGTTCTGCGCTTTTCCACTTTTCCACTTTTCCACTTTTTGATTGTATAATTTATGAGGCGATTTAGCAGCTGTCAATCTTGATAAATACCGCAATAAGCCCTCGTATGTGGATGTCATTAAATATCAGTGACTGCTCTCAAATTAAACCACTCCTAGTGTCAATGAGTACAAAAAATATTTTTTAATCAAAATGGAACAACTACACAACAACGTAATAATATTAATCACATTGATACTTCACATGGAGAATTTTAGACTATCTCGAAGCAGTTGTGACAATCACCTTGGCACTTGTTTAAAACTAAAATTGTTTCCTTTGATAACGTTGACAACGCTTTACAAATTACTGGCGTAAAGATCTTGTTCATAGAGTGTTAAAATTGCAAACACGTATAAAAAATTAACAAATTAAAATCCGAAAGAACCACGAGATTTTCTTTTCCCAAAATGAAGAAATTTCGCGCGCGCCACACACAAATGGAAAATGTCAACGCATAAATTATGCATCGAGATAATGAAGACCTGCTGAGGTTAAATTTGAGTTCTAGCGGTGAGATTTACGTGTTTGTGGTCCGGCGACGCAGTAAGCTGAACCTCAACGTTTTCCATGCACCACTCAGTGGGCATATTGGCCCCTGGCCAAGGAACGTAACAGTTACAACTTTTGCTATCAACCAAGTAAAACAAATATTTTTTGTTTTTGTTTTTTCGAATACAACAAAAATAACGATGTCTGCATTTTTTTAATTTTGTTTTACAATTTTTAATGTAATTCTTTATATTTAATTATTCAATGATTACAATTTTTAATCCTTTGTAATAATAATAATAAATTTATGATTTTTACAATGTTCTTAAATAACACTGTGTGACAGTGGAAATCTACTTTCTAAGACAAAGCTCAAGTTGTAGGATAACACTTTTGAATCTGGGCTTAAGGACCAAAAATATGTTGAAGCATGTACCGGGTGATTTATTTAGACCTTTTTTATTTTAAATAAAACTTATAAAATATAACTTGAAGTCGGAATCTTTATTATGACCCGAAAGACATTCTCTGGCATTTACTCAAAACAAGAATATTTAAATTTGTTCACAGCGTGTAAACGTAAAAATAACTAACTAGCCTTAAATACAATACATACATCCATAGATTACATTTCATTTAAACAGAAAACTTTAGCTAAAGCCGTGCATTTACAAGAAGTCGGTAAGACCGACTAGTTCTCCATGTACGCTTGCTTCACTTTATATATTTTGCGTTATTTTGAAGAACGGAACTAATTTATAATTTACAGCAAAATGTGCGCGAATGCCAGTGATCACATTAAAAATGGTGGATGCAAAACAAGATGGGCGAAAAGTAGCTCAAATTGTTCTTTTGCTTTTAATATTTTTGGTGTTTGGTGGCGTCTTGCCTCTTGAATTTTGAGTTTTGAGCGACAATGGCTATACTGGGCAAATGTTGCTAAAATTGGAACACAACGGTAAGATGAGAGAAGAAAGAATGGCATATTTGATAAAAGTTAATGTTAAAACGGCAATCAAAACAGCTGATTTAACTTGAAAACTAACGCTATTGCGTTATTTATGAAAACATTACAAAAAATATTATATAAAAAAAAAAATTAGTGAAAGGATATATGAAAAAAGATTGAAAAATCATTTCTGGAATTTGGAAAATCTTTTTGCATTTAGAGAGTTTACCAATTGTTTGCAATATATTGGTAACAACTAAGAATGCAAATTTTCCAACTGGATATATGAGAGCACTTAGTTTTTCTGCATGTGGAAAGCACTTTTGATAGCTTTGTCTTACTATCGTTTAGTAAAATCTAATATTAGATTATACTTGTAGCGACTTAAGTTTCTCTGGAGTTATGTTATAAACAATATGAACAGTTTTCTTCAATAAATCGTCTAAATCATTCAAACTCAAACTTCAATTGACATCCCGAACGTCATTGCAGACTTAAGAAGCGACAATATAAAATTGATTCTTGTTCGTACTCCGCCTCCAACTGACTGTCTTATTTATTTGCTTTAGGCAATACGCCCTTCCTATACACAAGTCGAATAAATAAAGCATAGTTCTGGAGCACTCTCCTATGAATATGTACAAGTATGCAAAAAATGTGGCAACTGTAATTTGTCTTTCACTTTAGCGACGACATTTCGCATCCGCAAAAATAACAAAGTTCGCAGCTTAAGCAAACATTCGCTGATACGCATTCGCTCACTCACACTTCTGCACGAAAAATACATAAGTTGTTTATATGTACACTACGTTTAACTGCGCCCAGCAGAACATTTCTTATGGTTACCAATTCAGCGCAGGTAACAGTGAATTCAGGCCTAAAAGGTTCACCATTACATTTTTATATGCATACTTAGTGTGAGATTTCAGGCCTGACTGCCTACTAAATTTTCAGTGTGAGTTTGACTCTCTGTCAAGTCTAAAATCGCCGCTTGAGGTTATATGAAAATCCTCTTTTCAGTTGTGAATTCCGGTCTGAAAGCGATTACTACATTCTGCTGGGTGTATGTTGTATGTGTTGGGTGAAGTTATCAAATAAACAGCGCCGCATCTTTTCTCGTTTTTGTCACGCTTCATTGCTCATCGAAAAGTTATCGCAGCATTTATCAAATTTCATTCTCTGAAAACATAAAATAAACTTTCACTTTTCTTTCGCTAGCAAGTGAAAATTGTCCGACGGCGATTTTGTTCACTCGTTGGATATTGAATACACTTACTAACAAATTTCATACAGCCTGTGAAATGGTATGTTGTTTTTTTGTTCTAAAAATAATATCGATTTAAGTTTTGTAATCTTCAAATAAGCTTTGACTGTGGGTTTGAGCCACGCAATTGACACGACCGAGCATTCTACGGTAATGGAGGAGTTTATTCGTTCTTGAAATTGGTGTTGCGAATATCCCACCAATAATCTTAAATTTGGTATCTGAGTTTATATGGTCAATTAGACATAATGAAATTGACACTTCCTGTCCATCAGCTCAGAATATCCACTTGACTCCTTTTAGTAAAATTTGTTTATTATTTTCTGCGGTCGGGATGCACGATTAACGAGAATAAATGTCGGCAATTCATAAATTTCAATTGGATGCCGACCCGCCCGAACATGATAGCTCATAATAATAATCATAATAATAATAATAATTTGCCTGGTCATTATGAATGACATGTCCTTGTTAGCACTTCCGCTTTCGTTTACATTTCTTTGCTTGGCGCTGCGTGCATAATGAGCTGATGACAACAACAACAATAGTTGGGGATCCGCAAAGGAATGAATACCACTTGCCCCGTCCGAATTCACTTAACCATTACCATTTCATTTTAACCGTATAATGAGCACTACACACAAAAAAAGAACCTGAGTATTTTTTCTCACGATTTCGTTCGTTTTGCGTGCATTTTTAGCATCCGATTCTCTTTTCACATTAAACCTGCTAGGAAATTTATCTCCCTCCTTACTTGTTTGTGACATCTTTTTCATTTTTGTTTGGTTTTTTTTTTTTGGTTTGCTACGAATGGTGTAAGGAGCCTAAGATGGCATTTTTAATGATGACAAATGCGTGCGGCGCCCAACGGAGATGTGTGTCGCTGGCCGACACTGAGCTTAACGGTTAGAAAGGATAATGCTAAATTACACGCGAAAGCCAACAACATCAAAAAGTGGAATCCTAACAAAATGGAATGTAATTCAAAATGTAAATTATGTCAAGGACACTTCAGCAACGTGACTTAATGTGACATTGCTTTCAGCAGCGTCAGAGGATGTGAAGTGTTTGGTGCTTGGTCGGCAAACCTAAAAAGTGCGTGGTAAAGTGGCGCTGTAGCGGACAAGAACAGGACTAGAGAAATGTCCATTACTCGCTTTAACAATGCCGTATTTTAAATAGAAGACCCCCTCAGGTATGCTAAACATTCTCATAGATAGTTTTCTGTACCGAAATCAAATCATTTAAAGATCCTTTAACTAGATTTTTTTCTAATAATTTAATTTCTTACCTACACTAACCACGCTTTAAAGAAAGAACCTAACGACTGTCTACAGACATATTTACGACGTTTGATACCAACTGTTTGGGGAATACGTGCTTCGAATGACAATAATATTTTCTTTATGCAAGATCCAAAGCATGTTATCTGTAAATAAACTTTAAGATACAAAATTAAATGAGCTGCCAAAATTAAATAAAGGTGACATACAGCAATAACAACATCATCGTCAGAGGAAGCAAAGTAAAGAAGACTTCACATTTTCAAGCATTCTTGGGGACACTTTGGCGCTACCAATGATCCAATGAATAAAATTCAAAATACAATATACGTAAGTATAAACAGGCGAAAATGGAAAATGGAAAAGAGAAGTGAGAATTAAATTATCACACGCAACGACACAAGGAAAAACAAACAAACAACATACTTTTGTTGGGCGCTGCTTTCACAGATTCCTGCAAGTGAGCCTTTACAGCACGCTACGAGTGTAAGTGTGTAAGTGTACCAAAGACACAAAAAAGTTTTGATTGCCGGCAGCGACGTATCAAGATGCGTGCTGGCGCCGCCGCCCGTGGTCAACGTTTTTGTTGCGAAATATTCTTGTGTGAAAAATAAAAAATTTACATAGCAGTGAAAAGCTCTTAGTGCCAGCTTGACAGTTCTTCGTTGTTGTTGTTGTTGTTTACATTTTTCTGAAAAATGCGACTAAATGTTGCTTAATTTTAGAATTGCATTTATACTTATTAAGAGCATTACGCTGTCGTTCGTCCCTTAGCAACATAATTCATGTTGACATTTTTATTTTTTATTTTTTTGAATACTCCGCACAAAAACGCTTCGCCGTGAATCGTCGTGTGTCCACTATAACGTGTGGCTTGATTCTGACACGCCGTCTATTCCTTATTTCGGTAATTTCGTGCTTGGCCGCAATTCACACAATCGCTTTATGAAGTACCTCACTTACAGAAATATGTCTCGCGACATTTTGCTCATTTTTAAAGCATATTTTGTATAATAGTTTCGCATAGTCCTTTGCAGGTATTCGTAATTGGTCGCTCCGAAATATAACTGAAGCAAACAATATTAGCACAAACAATTTCAAAGATACTTATTAGCAATCGTTGTTGCTTTGGTCCATAATTCAATATAATTATATGTAAGATAATTAGTTAGTTAGTCAGGTACTACCCGTTGTAGCGTTTCAAAGTTACGGCGGTGGGCGTTAAATTAATCCAACCACACCTATTTTTGGTGAATTGAATTTTCAGGAGCCATATAAGAGAATAATCTAATATTTTTACTTAGCTCAAAATCTTCATCGACTGAGCATAGCAACTCCTCAAAATGTCAATCGGACAGAAAGGAAGAAAGATACAAGCAATTTTTTTTATATACTACCAGCGGCATTGCCTGCACTCCTGTTAAATTATGCCAATAAACGTTTTGTAAAAATTTCTAAACACAACAGGTATTTTAATAACAACAAAATTTTGATATGACGAGTATCTGAATGCAGGATCACGATATCTAACGCTCCACAAAAGTAGGCGGTATTGGCACAATTAAAGTTTGAGAGAGTAGCCTGTTTACTATGTTAATGCGCTTATCCAATGAAATAACAAAAAAACATGCAATATTAACTTCGCACTAAAAATGTGCATTTAATATCTAGGAATTGGTCCTCGTACTGGAAGAGTACAATAAGGAAAAAGAAACCATTGCACATTCACCCGATGGATATGGTACAGGGTATTTGAACTCTTTCAATCAGTTAGGCGGAATTTCGGTGGATATGGTACAGGGTATTTGAACTCTTTCAATCAGTTAGGCGGAATTTCGGTTAGAATAATTAAGTAGTTATAATTTATACCAATGATTTGATATGCAACAAGTCGAGTTGTTTTTTTTTGCCAAGTTGTGGCTGTTATTATATTGTTTACTGATACTATTTGCTATTTTTGTAATGTTTTCTTACAATTTGCATATGAATTTTTGTTGCATACATTCAGGCGCATCATTTAAACCCACAACTGCGATGCAAATCATCCAAATCTAGTTTGTTCTCGTATACATTATCTTTCTCTTTTTCTTCTGTGCTTCCTAAACTTAATTAGATTTTCTCACATATGCAAACACAACATCTTCTACCGCACATGTGAATATACATATTGTACACTCCCTTCAAAAGTGACACAACACTAATATTTTACTTCCGAGTTAACATGCTGTCAAGAAACTATTTTTTTTCTTATATCACAACAATTCTGCATCTCTGGTTGTGAACTTTAAAAAGTGATTTTTTGAGTTATGTCATTTTTGAAGTCGCTGAACAATTCGTCAGTATGTACGAGTACTATACGCGCGTTGAGCCAGTGCCATTTAGCCTTGCCTTTATTCTTCTCCTTTTCCTTATACGTACGTACGTACGTACGTACGTACGTATGTATGTATGCACGAGTATGTACGTTCTGTGTGTACACAATGCACGCGTAAATTGTAATCGTGTGCGACATTTTCTGACATTGGCTGCTGGCGTTGTGCTTTCACTTCTTCTTCTTCTACTTCTACTTTTATTATTATTATTTTTCTTTTCGCCCTATTCTTATTCACCTCTTGCCTGTCTCTTTTCGGATTCAAAGCTTCTTTCGTTGGGACTGTGTGAGGTTAAAGGATTTCAGATTTCCCTTCACGAGAATGAAAACAAGAAAGAATAAATCAATATTTTTTTATTTTGCACACCGCGCGCCCATCTTGTCGTATTTTTAGTTCGGCATTCCGTATAAAAGAAACCATAACGTAAGGAGAAGTGATACCTGTACATATAACTTAATGAAATGTTTGCTACACCTCATTTCTCGTGTTTAACATTTCAAATGTTTCAGTAGAGTGAACTTTATTGTTTTAATTACGTTGGGGTTTCTTCAAGTGCAACATGGAGAAATACTTAATGCGAGTGTTTGTATGTACGCACGTATGTAAGTAGAGATGTACGGTACAGTACATTGTACCAAAACAAGTCAAAAATTCACCGCATTTAAATTGCTGTACGACATTTTTGTTAGCAGAAGGGAAAAGGTAAAGGCTTATTCAGTCCGCTAACATATAAAAATTAAACCTATTCATGGTATATTCAGAATGAAAAAGAAAGTATGTTCTTAATTGCCATGCCTTGAATTCTAAGATCTCATTAAAACTAACAATCACATGTATTCTGTTAGCTTTAACTTCTTGGCGATGCTCAGGAACATTTGTTGCTTCTTATAATAAATCTCAAAATTTAAAAGTTGCACGTAATATTTTCTTTTTTTTGATCTCAATTCATTGTTTTGTTTTTGTATTTTGTATCAGTGGCTCATAGTTTCTGATTTTGATTCTTGGGTTTCTTTGTGTTGTCGATTGCGTAAGCTGGCAGAAGCAAGCAGACGGACAAAAAATCAAAATCCGCTGACATCCGCATTTTATGACAATTTGTACTAAGTTTTAATAAATCAAATGATTATTTAAGAAAAGAAAGTAACTTTACGTACGTTAACAAAACTTTTCCTCTTACATCAAATTTACCCAAAGTTATTTTCATGTAAAATAAAATCATTCAGTTTATTCCATTAAGTAGGAGTTGGTCGACATTTAAATTGCTACCAACTTAATCCCTTTGCCTCACCTTTGTAAACGCTTCAAAAAGGATAAATAATTTACATGTAGCTAACTGTAAAAAAAATACTTTTAGGAAGCCTTTTAAATATTTAAATTGAAATTTCTACCGAAACGCATGTTGCAAGTTCACCACGTGCTCACAAATTCTACGCAAAACTTTGATACACTCGTAAGTAAGCGCCAGCACAAGGCAATATCTCTTTTATTTTTTTTAATACGGTTGGATGCTAATGAGAACACACACATACTTATAAACGTGTTTTAACGATATAAAGTCCAAAGTAGATATTTATAGTTTTTTTTTTAAACTAAAATCCTTTCTTGATACTGAATTTTGAGAGTACCTACTTAAATATTGATATTGATTTGGTAATATTAATGCAGAACTTCCCGATACTGTCCGATTTGAGTTGGTTGATAAAGTTACAATGTATCCCCAAACCAAGATTCGCAACTGAAGCAATCATCCTCCCCGGTAATCACGAAATTGTATCATAGTAGTTCATCACGTTCCTGAGCTATGGCAGTGAGTTCAGGTTTTCGGCATCATACACCAAATTTCATCAGCATAGAGAGATTCATGTTTTTAAATTACAAATTTAAACAACTCATAGATTAACGCTAGTGGCTACCTCATTACATTTTGTTCTCGCCAGCTTTGCATACCAATGTCTGTGAGAACTTTGCCCTAATTTGAAATTCAATAGAAGAAAAACTTTTTCCAGTTCATTTTGCTAACGTATGAGTGTGCAAAAGTGTGTCTGCCAGTATGTCTATGTATCTGTCAGCGTATCACCCGGATATTGGAATGGACATTCTTTTACCAAGAATCCACTAAAGTTTGCCAATTTCACACTTTTGACCATATTCATTTGTACTTTATCAAAATATTTTAATTTGAATTTCATCTTACACATTTCTCCTAGTTTTATTTTGCTAGAAAACTTTTGTGGATAATTTTGCAATTTGCTTGTTTTCTGCTGAACGCGAGAACAAAGCCAGACACACACAAAAACAAAACAGATTTTCAAAAGCACTATCTCAGTCTTTACATACACTTAAAAATTTCAATGAAAATATAAAATATTATGAAGAAAATTACAAAAGAAATAAACTTTTGAAATTAAGTTTGCAACGTTGCCAACACAAAATTTAGAGCCAAAAAATACTCCATTCTAATTTTGTACATTCTTGAATTGCAAAGGATTGCAGTGAAATAGTTTTAACCAACAAATAGGAAAGTGTGTGAATCTACTTATATACATAAGTATATTATATTTATTCATTTTCGATTATATATTTTAACAGATGTACTCGTAAACCTATGAAAGTGATTAAAATACATACATACATACATACATACATACATACATACATACATACATACATACATACATACACTCATATCGAAGCATTTTAAAACTTTTTTGGACAGACGTTAATTGAAAGTGAGGTCAAGAATGAAAAAAAGTATTCCTTAAAGTTAAGAAACTTTTGCATACGAGTGACACAAAATCTTTATTTTTCCTTTAAGATATTCGCTTGTATTTATTAGATTACATTTTCATTGAAGCTCTGATAATGCAATACATTCGAGTATATAGTTTCTGTTATTTTGTCAGTATTATTACTATGTATATATTTTTAATTAGTTTCATGATGAATGAAATAAATAAATGTTAAATTCTTTCGTTTAAATTAAACATTTTTTGCTTAATGTTATATCACAAACCTAAAACAAAACCGTACACAAAAAATAAATTTTCAAAAATAAAAAAAATTAACCTCTTGGCAATTTCGTTTATTTTGTCTGACATTTTAGAATTGTTTCTTTTCCTTTCGTGAATATTTGAAAATCATCCCAAATAAATTTGCGCTACTGTTCTTAACAGACTGGAGCTCTTCTCCGTTATAGATAGGATGTCAGTATTAGATACTAAGTTGGGCATTACGTTTGTATGTATGTATGTATGTATGTATGTATGTATGTATGTATGTATGTATGTATGTACGTATTGTATCGTATCACAGGAAAATGTCATCCCTTTAAAAAATATTTGTCAATAATGAAACTCGAGTTAAATTTAATTGGTCTTTAACACAACAACAAAATATTGCAACAGTTTGCCAGACCGGATAGAGCAATTTCTGAATTCTCTGCTATAGAATCATCAGCATTGGGCACAAATAAACAAATAAATAGACATTAGCATAAGGTTTAGGCATTTGAAATGTAAAATCAAGGTTGGTAATAATTGTCTCGAAACGTTTTGCAATAAACTTAAATATATGTTATTCCTTTAATCAACTGTAATGCAAAACCATTTTTAAATAACAGTTATCCTCCGCGCCCACTCCCTGGGAATTTTCGGTTTTTTTTATCGTGAAAAGTGTACAAACCGGCAGATATAAATAAATGTGGAAAGAAAAACAATTCCTTTTCAAATATAAAATTGATATATATATATATATTGTATATATAGATTGGAAAGTTATTGATCCACTCTAGGAAACAAGAAAAGCTTTCAGACCGACCAAACGTGTTCTTGTCAACATTGAAATTTGCTCAATTTCCTGTGCTGCCTCGCACATTATTCCGCTAACAAGGATATTGGAAGAAACAAAGTTACAGCAGAACATGTGACATCTTTGAACAGTTCATAAATAAGCATTTCCTCCAGTGCCATTAAATGGCTTTCAAAATTAAGAAAGTCTGCGTTTCGGCGTTTCTGCTACATGATGATTGAAATTCTTAGCTGATTAAAGAAGCGGTAATGATGATTTCGAGTGTTCTATTTTTTTTTATTATTATTTGCTTTAGTTTTGCTCAACTCACTTTTGGTTGTTATGGCGTTGACAGATGATTTCCGGTAGTTGATACGAGTGAATTTGGAAGTTTTCCTTGGTAAGCGTCAAAACCATGATTTTATTGGAGAAGTTTATTTTTAATTACACTTGTAAATACGTATGGAATTTATTCCGTAAACTATACGAAAAAAACACTTCACTTTAGAAGTGAATATAACAAAAAATAAAGAAAACAACAAAACCAAAAAAAAAAAAATTTTCAATAAATGATTTAACTGAATTAACTGCCATACAAAGTAAGTGGTACGAGCGCTGTAACTCGATCGCACAATTGCACTAAGATCATTTTTGTACTCTTTATTTTCTGGATTGTCAAACTCAATTTAAAAATAATGTTGGGTTGTTTAAACTATCACATTATTGTTAACTGGTTTTTAATATTTTTGTACAATTCTTAAAGGCATTCACAAGTGTTTTCTTGCTCAAATGACTCTTTGGTTGATCTCTTGACGACAACAAAATGTCATTCCCAGCCAATTACTTATAATTTAAAAAAAAGAAACCTTCACATCAACACACACATTCACACACTCACGAGTATATACGTATATATGTTCACACGCCAACACTCTCCACTGACAATGCAGTTTCCTGCTATACAACATGTGAGCTTATCGCATGCCTCACATGAGCTGCAATGAATATTGTTCTTTCTTCATCCGTCAAATGAGCACAATAAAGGTGCGAAACTAGACACACAAAAAGCACACATACGAGTCTGCACGTTAATAGAAATAAAGAGAGACATAATGGACGATGGAAGAGAAGAATAACCAGTCAATTACACACGAACAATAAATACATTCAAATGTTTGTGCACACGATCAAAAGAGTGCATCTCAAATGCGAATGTATGCGCCTGTTCACCTGGCTAGCTACTAGCACAAACACTTTCTTTTGACAGAACAACCAATTTAAACCAGGGACATAATTATTATAAAATATTAATAACAATTATTTTTAGTCCCTGTTTTCAGCAGATGTACAAAAGGGGCAATTTGGCACTTATCTATATGCTCATGCATATTTTTCCTGAGCTATTAAATTTTCAAAAGTGTTCTAGACAAAAAAAAAATGTATTTTCTACCAGCATCAAAATAATTCTTCATCAAATTTGGCTTCAAACCAAAAACTTAAAAATTATGTATAGTGACTATGCACTACATTGCTTATTACCATAAGTCATGGACCCACTCACCTATTGTATATGTAGCGCCATCTACCGAAAAAGCAGCTGCTTTGCATTTGTTGAAGAATCGTGAAGCGAAATCCAATGCTGAATTTTTTAAGGTCGACGAAACGCGTCGAATTGGTGAATCCGGACATGACGTTGAGGAAGCATGTTGCAGCAGGGTCGAGCTAGCGGTAATGGAGGAAGAAGCACTGGTGACGCGGCAAGGAGATGGCACCTGTTGTGTTTGTTGTTGCAAAAGTGATGTTGCATTCGACGCATTGTTTGCAGTGACTGTTGCTGGCACCTGTGCTGCTGTGCCTGGTGAGTTTCGCCGGATGTTGAGCGATGACGTGAGGCGTTCGTGTGGTTGTGACATATTTGCCGTTAGTAGGTGATGTTGTGGTTTTATTAAATTATTTTTGTTGTAGCATTTTTATTCTTTGTGGCATGCATTATTATTAGATTTTTTCTATTCTGCTAATACAATAATTCATGCTCAACGTAAGTTTTATAATTTTTTCATCTTTGTCTAATGTATCATCAAAACAAAAAACCAAAATTAAATTGCGCCTTCTATCAATATTATCAACAATATTTCAATAGTTTCTTTGTATTAAGTCTATCGAAACTCAAGACATTAATAATGGATCAACTAAATGTATTGTGAAATAATATTAATGGTTCTCATCCTTATAAACATGTGAGACATGTAAATGTCGAAAAGTGGCTGCTGCTGCGGTGACAACGGACAGGGTGATAGTTCGTATGTATTTCGCTTGCGTGTCTGCTCTTTTTTTATCATAACATCATCAAATATAACCAACGATATCGTGTTGAAGTGTAAAAATTATTCAATGGAATTAATTTGTTGAGTTATGTTTTCAGTTGGAAAACCTCGTTCTGCCAATGATACAATATATTCAATGGTAATTTTGAATGACTCAGTTAGAAGCGAGTTCACAAAATTGGATTAGTAGGAGACAAAAAAACGAAGAGTTTGTTGTAAAAAAGTTTTCAAGAAAAATTATTTTTTCAAAAAGCAATCATTATTAAACAAATTATGTATAAATGAAACAACAAACCGAACTTTCGGTATGCCGCACTTTCAGCAAGGAAACGATATTATAAATGTAAAAGTTTGGTCAAAAAAATTGTAAACCACGAATTTGTAATGTTTCATTAAAATTTTAGATTTTTCCATTTATCTAAACTATCTTTTCCGTAAATCCTTACAAGTGTTGACCGCAACGCCTACATACTACGCTCACAAATTAAGTAAAATAAATTCGATCATATCGGTTATATGACCATTATCGACGTCTCAACCAAAAGTGGACAAGACCCAATTTGATGTTTATTCCAAGTTTGAAGAAAATCGGTTCAGCCAAACGAAAATAAAGAACGAAAAAAATAAAGAAAGAAATACTGTTCACTTTATATTGTAAGTAAGGATAGCAAAATAAAACACCTAATTTCGGTATATAGTTAAAAACTTGCACATGTGTGTGGTTTTTCCCTATAGGAAATCACTGAACTAGTTGACTAAAACAATTATTTTTAAAAGAAGTTTCATTTCAATTAGTTTAAATGCACTTTATTTACAACAAGTTTAAAATTAAATTTAAATATATATAATCATTTTTCATTTATAAAATTTTCGAGTCTATTTCCGATACCAGTCGAAATGACCAATGACCTCCAAATAACGGTACTTAAGATCAAGTTCTTTAACGATACACGAGTAATGCCCGCTATAGCTTATTAAAGACGAAAATGAGATTCAAACTTTAAAAATTCTTTTTTTATTTATAATTTGTAGTTTCGTTCTGATTTTTAAAAATGATGTGTCATGTTAAAGGTATTTAAAATAACTTTCATTTGTGATATGCACCTGTTATTAGTTAGTAAAGAAAAAAATATTTTTAGAGTAAGGGGTGTACTCTCAAAAACTAATGACAGGATTTTAAAAATGTTTATTACGAATGAGAGATATCCCCTTAAAATTACATCTCAATTATGAAAGTTAGAGCAAAACTGTACATATTAAAAAAAAACAAGTTTTAAACTTTTCCGTTTCGTCCTTAATGAGCATTTGCGGGTATAATGACTTATACGAGTATACGATATTAAGTACGATCGCTTTTTGAAATTGGAGCAAAATTTTCATTTCGATTATAATTTCAAAGAACTTTTTCGTAAGCTTCATAAATAAAAATGCGATGCGTATTGCTTCAAGGCAGCTTGATATTTCTAAACTAATTTTAATTTGGTTGAAAATAAACTATTTACTACGCTTGAAATGTGTGATATCACTCCAATGAACTTCCGTTGTGGTTGAAAAAATAAAAGAAATTCTTTAAAAATTAGTTGTTTTTCCCATAGGGATGCTTGTTTGACGGAACATGCAGAAGTTGTTCATTTTTGTGTGTGTAATTTGTTATATTAATAAGTTCTGTTTAGTTTCACTCAAGTTCAGTGAATTTCGTTTTTTTTTTGTGTGTTTTTTTAGTACGAACTTATTTATTCCTTTGGGCGTAAGTTGGGCACAGATAACAAAACGCTGTGGCTTGGAAAAGCTTTTGCGCTTCTAAGTACACTAATTAATTCATAATTTGCAAGAACATGCGAACACGCCCAAGAGTCTTTGTTGTAATTGATTATTATTATTTTTTTGTCATAAGCAAACATATTGTTGATATCTAAATAATTTAATTTGTTTACAATTAGTTTACAAGTTTTACATCAGCATTTAACTTCTTTAGGTTATGTTAGATAAGGTTGAACTGGCTGGCCGGAGCTATACATAGAACTAGGTCCATAGCAATACCAGGCTGAGCAATACCAGTGGAAGTAGGCATCATTCAGTACAGGTTAATTTTTTCCACATAAAAAGGACGACTCTGTATGGGAGGGAGTAGTAGTTGTTGTTCGATATTGCTCATCTTAGAACCTAACCTTCGCTTGAAGAATATGAGCTCATATACCAAATTTCAGCTTCGGTACGAGCGTGTGCTTGGCGCAGGGTATAAAAAACACATCAAAAGTGTGCTTTAAAATTTATACATGACTCGCCAAAGAGGAAATCATTTACGTTCGTAAATAAAACAAAGCCAACTCATAAAAATAAAAAACAAATTCAGCTGGAAATTTTCATTCGACATAATACCCAAAATGGCCACCAGCACAACCTCAGGAGTGAAGGAAGTTAGAGCTTACAGGAAAACAAAAGCAAATTGCCGCGTGTATACATAAAAAAAGAAATGGTTACATTTTTAGTTTATTTGTGGGTTAAATGAACAAACAAAGCGATAGGACAACGATGACGACGTAACACGAGGTGAAGCAGACTGCCACAGCATAAATTCCTCTACATCATTCTACTAAAAAAAAAAATTAATCCTGTTGATGGTCCAACATATATACAAAAAAAAATCGATGCAGATTTAACGCCTTGTACGTTATGTGGGCGATTTTAATATTTTCAATTCATCTACGAAAATATATATAAAAGTTCAAAAAAAAAACACATAAATAATAGCTTTTAATTATTTTGAATTCCTCTAAAATCCAAATCTGTAGAATGTAGATATGTACATATATCCTGTTATTACATGCGACTCATGGGATCATCGTAATTAAAAACGAAAATGCCAAAAATAAGCAATAGCGGATATTTCTGTTTACATCCGCAAAGTTTGAACCATGAATTTATAGAAGGAAACATTTATATACCCTCTGTCACGTGCAAGAAGGTACTGAAGGGTATATTGAATAATAACTTCTAATTGCTTACAAAATGGGCGTGATCAAATATACTTATAATAGACACATTTAGCATATATTTAAAATTGTGGTGGGTATTTTAGTTTCGGCGTAGCTGAAAATAATTCTCTTACTAATTTTAACTGAGCTTTTTGTTGTAATGAGTAGATCAAAATAATTACAAGTAAAATAATTATCTTCGACTATGCTAAGCTTAAATACCCTACACATATATTGTATATATTTTGTTTAGATGTTAACATCACAATAATTTGCATATTTTTCAAATGTTTTTATTTAAAAGTGGCATTAAGTAATGCTGAACCCGATATACTCGTATGTTCCAAGTTTGAAGAAAATCGGTTCAGCCGTTAGGCGTGAAAATGGAACTAACGAAAATAAAGAAAAAAGGAAATTAAAAAAATAAAGAACGAAAGAACGAAAAAAGATAGAAACTTCCCTTTCTAATGTTATTAAGGATTGCAGAAAAGAAAAAGTTACAAGGGAAGTGGGGGATTTTTGTTTTGTTTATTTTTTTTTGAACTTAACTTCCGCTTGAGAATATCAATTATCACGTCAACATCTCGTAAACTTGGGCTGAATTTGCTCGGACGAGCAGGCGAGCGGAAGGACGAAAGGTCTGCGTTAAATCAACTGAGATTGCAAGCAACCTGCTAATGGGTGTTACAAACGAGAACCAAATTTAATAGGCTCGACGGTCTTTGGGCACACGTGGCGTACAAAAAAGAAACAAGAGTGTTCCCTAACAAAAAATCGGACAAATATTTGTGTCAAATTATTGACACGATTGGCAAATTGGTCTACCGGATGACTGCAGCTTTGTGTGAGAGTATTTTGAGTATCTGACCTACATACTATCTATGTATGTACATATGTATGTAGGTATGTATGTGTATACATATGTATGTATCATATTCGACAATAAATACAAATTTAAAACTTATTTTAGAGCATTTTTTACTTCAAGAGCAATATTTGTTTGATTTTATTATATTGTATGATTTATACTTTGTCATATGTTTAAATTTTTTCACTTCAACCACCTTCAGGTTATTTTATTTATTTTTTTTACGATTTTTTCACTAAAAACACTTTTTTATTATTTTATATAAATTTTTTTTACGATTTTTCTCACTTCAATACTTTTCAGCTCCGATTTATTTTACATATTAACACTTTTGGGATGTGGAGCTTTATTTTATTTAAGTATAGCCAAAGAGTTATAAGTGTATAAGTAGTAATAACAACTTTAGGAAAAGTTTAACACTAACAATTAAACAGAAAAGCAACACAATTTTGATTAAACCTCACGCTTGAAAACCGTTTACATTCCTTCCGGCAAAAGTGTTGCCAATCAACTAAACGTTGAGCAATGGCAAATCACTTCGTGAGCTACTTGCTTGTACCAAATGAATCGAGTGTGCGAGCACAGTAATGAGCAGTGTTGCCATCTTGATAAGTTTCCGGTCAAATTTAATCGGATTTTTATAGCTTTAACTGGGAAAACAAAACTATTTCCGCTCGACAGAATTTTTGACTTGATATAAAATTATATTGAAAATATATAACATTTCACTGCAAAAAAATGTGAAAGCTTTGAAACATATTAAATGTGTAACTGTCAATGAGTACATAAAGGTTAATAAACAGTCTGTTAATCCAATATTGGAAGAGTTGCAAATCGACATTTTAACTTCAGTTTAAAAAATAAAAACACATGACGGGAATAATCTTTTACTTACGGAATGGACAGACATATCTGCTATCTACTCAACTAATAAAAAACAACTACAAATTTTAACAGCGTGTTTTTTTTACTGGATTTAAAAAAAAATACTGGTAACTGTTAAATTTGACTGGATTGAGATTTTGTCAATGGCAACACTGGTCATGAGTATATGAGACAACAACAAATTAACTTTCGCACAAAAGCAATAAGCAGAGCAATGCAACAAAATGAGCGCCAAATGAGAACAGAAAGAGAGAGAATTAAAAAAGCGAATAAACTCATTGGCATTTATCACACTCTTTTTCAAATGTATTTATTTCAGGACGAACGGTATAATAATAAACAATTAAATACACAATAAGCAATGTTGATTCTAATTTTGTTATATTCTTAAATGCTTTATTACCACAAAAATCTATACAAAATGTTAATAATTTAAATATTTTAATTTATTATTAATTTTAATGAGTAATTACGGAAATTTCATTACATTATGGAATATTTACAGACAGTTCTGCAAGTTTTTCACCAGCTGATTCTTATGCTCTCTCAACTATTTTCTACGATTGCTTTAGTAGAGAGACTATTTACATTAAGGGTTCATTACAAACATCGCGTGAAACAATAATAAACAAAGTTAAAAAAAATTAATTGCATTTAAGAATTTAAGCAGTAGTAATCAAACAAAAAAAACATTACATTTACTTTTGAAGGTTTATTTGTCGCTTTTGCATAATATTAAATTTTATAAATCAGCATTAAAGGCTTGAAAGATTTACCAAGAAAACACGAAACAGTTTCCGATGAGTTTTAATCTTTTGTTTTTCATAAATTGTTTGATTATACAGCCTTAATTAAATTTGTATTTTCTTTGCTTCTGTTTATCTGTCTGCTCAAATAATTTATCTCACAGAACTTATTTCTCAATATAGTAAATTTCAAGGACACATATTTTACTCCCTCCCTCTATTTTTCTGAAAAGCGTCATCCTCTGAGAAAATATGTTTTTCGCTCTTTCGAAAGCTTTTCACCACTACCTTTAAACTTGAACTTGAGTTCCTGTTCACACCACTATAACCAAAATCGTTTAATATTTTCTACACCACTCGCACGCACGGACCGTAAGGTATATTAAGTTTGTCTTTAAAATATTAAGAAAATAAATTTTCAAAGTTCGTACGATTGACAATTGTTGAGTAATTTGTCTTCAACTTTTCGCTGATGTATGTAATGTATTTTGCATATAAATAAAATAATAGTATAATATTTTCACAACTTCTTCTTCTTCTTCTTTTTTGACAATTGGCATGACAAGCGCAGTAGGGGAACAAAAGGCAGCTAGAAATATTTTCAATGCGATTTTTGACATGGGTTTTACGAGGGCGTTAAAAAACATAGTGTACGGCGTTTATGAGGGTTATACGCGTTTGTATGAGCACCCCTATTAAAAACAATAATTAAATGCAGACGACACTAATCATTTTTGATATTGAGTCCCGATTAGTTCGAATACACATAAAAGAGGACTTGATATTAAACGACAGAGAATAAAAGACTTGAGGGAATGACGGAAAATGGGGTTGAATATTGAAACTTGTTTTCGTGAAATACTACTCGGTCACAGATAGCGCTGTTTAGATTTCTTCACTGAAAGGACAACACTAAACAAAACTGTAAAAGAAAAATAATAATAAGAATTAATAAATTAAAATACATACTGACACACGATTCAAAAAGCACAATCCATGATCATAATTTATGTGATGTGTTATGTTGTGCAGGTGCACATGTTTTCATAAGACTTCGTAAACAGTTCTTCACATATTTTACTCCCTCTGTATTTACTTTAAGCCGGAAAATAAATTATCAAATAGAGATAAGTAGAAATATAGAGAGACTAAAAATAGAAAGAGTTCGAATAAGAACAACTCCACCTCCCATGAAAACTTCATAAATAATACAAGTTAAAAATTAAAGTCCATCATACCGACTTGCACCACACTGTTAAATATCACAATCGAATAAGGGTGGTTCATGATTGAAAAACTTGAAATACAAATATGTTTTTAAATAATATTTTACTAAAAAGAAATTATATAATAATGTTTAAATCAATAGTCATCCTAATTTGATAAATCATGAACCACCCTAACAAAATTACTATACTTATTTTAGATCATTTTAGAAATATGTAAATGATTAAATTTTACGCCGGTCCACTGGTCCAATAAGTTGCAGTCGCAAGAGAATATGTTTTCGTTTGAATTAACAACACGTTAATAAAATTTTCAAATTGTCAAGAAATGAATGTCCTCCATTATCCTGCTAGTTTGGCGCCAGTTAGCAGATACATTTGGATTTTTTAATTTAATATAAATAATATGCAGGAACATTTTGAACTTTTCATAAACTATATTTTCAAGTTTCCCGGCAAAAAGCCTTCAGCAACGAAAATAATTTTCAGTTTGAAATTGAATTTCTCTTGTTTATGAATTTATGCTACTTTGCCGCCAATTTCAAAGGTTTAATGTGAAATTCCTGTCGAAAATATTCCTGCACAATATTTCAAAAATCTGGTGATATAAATACTTATACTGCTTATCCTGCTATGTGACACGCTGCTTGTACTCCGTGTTCCAAATGTTCTTACTCCGCTTGTTTAGTAAAATATCAATTCCTAAAACGTTCTAAAAATCCGGCGACCGCCTTCGCCAGTTCAAAACCAGCCAATATTCAGTGTGTTCAATACAATACTGTTTAAATAATGTTGGTATTCATTATGGGTACATGGAATTAGTAATTCGCTCGCCACTGGTCCAAGTCAAAATAATAAATACTTTAAATGTGCCATTAAAAACTCGAATTCGTATTCCAATTTTGCTTCAGCCCAGTGCTACACATTTTGTACAACTTTGTACTTTTTGCCGTTTCCCGAACTCCGCACAAGGTCAATAAAGGACGCTGCTCAGCAATTTCATTCAAGCAGCACTAAAGGCATTGGCAGTAAATTCTCACCTGCCGCCGACCGCTGTTATCCTCCTCATTACGCTATGCCGCACATAAGCATTAAATTCCACATAAAAATTTAACGTGCTTAGCTATGAAAATGGCTGCGCAAAATTATTGTGCAAGCCACTCTCGAAGCCACTTGAAAGCGCTGTGAAAATTTCGAAGTGAAATAAACCTAAAATCAATAAAAAATACTTCTCGCCAACGCTTAGTGGATGGATGGATGTGCATATTTATAGCTATTGTGCCACTTTTTTTTTAGCAGCAAAGCATATAATTTTCGTTCAAATTAAACAGAACATCCAGAGGGGTTAAGCAAAAACTAAGACTAAGCGAACAAAGCAAAGCAAACCAAAGCATAAATACGGATTATTGATTACAATAAGATTAATTTGATTATGAGCGATTATGTGCAGGGGTCGGACCTTTTAACGATCGTAGTAAATTTAAAACGCTGTTCGAACAAGTTCAAAATCTTCCCCGCCACTTCGCTTGAGCTTAAGTTTACTATAATACAATAAAAGTGCAGCAGAAATTATTGTATTTGAGTCCATTACATTTCTTTATTTGTACCAAAAATATTTAATTTAGGTGAAACAAAAGTATATTTGAGACAAGTTTAAATATATTTGGCACAAGTAAATGCTAAAAATTGAAATGAGAGCTAACTATCCAAAACCCTTTATGGTCTGAGAGTCTATTTTCATTTCGCGTTGGAGTGGCTCAACTATTTGAGGCTCAAATTTTGTGGCACAGTTACATTAGTCGTAAAAAAAGGACAAGGAGCAAATTGTCGTTATATTTTAAATTATTAGAAAAACAGTTCACATACGAGTATATATCTTTTACATATACTACAAAACTTTTAATTAAGTCCCGATACATACACACTCCCTTGATTCTTACAACCAAACGACAAATAATAATCTCCCAATCCAGCATCTACACATCACATACTCCGCTGCAATCGCAGCTATCTCTTTATTTGCGCCTAACTTAATTGCTGTTGTACATGTATCCTTGTGATACAAGTGGCCCATTGCAATTAGCCTAAATAATGTCAAACATATTGCTCCCAAGCGTAAAGTATTTTGTGTTTTGTGGTAAGCATCACATGAGCAACAACAAATTTAAGAACATACTTTGAGCTGTATAACAAATCTTGGGAAAAGATTCTCTGTTGACTTAGAACATCTCGCGACTGGGATGTTATATATCCTTATCCTATTCAATTGTATTTAAAGTGATATAATTTATAGTGATATGATGGAATTTTTTTCTGCCGCCAACATAAAACTCAATTCAATTAAAAATATTATCCGCAGTACCTCCCTCAAAATTTAACTGGGATTCTTTCTACAAATATTTGCAGCCAATTATTGTCCAAATACTCCGAAATCCCTTTGGAAATAATCGTGAACGCGTCAAGTTAAAACTGAAATCTTCCATTGCTGCTCTTGGCTTGAACTAAGTTTTATTTCTTCTTCACAAATTTGCTTATTAAATTTTTGCAACTCAGTGGAAATAAAATCGCACAGTCGAATTTTTTATTTAACAATTCATGCAAATTAGCACAAGAGCGAATAGAGCGAACAGAGCTGAGAGCTGTTGAGGCTATGATAAGCAGCAGCTTTTACTGCAGTATGCCACTCCTGTTCCCACCGGTTTTATTTGTGGTTGCCACGACTTGTCATTTCAGTTAGCACTACGAACTGACGTTTAAATAGTGTATAAGAAACCCTTTTTTTTCGTTTATTGTCGATTAAAAAAACTTAATAATTTCGGTAGCCCCAATTCAAATTTGTTGTAAAAACTAAAATGTTAAATATTTAATAAAAGGAAAAAACAAAACAATTTTTCGATTCTCTTTTTATACCCTTTGGCACACGTAAGCTCGAACCGAAGAGTATATTGAGTTTGGTTTTTCATTGGTGATGTCCACAAGGAGGCGTGGTTGATTTGACAATATAATAATCAGCGTATTCTGAGTCTATATAAGTGATTTCAGCCGTTATTTAAGACATATCGAGGTGATAAAATTCAATATTTATCACTGGAGCGGTAACACATTTCTACTGAAAAAAATGGGCGTGATCGGTTAAGAACAACGCCCACTTATAATAGGGACATATAGCTCATATGAGCTACAAGAAGCAAATTGTGAGTGTCTTCAAAACGGCGGAGGGTATTTGAGCTTCCGCACAGCCGAAGATAATTCTCTTACTTGTTGTTTTTCATTTGTGTTCTATGAACCAACAATTTTTTTTTTTACTTGCTGTAGACGCTAAAAACTTATTATTTTTATTTCACTGTGCTTTTGCCGTTTGTACCGAGACGCTTGTCAGTTTAGTAATCTTAAAATCAATAAATTGCTCAACATTCCTGTGCAGGAAACCTTTTAAATTTGCACTCAACCGTCTTTTTCATGGCGATTGCTTCGAATGTGGTTTTCGTATATGTAGCTGCTGTATTGCATCTCATTTGTAAACGATTTTTCGCTTTTGTTCCAAAAGTCAACCTCATCTTCCGCGCGGTGCTTGTGCTTTGTTTACATTGTTCTATGGCAATTGAAAGTAACGACTTGCGTTGTTTCCCTTGCACAGGTGTGTCTGCCTTTAACTGCGGGATTACCTTTAAATTCACACTCTTTCAATAATATCGACTTGATTGAAAAATTATTGAATGCTAGAGCGATGAGTGACAAACCTTGACACACATAATTGGCCCGTGCATGCACACAACCACTTATCGGGCGACGACCGACCTATTTATATACTCGTATACGTTTTTACTAAATATCAGATTATTAACTTAAATTCATTTAACCGCATTTCTTCGATTTTTGGCTGTCAACCGATTTTGGGTTGTTTTTGTCCAAACAAATTTACAACAGTAAAGAAATAATACGAAATGATTGTATTAAATTTTTTTTTTATAATTTTTTTCTGTTCAGTTATTCTCATAGCGTTCTGTTACTACTTGTAAGCAGCCAGTTGTGAGCAATTCAGTTTTCTTAATCAACTTTTAGAAGAGGTTAATTTAAGAATTCAGTGTAAGGTTTTTATAAAAATAAAGTAACAAATTATAAATTTTAAGATCGGTTCCCCAGTTAACTATATCAACTCAGCACTTAACTCTGATCATTTCATACCTCTCATTCCGCTTGTTATGTGTGTATCAAATGAAAGGTCAAATTTAATATACACTACCGTACATTATGAATTTTTAATAATTGTTTAACAAAATGTGAAGTGAGTATTGCGTAGATTCATATATAAAATTTCTTTAAGAACTCGCTAGTAACGATTTTCTCAATTACCGTATTATGTATACAAGTTAAACTCGGTCATAAATGGATACATTGTATTCAAAAATATTGTGAAATTCCACTTCACATTTACAGAAAGTTTAGAAAGCAATACTACTCACCTTTTGTAACTGTGGCCAGAATTTGTGGATTGCTGGAAATATAAAACATAAAATAAATATTGAATAAAATTTATTTGTATAACATTTATATTCATTATAAAAAGGGGATAAAAAACAAAGTAATCTCCATGAATTTATTACAAAGCATCGCCATGGAAAAATTTACATCTAGCAATCGATTCACATTGCTTCAGTCTATCCGGAAACTACTGTCAAAACGTGACTATGTTAAATCGTACATTTTCTCATACAAATTGTTGATTTCATTTTCATATAAATAAAATAAGAGTTTCATTAAGATCAAAAAATAGCTTGACAGCAATTTAACAAGCTGGTAAGAACGACGACAACAAAGTCGCATATTTAATGTATGGTGTTCTTTATTTTATATTACACAACACACACTCGTGCAAACAACTCTTTACAGGCAATTCCGTGTTGTTGTGGTTCTACTTCAGTTACATTTTTAATGCATACAATTTTATTTAGGACATTGTCTTAGCAAATATGGTAATAAAGGTTATACAAAAAATTGCAATCAAAAAACTTTTTTCTAAGCATAAAAGTCCTTGAAAAAAATGACAGAGGCATTCAGTGCATAGAAAAGCTAGAAAGCGAATTAACTTCGCCGAAGCTCAAATACCCTTCGCCATTTTAGAGAGACCAATTTTGTGTTTATTAATTTTTGTTACATATAACACGGGGGAGTTTGTATTAGTGGAAAGTGTAGATTTTTTTCAATCACGCCCATTTTTGTTAGTAATTTCAATGGACTAAGATTTCGAAGCTGATCATTTGCATATATAAATTATCATACCTACCAAAACCTCCTCATGGGTGTTACAAATGGAAGAGCAAACAGAATATACCCTACGGTAGTTGCTTGCACGTGGCGAAGGGTATAAAAATACACCCAATTGTATCATTAATCTTATCCACAACTAATGACCACGAAACTGAGCAGCAGGGCAGACGGATAAGGATGGCAAGAGCAAAGTAATTGCAGAAAAAGGCTGTTTAAAAGTATATTGCCAAGTGAGCTAGTGGTGGTAATGGCGCTCATTACCACAGTTCAAAAAGTTGTATTCCTTGTTATAAGTATTTCAATGTGTAGGTTGTGCGTCGGCGTTTTTATTCCTACTACTTTGCTTAATCTGGTTGTCTGCTAAATTTTGGATTAATGTTGACTAAATTAGCACACAGAAATCATTTGAATAATTCTAGATGAATTTTTAAATGGGGTGATCAAATAAAAACAACGCCCATTTATAACAGAGACATATAGAACATATTTGCTACAAGGAGCACATTTTTCAGCCTCTCAAGTGGCGGAGGATATTTGAGCTTCGGCAAAACCAAAGATAATTCACTAACTAGTTTTTTTAACCCACACAATTACGCAAACCAATGCAAAGTCCTAAAGAC
This sequence comes from Suillia variegata, assembly GCA_949127995.1. Taxonomy (NCBI): domain Eukaryota; kingdom Metazoa; phylum Arthropoda; class Insecta; order Diptera; family Heleomyzidae; genus Suillia; species Suillia variegata. The sequence continues at coordinate 96,731 of OX421844.1, read as the reverse complement.
ATTGATTTTTGAATTTATAAATTACAACAAAGAAATGTTTAGTTTCGGTTAGAAATGTGTTACACTTTTAAAACATCAGCATTTGTTTTAAACCAATAAATTGTGTGTTAAAATGCAGATAAATTTAAATAAAATACCAATAGTCCAAAACAATGACAATCACATACTTACGCAATTTTTGATGATATCGTTATTTTCGCAACTTCCTTCTATTTCGTCTTCCGTTGATTGTTTGTGAGGCTTTCAATGTTTTGTAGAAGTCGTGAGCAATACTTTGTTAATTTGTTGCTTTGCAGATGTTTCATTAACTTTAATATTTCTTTCGGCGACAGTTCTTTATCAATTTGTTGTTATAATTGTTGTATTATTGAATCCTGCTTATTACAAAAAATGTACAAAAGGAATTTGTAAATAATAATGTTACACTTTCTTTGTCGCTGATGCTTTTATTGGCGCGCATTTACGTTTATTATTTTTCATTTAACTTTTTTAAATTTTTATATACATACATACACTCTTTTGAATTTTCTCACCGTCAATGTTGTTTTTCAGTTTCCGAATAAATATTCAAGATTTCAAGATTTTCCCTATACAATTTTCAGTAATCCAGTGTATATAAGAAAATGCATTTTTGTTTACCTTAAGCTTTTTCTATATTTTGTCTAGCTTTTTGAGAATGTCCGTGTGTAACATGTGTGCATTTGTAAACAATTTGTTACAGGGAAGCATAGGTGGGCATCGTAAAGAATTTTATTTCGTGAATCTCATTGAAAAGTTAACGACGTTAAAAATTTAACGTACAAGTTTACCAAAAAACTCATACAAAAGAAATTTAGCGCGAGTTAATTAACTTTTTAATGGTTTTCGCAATAAATAGGAAAGTTAAAAATTTGCAAAAAAATTTAACTTCTTGAATCTACTGTTTACTAATTAACTAGTTTGTGCCCAGAGAAGTAATAATATAAAATTTAAATAAATGAATAACTTTTGATTGTTCAGAAGCAAGTGATTTTGATTTCTTGATTTTATTTATTTAAAATTGTAAATAATGTACAGAATGTACTCAATGCGATAAAAATATAAATATACATATTACTCATACGCCTCGTATGGCACTATAACTCGTATATAATAGCCCTCATTAATTTAAATAACGCCGTAGTAGGTATAAAAGTTCGATGTTCATGTCTTTAAATGCATCTACAATACATTTGAGCTTCCTCAGCGAGAGCTAGCGTGTTTGGGGTAAATTTATATTTCTACGTCAATAAAAAGAAAACACAGACAAAGAGTTGAGTTGAGTTGAGTTGGACAGAAGAAAGTGTCGATTTAGAGAATTCATTCGTAATTTATCGTCATACAAATTTGGCAACTTCCGCCCTGTCCTGCTGTCAGTTAGACAAAAGGACAGTTAACCGAATGTCCGCCACTGCCGTTCTTATTTGTTATTACAAAAGCTATTTCAACCAGTTAGTGGTTGGTTCAAAGAGGAAACTATTTTTCTTCGACTCAAATTCGTTCGTCATTACGTGCTTTTAGTGCTGTGGTTAGCATTTTCTATTCTTCTTTTTTTTGTTGTTGTTTGTTTCTTCGGAATTCCTTGTACTGCCGTATCCCATTTCTGTGTCACTCACTACTCACTTACATAGTCACTCAGTCGACCCGTCAGAAGTAGGCACGCAATTCAAATTTTCGGTTTGGTTTTTATTATTGTCTAATTAAAATGGTAACATTAAGAGTATGTATTTAAATACGTTGGTACGCGAATACACCAAACAAGTAAGTTTAAAGGCCAAGTTTACAGACCAAATATTGATTTATATACTAGTTATTTCCATATAGTACGAGTATAATATGTAGTTATTCAAATATACATATGTATGCCAATGTGGTTGGCTATTTCAAAACATTTCATTTTTCAATATGCATTTTTGGCCACAATATATACGTATATACAAAAAACACCAGGCAAATTAGGCCGATAACTTAAATTCTGCAGATTATAGGTCTAAATTAACGGTTTCGTAATGCAACCTACACCATGTCACATAAAAATTATTTCCACTTCTTTGTAGTTCACTGTTATAAATAATTATTGAAGATGTTTCAAAAACTAAATAACGAGAATTTAATTTGAATCGTGGAATTCGATTTTAATCACTTCTTAAAAGACTTAATATTGATTTAATTCAGAAACGCTTTAAAGGGCAAACGATTCGTTCTTGTCGGGCTTTTATTTCTGTTCAAAAGTGAACATTTTCGATGACGTTTATTAATTGCACTTTGAATTTGTAGCGTTGACGGTTAACAGATGCTCATTTTATATCTTCTCATTATCAAAGCGTTTATAAAAAACCTTGAAATTAAAGAAGAGAATAAAAACTGCGTTTTGGAAGTAAAGTCAGAGTACGTTAGCGCGTTTCCGTTTAGCACACAAAGCTACACTACACACTGACGTATTGACGTACTTTTGCTTTAAACGAGAATATGACAGAACAAAAATAAGTTCGGCGATAGGACACGCGATTCTTAAATAGGCTCAAATAACTGAAGAAGCAGGCAGGCAAACAAACAATAAAAGTCAAACACACTCACGCACGAAATTCAACGTTTTGGTCGTTTACCCGCTCGATATACCTCAGCAGTGCAAAGCTTCAATAATACTGAAACTCAAATGCGGCGAAGTCAAGCTAAAACATGTGCACGGCGTCGTACAGTCGCGGTTAAAATAATAGCAGTGTGCAAAATATATTTTAAAAAGATTCAACTTTTTTTTTTGTTCACATTTTTTTAGTCCTTTTTGATTTATACAGTTCCGTGTTAAGTTAACATTTAAAACATTGCAAAAATTTGTTGTTGCTTTTATAAAAAACTTTCAAATTTCAATAAATCATGTTTAGTGCTCAAATTTTTTTTATTTTGGTAGGTACATATGTTCAATTTTGAAACCTTTTTATCGAAAAAAAATCTTTGCAGATTGGGGCAAGGTAGGCATTGCAGCTCTAAATAAGCGTTGCCTTATTAAAAATTCACTTCTAACGGTAAAACGTATGCGAAAGTTCATGAGCTTATTGGATGATCTCCGACTGTGATCTGAGATGCCCTAAAATATGATCCTAAATCTGAAACACTTGAGTCAAAAAACTAGATTCTTCAAGAGCTTAGCCACAAGAGCAATAGTGTAATATATTCTGAACGGGTAAAAATAAAATTGACGGATAACTAAATTTGCCACCAAAACAATTAAACATGGAGGTTCTTATACAATGATGGCCCCATGCACTGCATTGAAGAAATCAAAATATTAAAAGAAATCAATCCTGGAACTCTATATCTCAAGAAAGTTGCTACTAAGCTCCATGCAGGGGCAGACAGTTTTATCCAACAAAGGAAAAACAATAATTTTATTTATGTCTTAATTGAAGTTCTCTATTACACACTACTACTATTATTTTTACCGCAGCTGTATATGCGGTAGTCTGCGGCATGTTCGAATCGAGTTGTTGTAAGTTCGATCGAACATTTAACACGGACCAATTCCGCATTGTCATAGAAAGAAAACGGCGAACTGCAGCAAAAACGGAAATGAAATATTCGCTATGTACATACATATTTATATGTACTCGCACATATGACGGCATTTGGGGGCATGACTGCTGCAGTTCATGCTCTTTGCCAGGCAGTACAACAAAAAATTGCAATATGTGTAAATTGTATAAAAGATATTTTCAGCTTGATCTGATGCAAACGCACGAATGGACGTGAAAAAGTGTTTCTATGAAATGCAATTTAGTCTGTTTGGAGGTACAAGGGTAAATATCCCAGCAAACAATCTGACTCTTTTCAGACTCTTATGAGACACTTTATTCTGAGCCTTTACCCTCATAGGTGTCAGATGTGAGCGAATTTCTAATTAATTTAAATCAATTAAAATTGACCATAAAGAATTTTTCTGTATGCATATTGTATTTTCTTATATAATATTGTTTTTGTTAAGAAAAAAAAAATATGTTTTTAACATTTTTTTTCCAATTTGGGAGACTAGCAATTATGGTAGCAATGCTCTTTAAAAATGCTTTTTAAAATGTTCAAATACTTTTCCGCTGGTTGTTGCAATTAATACAATTAATACAATTCCTCGGTGAAGTGTCGAGGATTGACCAGCTGCTTTTTAAACATGGTGTGCTGTGCTCAATCCATACGAGGAACAACTCTTTTAATGGTGTATGGTCTTTAGTGGTGTATTTTGGTTTTGGTCCATTGTTTGTAACATTGAGAAATATTCAAGTTAGATGTAAAATCAAAAACTGAGTCGATTAAGGCATGTCCGTCTGTCTGTCTATCATCATTTCTTGTTATCACGATAGGGAGAGAATCGTTAGAGATATTGAGCTGAAGTTTTGTACACTGGTTGCTCTTATGCCTTAGATGATCTGATTAGATTTTGGAGCCAATCTGCCCATGGAAGGATATTTATACCTTGACTTTAACTAGGTAATACATTCCAATAAAGTTGACTCATTTAAAGTTCAGCCAAGAACAAAAACTTACTCCCACCACCATCCAACTGCCTCTACACAAAATATAAGTGCCAAAAATTATACAACACCAAAGAATAAGACTGCCACGACAAAACGACAAGACTTAATAATTTCGTTGAGATGTCATTGACGGGCCGCTTGACATATTTTAACAATTGAAATGTCAACATACATCCGCGGGATAGAAACATAAAAAACCAAGCGAAAAACTTTCGAAATGCGGTATATACGCAGCAACTTTGTTCGGTTGCAACACTTTTGAAGCGACATTTGTTGTATGAAGGAGAAATAAGTTTTGTATGGAGAATGAGTGAGTTTTTCACCGAATGAAACTCACTCACTGAGTGCACAATAACTTTTACAAATTATGACAAGCGCATGTCCGCCATGTTATCGTTTTTCATGACGTCACAGTTGACCCTCTGTTATTGTTTTCATTTTGCTTTAACAAGTTTTACAAATAGGTATCATGCTAACAAGAATTGTCGACGGTCAGGATAGGCTTTACAAATAAATATACGACCAGAACAAAATGAGGCGAGTGTAATTGTTTTAATAACAAAAAAACACTTACCGCCGCCGCAGATTGTTCAAAGCGCCTCCGCTATTGCCAAAACGTTGTTCCAAAAAAAAACACCTGACGACAAGCGACTATTATTAATAAATATATATAATTAGTAACTAATAAACTTATTTATTTAATTTAATTAATTAATCAAGTGTGGTCTTAAATAATAGTTATTTTTTAGTCGCACTTTTCCAACTTTTTATATATTTTAACTTCCGTGAAAATCTGATAAATTTTCGCCGTTATTTGAAAACAAACAAAGTAGAAAGAGGGAAATAACACAATTCCTTATGGGTGCGTGTCTTCGCTTATCATAAAATGGTTTGAGGAAATGACCAGATGTTAGGGCAGGTATAATTTGTAATAAGTTTGTGCGGATTGGGTTTCTCCTACCTTCTTCGCTTTTCCAAATATTTCCAAAAATGTGTTCCAAAGTGCATTATAAATATGTTAACACAACACAAATGCTGAAAAAATTGATAACAAAAACGTTAAGAGCTTAAACCAATATTTCGAGCCAAACAAAAAAGATTGCCCGACAAATTTTACTGGCAACGCTAATCATTTCGTCCGCTGATTGACCACCACTAGCAAACTAAAAACAAAAGTACCTTCGCTAAGAAGAAGGAAGCTAAGGAGAGAAATTGGAAATTTTTGTGGTAAATTAATCCGAAGAAAATAGTGATATCTCCATTATTAATAATAAATTTAATGAATTTATTTGCCTAAAGTATTTATTACTTCAAAACTGTAAAGTTATAAACAAAAAAGTGAAATACCAAATTAAAACTGGTTTATTACACTAAAATTATTTTTAATATTTTTTAATCACACACATCCATCCATTGATATAAATTGTATTTTGTTTGACAGTTCACATTGAAATTAACAGATGTGCAGCACCTTTATGATTTCCTCATACGTAATAGACACACATAACACGTAACGTAGAGGAGCTGTGTGTGGATTAGAAAGAAAGAAATAGCTAAAAGAAAAAGTGAAACGTCAGAGCGAAAAGACGAAAAAAAATTCAACAAAAGTGCGAGATTAAATAATGAAAAATACGCATAAAAAAATTAAATAGCGAAAAATCTTCTTCAAAAGTAGCAATAAAAGGATACGCGCTATTAGTAACTGCGACGCCCGCACTTCCGCCAACGCAGCACCCTAATCTGCGAAATTTATTTCTGCGTTCTGTGGTCGGTGTGTGAGTGTATGGTTGTTGTGTTAAAAAGAAGAAGAAGAAGAACGGAGAAAACGGAGCACCTAGCCAGACTTTTCTCTGCCTGATTGGGTCAACGGCTATTCCGGAAATAATTTAGTTACCTTACATTGACCAAAGGTGAATTAATATTTTATATTTATTTTAATTTTTACTTATTTCATTTTTTTTTCTTGTTTTAGTTCCGACTTTGATTTTCTTAAGCGTTGTTGTTTAATAAACACAACAAAAAAATCATTTAATAAATTAAGTCTTCTTTCATCACAAAGTCAATAATTTTATCTGTTTTAAAACGTTTTATCTGTTTTAAAACGAAAATGAAGTAAGTTAATATCTTTTATGAAACTGCAGTTAAACTCAAATCCATATAAAAATAAAAACAACTATTTTTTTAATTTTACTAACTGAAGTAAACTTTCATAATCGTCTCAGTAATCAATAAATTTTATATATTATTAACAAAAAAAGATTCGCCCGACACACAGTTTACCCATACCGCATGTCTGTACAGAAAAAACATTGCCTGCACCCTGTCTCTTCCCTGATTCGCCCTTGTGCCATACTCCTACCACCAGCTTAAATTCATTTTACCTACACACGCAACAGTCAGCAACTGCAGCACCCGCAACATAATCCGAGCCCACTCCCTTTTGTTTAGTTTGCTTTCGATAGTAAAACCACACTACTATTTGTGTCCACCCACTTTACCGACGCCTTCCTTATGCACACATAGCAAAACCTTTCATAAGAGCTGCTCCTTCTGCCGCACACCCTATTTGCCAGTGTCCCTAGTTTGTGATTTGGTTTTATTGCCGGCGTCACTCGAGCAGATTTTAGATTTTTCTTGCGTAAGGATATTCTTTTTGACTTATATTAATATTTTCTCTCTCATTATTATGTTTTGTTCTATATTTTTAAATTGTGTATAAATAATTTTAGCTTTTGTTAATCAAAAAGTTCGCAGTTTTGCCTTGACCAACAGAGTACAAACTTCAGTTTTTAATTGCCACCCCTACCCAGGCCGCCCACTTAAGTTAAACGCTTTGTGCATAGCTTTTGTAGTTTGTTCCTAACTCTTTTGTTGGCTTTCATTCCAATAAAATATTTTTCTAGTTTTATTTCATTTTGTATGATAATTTAATTCTTCTTTGTTGTAGAAAATGAAGTATGTTTGTTTGTATGTATCTGCATTAAATAGATTAGTTAATTTTTAATAAGAACGTTAAAAAACATTTTATATACATATACGCATTCCTTATATTATTATATGTGTCCAAAACTAACATTTGATTTTTTGTTTCAGATGCAATTGTTGTTCTCCATTGTTAATTTAATCAATTTGAATAACCGTAGTGAAAAATCTAAACTTTATTCTCTGCGTTGCTGCAAATAAAGCAACTCAAAGGCAAAGTTTTCAAATAAACAAAGAATGTTTAGACCAATCAAGAATTTAATAACTTACATACAAAAGAATGCCAGCGGCAGTGCGATATTCGGCGGAACTGCAGCAGTAGCCGAACCAGAACCAGAAGCTGAGGCAAGCGAAGAAGCACAAGAGAAACGTTCGACGGAAACGCACTACGAGATACAGCACAATAACGACGTGAAAGCGGAAAAAATGGATAAAATTAATCCTAAAGATTCGACAGAGGCAATCACTGCCGCCACATACGATGCGGAGGATGATTTTGAATTGCAAATTAAGAGTATTATGCTAAAGAAACCACTGGCAACAGCAACAAAAACAGAGGACACTATCGCTAATGGCAGTGCGTCCGTTTCGTCCGTGGTCGACCAAAACACACCGCACATTACGCGGAGCATTGTATCCGCTGCTCCTCACGCTGATGAACACAATCAAAGTTTTGATGATGAACTGGAGGACTTTCGGCATGATCCCACCGCACATTTGGTGGTCGATGATTTTTGTTCGATAGGCAGTGCAGCACCAACTGTGACAGAGGACGGTGAGGACACTGCCGAGGAATTTAATACCGAAGAAGATGAAGGTGTCGAAGAACCTTTTTCTGTTTTAGCCCAGGAAATTGAATCGTTTGCAGGTAAAATAAATTTAATCCCTCATGACATGTTCTAACTTTGAAAAATTTAAGACTTTCGACAAAATCGGTATGCGATTTGCTGCACTTTCGAATTTTAAAATACCATTCAGAATCACAAAACAACCTCGAAAGCAAAATTTCAAAAAATGTCGTTGCACCGAACCACCAAAGTATTCAATTTGGTAATTAAAGTTTAACATGTCACCATAGCTCCATGTTTCTTAATAGTAAAACAAAATATTTCTTGAAGACATTTAGTTTTATAATATTGTTTTGATGATTTATTTCATAATTGTTGATAACCAGGTTTGGAATAAAAACTGTCCGAAATCATAATTTCAATCACTATGATATTTGTTTTATAAGTATCTTAACCGCCGAGAATATTAATATAACATTGAAGTTCTGATATCATTTTTATATATATCCTTATAAGAATTACTGCTTAGAACTGTTGTTAATTATTTTAATTAATATTATACGTTACAAATTCCGAACAGTTGGTTATATCAGATATAATTATCACAGAAAATTTTTAATTGTCATGTCACTTTATTTAATTACTCAAAGATCCCTGATCAAAAATTGATGTGCTGCCAACTTAAAAAGAAAACAAAATATAATAAAAAAAATGAATTCAAATTTATTTTTCTTAAATTTTGTTTTAGACCGTGAAATAATTGTGCTTAATGATGCGGAGCTAAATTCATCCATTGCATCGGATGCACTTTCTGAAGACCCTTTGGCAATTGATGATCTGACACAGCCATCAAGGCTTAGCGATTTCAGCGCTAATCCACTTGATTCATCGGCTTCGACCAACGACGAAGAGGCTTCTACAAGCCAAGATCTGGTTTGGTTAAATATGGGCAGCAGCGGTGGAGCAATTGGCGGAGCACCAAAAGAAGCTGGCGATAATAACATTGATGGTGTCAAGAAATCGATGACATCGCTTGCAATGACAACTCCAAGAACTGTTGAAAAAGACGAGAACACACTACAAAAATCGGCATTGCATGGAAAGGCAGCTGCAGCTGCCTCCAACGATGTAAACGATAGGTCTGAACACAACAAAAACGAGGAACAAGCAGAGGAGTTGCGTAGCGATGGCTCAGATTCAGGTTTGGGTAGTGAAACGTCCGCGCTGCAAATTACGCTCAACAGTGGCACTGATACAAGTGAAGTGATTAGTGTCTGCAACACTCCCACATCGGCACAAACGCCTACGATACAGGAAAAAGCGAAAAATGCGGTCAACTCTTCACTGATTTCTGCGCCAGGCGAAACAACTGCCCTCGCTAAGCCGCCTCTGCGCTCCAATTTAAAACGTCGACTCGTTGAGATCGAAGCGGACGATGTGGAGGAGCTTAACAGCTGCGTTCTTAATGCCGCAGTTGTCTCTGCCTCATCCTCTGTCACTTCTTCGACTGCAGCAATTGTCGCTTCACAGCAAAAGAAACTGAAGCGTTCTATAAACTTTGATAACGTTCAAGTTTACTATTTTCCCCGGCAGCAGGGTTTCGGCTGTGTGCCCTCCGCCGGTGGTTGTACACTAGGCATGGCTGCGCATCATGTTGCCTTTAAGACGCTCACGCTGGCAGAACATGCTGCTGAGCTGCGTCGCGCTCATCGCTTACAGCTGCAGGAGATCAATCCGCGTGGCTCTTCAAGCGATGATAGCGAAGAATCGGAAGAGGACTATTTAAGCGAAGGCAGCGGTTCCGATTTGGACGCCGAGTCGAATGGATTTCTGCAACCAGTGTCTCCAAAACAGCGTCGTGCGTTGTTGAAAGCTGCCGGCGTACGTAAAATTGATGCGAGTGAAAAGGTCGAGTGCCGCGATATTCGTAATTCGCGCGAAGTTTGTGGCTGTACATGCCGAGATTTTTGCGATCCGGAGACGTGCGCTTGCAGTCAGGCGGGCATCAAGTGTCAGGTAATTGCAGTGTTTAGTATGCTTTAAGGTTGCCAAAGTAAAATCTGCATAAATTTTGTCATAAGAAGAAAAAACAAACAAAATTTATTTTATAGATTGTTTAATTTTAATAATAATGTTTTTATTATTACTTCAGGTCGATCGCGCTATGTTTCCTTGCGGATGTTCGCGCGACGCTTGCGGAAATTCCGTTGGTCGCGTAGAATTCAATCCGGCTCGCGTGCGCACTCACTTTATACACACAATCATGCGTCTGGAAATGGAAAGTCGTCAGCAACCAAATCGTCCACTTAACAGTGGCAACGGCGGTGGTATGATTTATGGTATGGCAACTAGTATTTCAACCTCCTCATCCGCCGTCGCAGGAAGTGCTTCATCAGCAACAGCTGCCCACTACTATGGCAGCAGTTTACAACCACAATCGAATTACAGCTCGGGCTACGCTTCTCCCGCCTACACAAATGAACTTCAAACCTCAGTAGGCAATGGCGTTGGCGGTGGTTACTATCAACCTCAGTCGGCGACAGCTGCGAGTTACGGCGTCGGTGGTGTACCCAGTATGTCTACTGTTGATATGCACACAACGCCACCACAATATCAACTTGACAGTTTGGATTCGAACCTGTTTTCGGGTTCCGCCACGGCAACACCTTCATACGGCGAACTTATGCCGACCTATAGTAACGTCAGCACGGCCACCTCGCCCGGATCCTTTCACAATTTGAACTATGCCACGATTGGCAGTGGCTTGCAGACACAGGTGCGTGCTTTTAATGAAATCTTATTTTCTTAATTTAATTATTATTTAAATTATAATTTAAAACCTGGTCTGAATAATTTTTATATCTAATTCATTATAGGTATCCGCATACTCTTCTTACCATCACCACCAAACAACAGCCGCAGCTTCCACACCCAGCAGCTATCTTCCGCAAAGCCATAGCAGTGCAATTATACCGCCAGCTAGCACATACAGTTCGTGTGCAGTGCCCTCAGTACCGCCCTATGGTACTGCAACTACGACCGCTGCCGCACCACTATATCACAACATTGCACTTGAAACTACCACCGCACCAAGCGCCTCCACAACTACCATCGATGGTGGCATCGACGTCAGCGTAGACGACAGTAGCTTCATCAGTCTAAACACGCCGATTGTCAGCTCATCGCGGCTATCACAAATTAACGATCTTCTACAACACAATCGCAACACAACCGCCGCTTTGGTTGCGGTTACCCAATGTCCAAACGCCAGCCCAATGCGTGTCAATGCACCAGCAACCACATCATCATCATCGGCCTCCATCGATACGCCGCCCATTGATGATGCACACAAAAGCTGTTTGGCTTTCGAGGAACTGTCGCCGCCTCTAAATCCAATGCCCATTGTGGCCGTTATGGAGACTGCGACTAACAAAACTTCACTATCGCAAAATGAACCTTCACCTTGTGTCGCGGCGGTCGTTAATAATGTAGCGCTGATTAGTGCATTCACAGCCGCCGCCTCGACAAACAATTGAGATATCCGATAAGTTTGTCGGTTTTTATATTAGCAATTTTAAGCGAAGACTTGATTTAGCGTAAGCTTCTTCCCCTCCGGAACAAAACCTTTTAATTATTGAAAGATGTGCGAATAGTGCGATTTAAGAAGCGAATGTTTGCTAAAAATTAATATTCGCAATAATTTTGCAATATAAAGATTTTAAAATATTTGAAGTAAGTGTCCGGAATTGTTAAAGACAATTTAATACCGAATACCCAAGCGAATGACATTATCCAACCAAATGTTTCGCAAATCAAGAATCTAACTAATCGCACACTTATACTATCGATTTCTGTGAATTCTCCTATTCATACTCCTCCTACTTTTACCGTTAATATTTGCTTATTATTCGTAATGGCATCCCAAGTGGAGTGGCAATATGTTTCGTTGTCAGCCACTCTTTCTTTTTTATTTATTTTTTGTAGAAAAAAATACACCTTGTAAAAATAAACAAACCGAAATAATTTAACACTGTAAAAAAATAACTTTAATTATATCCTTAACCTATTTGCATATAATCATAATATAGAATAGCTTTAAAATGTTTAATTTTGTTTTTAACTATGCAAATGTAAATGCCCAACTTTTTCTTAGTTTAATTTAAAACTCCGATGAAGTTGATACCAGAACACTTTAAGTCCTCGATTTATAATCCTCAATTTATATATTACTGGCGCAAAGTGAAATTAAAAACGAAAATAGTTTAATGGCTGCATACATTAATTGTTTAGTAGAAAATGTGCTACCATAACAAAAACCAAATTTCCAGAATTTGTCCATTATAAAAGTAGAGAGTGTTTACTTTCTTATTGCTATTTATTTGCATTAACAAAGTATATTGCGATCTTCTTTCTTTCTTTCTGCTTTAATTTTATTTATATTAAAAGTGTTTTTCGTTTTTTTTTTATTATTAATTAATTTCAAATTCTTTAATTTTTATTGTGTCTAAAATATTTTTATCTTAATGAATTAATTCAGAATAAATTTGTGCTTTAATATTATTTTGATTTATATTCAATATTGTATAAGCAGATAAACATACTCTTCTCTCTTTTAAGTTTAAAATAAGATAATTTTAAAATTTGGGCTTTTAAAATTTCCCTTTTTTGCGATTTGCAATAGCGTTGTTACGTTTTTGGTATTAGTTTTTGGTCACATGAACTAAAAATTGAATATTTGAATTGCAATTATTAAATACTTCTATCGCTGTTATTTAGTTACTTTCTTAATTTTATGATTTAGAACATTTGCATTTAGATCAGTTATATGTTAAAATTCGTAAATTCTTATAGTTTATGTGCTGTTTAATAGGATTTTCATTTTTAATATAGTTATAAAATATATACATACATACATATACATATAAACACATTAACTGCAAATTTAATAAAAAAAAAAAACTTTGAAAAGATTTCAAAACACTGAGTTGACTTATTGCTTGTTTTTTTGTTTCAACATAATATATTATACAAATAACGAATTTCTGCGTATTTACTGAAGTACTCCAAAATAAGGTTTTACCTTGGAGTACCCCTTTAGAAAATGTTTCGGTTAGGAGCACTCCAAAGGTGTATATAATTTTTAGTTCTAAATTTTTGGGATATGTATTGAAATTCATATAAATTAGACAAAAAATTAAATCTTTTTCAATTATACGGGAGCAAATATTTGTTTTAAAACAAGTTAACGTTAAGGTAACTTTAAGTTAAGTACTTAAATAAACTAGCCTGTAATATTTAAAAGTAGCGAAGTAAACAAGTAAACCACTTAAGAAATAGATTTAATGCGCCTCAATTTTAAATGCACTAACACTAAAGTAGTATCCCAAATCTAAAGCAACAGTAAAATACAAAGAAATGTACGATAAAAATGCATATACCACACAATTTAATTGAACAACATTTTGGAATGTTAAATTAGAATCGTCTACAATTTGATTAAATTTCTAATATCAAACAAATTTTATTTTTAAAGGTTTCATATAATTTTAAACAATAACAATTTAAATGTACAGTCGCATATTGGTCAGTCTGTTTTTTTTGTCCTTTTTCGCAGATAATGCACAGAATTATTTAACTTCTGACTGATTCTTAATGGTTGTGGAACGAACACATTTTTTTGTTAAAACATTCCGTAACAAGAAATAAAATTTGAGTTTTAATAATTCTTAAAGACTTGAATATATTTTAATATCAGTTATGAAATTGAATTGCTAAATTTAACATCTAAAACAAATGCAAATTATGGACTATAAAAAGTTTCTTACACATAAGGATACAAATTTCTGCGAAAAACCTAATTAATTAAAAATCTATGAAGTTTTATTTTATTTTATCTTTATTGATGACAGTCTACTTAACCGAAAGGTGAAAAAGCAATGAAACTTGCATTAGTAAAAAAAAAAAAATTTGTTCGCACATATTATCAGTCGTCCTTGTAGGTGACGCCTACTTGTTTGCGTATCTCGTCCTGAATATGTGCAAATAGCAAACTTTCGTTGTGGTTGACATTATCGTTTTGCAAGCTTCCCTCGAGTATACTGGTGCGTACAGCCTCAGCCTCATAGCGCAGGCCCTCAGAATTGGGAAAATTGGTGGAATGTTTGCCTTTTGGAAGAACCCATTCCTTTTCCTTGCCATTGATGTCAACGACTTTGGTGGGACACCAGAAATTGGGCAGCTGTTGGCAGTAATCATTTGACAAGTTTAAATTAATTTTAAAACGTAATTTTCAAATTACAGTATCTAAATAATATTACCGTAATTTGTCCTTTAGTGCCTTTGATCACGGCCCTATTCGATAATTCTTCCTTAGCACTGAATTTCATCTTTGACACTCTGCCGCCAGAATAATGTAGCTCGGCCTCAACGAATATGTCCACGCCTTCCGAGTTTAACTCACCCGTGGCGACAATGCGTTGCGGTGGCTCTTGGAATGCCCACTGCGAGCACTGAATTGTGTAAATGCCCAAATCCAGCACCACACCACCGCCCATATCCTTTTTTCTATTTTAAAAGCAATTTAATTAATTTAAATTAAACACAAAAGTTCTTAGTAAAGTTTAAAGTAAATAATTACTGCAAGCGATCGACGTCATTGAGCGGAAAGCCGAATGTTATATCGGCTTCCTGGATTTCACCCAGAACTCCTGTGTCGATTTGACGCCGCACATACTGATAAGCCGGAAAGAATCGCGACCAGACCGCCTCCATCAAAAAGAGTTTCTTCACCTCAGCATATTGAATAAGTTTTTTGGCTTGTTTTTGATTCATACAGAGCGGCTTCTCGCACAGAACATGTTTGCCGTGCTCCAGCATCAACATGGCTACTTCATAATGCTGCGGATTCAAGGTGCCTATGTAGACTACGTCTAAGAGATTTGAAAATAGAAAAAAAATATGAATAAACATTTAAATTCTTTAAAAGTTGTTAAAAAGAATAAATTGTTTATGTAAAAGTAATTAAAATATCTTTTTTAATTTTTTTTACTGATTTACATTTTAGTTTTGTTTTCATTTCGCTTTATTAAAACCTTTGAAATTCCAAAACTTACCCACATCTGTGCTCTCAGCCAATTCTGTATAGCTGCCAAAGGCCTTTGGAATATCATGCTTCTTAGCAAACTCTTCAGCGCGTTCCAGCTGACGCGCTGCCACCGCTGCAATTTGATGCTCGTCGAAGGAAAGCGTACTCAGCGCCACACAAAAGTCATGGCTAATCTTTCCAGCAGATGCAATACCCCAGCGTATAATTGTCATATTGAAGCGTCGACTGTTGACATTGAAATAAAATCAACTTAATATAAATGCTATTCTCCGTTTGAAAAATCGAATCACTGATAAGTCCACTTTATTGTATAGTACACAACCAATAACAACAAACAGGTAGATAACAATAGGAACCTAAGTACCAAAAAAAAACTAAAATGTCGGCATTGAACCGAACCGTTTACAAAAATGGTATTTTATTAATGTTAAACTTAAATTTATATTTATATTTTTTTTTATAAAAATTAATTAAAAAAAACTGTTTGAAATACAAAACAGAACCTCAATATATTATTTTTTGTTTAAAGCAAGTATTATAAAATAGTTTAACAAGTTTTTTAAAAGCACGTCAAAAGGGAAGTCAATCCAGATTATTAAAATAATTTTAAAACTTTTTGTTAATAACCGATTTAAAAATTAAAACTGTTTAATGCAAATATAGACCATATTCTAGATAATTATAATTTTAGCTGGAGATTCTCGAAATTTCGGATTTTTGGGATTAAAGAAGTACTGTCTTGCAAATGTATCTTATCAGACAATAAGGAAAACGTTTTTCGAGATTGAAAACACTAGCAAGAAACTTCTCGCGATAAGATAAAAAGAAAAATATAAAATGGTACTCCATAGAAAATATTTACAAATAATATTTCACGCATTTTGGAGTGGTTTATGCATGTTTTGTACATATTTACGTAAGTATGTATGTACCCTGCAAGAAAAAAATTGGTTCTAAATTACTAATGCTCTGTAATAGTATGTAGTTCAAATGTTGTTAAGAACCAGAGCTTTAGAGACAGGTTCCAAACTGGTCAGATGTAGTACAGAGATGGTGAGTATAAAGCAAGTTGAAAGTAGTGCAGATGGACAATTTTTTACCGCCGATGACAACGAAATGTTAAAATTGCCAGTTCTGCATATGCGGAAGTTATTAAAGTGGAAGCAGTACCCACTACTGATGAACCAGTTTTGAACTCTGTATGTAGAAAATACAGACATTTCTTGCTGTGCATGTACCTAATGCAATCTTTTTTAAATTCTGAATGCATCCAAGGTCATTTGCAAATGCCGACCGACGACACCTTACAACCGCTCCCAACTATTGAACTTACGAAATATTTTACAATAAAACTAATACAATAGAAATATTTAGTCAATGTGTGGGTACTTACATTTAAATTTTCGTAATTTGTATGAGAATATTGTTCAAATGTTTGTAGTTTCAGCCAACTTGAGTTTTTCTTTAAATCGTTTTTTAAACTTGCCGCTAACGCACACCCAAATGCGCTTAAGGTTTGCAAACTGAAAATATTCACAGAATTAGTGAAATATACTCTCCTTTTGATTAATTAATTGCCACACAACAAAATCTTTTCCTTTTTTTCGCTACTTTGTCATAAAAAACTAAGCGACAAAGTTGCCATACGAAAAACCACAATAATATCCAAATTAACTGTTGAAAATTCACCTAACACATTAATTTATTTTTTAAGACACCCTGCAAAGAATAATTTAAAAAGTTTTTTAGCTTGAGAATCAACTTCCTTGCGTCAGTGTTAGATCTTTTTTGAAAACCAATTCGTAAGCAAACGTCAGCTGATTTGATTCAAGGTTAGGTTTTACGAATCAGCAGTCGCCTAGGAAAAAGTGTTTTAAATTAATTTAAAAAAGTAAATAAGCGAAATGCTGCGAAACCTCATTCTAAAAGTGCAGCAACACAGTCCAAGGCTATGTAAAGTGCAAAAGGTATAAAAACAGAATTTAAATGGTGTTAGGGACTAACAACTTTCGATACCGTTTTAGTATCGTCTGCAACAAAACGCCACTGCGGCATCAGCTCACTCACAATCGTCGACTACTTCCAGCGAACACTTGGAGCCGGCGCATATTGAAGAAGCCATTAAAATCAAGCCCGCTTTAGCCAATGTCTCGCCCGATCTGTGGCGTCGTGCACACGCAACGTGCCTCAATCACGGTTTGGCCACCATGCAATTCTTACAAATTGTAACATCCAATCCGGCGGTATTGTCGCGTTCTCCGCAACGCATTGTCGAAAGTTTGGAGCATTGGCGTAGCTGTCAATTTGGCGAAAAGTTCCTTCATCTGCTTATCACCAAATACCCGGAAATGCTCAATGTCAACGACGGACATATGTTGCGCAAACACATAGCATACCTTAAAAGCTTTGCCTCGACTGACAAAAATATTTGGAAGCTGTTGATGAATTGTCCAAATCTAATGGAACAGTCGCAGCAGAGCATCGAAGAAAAAATCGAATATTTGACGCAGGTGATGCGACTGCAGATTCCAGAAATTGTAAAATCAGAAGCGCTGTCCAAGCCTCTATCGGATATACGCTGTCGGCATGTGTTTCTTGAGCGGTTGGGTCTTTTTAAACCTAGGTCACTGCGCGCAGATCCCGACGAGCCCACAAAGAATAATCGTTTGTATCAGGTGACGGACACCTCGGAAAAGACGTTCGCCACGAAAGTCTGTCATGTTACACTGGCGGAATATGAAACCTTTAAAGAGCTTTATGAACGCGAGCAGGAACGCAAGCGCCGCTCTTCGGATTTCGATGATGAAGATGAGCTTAGCGACGACGATAAAGATTAGTGTATTTCATTTTAAAAATGATTAAACGAAATAATGTAGTTAAAAGAGTAAATTTAATTTATTGCACTTCATTTGAGCCTAGTATTCTTCTTGCACAATTCATAAGGACACACTCAAGATAATCTGTAATCTAAATACTAAACAAACGCCTTCGCCTATCGACACGTATCCACAGATTTATCCTCGTCGTAGATTACGCCCAGCTGTCTGCGTACTTCGTCAACGATTCGCGCAATCATTAGACTTTCGTTGTGATTGAGTAACTCGCTTTGATTCTTTTTGGTCAGTAAACAGCGACGCACTTCTTCTGCCTCGTAGCAGAGTCCTATGCGTTTGGGATAATTCGTTGTAAGTTTCGTTGCGGGCAGTTCAAAAAGCGTCTCTTCGCCGTCTGAGTCGATGATTTTATTAGGGCACCAAAAGTCCGGTATCTTAAATTTAATTATTTGTAAATTATTTTAAACATTAAATTTTGTTGATTGAGGAACAAATTAGTGTTATTTTACCGTCATGGTACCCTTGGAGCCCTTAATGAAAGCTTCATTCTTGCCCTCCTCGCACGCATTCAGTGAAATATTCGCTCTGCGTTCGCAACCATAATTGAGTTCAATTTCCGCTGAAATATCGACGCCAAATTCGTTTAAAGTTCCGCTTGCGCTGATTTTATATGGTTGCATACGAAAAGCCCACTGGGCCAATTGTATGGCGTACAGACCCAGTGACGCTGTAATACCGCCGCCGAGTTTGCGTTTACTGCAAAATAGGTTTTTGAACATTTAAAAGTGTCGTAATTGAAGTTTTTATGCAACACCCAGTGAAGCATATTTTCGTTTTAATAAAAGTTTGCAACATAGAGAAACTCTCACAAACATGATTTTTATGTTATAATTTCCAACATGTTTGGAAAATTTTTAGAATTTCCTACTTACATCACCCGCTCCGTATTTAGCAGCGGAAGAGCGTACGTGCAAGTCACTTCGTGTAACTCGCCTAAACCGCATTCTCGAAGTTCTTTACGAATATTTTGGTATGCAGGCAAAAAACGAGACCATATCGCTTCCATCAGAAAACAACGCTTAGCATGGGCGTGTCCTACCAGCTGCACAGCCTGCGATTCATTGATGCAGAGCGGCATTTCGCACAGAACATGCTTGCCGTGATCCATCATCAGACGACTCAGCTCCAAGTGTAGCGGAT
Organism: Suillia variegata; assembly: GCA_949127995.1. Lineage (NCBI taxonomy): Eukaryota > Metazoa > Arthropoda > Insecta > Diptera > Heleomyzidae > Suillia > Suillia variegata. The sequence goes on along the minus strand of OX421844.1, from coordinate 77,281 downwards.
TCAGTGAGGAAACATAGACCACATCTGAGAAATGTTTTTTTAATTGTACCTAATTCGAACAAATTTGGAAATCTTATTTTTATCTAAAACCACACCCACCGAAATCTTTACATTTGGCAAAGGCGTACATGCTCGTAAAGCCTCGCTTTATTTTGTGTTTTTTGGCGAAGGCGTCCACCTGCGACTGATAGCAGGCCACACAAGCCGTCACCTTGTGATGACCTTTGGGCAGCACGCTAAGCGCAGTGCAAAAATCATCAGCAATGCAACTGATGGGCGCAATGCCCCATCGTATGGTTTTCTCTTCCGGTTTAGTATCTTTTGGTTTAACCAACTGTTTATTGGTTTTGGATTCGGGTATACATGTGGCACAGCAGGGCTCCTTGGGTTTTTCTGTTTCTTTTGTGTCGGCTGCTTTATTTGGATTGTAAAAGGTGGCTAGATTGAAACCAGTAAAATAAGAATACATTAATTAAAAGTTCAAACAATGCCTTCGGCTTTTTTAAATAATCTCCTTAATGCCAAAAACATACAAATTAACAATATTTGAGTTAACTTTTCTGTATTATATGAAAGCTGTTAAGATGTCTATCATTAGCAAAAAGCATTTAATATTATTTATCATCGAACCTTATTACAAATTTAACAGATTAATATATCATTTTCTTAAGTCGTTTGTTTTGTACCTAAACTAACTTAAATCTTTAGATTTAAGTTTATAAATAAATTTAAAACTATAAGTTATCTATTTTCGGATTGAATTCATTGAAATTTAGAAAGAAATGATGTAGTTTGAATATCTTTGCACTTTTTCACATTCGGAATTGGACTATTTGGATCATATCCAAAGCCACAGACAAGACGCCAGTTTCACTACATTTGTCTGCAACAGTACTTTATACCAAACGGTCTAGACCTGTGCTGCCAAATTCATTAAATTTAATTGGGTTAGTTTGTAATTTGCCACCAGTGGCGCAGAATCATAAGCCCATAATGTGTCGCATTGACCCGACCACGTCAAGCATTCGAAATTAGCGAAAACACCACAAGTGAAAATTCACTGAATTAACGCGACACGACGCGTCTGCGCCTGCTCTTGACTGGAATAAATAATTTTGAAGTAGGTTTCGAAATGCGATTTTAGTATTGTTTGGTTCAATTTGGCTAACACAGCCAAGCAACGAAGGCAGCGAAGCATTCTTGCATGCGTACGAATGTTTTCGTCAAAATGTTGCCAATGAAAGGTGTTGTTTGGCCAAGTAGCGACAACAAAGTTTACTTAAAATTTAAATAGAAAAACCGAAAGTGAAAGTTAGATTTACAGCAACATTGCAAAAGAACTCCACATAAATAAATTAAAAACCAAAGAATAATTTTTCATTAAGTTCGGTTTTTAGTATCAACATTAGCTGAAGTCGCCACATTTACCATATACAAGCACACCACAAATGGCCAGCATCTACAACAACTACCAACAAGAACCAGTGGAGTCGAGAGATTTTTTACCTATGATCGGGAGGAATTCAGTAAATAAAAACAGTGGCTAGAAGTTTCACAATGTTTTCATTCGAAATGTTCTAAAACATAAAATATATTCAAAATTATTCGAAAACGAGTATGCAATAAAAAGTTAATCCTAAGTCAAAGTCAAAGTCAAAGTCTTCATAATGAATGCAAAATCACTTAAAGCTTACAAATATTTATTATTTTTGTAATTTTTCTATGCTTAGTCTTTGGTTGTGTCTAGTTTTTGACGCCCTTACACCGGCAACTCTTTCTACGCCTGTCGAAACAACAACGACACGACATGCGAAATAACCAAATACAAACACTCATTCAGCGTTTGATGCTAAGCAAATATGACTAATTATGGAGGAACTAACGCGCAAACCAGTCGCCGCTGCAGTGTGGCATGTGGCAGTGCCTCAAACGCACTCACAGCAGCTAAAACCGAAGCTCCGCTAATGCAGTCAGTCTCAGTAAGTTACTGCTCATTTGTCGCAAATGGTCGCATCGCCAGCTGCAGCAAGTGCGGCAAAGAAAAGTGCAAGCCGGTAGGTTGGTTAGTTGGTTGGTGGTTCGGCTGGTCATTTGGTTGGTGGTTCACTGCGGATCGGTTCGGTTCGACTCGGTTTGGTTAGCTTTTGGTGCCACACTACTCGCGATCGTAAAGATCCAGAAATCCATAATTGCCAATTGGCGGCGAGTGTCATCGACGACGACTACGCATGCTCTACGCAGCAGAAAGGCGGCGTGCAGCAACAACACCCGCAATTTCGCCATTTCTTAGAAAATTATTGAATGAATGAAAGAGTTTTTGGCGCGGTTTTGTGTTTGCTTTTGGTTTGGGAGTATTTCACGTTTTCACTGAAAATGGCGCGTTTTGCTGTTTGCATTTTTTCCCTCTATATTTCTTTTTTTCTTTCTGTCGTTCGAATTCAATGGAAATAAAAGAAAAAGTTATAAAAAGTCGCTGAAATACTTTGGAAGTATTGCAATAGTACAAGCTCGTAGTGACGTTTTGATTTTGCTTTTTTAAGGTTAATATTTTGATTTATATATTTGTGATAATTTCAGCATAACGAAGTGGTCAATGCCACGGATAATTAAGACTCAACGTTGTTATATAAGTTTATGATTTAAGTAAGTTTTACAACCTTTTTAATTCTATGAAACCGTATTTGTTACTTATCAATTTTAAAATAAATATCTAACTTTTTGTAAACAAGAGTTTAGAGAGAAATCGAATACTTTTAAATGTTAAATTTACTTTTTTCTTAACAAACAATTGAAATTATTTTTATTGCCGTCTCAAATTGAGTACCTAAAACAAAAGACTGAGACAAGCAACTCGATTAATTTCCTTTAACATGCGTAGGCTTTATCGTATCGTGTACATACCTTAACACACTTTAACGCATAATTAGTAAGTATCAGAAGTGACACAAATTTTTGTTGTTGTTTTTTTTTCTCCAACGGAAACTTTCTTGCCTTTTCCCCCACTTGGCATGCTACCACAAAGACATGAAAATATCACGAATTTATTTTGTTGCATTACAATTTGTATACAAGTGCAGGAAATGCACACAAAATAAGCACTTTGCACTTACTTACACACACACTCACACTCGCACACACAAACACAGTTTCAATGCAAACGATCATGCTAACATTTTGAAAATATTTTTCGTTTTAGCGGCAATCCATCAAATGAACACAAAATCTATTTGTCAAATTGTCAATCGGTGCTTGTCATAAGAAAGTATCAATTCATTTATTCATTTATTTACATTACACTGGACAAGTGCCTGACAAGCAAACGCTGGCTACTCACTCCAACGCTGTTTGTTGTTTGTGTCTATGGTTGTTGTTGCTGGTCACGTTAGCTATGTGTTTTTTTTCGTGTATGCAAAAGTGTGACTATTAAACAACGCGCGCAAATTTGGTTGAAAAGGAAAGTACTGAGGGTATATGTCACGTCATGACTTTGACAAGGCGAACTTCATTTGGATAATATGTTTATTTTTTGATAAAAAGAAATTTTGACGGCAGGTACTTATCAATTTTTTGTTAGTCGAAAACGTGTGCAGCAAAAACTTTTAAACAAAATTAATGGCAATCGCTGAAAATTGATTTAATTTTTGTTTACTAGTTAAGATACTTGAAGGAAACAAAAGTTGTCATATAATAAAATAAAAAGTTAGATATTTAAATTTGTCAAAAGCATTTTGTTTTGAAATATATCTGACACGCCAAGGTGGTTTGAACAAATAATTTTTAAGTATATAAGTTATAAATTTAATTAAAGTTTTCAAAAAGTTAAGTTATCATATAATATTATAGAATTGTCAGTTGTAAATTTTTTTTTAAATAATTTTTAAGTATATAAGTTATAAATTTAATTAAAGTTTTCAAAAATTTAAGTTATCATATAATATTATAGAATTGTCAGTTGTAAATTTTTTTTCTATATACTTCATTCTATATACTTTCTTTTAGAAAGTATTATTGAATATTGTTCATACAAGAGTTCTTTCAAAATATTCTTTAATTTATATTTGATAGGAAGTATATTATAAATATTGAGGATAGGTTTATCTATATATTGTATATATATTTATAGATTGTCTTGAATTGAAGTCTGCGGCGCTTATCTTTAAATTTTTAAATTTCATTAGCATTATCGAAAACCGAAATTTTTTAAATTTGCATGTATCCGTCATAAATAATTGCCAAATATTAAACAAGTCAACAGCAACAGTTGAAATCAATAAATTTATTGATACGATTTACGCACACACGCTCAAGAGCAGTTGTCGTTTTTATACGCGCTCGCTCAACACGCATGCGCAGCCGCTGATAATGCAAAAGTTGCAAATATGCTTGATAACCGTCAGCGGTCAGCCAGACATTTAGGCAGACACGTTGCGACTGCATCTTTGTTTTGTCTGCGTCAACTGCGCTATGCAAAAAATCAGACAGTCGCAGTCACAGTCGCTTCCAGATGTCATAGAATGCAATACGACGCGAAGCAACAAAGACGACTCGTTTCAAATGTGTTCGTCCGGTGTTGATTTGACTTTTTTAATTTGGGCTCACTGCTAAAGTGTGTTTGAGAGTGCATCGTCTCAAGTCACTACTCGGTCACTAAGTCGCCTTCGCTTCTGCACAGTACTCGTATTCTGTTGAATTTAATGGCTTTGTTTAAAACAATAAAAATAAATTACTCCAACACTTAAGATCGATTTTCAATGTTTCTTATTTCTCAAGTATAAAATTTTGTTCACGAGATAAGTAAACTCAAAATTTTGATTTCACTAAACTTTAAAAACAAAACAAAAACAAACAAATAACGTGTAAGTTTACTGTCCAACACGTCGATACAGTAACATCTCATGGCCATGTTGCAGTTCCATTGGTCATACATACTTAAGGATATTTTGGCCCCTTGTCCGTCAAGTTAAATTATATTGTAAACTGATATCGATTTGCGGGCGTTGGTTCGACGGATTGCTGTTTCTTTTTTCGTATTTTTGTTGTTTTTATATTCGGTCTTTTTTAAATCGCGTGTTGGCGCACGGTTCGGCGGAATCCGCATGTGATTGTGTGGGATGCTTGCTTGACTTTAGTATTTGGCATCAATTGCACGATTTGATCTTGACGGCAATTTGAAACTTTTTGAGCGTGGTATTGCTGATTATTTGTCGATGATGTTGTTATTGTTTCTTGTTAAACAATTTTTACTTATGCGCTACACTGAGAATTTGTATATAAGTATATAGTAGGGCGGTGTCTACATTCTTAAAACTTGTTTTATAATTACTTGGACTCAGTTTCGTTAATTTATATTTTCTTGTTACGAAAATTTCAAAAGTTTTCACTTTCACAGAGTAGTTTCTAAGAATATTTCATTTCTTCTATTATATTGACATAAAAGACAAAGATCCAGTGGAAGGCCGAAAATTTACGAGGATGCAGATTTGGAGAAATTATTGGATTCGTCTCAAACACAAAAGGAACTTGCACTTAGTTTAGAAGTCACTCAGCAAGCAGTCTCACATCGTTTAAAATCGTTTAAATATTATTTTATTAACAAAAAACGGCGGAAACTTATTTGTACACCTCATATGTTTCAAATATATTGACATAATGTAACGATTTTTTCTTAATTATAACAAAAATTTTCTTACTGTGCATCGCATTTGTTAATTAACGCCCGACGCTTACTTTAATGGCACTCAAGTCTACATGTCCATTTTCTGAAGCGTTGCTTTTTTTCTCGCCTCTTTTTAAATTTCTCATAACTATTTTTTGCAACTTTTTACACACTTTACATGTGTTTCCACACCCAAGCTACAACATAATTGTAAGCTTTTAGCATATTTTGGTTTTTGTTGTTGTTGTTATTGCAGCTGCTTTTTGAATGAATAATGCCGCGCCATCATATGAAGTGGATGCTGGCTGCCGCCTGCGATTTGGCTGGCTGGTTTACTGACTGACTGACTGAAGATGGGCGCTGGCTGGTCAAGTGCATGTGTAAATGTTTGTATGAATATGTTAATGTCTCTGATTGTGTGGGGCACACATCAGTGTCTAATTTTGCGCCTTAAACTGACCTGAGGCAATGCGGAGTAAATAAGAACACAATTTTTTTTTTCATTTGATTTTCTGTATTCCTTTTTTTTATTTTATAAGTTGCAGAACTTGTGGCAACGTATTTGAGTATAGATTCATTTCTGAACGTTACTTGAAATCTTAAGAAAGTAAAAAAACGAAAGTTTTTAAAATATTTTTGCGCGATAGTAAAATAAAAATTAATTTTTATATAAATATTAATTAAATGCTTAAAATTGAAAAAATCAAGTCAATTTATTTCGATAAGTTCGTCGCTTAAATCTTTTATTTGGAACTAATTTAAAAGAAAGATTTTTTTTAGCTAATTCAGATAAATAAAAATAATCGCAACAACAATTCCGATTTGTTCTTCTTACTTTAAGCGTCTGACCGTTAGATTAGCCAATGGAAGTATTTCGATATTGAATATTAAAACTGATATTCCAAGCATTTATATTCTGTTGTTAGCTATTTGGTACGATTTGATTTAGAAACTCTGCTAAGAAAATAAACATTTTTGTTTTAAGAAGTATCATAAATTTCATTAAACATGTTGAGCAACATTCAATGCATATAAACATGTTGCCCAACTTACGTTAGCAACAAAGTAAGACGTTGACTTTGAAATACGCAATGACGGCCGGCAACAGCAACATCAACAACAACAAAATAATCGTTATCAAAACGCGCAGGCATGCTTGCGCAGAATAACAAACAACAAGGCAAACAAACACACAGGCAAAGTGAGCAACAAGTAAGTGGTCTGTTGCTCCTCTCTGTTAGCCGAAGACGACAAGCTATGGACGGACGGACGGACGCACGGACTAACAGACAGACATACAGACAAACCAACAGGCAGAGGACGACGCTTATTGATTTGCTTTGGTCAGCGCCGAAGTTTGGTTCGTTGGACTGTTGTGTTGTTTTTGTTGTCGTTGTCGTTGGTTTTGTTGCCGCTGTTGTTGGCGGTGATGTTGCAGTGTTGTGTGATAGTTGCGTTTTAACGGTTTTTCAGTTTGTTCAGTTTACGCGCGCGCGACAAGTTGCTGGTAATGCGAGGAAACAGCGCGAAATCAGTTAACGAACGAGCGCTGTTTGAAACGGATGCTTTTGCGGAAATCGATCGAAGTCGAACAATTTTAAGCAAAATCAAATAATATACCACGCATCGAATACTGCGCGCGCCGATAAGCCAAGACTGTGAGAAAAATATAAAAGTGAAATTTATTGCAAGAATTGTGAGAAAAGTTACGAATCAAAAAATCATTTACAAAAAAAACTTTGCTAAAGTTTAAAGTACTCGTATTGAAAAAGGAAATTAATATTAACTAAACTTTAAAAATAAACAATAAAAAAAACACATTTACAAATTTGCCAACGATAAAAATCGGTAATAACAGCACTTAACTAGCACACACATTTTTACTTTCATTAACAGTTTATGGTGGGTATTAAATCCTGATTAAGTTACGAATTCAAACAGACTAAAGAAAAGTTTTGTGTTAAAAATAAAATAAAACAATAACTGAAAAGAATTAATTAATAATAACTAACCAAATCAAATCGTATTAAGAATAACACCGTGCATCAAAACAAAACTTTTATTTCTGCGCGTAAAACTTTTATAAAAAAAATCAAACTACTTGAAAATTTAACATAAAAGGAAACGTACTACTTTATTAACAACACAAATTTATCAACAGCAGCAGCAAAAACAACTCGGAGCAAACTCTCTGTAGCTGTCATGCATACAATATAGCTAATACCAAGCTTGACGGACAGTTGAGCAAACAAACAGCAGCTTCCTATCTTAATCGTTAAAGGCAAACAACTGTCCTAGCCCTATTTCGTTCAGCCTCATGTCCTCAAACAAAGTTTCAAATACTTGTGGATCAAATTTTAATATAGATTTTCTTTTTTTACTAAACTACTTAATTAAATACATCTGCTCCAATGTCAAGTGAAGCTAATTTTTTTAATTTTTCAACGTGTGTTTTGCTACTGGATTTAACGCCTTTTGATTTGAAGCTCTTCAACTGTCATTTGGTGACAATGTTATGTTAACTTCTTATATTTAACTATTTATCTTTCACTTAAAGTGAAGATGACATTCTTTAAATGAAATTAACTGCGGCGGCTCAGCTGAGGTTGTCTGCTGCTGCTGCTGCTGTTGGCTGTTGGTCGCTTTGGCTGTCGCCGCAATTAGTATTTGTCTTTGGCTAATGTTGTGCGGTGTTGGTATGCATTTTATGCGGCATCAGCAGCAGCAGCAACAGTTAACGCCGTAAGCCTTTTTGCTACTATTTTTAAAACGGTTTTCTTTACGCATAAAGTGTCGCTTTCTGTACGCACTTTGTCCGTCCATCCGTTCGTCGTCCGTCCGTCCATCCGTCCGCATGTCTACTTGTTTATTCACGTGTCTGCAGTGCAGTATTTGCCTTTTTTTGAAATCTTGTTTCGTTTTTTTTTTGTGTTTTGTGTGACAAAGATTTTTTTCTGTTATTTGCTTCTTTTGTTCAGGTTTTTGTCTTAAGTCTTTTGTTTAACGAATCGGTCAGTAATTAAATTTATAAAAATTAAAAAAAGTCCAAAACAAAAAAAAATTTAACTTTGTTTTATTAAAAAATTCTTTTATTTTTTTTCAACTTATAAATAAAAAAAGATTTTTAAATGGAAATTGTCAATTTTCAGAAATGCATAGAAAACAGTTTTTTTTTTCGATTTTTCGTTTTTAAAAATGATAACGTACATATGTATGTATGTATGTATGTATGTACTCGCAAATAAATGTAAATGTTTAATAATTTTTTTTTGCTATTCAAAGAATTACGACTCAATTTGAACACTTTCAAATGTTACTTGCTGTTTTTGTTATTTTTGTTTTGTTTTTCGCGCAAATGTTTTTAATGAACCAACAGCAACAACAACGCTTTTGTTGACAATTTACACCTTTCTCCCACAAAATGATAATAAGTACTTAGCCACTCGGTCAAAACGACAAATAAATGTTCTCACGAATATTGCCCGCGAAGATGTGCGCCCATATTGCCACTGCGGCTGCCGCTGCTGTTGCCGGTGCTGCAAACCGCAATTTTAATTGCTTGTCGCACGATTTGCACGCGAGATTTATGCGCCACAAATAAAATAAATGCTATTTTTATGCTTGTCAGCGCGAGCGATTTTTGCGCACACAAACACACTCACACACACACACACTGACAGACAAACAAGAAAAACATAATAAATTGAAAGGCAGCGAAAATAAATCAAAATTAAGACAAATACAAACATAAGCGCGCACAGGAAACCTCCTTCCAAAAAAAAACAAAAGACATATTCCAAAAAAAAACACTTATTTTTGTGAAAATTTCACTTTCATGCTGAAATTACACGCAAGCGGCTTTAAAAGCTCTAGCGGCGACGCATTCAAAATTTGCATTGAGTCTGTGCATGTACGAAAATTATCATCGGGTGCTGTGGCGCATCATTCCCTAGGGACATATGAGTACGGATACATGCAGGCAGGAGGCCGCCTGATCGTCGATTAAAAATCAAAAGTTAAAAATGAAGAAAGAACTGCACACACGAAAAAACTTTAAGCAACAACAAAACACACCGAAAAAAAAAGCAAAATGTCAAAAACCCAAAGAAGAGGCCACCCGTATAAATGAAACGCACGTACTGCTGCGGTGGCGGCATGGTGCGCGCAAAAACCAAGCGTGCTTGACCACATCAGAAGATGGATACAAGAGTTCGCATGGTGCACAATGGGAAGCTCAAACACTTTCGTTCAGTGAAAAACTCTTCGCAACGAACAGTCCAAATTTCAATTATTTAGGAGAAGTATTTTTAACTTTTGGACTAATTAACATTATGTACAACACATGTATTACACGAAACTTTTGTCTCAAATAGTTGAAATAATATTTGTCTAAAATACAAACCACTTGAAATTGTAAAGGTCCGTTGACCAATTTAGTTCTGTTTCAGTTTTAAATAAAAATCATTGCAACTTAAAGAAAAACTTCTTGTAAGAAAATATCGCTTTGGGCTTGTGAGCGTTCAAATATTGCCATTGTGCAGTGCTTGGTAAGCTGCAGGCCGCGTACTTTTAGCAAGATAAACATGCCGCACCGACATTATGCATCTTCCGCCTGATTACAATAATTTATCGTAATAAACGCACACATCAAATGACAGATACACATCTCCTACAAAAACCGCCGACGACGACGAAGACGAAGACTGCGACATGTGATACTGCAATAAATTTTAATAAAGTTGTCTTACACCACGGCGAAAGACAGCTCTGCGACAGAGTCAGATAAACGGGCTAAAAAGTTCGAACATACCAAAAATAAAGGGTTATGAATATTTGACTATATTGAGTACATCTTTGCGTATTCTTGTACTCTTACAAGTTTGTTGCTCCCCTCTAAGAGAAACAACCCGACGCTCAAATATTGCACAATTAAAAAAAACTTTAAACACTTTATACTTAGGAGATAATTACATAAACTGTCATTACTGCTGTAGATATCACACAATGCTAATCTAAATTAATAATCGCTTGAAAATATTTTATTAGCTTTTAATTTTTGTATAAACTAACATAGGACAATGGAACAATTTGTTTCTAGGTTTCAGTTGTAGGAATCATATTACAAAAGGAACGAATCTTTTTTTAATATGATTCTTACAACTGCAATTCACAACAAATAATAGTTATAAAAGCAGAATCGATGATCGTGTCACACACACATACTCACTTGCTCACGACACCTTTTAAAGTCGCATGTGATGTAAGCAGTGCGCGCATGCGTCTTCATTTTGAAAGAAACGCGCAACACATTGTGGGAAGCAAATTTATCGGCGGCACAAACGCTTTACATCCAGTCTCATGACGACGATGACGCAGACTGTCGTTTAGTATTTTGGGAGGTATTTCTTTAGACTTTTTTTAATTGAGTGGCATGTTCAGATATGCCAAGAGGATCTTTGCGAATCAAAAAAGCGCCACTGTTGGAGAAAGTGAAATGTTCTGACGGTAGGTGGTCCATAGTCTACCGGAATTGTGGCACAACAAGAATGAAAGAATGCTTTTGGTTTAGAACGCTTTTAAAATATTCTCTATAATAACTATACAATATTTCTAGTGTGTATAAAACTTAATTAAGAGGATACAATTGAATTATAGCATTATTTTTTAATATATATATATATACCTATATATAATTTGTAGTCGCATTTTTTTTAGATATCCTGACAGAGCAATGCTTACCGATCGTCACAAATTTAACATTTTTACGATATGTTGTTGGATAAGTTGCCTCTGCGTCGCCGCCTCCGTGACAATTGCGCAAGCCTTAACAATACAACAAGCAGACCAACAAGCGAATGGACTGCAAGATGCAACAGGTAACTTCATACATATTAAACAAACAATTATACAAAACATTGACCTCCCCAGTTGACAACTATGAAAACATTTAACGCCGTTATATTGAAAATTGTATTCAATTAAATAACACACACACACACATACACACACAAAAAGCAGCCGCAATACGAACACACACAAAATACTGTCAAAATACTATAATGACGCTGATGATGTTAATAAAATTTTAATGGACAATGCCGATTCCGATTCGAATGGATGCATTAGCAAGAGCAAACAATTTTAATGCAATCATCCGTCAAAACATTTTCGTGGTTATTTTTACTGTCGATGATGAGATGATGTCGCTGCCGTTGTAGCACGGTGGTCGAAAGTAAACAAAAACTGTCCAAATAAAGTAATGCTACTTTTCCATTGTTTTTGTTATTCATTTACATATAGCCTAATAGCCTAAAATTTTCTTAGACGTTGTGGCTGACTAAAATTCCATTCACCTTTATGTTTTTGGTATTGGTGATCTGACGTAATAATTAAATTCCTATTTAAAGGCAATTATTTTCTCCTTTATGTTAATATTTCACTTTAATGAACTATCTTTGACTTGTTTTACAAATATTAAAAATCAAAACAAATTTAAGATCAATAAATATTCGTCGACATTTCATAACAAAAACCCAAGTTACAGTTCGTTCTCTTCTCAACTTACGAGTAGTTATTTATGCCATACCGGGTTTTTTTAGTTGTTCAACTACTGTACAGATGAAAATGAAAGTGCAAAGACGTGCGCGCATGTAGTTGCGCACAATTATGCAAGGATCGGAACGATCGGATCGTTACATACACAGTCATACATAAGCAAATTACCCACTTTTCGCGGCTAATCAAAATAATTCAAATAACGCAACGAGCAATCGAAATATTTTCTTCTTCATTAAGCTCAACACTGATCAAGCGTCAAATTGAGCAGAGATACCAACCAACCAACCAACCAACCAACCATTTGTCCGCTGTTGGTCCATCCAGTTGACCACACTGGACAAACAATCATTTTACATGCAACCACCACATGCCACGCATCGATGAGTGCAAACGGATTTTTGGGATGTTGAACAACGGCAGCGGCATCTACTATGACGACAAAACGCAGGCGCAGCAAACATGTCCGTTTCCAGCGATTCCATTCTCTGCATTGGATCTATCTATATGTTAGTCTGGCTGTTTCTCTGTTTTTGTTTTTCGGTTTGTTATTTCAAATTAAAATGGAAAGCGATTTGTCAGGTTTTAGCTAATAATTTATCAACTATCGCGCTTGTTACCTTGATTTCGATGTTGTTTTTGTTTTTTGTTGTAGTTTTGTTTTTATTTTTTGGTCCAGTCCATCGCGCGTCTGAGTGAGTGAGTGACTGAGTGATTGACCATCACCATCACCATCAACGAGGAGACCATAGAGCATCTAACAAGATTTTCTAATAGTCGCGTTGCGATTGGTCGCCAAACGGTTTGTTGAGCGGTCATTGCTTTTGGTTGCTGTTGTTTTTGTTGTTTTATTGTGGTCTTTAGGATGTCGCATCGTAAGTTGATTGAGCAAGTTGCTGGCTCAAGTTAAGGCCCAACTCTGCAGGAGCTTGTTTACCTAGTTACGATTTGTTTTATTTGGTTTGGTTTGGTTTGGATCGGCGGTTTGTTGTCGTCGTCGTCTTCGTCGTACTTTTACCAGGGCGAATAGTATGCCCACAACAACTATTAAAATACGTTGTTGTGGGCTGTTTTTGGCAGAGCCATGTTTAAACTTATTTATGAATTGTTTAGATTAAATCAAATGGAATCTAAACTCCTTGATTGTGACTTGTAATCGCCCGAATATTACTTACTGCAGCTTTTAATTGAGGATTAACTGTTCCATTTATGTTGCAAAGCTTTAAGCTAATAAGGATCTAGTCATATCTCTTAAAAGACAAGAGATGTTGTATTATAGAAATAAACAAATTATTTTGTTCAGACATCGATGATGTAACCACATTGTTATAGTATTGTATATCTAAGCGCCACCAAAGAACTATAATCAAAATATGCGTTTTTAATAGATATTCAATTCTTAAATAAATTAACCTGTCACACCTCGTGACCACATCCCCCGAAGCAATAGCAACTAACCACCATGCTAAAAATAGTAATCGAAATCGCGATCGCTGCAATTGCATACCATAAAATTCAATTTGTCTGCTTAACCGCACCTTGAATGCATATCATACCAAACTGGGCGACTAAGGCTTCCAACAGGCAGACAGACAAACAGACGAATAGACGGACACACAACGCCAACAGACTACAAGAAGTGGTAGCAGCAAAACATTTGTTAACACTTTAACAAGTTATGATTTGCGATTATACTCTATTATTGCATAGTAGGCGAGTGGGCTCGTGAATCACCACGGCCAGACAAGACCAGACCAGACTAGATGCAACGAGTCTAGACGACGGACAATCGACCAACGACCAAACGAATTGAACCGCTCTCCACCACTTTGAGCAAAACGATGCGACGCGGCGTTGATGTTTTCACAGTTGTGCGCATTAACATGAGCAATTATAACACTCATGCAATAAAAAAACGCAGCGGCTATTTAAATTTATTTTAATGCTTATGCACTTTACATTTTTTTATATTTTTTTTTCGTTTCATGCATTCGCGAATGCGCAGTGCGCAACTTTAGTCCGCGTCTCGATTACAACAACGAATGGAGGCCTGTGGGACGTGGCGATCCATTGAAAAATGATCCGACTTATGATTACAGTCCGCCGGCGCTAGAGCGTGTACGTTATTGGGCGGACAGCAGCGACAAGGATGGCAGCAAGAAGAAGAAAGATGGCAGCGGAGTCGCTGTAACAGATGCCGGGAATCGCAAAACAAATACCAGTAAAAATGAGATCTTACTTTTAGGTGTGGCGAACGAGCAGCGTGTACGGGGCGGTAATAAACCACAACAACAGCAGCAGCAACAATCGCAACTAGTGGCCAAAAACGCAAAGGGTGAAACGCCTTTATTGCAGCCCAAGTACACTTCCATACGTCGCAGCTACTATGCGCATCAGCTGCCGACACATCTTATGCCCCCTCCTATGCAGACTATTTCACCACCGCAACATATGATGAAACAACAACCTGTCACAAGTGAACACAGACACAATTTGCCAGGTGGTTACATGTCAAGTTCTACAATGGGCATGTCAACGCATTCTAAACCGTACTATTCGACGGCAGCCACTTCTCCTTGGACACATACTTCTTCCACAACAATGCATCAACATCAGCATCACACGCCACATATGGCGCCTTCGTACGCATATGACTCGCATCATCAAGAATCGGTCAACTACTTAAGTTATACGCGACCCACGACATCCATTCAAGGCGAATACTACTCTCCGAATGCAATACGTCCGAACCAAATATTGAGTCCACGAAAACCGTGGGTTCATGAGCTTCTACAAAAAGAATTAATCAAACCGATTGTAAAACCGACAATGCCAGCAACGAAGTATCTAATGGGCACCACCAAACCAATTTATGAATCCATATCTCCTGTTGGTATAAGCACGACATTCACACCTGTAGCATTTATCACATCCACATCGACTCAAGCACCACGTCCATATACCGCAAGTCCAATTTATATCACATCAGCGAAACCAACTACATCTACAACAACAACAAGTACTACAACAACTCTATCCCCCACTTTTTCTCCGACACGTTTGCTCATACCCAACACCAGTAATTTGGAATTTCGACCAACTGTCGCACCCATTGAAATGACCACAGATTCGCTTTTTTCACACTACAATCAACCCGACAAACCATTAGTCGGTCCCATGTATCTTATTATTGAAGGACATTCGAAAGTCAAAACCTATGGCAAGAATGAGCTCGATCCCCATCAACCAAAAATTGTGCCCATTATACCAAAACGTGAACCGGTGGTCAGAATTGCTGATCCAAATGAAAAACGCGGCACAGTTGAGACATTTCAGGTAAAACATTTGCACACTAAACTAACGACAACAACAGAACTACCAGCGACAACTACAGCCGCTAGCACTACCACCGCTAAGTACACGACCTCAACAACTGTAGAACCCAACACAACGACAACTTTACATCCTAAAGCAAATGAAAATCCAGCCGATCAACCACCAACTGGCATGCAAGGCCTGCTCAGTTTGTTGGACTCTTCATTGAGCAATATTTTTAAAGATGAGCCGTTGTCTACCGCATTAAAAACATCATCGCCACCACAGCACATAGGCACAAGACAGCACGATATGATTTATGTGACCACTACAGGCACAACGATATTGAAACCGATCACAACGCCGACTACTGTTAAACCGCCTTCGCAACTACCGCACTTGGATGCGCGCGTCAGCAACAAAGCTGACACCATTACCAGCATCATCGATGCAGCTCATGATGATGATGAGTCAGAGGCCGCGACCACCGAACCGGCGCTACGTGAAGTACGCCAAGTCTTCGACTATGATCAATTGCCTGAATCGCGTCTCAAGGAACTGTCGGATGCCAGCTTCGAAGAGGCAGACTTAGATGATTCAACGGATGATCTTTGGCTGAAGTCAACTTATGACGATGATGATGTCGAAAACGGTGCAGCGACAAACGACGACGAATATGAGGATGAAAGTCATCAGCTGATAAAACGTATTGACAAATTGGTAGACGATGCCGAGGATGAAGAGGAATTCGAAGAAATGGACTTGGAAGAGGATGAACCAGACATTTTTGGTATGGGACGAACGAAAACGACGTAGTCTAGTATTTAAATGTACAAACACATTTTTTTCGAACAATAACTTCGCTAAATACATCCTTGCGGAGTTTTTGTATTTTGATCAAGTAAAAGAAGCCACACACTTTACTGCTCTACACCAAATCTTCTTTCATGTAACTTTCTTGATATTAATGTAAATATTACAGCTTTATTTATTGCGTTCGCCGCGCTGCCTAAATTTAAGTACTGTCACGATTATTGTGTGATTAATTACGTTCATAGTTTATAAGTGTATTTTAATAATTTTTTCTTTGTCAGTTTTAAGCCAACTGTGTATTAAAAATAATATAATTTGTTACAAAAAATCATTACGCAATCACTCTTTTTTTTATTAATGCGATATCTGCAAAACCATTGGATATTTGGGTTAAATTGATTTACCATCGATAGGACCAACTATAATTTCTTACTTCTGTCCGTCCGTCTGTGTCTCTAATTGGCTGAGTGTAATTCCGAGTTTTGCGCTTTTGGCAACAGTATTTCAAGTTTTATCGATTCTTGAAAGCATTGCATACTTTTTGGCTGCAATAAATATAAGCAAACAGTTTGAAAGTCATCTCCGTCTTACTCTTATCAACATTTGCACAAACGACATAACATACGTTATTATCTCTTTTCTTAATTACTGAGAGTAAGGTAAGCTAATGAAACTTGCAATAATATTCAATCAATCTGCACCCACACAGTCTAGTATTTAAATGTACAAACACATTTTTTTCGAACAATAACTTCGCTAAATACATCCTTGCGGAGTTTTTGTATTTTGATCAAGTAAAAGAAGCCACACACTTTACTGCTCTACACCAAATCTTCTTTCATGTAACTTTCTTGATATTAATGTAAATATTACAGCTTTATTTATTGCGTTCGCCGCGCTGCCTAAATTTAAGTACTGTCACGATTATTGTGTGATTAATTACGTTCATAGTTTATAAGTGTATTTTAATAATTTTTTCTTTGTCAGTTTTAAGCCAACTGTGTATTAAAAATAATATAATTTGTTACAAAAAATCATTACGCAATCACTCTTTTTTTTATTAATGCGATATCTGCAAAACCATTGGATATTTGGGTTAAATTGATTTACCATCGATAGGACCAACTATAATTTCTTACTTCTGTCCGTCCGTCTGTGTCTCTAATTGGCTGAGTGTAATTCCGAGTTTTGCGCTTTTGGCAACAGTATTTCAAGTTTTATCGATTCTTGAAAGCATTGCATACTTTTTGGCTGCAATAAATATAAGCAAACAGTTTGAAAGTCATCTCCGTCTTACTCTTATCAACATTTGCACAAACGACATAACATACGTTATTATCTCTTTTCTTAATTACTGAGAGTAAGGTAAGCTAATGAAACTTGCAATAATATTCAATCAATCTGCACCCACACAGTCCAACGCCAAAAGCCAACGTGTGGTATATGTATATACATATAATATGAAACGATTTATGGAAGGCGAGTACATAAAAAAATACCCGTATGTGCAACCGCAGAAAAGACCACAAAGGAAAGGAGAGCCTACCCAAGCACAGCTGACTGCCAACAGAAACTGTAATTCCAGATGCTCCACGCTAAAATGCAACGAAGTGCAGCCACAAAAAGAAACTGTATACCGAAGCAACTGTATAAGAGCAAATAAAAAAGAATGAACGTAAAGCAAAACCGACGACCGGAATCATTTTATTTTAAGATTTTTCTTTATTCCCTGAAGCTTTTTAATGATAATAGCACAAGCATATCAATCAAGTAAGAATGCGATTGCGTTTCCAACGCAACCAAACTCTCGATCCTCACTGATTGTGTCGGTCAGTGTTTCAAAGTGAATGAGCGGGAGAATCTTAACTGTGCGCACTGCTTTTTGAGTTCAGTTGATTCCAACGCGTTGATCGAATACGTTCGTTCGGTGTTGTGCTCCCGCTGCGATCTTCGCCTTAGACAGACGACTGCGTCACTGTCAACTGAAGAAAGTCTCTTCTCGTGTGCTCCACGGCAGCTGGAGGTGTTGTCCAATTTCGATTTCGATTTGTGCCATTGTGTTTGTTGTATTTTCGAGCAAAAGTACAACAAACTTATTTTGATTTTCGAGGGAGTATATATTATTACATGTGCGTGACAAGTGTTTGATATACATAGGTACATAGGCACAAGCTTTATTCCATTAGCACCAATATGAACATCATAATTTATCGCGCGATATACATATCTAAATGTGTAATGACCTTTGGCCGATGGTTTAAGTTTTTTGTGTTGGTTATTTATTTTTGCTTTTGAAATTCAAAATATTAGTTAAATATAGTATACGCTCTTTTTATAAACAAAGATGTCTGCGCATGTCACATGTGCGCATTTTCTTTTTGTTCGATGATATTTTTTGTATTTTGTTGTGTAAACAGTTGTATCATTATTTTTTTATTTGTTTTTTCGTTTACTGCGTTTTGCTAATGACGTGACAAGTGTGTTTTCCGGTAGTTTATCAATTGTTAATCACAGAATAAAATACAAAATATCTTCGTAACTTCCATTTTCTACTTAAATAAAGTGCCTAAACTGAACACATTAAATCAATTGACAATTGCCCACCAGCTATGATATACATACATATGTATGAAAAACAAGAAAGTGTAAATGTGATCTTCGTGTTACTTTTAACAAAAATAGCACAAATATTTGAACTTCTCTTAACCCGTCGAAATAAAAGTCAACTAAATGGCGATAACAGTGTTTGTGCAAATTTATAAATCAACTCGGCGAATAGTAAAAAGAAAACAAAATTATAATCTCCCTTAATTCAAACACTAGAACCGAGTCGAAGAATACTTGAGGTGCCCGTACAGCAAAGTCAGTCAGTCACTCACTCACTTAACCACTATGACTAAGGTTAGACGGTGTTTGCCTAGCAGCGAGCGAACACTTCTAACAAACTAGAATCGAGTAGGACTGATTGTTACCTTCAATCTTTGCCCGTTCACTGGACACCCTACTCACACGCGATATAGTTTTTATATTTTTATAAAAGCACATAAACAACATTAAACTTAATCACGTAAATATTTATTAAATAATTATAGCTTTTGCAAATAAATCCTAACCTAATACTGAAAGCCTTAGCAGTAAAAACCCGTTCCAAGGTTAATATTTAGCACTAAGTGCATTGTTTTAAACTATGTCTAATAAAAGTATTAAAATTAAATAGAGCCATTACATACGAGTATCACTCACAAAAAAGAAACAACAAAACAAAACAAAACAAAACACTTATTTCCGCTCATGGCAACATTTATTTAATTCTTCAGCCATTGGGTGTAGGGTATGAAAGAAAAACCGGTATTCTAGCGAAAACCAAACAATGCTATAAAGCGGCTGTTGCTGAAATTGACCAGCGAATTTTCAACATAAAATTGCCAAAACAAAAACAACAAAAAACGTTTGGTCACGAATGATTGAAGTTTCGTTTTTAATTTGAAGCAAATTTTTTACACAAATATTCTAAAAATTTCAAATGAAATGGAGAATTCATAACCTACAAAACCAAAACGTCGCGACAAAAAGAATTTGGTTTAAAATGCTTCCAATGACGTAGACACATAATTATCGGTAGCATGTCAGACGGCCAGTGATAGCGAACGACGCAGCCTTATCACTGCCCAGCTTCATACACGACGACATATGTACATATATAGTACGTGCCGCCGGCGTTCCACGTCCGATGTAAACATTAACAACAAGAAATTCAAGTGCGCCAGACAAGTGCGCGATAACTCCTCGGCGTAACTAAATAAACTAAATACAATATTACAATTTACGTTCTAAGTAAAAGGTTGAAAAGTGCAATTGAAACCACGAAAATTTGGACATTTCCAAAATAATCTTTTTGTGTGTTCGTGTCCGAGTATGTGCAATGAACGTCCCATGCGGCGACTGCTTCGCTTGATCGGTCTTATCAATTTATTTATAGCATGTTGCGGTACATGTTTCTATGTATTCAGAATTAAAACAAAAACAAAATAAGACAAACACTGATAAAAATGAGCTAATTCAACATTTTAAAAAGCCTCTAAACAAAACTACACTAACTACTTAAACACTCGATGTGGGATCAAACTAAATATAAATTAATAATTTTGTGCAAGTTGTTTAATGAGAGCGAGGTGTCCTTAGAGTCTTTTTAAAGCAGCCTGCAACTGTTTTAAAGTGAACAACGTGGCTATCTGGCAACTAAATGAAATACAAATAAAATGAGAACTAAAACGGATTTATTTTATGAAAAACGTTGAAAAATCTTAACCAGAAAGTGCAATTTGTTAATTTTACATGATTTCTTTTTGTCGAGTAGTCGGCTAGGATTCGAATTGAAAGAAGAAAGTCTTAATAAAAGAAAACCTGACTTGTTCATTTATTTTTAAATCATCAAATTGTCGCTAAACATTATTAAAAAAAAACTCTGAATACTTCCACGTTTAACCACCTTTTAAGGAATAGGGAATGCCCTTGTGAAAAACGACTCCAGTGTCCTACTTTTGAGAACATAATAAAAAGTAATTAAATTTTATAAACCAAAATTTACCTCATGCATAATTCATACTTTCCCGTTTCTCCCAAACCGATTTCGATCTGCGCGCTTCAACGTAAGATGTCGATCGGCGCAAAAACGGGCAAGCGTACTAAATGCAGCATAATTACATTTTTTAGGTCGACAAGCATTTTTGTGAAATTGCGCTGCAAGTAACCAACAAAAAAAAACAAAAGCTGTATAAATTTCTGTGAGGAAAGAACGGCGGCATAGCCACGAAAAAGTGCGCTCCGCTCTGGTGTGTTGGAATGGTGCCCTTGAACAATGGCCAAGGTTCAACAAACCAAACAAAACGGCTAAGCGTCTGGTGACGGCGATCATCATCATCATCGTTCTCGTCGACGGCAAATTGCCCTAAGCCATCAACCATCAACCGAAACGACGCACCGCATCTGACTGAGGTGCTGCGGCGGCATTTGGCGTTTGCAAACATCATCTTTTAATTTTTTTCTTGGTTTTTTGTTCTTTTAAAATAATAATTTTATGTGTACGAGTATTTACCGTCTGCAGTTCAATGCACGCAAAAGCCGAGAAAACAAATTTTAAGATAAACAAATTTTGTATTTTTTTATATTTCGTACACTTGTTTTTGTTGTTGTTGTTGTTTAACCGTACACTTTTTAGTGGTTCTTTATCCACTTTTATTTATTTTTGTTTTGATATAAAATTCGCATTCAAAAATAAACAAAGCGGACAAAATTAAAATTGAATGCAAATAGGTTTTGTTTTGTTTTTGTTTTTGTTTTTGTTTTTGTTTTTGTTTTTTTTATTGAATGCGCTCATGTGGTCAAGTGAATTTTGACCGAGTGCAAACACACTTAACTGAATCCGCTGAGTCACTTAGTCATAGGCAAGTCCAACGTGTGTAAATAATTTTTTTACAATAATACGAGGTAATAACTGCTTAAATTAATGTTTTTGGAAGATTATCAATGTTAATAAAATTTTTATTTTAAATTTAACCTTCAAGGTTTTAGCTTCATATTAACTATTTCAAAAAAAAACAAAAAAAGGTATTAAGACTAATCGAATACTAAGTCATAGATCATACAAATAGAAATGTGTTTGCAATTCATTTACAACCTCCTCTTTTTTCTTGATCTGAGAAAATAATTCTCAAAAAATTCACATATCAACTAAACTTTGCTTCATTTTGAACACTAAGCGACCCTTCGACCCTTAACCTCTTCGATATGATAAACTTTAAAATATAATGATAATGGATTGAGTTTCTAACCTTTTTCAACGCATTCAATTACAAATTGTGACGGGCGACTCTTTAAACACATTTCTGGTGAAGTTGAGTTGAGTTGAGTCATTTTCATTGATTACAATGGTCGATTGGGTTAAAAGATGATTGCGCGTATTCGCAATGGAATATTTTTATACACCACGCGCAATAACGGACCGAGGGTATATTAAATTTATTTCTACATTTGTAACGCCCGCAAAATTGTTTAATTTTTAAAAAGTGTTAGTTTTAATAATGTGTAATAGAAACAAATCGATTAACATTATTTTTCGTAGAGTCGGAACGAATAATACGATCCTTAAATAATCAGCATCGAATGTCTGTCCGCCCGTCCGTTCTTAAACTACGAGCGATTACCGTCTTAGTTGAAAAGATATTGACCTCCTGTGTGAATTTTATTTTTGTAGGTTTACAAATGAGAAAAAAAATTGTTTTCTTTAAAACAGTGTAGGGTACTTGAGTTTAGGCATAGCCAAGTAAAATTATCTTTCCAGCTTGTAGTTCAGAATAATGTAATTATTTTTATTATTTTTTTAAACGAATTTTATGCATTTTAAATGCACATGTGCTGTGCGAAGAACTGCAGTCTCCACGCAGTGATAAGCATCGTATCAAGAAAAAAAGAACATACGCTTTGGTAGACAGTATTAATGGGTAAATAAAGTTCATTTATTTGTTTAGAAGAAAATATTGAATTATAGAAAATTATCGGCAGCATTATTTGATAATTCGCTCGCTCAAGACCAGCGTCATTTTCGGAGTATAGCAGACGGTCATTGACTCACAGACATATAATTCATCTATTTCTTTCTAATCAATTACTAGTATAAAATATTTCAAATGTTCGTTCGTTTACAATCAGAACCTGATTACTTGCTTTATTTTGGTAATAGCTTTTATGACTCAAACAATATTTCTTATTATTTTATGATGAAAATAAGAATTTAAAAAATTCTATAAAGTCTGAGTTATAGAATTAAAATTTGTGCGCAATTATTTCCATTGGATAAGATAAGGAATAAATATAGGTTATGAAAAAACGCAACCAAACGTGAATTTATTTAAGACATTTGATATTTAGGTCAAGTTAAACCAACATCATTTTTTTGCATTTTATTAATAGCAAAGAAAAATGCAAATAAGCAATAATTAATTAATTAATTAAGAGTCATGTATTGTCAAATTTAATTTTTTTTGATCTAATTTAGAACAACGTCGAAACTTCCAATATCCATTGAAAAAATGACCACCAAAGAGCAAAACGGTGGCGGTGGCCTAATGAAAAAGCTGCGCCGCTCCGCATCCGCAAACGAGCACAATCTAAATGCATTGCGCAATCGAAAGTCAACTGCAAATCTCTTTGATCAAAATGGAATACCCATTGATTTGCGACAATTTCGTCGAGTTATCGATCGCGATGAGAACAGCAACGGGACAAGTAATTCGGAAAAAAAGTTGCGATATCGGCGCACACAAAGCGTGACGCGAGCTGAAGAAATCACCAACAAAGAGGCGAAGCAACGAAAGAAACAGCCGGACAAGCCGTAAGTGGCCGTAAATGGCCGGAATATGGCTGAAGTTGTGTTCCATTAATATAAAAGTAGTTAGTAAACATGCCATTTTTTCTTTCTCACCAGCTGCCATCGTCCCCGAGATTCACTATTTTCGTGGAGTTCCGGATTTAGCAATTTTACCGGTTTGGTCAATTGGGGATTTCTGCTCTTGGGCATTGGTGGCTTTCGTTTGTGCTTGGAAAATCTACTCAAGTAAGCGAAATTCTACTCTAAATTGACTTTGATTTCTATATTGGTGTTATTTGCAGATATGGCATTAGAATAAATCCCATCGAATGGTATTTCTTCTTGAGTGGCAAAAATGAGGGAGAGGGACACGCATCGCTTTTGTTAATTTTGTGTAAGCTATTGCATTGCAAATTTAACAAAATATGTATATATTTTTAATGCAAACTTATCTATTTAGATTCGATCGTGCACATATCACTGTGTTTATTGGTGGAAAAGGGACTAGCAATGGTAAGTAAAATTATAGTGAATATTAATAATAAATATTTTTCAAACTTTCCTACTCGAACGAAAACGTTGTTAATGAGTAAATTTTTTGTTTTTTTTTATTAATTATTTCTAAAAAAAAAAGGAGAATTGGACAAACGTTCTAATAAAATTAAACATCAATAATGTCTGATTTTCCTACTTTTAATCAAACCTACAACACTTTTAAATCAACTTAAAGCAGAGGTTTTTATAATTGTTACTCTAAGAATTCCGAGAGTAGTCGCGCAAGTTGCGCAATTAGTTAATCAATTGTTTTGTATTTGACAATTGCCATTCAGATGCAAAATATTTAGAAACCTGTTCCACGAGTTCGTCAACAAATGAAGAAAAGTGTTCTTATAAAAAAAAGAAAAGTCACTCACGTTTCTTGGCGCAGGAGGAACAGTAGGCCGCCAATTGACGTAGTTGATTGATGAATGCACGCTGTCGAATTACAGGATCCCAAAATGTTTGCATTTTTTAAATAAATGCCACTATTTTTTTTTTTGGTGGGTTTTGGTTTTTTTTAAGTTTTGGTGTATAACATTTGGCAGACAATTTTGGAAAAACAAGACATGAACAAAATAAACAAATAAATGAAAAGTCAAACTGAAATGTACAAAACAATTTCAGAGAATTTAAACTTCAGTTTCAAGATTCGTCCAAACGCTAGCAATTTTTAAAAACATTTGTTGTTCCAATACTATATAAAAGTGGATGTTATTGTGGTTTCTGTTGTTTGAAGATCTCGAATTTTAGTTGCAGAAATGTTTTGAGTGTTGAAGAATGAAGCCAAAAGTTGTTTGTTGAATTGAGTGTTGAATTGAGTATATATATATATTTTAATTATTTTTAACATTTTCTTAAGAATTTTGACTTTCACAAGAAGCAAATGATGCAATTACTATGCTACAAGAAAAAATTAAAAAAAATAGCAATTAAAAAAAGAAGAACATAAACAAATCGTATAACAAAAAATAACAAAGTTGCTTATGTGCGCGTAATGTTTTTTTTTTGTTTTCTTTTTTACATATGCCGTAAACTTAATGCTTAATTAATAAAAATTAAAAAATTCAGAATTTATTAAAAATCAGTTGATTAAATTATACGCACGCCCGCCTGATCGCAATACTTTTGCATGGCCAGCTTATGTTGATCGCCAATCGCGTTTATTAAAGCAGGCACCTCACCCGGACGCTGTTGAGATAATTTGCCCAACGATTCTGCAAGATATTTGCGCCCGTCAGCGACATCTGCAAGAAAATCCTGTGATTTAGGCTGTGCA
Organism: Suillia variegata; assembly: GCA_949127995.1. Classification (NCBI taxonomy): domain Eukaryota; kingdom Metazoa; phylum Arthropoda; class Insecta; order Diptera; family Heleomyzidae; genus Suillia; species Suillia variegata. Next base: position 51,760 of record OX421844.1, on the reverse strand, counting down.
TAACTCAACTGTGAAAAGGCCGCCTGATAGCCTGGCGCATCATCAACTTCAACGAAGTGATCACCATCGAGCGTTGTCGAATCGGGCGGGAGCTCAAACAGCTCGACCAGAGCATGCAGCAAACGAGACCAGCTCTGGACATAGGGTGGCGCCAACATGGCTGGACATTCAGTGAGAATTTTCGCAATGCCAACTGCAACAATCTTACGATCCATTTCGGAGGTGACTTTGCCCATGTCCGGGATGAAAACGCGATCGACGACCATGCCAAACATGGATGTCTGTATTTGATCAATTAAATCGACAAGCGATGGTGCGCCCATTTTTGCCACGTAATAACAAAAGAAGACAATTAAGCCGCGCACATATTTTGTAGTTTTCGATAGTGATAAACGCTGGAAGAGCAGTGCAAAAATTTGACGCATGATCGACTGTAGCTCATCGAGTGGGTAATAGGTGAGCAAATTTTGCATGAGATAAAACCCTTCGTGATCGTTGGACTTCGAAGCAATCATTTTTTGGAAAACTCCCAGGACAGCATTCTAAAAGTAATTGTAAAGGAAAAGATTTCAATAAGTTAATGTTTAACAATTTAAAAAATTAAAATTTTTTAAGAACATATTAATTATGCAAAATATAAAAACTGTAGAAAGCGTGTTTATTGTAAAACTCGCCAACTCACCAATTTTCCTAAGGCGGCAATTTGTGCGGAACCTTGCTTAATGAATGCTGTGATCAGACGTATTAACGGTGACACATTTCCCGGACGATCCCAGAGTGCTGGCGCTAACAAGCAAGGGAATAGTGCCCAGTAGGGCTCCGGAATGGAACCAGTGCCTTCGCGTATTTCCAACAATAAAGAAAGCATTTGAAAAACATAAGGCATGAATTCCAAATTATCATCTTGTAGGATTCCTTGAAAAACGGGGAAAAGTGCCTCTTCAAAAGAGCTGACGGCCGCTTTTTCGGTTTTGCAAACAATTCTACATAGATGGAGATAAATATGTTCATTATTAAAAAATAATAATGATAAAGCAAATTTACGCACTTAATTGCAATCGAAAGTGTCTCGAAAAGGTAATGATTAAAATGTGGTCGCGATGGATTTTTGGCGACTTGTGTTAAGATTTCGGTGAGACGTGGCAAGGCCGCAGCCATGAGCGGCATAGCAGCCTCTTGAAGTGTTGAAAAACTACGCATAATGGCTGCAAATTGTTGTAAAAATAATAAATGGATTAACAAAAAATAATTCAAATAAACGTTTATAAATTCAAAACAAAATGAAGAACATTAAACGTACCTTTCATTACATATTCGTTTTCTTTAGAACCTGGCAAAGATAGCGTATTAAAAAGCAGTCCCAAAAGATCACTTGCAAACGGCGCCAAATGCTGTTGACCAACACTAAAAATATATAAATTAATTAATAATTTTATTTACAGTAAAATTTTATAAAACCCACATCGGGTTATTGTCTGGACCGCGCATAACCAAAATCTTTTCAATTGAACACGCGGCATAGCTGTGAACGACAATGCTCTCTGATGGAAGATGACGAATTAAGTGTGGAATGCAAGCGATCAGCGTTGGTGTACCGAGTAGACTGCGAAAAACCATAACAAACTTAATGGAGGCAGATTTCAATACAGGCATCTCATTGACTAAAGGAAGATTTATGAAATAAGTAAAAATATACTAAACTTAAATTCAATTTAAACCTACTCATTGGCCGCTCCAACTCGGGCATAATATGAAGTGCGCAAAATTGCGGCAGCGGCACCAGCTCCGATGCCTGCGTAATGCCATGCTTCTGTGTGCCACCACGCGATGCCAGCGAGGTAACCAAATAAATGGCAGTGTCTTTAGCACGCCAATTGGCTGCTGGATTTTCCTTGTATTTGCCCAAAAGAATTTCCAAGTATTGTCCGAAAATTGCAAAGATTTTTGCTTCGAAATTCTGCGACAAAGTCTTCACCAGATCGCAGGCGGCGCGTCGACGTGTATCAACATCCGAGCCTTCGATATCGCTGCGTATATAATCCTCGGGATTTTCTTCGAAAATTTCTTCATCAGATTTACGAAAATCTAAATTTGGAATGACCACCTTTTCGCAAATACTTGCGAGAATTTCGGGGTTTTCAAATATTTTGCGATAGTGATTGCGCTCAGCGACAACGGAAAGAAATTGTAGAGCATTGGAAACCAACTAAACAAAATATTAATAGAAAATTTTTTTTACGTTTTAATGATATACAATTAAAGAAATACTTGACTTTAATCCATTAAACTAAAATACTCACCACATCGTACTTTAACTCAATGCCAGTTTTAACCAACAGCTCCCAAACAGCAGTTACAAAAGTCTCCATATAAGTGCCAAACTCCTCATCGTACTTTTGCGCATACAGCGAAATATTCTCACAAACCTGCGAACGCAAATGTTCCAAAACGCCCGCATCATCAGTGGAGCGAGTGTGCAAGCACGCCACATCAACTGTCAACAGTTCATGGAATGCATTCATCCAAATGGACATATTGTCTTCAAAGAACTCAGGCAAATCCTGTGAGTTTAGTGAGAAGAAAACCTTGCAAACCAGTACTAAAGATCTATAAATGACGTTTAATGCCTCCGTGTTATTCTCGTGCACCTTGGCTAACTGCATGGTTGCCAACAGCAAATCGGTCAAGGGCTTTGCCATCCGATCCAGCACCAGTTTGATTTCCTCCCAAAGGTTTTGGGATTTAAATTCAAAGCGATATCGTTTGAAAAGCGAATGTGCCGTCTGCAAGATTCCATTGATGACGTTAAAATCGCCTGTGGCAAATTTTTCGACCATTTCATCAATAAGCTGTGGCCATTTCTTCGGAAAATCGTGTTTGCCAATAATGCTGACGGCATCACTAAGCTGTTTCTGCAATCCATCGGGCGAGCGCAACATTAAAGTAACAATTTGTGTCTTGATAGTCAAACGGTCATCCTCATGAATTTTGTCGGGCCCATCGGTGTCCTAATTGATGATATACCAAAAATATTACAATGTTATAAAAATTTTTAAGTTACACAAATTTACCTCATGTCCAGCCCAATTGCGTTTGATGAAATTTTTAAATGCTATGGCACCCGCCGACCTTATCGACATGTTCACTTCCTGTTTGTCAATGAGATTCAGCAGCAACACCGGATAATTGCGCTGTACCTCAATCGATTCGAGCAACATTTCCGCTGTGAACATTACAAATTTATTTTAAATAATTTCATGTATTTGGGAAATAAGTTTTTTTCCAATTACATACCCGGCCGCCGCACTTTCGCATCGGGGCTCATGGTCTGCTGCAGATAACCGGCCAATTGCTGCAAATTTGTTTCGTTGATTTCCATTTTGTGTGACGCTTTTACAAATCTTTAAATCTCTTAAACGTTGTTGTAAATTCTTGCCTTTTAAACGATTCTTTGTCTCTGCGAATTAGATTTTTGCAAAAATTCCGAAACAAAGATTTGCGAAAATGAAAATGCGTTGCAATTGGCGGCATACGAAGTTGGCTGCGATAGTGATGGCAAACTCGGTTCTGATTTGAATTTCGCTGTATTTTCTTCTTGCTTATTTTTCAGTGTTGCTTGTCAACAGATTTTTTTTCCCTTCATTTAAGATTCTTTTAAACACCTTTTGTATTTCAAAAACTTAAAAAGAAAAGTTTTTGTTTATTTCAGTAAAAAAAAATACCTAAATAAAAACATATATTTTTTATTGCTATAATTAAGATTATTTTTTTCTAATTTAGGAAATACTATCAGAAAGATTAGGCATGTTTGTGCAAGTGGTCAATATCATTGTTACGGTTATGCTGCCCGTGGTTATCATACATCTTAAAGGACATGCCTTTAGTTTAAGTAAGAAGATAACAGTACACATGATGGCTTTTATAAAACAACTTTTTAATATGTTCTCAAATGATTTTATTTAGTGGGCGCGTCAACAGTTTGTTTTTTTTACTCGATACTCTTCTTGAAGCTGTGGAGTTATGTACAAACCAACATGTGGTGTCGCCAAACATATCATCTGAAGCAGTACAATCCACGTGAACGGCGTCCCAGTATTACAGTGGCGGATTTAAGTAATTAAATTGTAGCCCTTTTTTTGAACTTGGAGCAAATACATTTTTTTTTTCTTTTTTCAGAGAATGGTCATTTGGATAATGAATCGGAAACAGATGAGGATGTGCCAGAACTGGTACAATATCCTGATAATTTAAGCTATAGGGATATATTCTTCTTTTTAGCTGCCCCAACGCTATGTTATGAATTAAACTTTCCCCGCACAACACGCGTTCGGAAACGTTTTTTGCTTAAACGTTTATTAGAGGTGATTTTTGGTGTGAATGTTGTAATGGCACTTTTTCAACAATGGATTATTCCTTCTGTGCGAAATTCACTGATACCTTTCTCAAATATGGATGTTGCTTTGGCTACGGAACGCTTACTAAAATTGGCGGTATGTTGTTATAGTTACGAAATTCAAAAACTATTTTTTAAAACTTTATTATTTTTAGCTTCCTAATCACTTGGTCTGGCTATGTTTATTCTACTTAATGTTCCACTCATTTTTAAATGCTTCCGGTGAACTGTTGCATTTCGCGGACAGAAACTTTTATTGCGATTGGTGGAATGCCAACAATATTGACACCTTCTGGCGTACGTGGAATATGCCGGTGCATAGGTTGGTTCCAAAAATGTTTAATGATATAAAATTTAAAATATTGGTTTTATTAATTTCAAAGATGGTGCGTGCGTCATCTGTACATACCAGTTGTTCAAATGGGATATTCATCGCGACAAGCTTCGACCATAGTATTTCTCATCAGTGCCTTCTTTCATGAATATTTGGTAATTTCAAATGAATTGTAGTATATATTTAAGGTTACTAAATAATTTTAAAATATCACAGGTTTCAGTTCCACTACAAACTTACAAAATATGGGCTTTTCTCGGTATGATGGGTCAAATTCCGCTTTCGGCGATTTCAAAAATAATCGAACGACGTTTGGGCCCGCGCATGGGTAATATACTAGTTTGGGCTTCAATAATACTAGGTCAACCATTATGCATTATGATGTACTATCACGACTATGTAGTGACACACTACAAGGATGCACTGAACAGCACAATGTATAGACAAAGTTAAGAGTTAACAACGATCGAGATTGTACTTACAGATGTGGTATATAATACAAAATTTAGCATTTATAAAAGCCAAATGAATATGTTTTTATATATGTGTGTGAACTATTTTTAAAGAGTAATTGAAGAGTGAGACAAATTTATATTGTAAAATAAAATTTATAATTGTAGTTTACACAAACTTTGAGTTATAAAAGTTTAAATAGATTTTGTTAAGAAAATTTTTGTAAATGAAGTTAAGTAATGTAAATATAAAGAAACGAATAATAAAAATAGACCAAAATTTATTTAATGAAGGTAAGTTGTTTGTGTTCTATAATAAAATTGTAAAACATTTTAGTCTATACAACATAATAATATTGTACAACTAAATAAATTAATATTTATCAATAAATTTATGTTTGAATTAAATTTTTTACTCAAATATGTCAGAATATATTTTAAGGTAAGTTACATTGCAGTTCATAAGTGAAACCAGACACCAGAGAGCAATAATACTATAACCGCATGGGAAGAAAAGAACATTCTCTATCTATAACTCTACTGGCATAGCTTTCTACGAAAAGTTGTGTATTTACTTTCTCTTCGGTTTAAACGTAGTTTGAATTGCTGTCTTCTAATTTTACTTGTAAAGCTGTAATGCAACTTAGCTTAGAAATATATGATACATAGGGCTAAACATTTCCCTTAAATTGAATTGGTAAAAATGTAACAGCTCTAAATTCGTAACATTGCAACACTGTTTTGAATGCGAATGTCATGTGATGGAGAGACGATTTTACAGTGAACGGCACCACAAAACAACAATAAGAACCGTTTTCGTTTTGGTCAAATTTAGTCAAGAATTTAGGCAAAAAGAAGCCACAACAAAGCAGAGATGAGCACGGACGAGGAACTGAACGCCGGTGAACGCATTCAAAAGGGATTCCAAATCAATTATATGATTCTCCGTGATGCTGACTCGGGCAAAATCATCTGGCAAGAAAACAAGGACTTTAGCGCCTCCGAGACTGAACATGAGGCACGCGTTCCCGTCAAAATTCTCGATTTGAGAGCAGTATCGCGCGAAATCAATTTCAGCACAATTGAAAAAATGGAAAATTTTCGGCTGGATCAGAAAGTGCTCTTCAAAGGACGCATCATGGAGGAGTGGTTTTTCGAAATGGGCTGGGTTGGTGCTAACACCACCAACACTTGGCAATCGACCATTGAGGCGGCGCCCGAATCACAAATGATGCCAGCTAAAGTCTTAAATGGCAACGTGACGATTCAAACCAGTTTCTATGACAACGACACACTCATCACTAAATCGGTCGTGCGGCTGTACTATATTTAAGCGTTAAAGTGTCGTCGTGCGATCCGATGTAGAGGGAATGAGCAGCTTTGCCGCCCCCACATCAGCAACACCAACACAACAACCAACCGACTAACCACTCACCACAAAAAGGTGTTCTTGTTATTTTCGTGTGAATTTCGATTTCTTTTCAAAAACAAACAAAAGTCTCAAGCAACTAACCAACAACCGAAACTAGCGATTAAGTTGATTTACCGCGTCACTGATAGACGGTGACAGTGAGACGGACGGACTGACAAATCGATTAATTTACTTTTTGCAGCATTTGAAAAAAGGTCAGATCCAGTAAACCGATTCGAAGCATAGTAGTATAAAACAATTTAACTGATTTTAATTTTTGTTGTAGTTAAAGATATCATGTTCATCATGTTTGTTTGTGCTCTTTGAATTAGTTCTGTGGTCTGGCTTAGCTAACTTGCCGCATATGCAAAATGTTTAAAAATTCAGAAATTTTGTGCATTTCAACGCAGTTGTTTAATATTTAAGTAGATAATTCGATTTAGAAACGCAGTTATTGTATTTAATAATTTTTTGTTTTGCTTTTTGTGCGCTGCGAAAGAATACACAGTTGGACATTTCTCATCAAGAAGCAAACAGACTCCTGCAATACAGCAGCACGAACGTGGCTGATCTGATTTATAAATAAATATTGTATTTTTAAGATGAAATTGTTGCGATATTAATTAAAATTTGAGAAAGTGAGACACTTGCACACTTTGGTAATCTCCAGCATGCAAATACACCTACATATATACGAAAGTGTAAATATGTTTAACGTATTTACTATACGTTCACGCATATATAAAAAACGAATTCAAAACAATCGCAGCCACTTGTAAAGCGTTTTTAACTAATTACTAAAAAAATTAACTTAATTTATCGTATTGTAACTTATATGAGCGTCTCGTATACATATTAATAAATATTTAAGCGCAGAATTTGTTGTTTCATTGTAGAGAAGTTCTTCGTAAAACGTTTCGTGACATTTTGCCATTGACCTATTTTTCTACCAGCAGGAAAACGAATTTCAGCATGCAAAATGTTGGTAATTCTACGAATATAAACAGAAAGCATCAAATTTTATTTCGGAAATCAAATAATATTTTTAAGTCATTGTTTTACTTCGATGTCGATAAATAATCCAAAAATTTAAACGACAGCAGATTGTATATAATCCAAAAACCTAACATTTAAAGGATTATCAAAATTTATAAAAAAAAACTTTTTAAATTTACTTTTGTTATTGTGGTGATTTTTTATAATTAAATCAATTTAGAAGTACTTAACTAATTTTTTTTGTTGGTGTATGTACGAAACTTATTTTTAATAAGAAATTGGTTTAATATATTTGTGTGCAAAAGTTTACATACAATTTCAATGTTATTTTTTATTTATATAATCAATAATATCATTTATAATAGGGCGGGCTTGCTGGATATGTCGCCATATAGGAAGTCGAATATTCGATTATTTTTCTAAAATTTCTCATACAAATTTAGAATCTAAGTTTGAAGAGTTACTGTCAATTACCACCCACTGTCGTAACTCAAAAACGCTACAACATTACTCCAATGGTTTAGGAGAACATCACTAAAATGTATGAAAAACCTTTAAATGCACATAACCAAAGTAAGATCTTTTGAATTTATCGGTTTTTGATTCAAAGCTCCTCAAATTAATTATTATTTGTTTAATGTTTTCACCATTTGTTTTTGTTTTACAAGTAAAATCACTCGAGGTGAATAATTCGAAATCTGTATTTCGAAATCATATTTTGTTCTTGTAAGAAAATGGAATGACAATGCGAAGCGTTTCTCTCGTTGCTTTGTGCTTTTGATGATGTGCGTGAAGTTAACAACGAATTTCAACAACGAAAGTTGCATTCCTGGTTCATGGTATACGGAATGGGAAATGAAACACATAATTCCAATTCAAAAGAGTTCCTATGGGACGAGTGACGTTTCGTTGTTAACTTTTGCAAATTCGTTGCTAGGATGTTAGGTTAAATAGAATCTAGTTAGAGAAAAAATAATTTTTTTTTCAGCATTTAATAATACATAATAACAATTACCGGAAGAGCATTTCACATTATTTTTCAAAACTGGGCGATTATTAAATTTTATATAAATAGATTTAGCTCTTCCGGTCAACTACTTGTTTAATTTTCAGATAATTTTTTCAGTGGTGGTCACTGCCGGCGCAAATAACTTGGATAGGAGGAACAGTTGCGGCATATGTAGTACTACGTCAAGTAGGCAACAGGTACACGCAACTTTTGAGAGTAATCTCTTTGTTGGCCAATTTTTGAATTTTGAGAAAATTTTATTTTTGTATTTTAATGATTTTTTTATTTTCAGTGGTGGCCACTAAAGGAGGAAATATCTTGGAAAGGAGGAACAGTTGCGGCATATGTAGTACTACGTCAAATAGGCAACAGGTACACGCAACTTTTGAGAGTAATCTCTTTGTTGGCCAATTTTTGAATTTTGAGAAAATTTAATTTTTCTATTTCAATGATTTTTTTATAATTTTCAGTGGTGGCCACTGCCGGCGCAAATGACTTGGAAAGGAGGAACAGTTGCGGCATATGTAGTACTACGTCAAATAGACAACAGGTACACGCAACTTTTGTGATCAATCTCTTTGTTGGCCAATTTTTGAATTTTGAGAAAATTTTATTTTTATATTTTAATGATTTTTTTTAATTTTCAGTGGTAGCCACTAAAGGAGGAAATAACTTGGAAAGGAGGAACAGTTGCGGCATATGTAGTACTACGTCAAGTAGGCAACAGGTACACGCAACTTTTGAGAGTAATCTCTTTGTTGGCCAATTTTTGAATTTTGAGAAAATTTAATTTTTCTATTTCAATGATTTTTTTTATATTTTCAGTGGTGGCCACTAAAGGAGGAAATAACTTGGATAGGAGGAACAGTTGCGGCATATGTGGTACTACGTCAAGTAGGCAACAGGTACACGCAACTTTTGAGAGTAATCTCTTTGTTGGCCAATTTTTGAATTTTGAGAAAATTTAATTTTTCTATTTCAATGATTTTTTTTATATTTTCAGTGGTGGCCACTTAAGGAGGAAATAACTTGGAAAGGAGGAACAGTTGCGGCATATGCAGTACTACGTCAAGTAGGCAACAGGTACACGCAACTTTTGAGAGTAATCTCTTTGTTGGCCAATTTTTGAATTTTGAGAAAATTTTAGTTTTATATTAAATTTTTTTTTAAATTTTCAGTGGTGGCCACTAAAGGAGGAAATAACTTAGATAGGAGGAACAGTTGCGGCATATGCAGTACTACGTCAAGTAAGCAACAGGTACACGCAACTTTTGAGAGCAATCTCTTTGTTGGCCAATTTTTGAATTTTGAGAAAATTTTAGTTTTATATTAAATTTTTTTTTAAATTTTCAGTGGTGGCCACTAAAGGAGGAAATAACTTGGATAGGAGGAACAGTTGCGGCATATGCAGTACTACGTCAAGAAGGCAACAGGTACACGCAACTTTTGAGAGTAATTTCTTTGTTGGCCAATTTTTGAATTTTTAGAAAATTTTAGTTTTATATTATATTTTTTTTATACTTTCAGTGGTGGCCACTAAAGGAGGAAATAACTTGGATAGGAGGAACAGTTGCTGCATATGTGGTACTACATCAAATATCAAACACGTCTACGCAACTCTTACGACCATTCTCATCTTTCGCCAATTTAAAAATTTTGAGATAATTTAATTTTTCTATTGAATCGAGTTTTTCTAGATTTTTTTTTAAAAATGCAACGCGAAACAAAATAATAAATAATATACAAAAAATTTTATAATAATGGTATTTATTTCAGAATTTAAATTTAAAAATTGTTATTTATAACATATGTAAATTTGAATTAACCGGCGGAGATTGTTTTTCCAAAGGCGTCTTTATGAAGGATTGTGTATCAGCCCACAACCTGCAGTAAACTTTTTTCTATACGAAAGTAATGGAATGATAGATTAAAAAAAATCATTAAAATATAAAAATAAAATTTTCTCAAGATTCAAAAATTGGCCAACAAAGAAATTACTCTCAAAAGTTGCGTGTACCTGTTGTCTACTTGACTTAGTACTACATATGCCGCAACTGTTCCTTCTATCCAAGTTATTTCCTCCTTTAGTGGCCACCACTGAAAATAAAAAAATCATTAAAATACAAAACTAAAATTTTCTCAAAATTCAAAAATTGGCCAACAAAGAGTTTACTCTCAAAAGTTGCGTGTACCTGTTGCCTACTTGACGTAGTACCACATATGCCGCAACTGTTCCTTCTATCCAAGTTATTTCCGCCTTTAGTGGCCACCACTGAAAATATAAAAAAATCATTGAAATAGAAAAATTAAATTTTCTCAAAATTCAAAAATTGGCCAACAAAGAGATTACTCTCAAAAGTTGCGTGTACCTGTTGCCTACTTGACGAAGTACTACATATGCCGCAACTGTTCCTCCTATCCAAGTTATTTCCTCCTTTAGTGGCCACCACTGAAAATATAAAAAAAATCATTGAAATAGAAAAATTAAATTTTCTCAAAATTCAAAAATTGGCCAACAAAGAGATTACTCTCAAAAGTTGCGTGTACCTGTTGCCTACTTGACGTAGTACCACATATGCCGCAACTGTTCCTCCTATCCAAGTTATTTCCTCCTATAGTGGCCACCACTGAAAATTAAAAAAAAATCATTGAAATAGAAAAATTAAATTTTCTCAAAATTCAAAAATTGGCCAACAAAGAGATTACTCTCAAAAATTGCGTGTACCTGTTGCCTATTTGACGTTGTACCACATATGCCGCAACTGTTCCTCCTATCCAAGTTATTTCCTCCTTTAGTGGCCACCACTGAAAATAAAAAAATCATTAAAATACAAAACTAAAATTTTCTCAAAATTTAAAAATAGGCCAACAAAGAGATTACTCTCAAAAGTTGCGTGTACCTGTTGTCTACTTGACGTAGTACTACATATGCCGCAACTGTTCCTCCTATCCAAGTTATTTCCTCCTTTAGTGGCCACCACTGAAAATATAAATATCATTAAAATACAAAACTAAAATTTTCTCAAAATTCAAAAATTGGCCAACAAAGAGATTACTCTCAAAAGTTGCGTGTACCTGTTGCCTACTTGACGTAGTACTACATATGCCGCAACTGTTTCTCCTTTCCAAGTTATTTCTTCCTTTATTAGCCACCACTGAAAATAAAAAAATCATTAAAATACAAAAATAAAATTTTCTCAATATTAAAAAATTGGCCAACAAAGAGATTACTCACAAAAGTGGGTGTACCTGTTGTCTACTTGACGTAGTACCACATATGCCGCAACTGTTCCTCCTATCCAAGATATTTGCGCCGGCAGTGACCACCACTGAAAAAATTATCTGAAAATGAAACAAGTAGTTGACCGGAAGAGCTAAATCTATTTATATAAAATTTAATAATCGCCCAGTTTTGAAAAATAATGTGAAATGCTCTTCCGGTAATTGTTATTATGTATTATTAAATGCTGAAAAAAAAAATTATTTTTTCTCTAACTAGATTCTATTTAACCTAACATCCTAGCAACGAATTTGCAAAAGTTAACAACGAAACGTCACTCGTCCCATAGGAATTCTTTTGAATTGGAATTATGTGTTTCATTTCCCATTCCGTCTACCAAGAACCAGGGATGCAACTTTCGTTGTTGAAATTCGTTGTTAACTTCACGCACATCCAAACTTTTCCAAAATTTGGGATTTTTCCAAACTCTTTCACATGAACGCTTCTGCTGCATACAGTACTGTGTTATTGTGAATAAATTAAAAGTTCCCTCATTTTATTAAATTGTTTACATTTTGGTTTTACCGCCTTTAGTTTAAAAAATTGAAAAGAATGGATTTGTTTATTAATTCGTGCAACAACGGAGCACACGATGCGTCCAACTAAAGTGGAACTAAATTTCACGCGAGGATTCGATTTCCGCGGTAAAATTAGGTACGAAAAGGAATCATGACCTCATCGCGTCGGCCTGGGACGGTACGGTACTTTTATTTTTACGACGTAGTTAATGTGATGCGACAGAAGTTTTTGCAGGTTGCACTTGTGCTAAAGTGGAAGCAGTGTATAGTAACATTTTGGAACAAAATTGAACAAAGTTGCACATGATGTGGCGTTTATGGTGAGAATATACATAAGGTGGTAGGAGTGAATAGTAACATTTTGAAAGAAAAAAAATTGAACAATTTTACTCTGCAGGATATTGTGCAAGTGGTCAATGGGTCGCTGAACAATCAACTGAGGCTATGCGACGTCAACACACGTACAGAGAGCGTTGTTGGCACACATGACGATGCTGTGCGTTGTGTTGAGTACGCCGAATGTTTTCCGTTCAACTGAGGCTATACGACGTCAACACACGTACAAAGAGCGTTGTTGGCACACATGACGATGCTGTGCGTTGTGTTGAGTACGACGAATCGGTAACAGGTAAATGGCATCCTAACCGGCAGCTGGGACAAAACAGTAAAACTGTGGGACATGCGCAAGAAGCGATGCGTTGGTACCTACGAACAGGTAAACGGAAAACAAATCAATACCTCATCGCGTCGGCCTGGGACGATACAGTGCGCATTTACGACGTGGTCAACAATGCGATGAGACAAAAGTTCTCGCAGGATGCACCTGTGCTTGATGTGGAAAAGTTAGGTATATTTCATTCGATATAAATATTAATTTTACTACGATTATTTTTATCATTTAATACGCAATCGGAATCTCTACTCCAAACCCTGGAGACCACCATCAACAAAAAAAAAAAATTGGCGCCAACTTTTTCTGTTATTTTATTTTTAACGAGGTTGCATACATTTTTTCTGTTATACTATTAAGCAAATTTTACCGATTTTTCGAATTAGTTCGTATTTTTATTTTATTTCATTTCATTCCGTAGTTCGAACGACTTGTTTGCTTGGTTGGTAACGCTGCCGTGCCGGCGTTAAATAAAACAGCTGATATCTAAGCAGAAGCAACCGTTTCGTTTGGCTAACGCCTTTATTTAAAAAAAATGTAAAAAATTAAATTTGTTTATTGAATCGTGCAAAAACAAAGGTCACGATGCGGTTCAACTCAAGTAAAACTAAACGCAAACAAATACATATCTCATCGCGTTGGCCTGGAACGGTACGCTTTTACGACGTGGTCAACAATGCGATGCGACAAAAGTTTTTGCAAAATCCTCCTGATGTGGCGTTTATGGTGAGAATATACCTAAGCTTGTAGTAGTGAATAGTAATATTTTGGAAAAATAAAATTGAACAATTTTACTCTGCAGGATATTGTGCAAGTGGTCAGTGGGTCGCTGGACAAACTGAAGCTATACGACGTCAACACACATACAGAGAGCGTTGTTGGCACACATGACGATGCTGTGTGTTGTGTTGAATACGCCGAATCGGTAAATGGCATCCTTACCGGCAGCTGGGACAAAACAGTAAAACTGTGGGACATGCGCAAGAAGCGATGCGTTGGTACCTACGAACAGGTAAACGGCAAACGAATCAATACCTCATCGCGTTGGCCTGGGACCATACAGTGCGCTTTTACGACGTGGTCAACAATGCGATGCGACAAAAGTTCTCGCAGGATGCACCTGTGCTTTATGTGGAAAAGTTAGGTATAATTCATTCGATATAAATTGTAATTTTGCTATGATTATTCTCATCATTTAATACGCAATCGGAATCTCTGGTTCAACAAAAAAAATCAGCTCCAGCTTTTTTTTAGTTATATTATTTTTAACGAGGTCGAATCATGTTTCAATGCAATGGTTTTTTTTTATACATTTTAAATTTTCTGTTATGTTATTGAGCAAATTATACCGATTTTTCGAATTAGTTCGAATTTTTATTTTATTTCATTTCATACTGTAGTTTGCGTATTTCTCTTTAGGCTTGATTTGTTCGCTTTGCTGGCAACGCTGCCGTGCCGGCGTTAAATAAAACAGCTGTTATCAAGCAAAAGTCAAAGAAACGGTTTTACCGTTTTCAGTTTAAAAAAATTGGAAAATCTAAATCTGTTTATTGCGTCGTGCAACAACGGAGCACACGATGCGTCCAACTGAAGTGAAACTAATTATTGCACCTGAGGATTCGATTTCCGCGGTCCGAAAACGAATAAATACCTCATCGCGTCGGCCTGGGCCGTTACTGTGCGCTTTTACGACGTAGTTAACAATGCGATGCGACAAAAGTTCTCGCATGATGCACCTACCTGTGCTTGATGTGGCGTTTATGGTGAGAATATACCTAAGCTTGTAGTAGTGAATAGTAATATTTTGGAAAAAGAAAATTGAACAATTTTACTCTACAGGATATTGTGCAAGTGGTCAGTCTGTCGCTGAACAAACAGCTGAAGCTATACGACGTCAACATACGTTCAGAGAGCGTTGTTGGCACATATGACGATGCTGTGCGTTATGTTGAGTTCACCGAATCGGCATATGGCATCCTTACCAGCAGGTGGGACAAAACAGTAAAACTGTGGAACTTGCGCGAGAAGCGATGCGTTGGTACCTACGAACAGGTAAACGGAAAACAAATCAATACCTCATCGCGTCGGCCTGGGACGATACAGTGCGCATTTACGACGTGGTCAACAATGCGATGAGACAAAAGTTCTCGCAGGATGCACCTGTGCTTGATGTGGAAAAGTTAGGTATATTTCATTCGATATAAATATTAATTTTACTACGATTATTTTTATCATTTAATACGCAATCGGAATCTCTACTCCAAACCCTGGAGACCACCATCAACAAAAAAAAAAATTGGCGCCAACTTTTTCTGTTATTTTATTTTTAACGAGGTTGCATACATTTTTTCTGTTATACTATTAAGCAAATTTTACCGATTTTTCGAATTAGTTCGTATTTTTATTTTATTTCATTTCATTCCGTAGTTCGAACGACTTGTTTGCTTGGTTGGTAACGCTGCCGTGCCGGCGTTAAATAAAACAGCTGATATCTAAGCAGAAGCAACCGTTTCGTTTGGCTAACGCCTTTATTTAAAAAAAATGTAAAAAATTAAATTTGTTTATTGAATCGTGCAAAAACAAAGGTCACGATGCGGTTCAACTCAAGTAAAACTAAACGCAAACAAATACATATCTCATCGCGTTGGCCTGAAACGGTACGCTTTTACGACGTGGTCAACAATGCGATGCGACAAAAGTTTTTGCAAAATCCTCCTGATGTGGCGTTTATGGTGAGAATATACCTAAGCTTGTAGTAGTGAATAGTAATATTTTGGAAAAATAAAATTGAACAATTTTACTCTGCAGGATATTGTGCAAGTGGTCAGTGGGTCGCTGGACAAACTGAAGCTATACGACGTCAACACACATACAGAGAGCGTTGTTGGCACACATGACGATGCTGTGTGTTGTGTTGAATACGCCGAATCGGTAAATGGCATCCTTACCGGCAGCTGGGACAAAACAGTAAAACTGTGGGACATGCGCAAGAAGCGATGCGTTGGTACCTACGAACAGGTAAACGGCAAACGAATCAATACCTCATCGCGTTGGCCTGGGACCATACAGTGCGGTTTTACGACGTGGTCAACAATGCGATGCGACAAAAGTTCTCGCAGGATGCACCTGTGCTTTATGTGGAAAAGTTAGGTATAATTCATTCGATATAAATTGTAATTTTGCTATGATTATTCTAATCATTTAATACGCAATCGGAATCTCTGGTTCAACAAAAAAAAATCAGCTCCAGCTTTTTTTAGTTATATTATTTTTAACGAGGTCGAATCATGTTTCAATGCAATGGTTTTTTTTTATACATTTTAAATTTTCTGTTATGTTATTGAGCAAATTATACCGATTTTTCGAATTAGTTCGAATTTTTATTTTATTTCATTTCATACTGTAGTTTGCGTATTTCTCTTTAGGCTTGATTTGTTCGCTTTGCTGGCAACGCTGCCGTGCCGGCGTTAAATAAAACAGCTGTTATCAAGCAAAAGTCAAAGAAACGGTTTTACCGTTTTCAGTTTAAAAAAATTGGAAAATCTAAATCTGTTTATTGCGTCGTGCAACAACGGAGCACACAATGCGTCCAACTGAAGTGAAACTAATTATTGCACCTGAGGATTCGATTTCCGCGGTCCGAAAACGAATAAATACCTCATCGCGTCGGCCTGGGCCGTTACTGTGCGCTTTTACGACGTAGTTAACAATGCGATGCGACAAAAGTTCTCGCATGATGCACCTACCTGTGCTTGATGTGGCGTTTATGGTGAGAATATACCTAAGCTTGTAGTAGTGAATAGTAATATTTTGGAAAAAGAAAATTGAACAATTTTACTCTACAGGATATTTTGCAAGTGGTCAGTCTGTCGCTGAACAAACAGCTGAAGCTATACGACGTCAACATACGTTCAGAGAGCGTTGTTGGCACATATGACGATGCTGTGCGTTATGTTGAGTTCACCGAATCGGCATATGGCATCCTTACCAGCAGGTGGGACAAAACAGTAAAACTGTGGAACTTGCGCGAGAAGCGATGCGTTGGTACCTACGAACAGGTAAACGGAAAACAAATCAATACCTCATCGCGTCGGCCTGGGACGATACAGTGCGCATTTACGACGTGGTCAACAATGCGATGAGACAAAAGTTCTCGCAGGATGCACCTGTGCTTGATGTGGAAAAGTTAGGTATATTTCATTCGATATAAATATTAATTTTACTACGATTATTTTTATCATTTAATACGCAATCGGAATCTCTACTCCAAACCCTGGAGACCACCATCAACAAAAAAAAAAATTGGCGCCAACTTTTTCTGTTATTTTATTTTTAACGAGGTTGCATACATTTTTTCTGTTATACTATTAAGCAAATTTTACCGATTTTTCGAATTAGTTCGTATTTTTATTTTATTTCATTTCATTCCGTAGTTCGAACGACTTGTTTGCTTGGTTGGTAACGCTGCCGTGCCGGCGTTAAATAAAACAGCTGATATCTAAGCAGAAGCAACCGTTTCGTTTGGCTAACGCCTTTATTTAAAAAAAATGTAAAAAATTAAATTTGTTTATTGAATCGTGCAAAAACAAAGGTCACGATGCGGTTCAACTCAAGTAAAACTAAACGCAAACAAATACATATCTCATCGCGTTGGCCTGGAACGGTACGCTTTTACGACGTGGTCAACAATGCGATGCGACAAAAGTTTTTGCAAAATCCTCCTGATGTGGCGTTTATGGTGAGAATATACCTAAGCTTGTAGTAGTGAATAGTAATATTTTGGAAAAATAAAATTGAACAATTTTACTCTGCAGGATATTGTGCAAGTGGTCAGTGGGTCGCTGGACAAACTGAAGCTATACGACGTCAACACACATACAGAGAGCGTTGTTGGCACACATGACGATGCTGTGTGTTGTGTTGAATACGCCGAATCGGTAAATGGCATCCTTACCGGCAGCTGGGACAAAACAGTAAAACTGTGGGACATGCGCAAGAAGCGATGCGTTGGTACCTACGAACAGGTAAACGGCAAACGAATCAATACCTCATCGCGTTGGCCTGGGACCATACAGTGCGGTTTTACGACGTGGTCAACAATGCGATGCGACAAAAGTTCTCGCAGGATGCACCTGTGCTTTATGTGGAAAAGTTAGGTATAATTCATTCGATATAAATTGTAATTTTGCTATGATTATTCTAATCATTTAATACGCAATCGGAATCTCTGGTTCAACAAAAAAAAATCAGCTCCAGCTTTTTTTAGTTATATTATTTTTAACGAGGTCGAATCATGTTTCAATGCAATGGTTTTTTTTTATACATTTTAAATTTTCTGTTATGTTATTGAGCAAATTATACCGATTTTTCGAATTAGTTCGAATTTTTATTTTATTTCATTTCATACTGTAGTTTGCGTATTTCTCTTTAGGCTTGATTTGTTCGCTTTGCTGGCAACGCTGCCGTGCCGGCGTTAAATAAAACAGCTGTTATCAAGCAAAAGTCAAAGAAACGGTTTTACCGTTTTCAGTTTAAAAAAATTGGAAAATCTAAATCTGTTTATTGCGTCGTGCAACAACGGAGCACACAATGCGTCCAACTGAAGTGAAACTAATTATTGCACCTGAGGATTCGATTTCCGCGGTCCGAAAACGAATAAATACCTCATCGCGTCGGCCTGGGCCGTTACTGTGCGCTTTTACGACGTAGTTAACAATGCGATGCGACAAAAGTTCTCGCATGATGCACCTACCTGTGCTTGATGTGGCGTTTATGGTGAGAATATACCTAAGCTTGTAGTAGTGAATAGTAATATTTTGGAAAAAGAAAATTGAACAATTTTACTCTACAGGATATTTTGCAAGTGGTCAGTCTGTCGCTGAACAAACAGCTGAAGCTATACGACGTCAACATACGTTCAGAGAGCGTTGTTGGCACATATGACGATGCTGTGCGTTATGTTGAGTTCACCGAATCGGCATATGGCATCCTTACCAGCAGGTGGGACAAAACAGTAAAACTGTGGAACTTGCGCGAGAAGCGATGCGTTGGTACCTACGAACAGGTAAACGGAAAACAAATCAATACCTCATCGCGTCGGCCTGGGACGATACAGTGCGCATTTACGACGTGGTCAACAATGCGATGAGACAAAAGTTCTCGCAGGATGCACCTGTGCTTGATGTGGAAAAGTTAGGTATATTTCATTCGATATAAATATTAATTTTACTACGATTATTTTTATCATTTAATACGCAATCGGAATCTCTACTCCAAACCCTGGAGACCACCATCAACAAAAAAAAAAATTGGCGCCAACTTTTTCTGTTATTTTATTTTTAACGAGGTTGCATACATTTTTTCTGTTATACTATTAAGCAAATTTTACCGATTTTTCGAATTAGTTCGTATTTTTATTTTATTTCATTTCATTCCGTAGTTCGAACGACTTGTTTGCTTGGTTGGTAACGCTGCCGTGCCGGCGTTAAATAAAACAGCTGATATCTAAGCAGAAGCAACCGTTTCGTTTGGCTAACGCCTTTATTTAAAAAAAATGTAAAAAATTAAATTTGTTTATTGAATCGTGCAAAAACAAAGGTCACGATGCGGTTCAACTCAAGTAAAACTAAACGCAAACAAATACATATCTCATCGCGTTGGCCTGGAACGGTACGCTTTTACGACGTGGTCAACAATGCGATGCGACAAAAGTTTTTGCAAAATCCTCCTGATGTGGCGTTTATGGTGAGAATATACCTAAGCTTGTAGTAGTGAATAGTAATATTTTGGAAAAATAAAATTGAACAATTTTACTCTGCAGGATATTGTGCAAGTGGTCAGTGGGTCGCTGGACAAACTGAAGCTATACGACGTCAACACACATACAGAGAGCGTTGTTGGCACACATGACGATGCTGTGTGTTGTGTTGAATACGCCGAATCGGTAAATGGCATCCTTACCGGCAGCTGGGACAAAACAGTAAAACTGTGGGACATGCGCAAGAAGCGATGCGTTGGTACCTACGAACAGGTAAACGGCAAACGAATCAATACCTCATCGCGTTGGCCTGGGACCATACAGTGCGGTTTTACGACGTGGTCAACAATGCGATGCGACAAAAGTTCTCGCAGGATGCACCTGTGCTTTATGTGGAAAAGTTAGGTATAATTCATTCGATATAAATTGTAATTTTGCTATGATTATTCTAA
This sequence comes from Suillia variegata, assembly GCA_949127995.1. Taxonomy (NCBI): domain Eukaryota; kingdom Metazoa; phylum Arthropoda; class Insecta; order Diptera; family Heleomyzidae; genus Suillia; species Suillia variegata. The sequence goes on along the minus strand of OX421844.1, from coordinate 31,488 downwards.
TCATTTAATACGCAATCGGAATCTCTGGTTCAACAAAAAAAAATCAGCTCCAGCTTTTTTTAGTTATATTATTTTTAACGAGGTCGAATCATGTTTCAATGCAATGGTTTTTTTTTATACATTTTAAATTTTCTGTTATGTTATTGAGCAAATTATACCGATTTTTCGAATTAGTTCGAATTTTTATTTTATTTCATTTCATACTGTAGTTTGCGTATTTCTCTTTAGGCTTGATTTGTTCGCTTTGCTGGCAACGCTGCCGTGCCGGCGTTAAATAAAACAGCTGTTATCAAGCAAAAGTCAAAGAAACGGTTTTACCGTTTTCAGTTTAAAAAAATTGGAAAATCTAAATCTGTTTATTGCGTCGTGCAACAACGGAGCACACAATGCGTCCAACTGAAGTGAAACTAATTATTGCACCTGAGGATTCGATTTCCGCGGTCCGAAAACGAATAAATACCTCATCGCGTCGGCCTGGGCCGTTACTGTGCGCTTTTACGACGTAGTTAACAATGCGATGCGACAAAAGTTCTCGCATGATGCACCTACCTGTGCTTGATGTGGCGTTTATGGTGAGAATATACCTAAGCTTGTAGTAGTGAATAGTAATATTTTGGAAAAAGAAAATTGAACAATTTTACTCTACAGGATATTTTGCAAGTGGTCAGTCTGTCGCTGAACAAACAGCTGAAGCTATACGACGTCAACATACGTTCAGAGAGCGTTGTTGGCACATATGACGATGCTGTGCGTTATGTTGAGTTCACCGAATCGGCATATGGCATCCTTACCAGCAGGTGGGACAAAACAGTAAAACTGTGGAACTTGCGCGAGAAGCGATGCGTTGGTACCTACGAACAGGTAAACGGAAAACAAATCAATACCTCATCGCGTCGGCCTGGGACGATACAGTGCGCATTTACGACGTGGTCAACAATGCGATGAGACAAAAGTTCTCGCAGGATGCACCTGTGCTTGATGTGGAAAAGTTAGGTATATTTCATTCGATATAAATATTAATTTTACTACGATTATTTTTATCATTTAATACGCAATCGGAATCTCTACTCCAAACCCTGGAGACCACCATCAACAAAAAAAAAAATTGGCGCCAACTTTTTCTGTTATTTTATTTTTAACGAGGTTGCATACATTTTTTCTGTTATACTATTAAGCAAATTTTACCGATTTTTCGAATTAGTTCGTATTTTTATTTTATTTCATTTCATTCCGTAGTTCGAACGACTTGTTTGCTTGGTTGGTAACGCTGCCGTGCCGGCGTTAAATAAAACAGCTGATATCTAAGCAGAAGCAACCGTTTCGTTTGGCTAACGCCTTTATTTAAAAAAAATGTAAAAAATTAAATTTGTTTATTGAATCGTGCAAAAACAAAGGTCACGATGCGGTTCAACTCAAGTAAAACTAAACGCAAACAAATACATATCTCATCGCGTTGGCCTGGAACGGTACGCTTTTACGACGTGGTCAACAATGCGATGCGACAAAAGTTTTTGCAAAATCCTCCTGATGTGGCGTTTATGGTGAGAATATACCTAAGCTTGTAGTAGTGAATAGTAATATTTTGGAAAAATAAAATTGAACAATTTTACTCTGCAGGATATTGTGCAAGTGGTCAGTGGGTCGCTGGACAAACTGAAGCTATACGACGTCAACACACATACAGAGAGCGTTGTTGGCACACATGACGATGCTGTGTGTTGTGTTGAATACGCCGAATCGGTAAATGGCATCCTTACCGGCAGCTGGGACAAAACAGTAAAACTGTGGGACATGCGCAAGAAGCGATGCGTTGGTACCTACGAACAGGTAAACGGCAAACGAATCAATACCTCATCGCGTTGGCCTGGGACCATACAGTGCGGTTTTACGACGTGGTCAACAATGCGATGCGACAAAAGTTCTCGCAGGATGCACCTGTGCTTTATGTGGAAAAGTTAGGTATAATTCATTCGATATAAATTGTAATTTTGCTATGATTATTCTAATCATTTAATACGCAATCGGAATCTCTGGTTCAACAAAAAAAAATCAGCTCCAGCTTTTTTTAGTTATATTATTTTTAACGAGGTCGAATCATGTTTCAATGCAATGGTTTTTTTTTATACATTTTAAATTTTCTGTTATGTTATTGAGCAAATTATACCGATTTTTCGAATTAGTTCGAATTTTTATTTTATTTCATTTCATACTGTAGTTTGCGTATTTCTCTTTAGGCTTGATTTGTTCGCTTTGCTGGCAACGCTGCCGTGCCGGCGTTAAATAAAACAGCTGTTATCAAGCAAAAGTCAAAGAAACGGTTTTACCGTTTTCAGTTTAAAAAAATTGGAAAATCTAAATCTGTTTATTGCGTCGTGCAACAACGGAGCACACAATGCGTCCAACTGAAGTGAAACTAATTATTGCACCTGAGGATTCGATTTCCGCGGTCCGAAAACGAATAAATACCTCATCGCGTCGGCCTGGGCCGTTACTGTGCGCTTTTACGACGTAGTTAACAATGCGATGCGACAAAAGTTCTCGCATGATGCACCTACCTGTGCTTGATGTGGCGTTTATGGTGAGAATATACCTAAGCTTGTAGTAGTGAATAGTAATATTTTGGAAAAAGAAAATTGAACAATTTTACTCTACAGGATATTTTGCAAGTGGTCAGTCTGTCGCTGAACAAACAGCTGAAGCTATACGACGTCAACATACGTTCAGAGAGCGTTGTTGGCACATATGACGATGCTGTGCGTTATGTTGAGTTCACCGAATCGGCATATGGCATCCTTACCAGCAGGTGGGACAAAACAGTAAAACTGTGGAACTTGCGCGAGAAGCGATGCGTTGGTACCTACGAACAGGTAAACGGAAAACAAATCAATACCTCATCGCGTCGGCCTGGGACGATACAGTGCGCATTTACGACGTGGTCAACAATGCGATGAGACAAAAGTTCTCGCAGGATGCACCTGTGCTTGATGTGGAAAAGTTAGGTATATTTCATTCGATATAAATATTAATTTTACTACGATTATTTTTATCATTTAATACGCAATCGGAATCTCTACTCCAAACCCTGGAGACCACCATCAACAAAAAAAAAAATTGGCGCCAACTTTTTCTGTTATTTTATTTTTAACGAGGTTGCATACATTTTTTCTGTTATACTATTAAGCAAATTTTACCGATTTTTCGAATTAGTTCGTATTTTTATTTTATTTCATTTCATTCCGTAGTTCGAACGACTTGTTTGCTTGGTTGGTAACGCTGCCGTGCCGGCGTTAAATAAAACAGCTGATATCTAAGCAGAAGCAACCGTTTCGTTTGGCTAACGCCTTTATTTAAAAAAAATGTAAAAAATTAAATTTGTTTATTGAATCGTGCAAAAACAAAGGTCACGATGCGGTTCAACTCAAGTAAAACTAAACGCAAACAAATACATATCTCATCGCGTTGGCCTGGAACGGTACGCTTTTACGACGTGGTCAACAATGCGATGCGACAAAAGTTTTTGCAAAATCCTCCTGATGTGGCGTTTATGGTGAGAATATACCTAAGCTTGTAGTAGTGAATAGTAATATTTTGGAAAAATAAAATTGAACAATTTTACTCTGCAGGATATTGTGCAAGTGGTCAGTGGGTCGCTGGACAAACTGAAGCTATACGACGTCAACACACATACAGAGAGCGTTGTTGGCACACATGACGATGCTGTGTGTTGTGTTGAATACGCCGAATCGGTAAATGGCATCCTTACCGGCAGCTGGGACAAAACAGTAAAACTGTGGGACATGCGCAAGAAGCGATGCGTTGGTACCTACGAACAGGTAAACGGCAAACGAATCAATACCTCATCGCGTTGGCCTGGGACCATACAGTGCGGTTTTACGACGTGGTCAACAATGCGATGCGACAAAAGTTCTCGCAGGATGCACCTGTGCTTTATGTGGAAAAGTTAGGTATAATTCATTCGATATAAATTGTAATTTTGCTATGATTATTCTAATCATTTAATACGCAATCGGAATCTCTGGTTCAACAAAAAAAAATCAGCTCCAGCTTTTTTTAGTTATATTATTTTTAACGAGGTCGAATCATGTTTCAATGCAATGGTTTTTTTTTATACATTTTAAATTTTCTGTTATGTTATTGAGCAAATTATACCGATTTTTCGAATTAGTTCGAATTTTTATTTTATTTCATTTCATACTGTAGTTTGCGTATTTCTCTTTAGGCTTGATTTGTTCGCTTTGCTGGCAACGCTGCCGTGCCGGCGTTAAATAAAACAGCTGTTATCAAGCAAAAGTCAAAGAAACGGTTTTACCGTTTTCAGTTTAAAAAAATTGGAAAATCTAAATCTGTTTATTGCGTCGTGCAACAACGGAGCACACAATGCGTCCAACTGAAGTGAAACTAATTATTGCACCTGAGGATTCGATTTCCGCGGTCCGAAAACGAATAAATACCTCATCGCGTCGGCCTGGGCCGTTACTGTGCGCTTTTACGACGTAGTTAACAATGCGATGCGACAAAAGTTCTCGCATGATGCACCTACCTGTGCTTGATGTGGCGTTTATGGTGAGAATATACCTAAGCTTGTAGTAGTGAATAGTAATATTTTGGAAAAAGAAAATTGAACAATTTTACTCTACAGGATATTTTGCAAGTGGTCAGTCTGTCGCTGAACAAACAGCTGAAGCTATACGACGTCAACATACGTTCAGAGAGCGTTGTTGGCACATATGACGATGCTGTGCGTTATGTTGAGTTCACCGAATCGGCATATGGCATCCTTACCAGCAGGTGGGACAAAACAGTAAAACTGTGGAACTTGCGCGAGAAGCGATGCGTTGGTACCTACGAACAGGTAAACGGAAAACAAATCAATACCTCATCGCGTCGGCCTGGGACGATACAGTGCGCATTTACGACGTGGTCAACAATGCGATGAGACAAAAGTTCTCGCAGGATGCACCTGTGCTTGATGTGGAAAAGTTAGGTATATTTCATTCGATATAAATATTAATTTTACTACGATTATTTTTATCATTTAATACGCAATCGGAATCTCTACTCCAAACCCTGGAGACCACCATCAACAAAAAAAAAAATTGGCGCCAACTTTTTCTGTTATTTTATTTTTAACGAGGTTGCATACATTTTTTCTGTTATACTATTAAGCAAATTTTACCGATTTTTCGAATTAGTTCGTATTTTTATTTTATTTCATTTCATTCCGTAGTTCGAACGACTTGTTTGCTTGGTTGGTAACGCTGCCGTGCCGGCGTTAAATAAAACAGCTGATATCTAAGCAGAAGCAACCGTTTCGTTTGGCTAACGCCTTTATTTAAAAAAAATGTAAAAAATTAAATTTGTTTATTGAATCGTGCAAAAACAAAGGTCACGATGCGGTTCAACTCAAGTAAAACTAAACGCAAACAAATACATATCTCATCGCGTTGGCCTGGAACGGTACGCTTTTACGACGTGGTCAACAATGCGATGCGACAAAAGTTTTTGCAAAATCCTCCTGATGTGGCGTTTATGGTGAGAATATACCTAAGCTTGTAGTAGTGAATAGTAATATTTTGGAAAAATAAAATTGAACAATTTTACTCTGCAGGATATTGTGCAAGTGGTCAGTGGGTCGCTGGACAAACTGAAGCTATACGACGTCAACACACATACAGAGAGCGTTGTTGGCACACATGACGATGCTGTGTGTTGTGTTGAATACGCCGAATCGGTAAATGGCATCCTTACCGGCAGCTGGGACAAAACAGTAAAACTGTGGGACATGCGCAAGAAGCGATGCGTTGGTACCTACGAACAGGTAAACGGCAAACGAATCAATACCTCATCGCGTTGGCCTGGGACCATACAGTGCGCTTTTACGACGTGGTCAACAATGCGATGCGACAAAAGTTCTCGTAGGATGCACCTGTGCTTGATGTGGCGTTTATGGTGAGAATATAAGCTTGTAGTAGTGAATAGTAATATTTTGGAAAAATAAAATTGAACAATTTTACTCTGCATTATATTGTGCAAGTGGTCAGTGGGTCGCTGAACAATCAACTGAGGCTATACGACGTCAACACACGTACAGAGAGCGTTGTTGGCACACATGACGATGCTGTGCGTCGTGTTGAGTACGCCGAATCGGTAAATGGCATCCTTACCGGTAGCTGGGACAAAACAGTAAAACTGTGGGACATGAGCGAGAAGCGATGCGTTGGTACCTACGAACAGGGAAAAGGCAAAGTATATTCGATGTCTGTTAATGACGAGAAAATCGTTATAGCCACTCCGAAACGTAAAGTTCTCATCTGGGATCTAGGCAAATTGGAGGAGTACATGATGAAGCACAAATCTTCACTCAAGGAAGGGTACGTTATGTCGTCGATTAAAAGGCCAAGTCGTTGTCGAGTATCTTGATCCCGATGCAGAGGTGCAAAAGAAGGGTAAGTTTGCGTTCAGATATTTCCATAATGTGTATATATTTATTTATATCGTATATTTAAATAGTACCATTTGTGGACACATTTTTTTTTAATTTTAAACTAAGTACTTTAATGGCATTCTTTTTTTTAAAATATTTTTAAATTACCAAGCGCACAGCAAAGTGGAGTAGGTATACAAAATAATTGTTTAGCATTTAAAATGAGTGTCTGTTGTTGGAATTGTGTTGTTCGGGCAGTTTTGACAGTTAATCTGTTGTAATGTGTTAAATATAAGTAAATTGTAGAATACAAAAGTATATGTTAGGTATGTCAAAAAAATGAACTCGGTTAACTTATTGCGAAAGAATTAGTACCCATATGTGACATTTTTCGATCCTTTATAATTTGGTCCAGTTTGCTGTAAGTTTCGGTAATTATCATACAGTCATTGTGCTTGCAGCCTAAAGGATTCATTGCCTGTTGCATTCCTGCATATTCAGCATTTATGTTTCCACTGCACATAGTATCAATGTTCAGGTTACAAATGTAACTAGATAATATACGATAGCATTTAACTGGCCAAAGGGAATTTACGAAACTTGTTCTAAACACATTACATGCGGTATTTTTTCTTTACAATTAAGTTTAACTGATTCATTTTTTTGACAGTTTGGTTAAGTATCGCGATGTTTGTTGTGTGCCTTAAATATATAAAACATTAAAACTGACATAATATTAATTTTTTACTTTAATTTTTTTTTTGTGGGACTTTTAAGCAAATGTTACCTATTTTCCCAATTAGTTGGTATTAAAATATTAAAAATATTGTTTCGCCCAAACTTCTCCAAAATTTGTGATTTTTCCAAACTGTGGGACTTTTACCTATTTTCCAAATTAGTTGGTATTAAAATATTAAAAATATAGTATTTTTTTTCTAATAATGAAGAATATAAAATAGGGGTAAAAGTGTATTTAATTTAAATTATGTTATTAGTTTTCTCTGTAGTAGTTTGTGTTGCACTGTACATGCATGAGGTCGGTCGGTCATTGTGTGCAGTCGGAAAAACGGTCGTAAATATGCTGGAGTTGTTTTTTGCGATTACTACGCATAAGTTTGCTGTTGGTGGGGGTAAGTGATATATACACATATTTTTACTATAAAATTATTTGTTTGTTCTTTCTATATTAGGTAGGGTGTGTTGTACGTGGATGAGGTCATTGTTTTAAACTTCGGTTATAAATATGCTGCAGTCGTATTAGGGTGTGTTGGGATGCTTAAGGTAAAGTTAATGGTAGGTGAAAAAGTGTTTTTGTGGATCGGTTTAGGGAGTGTTGGGGTGATTAGAGTAAAGTTAATGGTAGGTGATCAAGTGTTTTTGGGTGATCGGTTTAGGGAGTGTTGGGGTGATTAGAGTAAAGTTAATGGTAGGTGATCAAGTGTTTTTGGGTGATCGGTTTAGGGAGTGTTGGGGTGATTAGAGTAAAGTTAATGGTAGGTGATCAAGTGTTTTTGGGTGATCGGTTTAGGGAGTGTTGGGGTGATTAGAGTAAAGTTAATGGTAGGTGAAAAAGTGTTTTTGTGGATCGGTTAACTTATTGCGAAAGAATTAGTACCCATATGTGACATTTTTTGATCCTTTATAATTTGGTCCAGTTTGCTGTAAGTTTCGGTAATTATCATACAGTCATTGTGCTTGCAGCCTAAAGGATTCATTGCCTGTTGCATTCCTGCATATTCAGCATTTATGTTTCCACTGCACATAGTATCAATGTTCAGGTTACAAATGTAACTAGATAATATACGATAGCATTTAACTGGCCAAAGGGAATTTACGAAACTTGTTCTAAACACATTACATGCGGTATTTTTTCTTTACAATTAAGTTTAACTGATTCATTTTTTTGACAGTTTGGTTAAGTATCGCGATGTTTGTTGTGTGCCTTAAATATATAAAACATTAAAACTGACATAATATTAATTTTTTACTTTAATTTTTTTTTTGTGGGACTTTTAAGCAAATGTTACCTATTTTCCCAATTAGTTGGTATTAAAATATTAAAAATATTGTTTCGCCCAAACTTCTCCAAAATTTGTGATTTTTCCAAACTGTGGGACTTTTACCTATTTTCCAAATTAGTTGGTATTAAAATATTAAAAATATAGTATTTTTTTTCTAATAATGAAGAATATAAAATAGGGGTAAAAGTGTATTTAATTTAAATTATGTTATTAGTTTTCTCTGTAGTAGTTTGTGTTGCACTGTACATGCATGAGGTCGGTCGGTCATTGTGTGCAGTCGGAAAAACGGTCGTAAATATGCTGGAGTTGTTTTTTGCGATTACTACGCATAAGTTTGCTGTTGGTGGGGGTAAGTGATATATACACATATTTTTACTATAAAATTATTTGTTTGTTCTTTCTATATTAGGTAGGGTGTGTTGTACGTGGATGAGGTCATTGTTTTAAACTTCGGTTATAAATATGCTGCAGTCGTATTAGGGTGTGTTGGGATGCTTAAGGTAAAGTTAATGGTAGGTGAAAAAGTGTTTTTGTGGATCGGTTTAGGGAGTGTTGGGGTGATTAGAGTAAAGTTAATGGTAGGTGATCAAGTGTTTTTGGGTGATCGGTTTAGGGAGTGTTGGGGTGATTAGAGTAAAGTTAATGGTAGGTGATCAAGTGTTTTTGGGTGATCGGTTTAGGGAGTGTTGGGGTGATTAGAGTAAAGTTAATGGTAGGTGATCAAGTGTTTTTGGGTGATCGGTTTAGGGAGTGTTGGGGTGATTAGAGTAAAGTTAATGGTAGGTGAAAAAGTGTTTTTGTGGATCGGTTAACTTATTGCGAAAGAATTAGTACCCATATGTGACATTTTTTGATCCTTTATAATTTGGTCCAGTTTGCTGTAAGTTTCGGTAATTATCATACAGTCATTGTGCTTGCAGCCTAAAGGATTCATTGCCTGTTGCATTCCTGCATATTCAGCATTTATGTTTCCACTGCACATAGTATCAATGTTCAGGTTACAAATGTAACTAGATAATATACGATAGCATTTAACTGGCCAAAGGGAATTTACGAAACTTGTTCTAAACACATTACATGCGGTATTTTTTCTTTACAATTAAGTTTAACTGATTCATTTTTTTGACAGTTTGGTTAAGTATCGCGATGTTTGTTGTGTGCCTTAAATATATAAAACATTAAAACTGACATAATATTAATTTTTTACTTTAATTTTTTTTTTGTGGGACTTTTAAGCAAATGTTACCTATTTTCCCAATTAGTTGTTATTAAAATATTAAAAATATTGTTTCGCCCAAACTTCTCCAAAATTTGTGATTTTTCCAAACTGTGGGACTTTTACCTATTTTCCAAATTAGTTGGTATTAAAATATTAAAAATATAGTATTTTTTTTCTAATAATGAAGAATATAAAATAGGGGTAAAAGTGTATTTAATTTAAATTATGTTATTAGTTTTCTCTGTAGTAGTTTGTGTTGCACTGTACATGCATGAGGTCGGTCGGTCATTGTGTGCAGTCGGAAAAACGGTCGTAAATATGCTGGAGTTGTTTTTTGCGATTACTACGCATAAGTTTGCTGTTGGTGGGGGTAAGTGATATATACACATATTTTTACTATAAAATTATTTGTTTGTTCTTTCTATATTAGGTAGGGTGTGTTGTACGTGGATGAGGTCATTGTTTTAAACTTCGGTTATAAATATGCTGCAGTCGTATTAGGGTGTGTTGGGATGCTTAAGGTAAAGTTAATGGTAGGTGAAAAAGTGTTTTTGTGGATCGGTTTAGGGAGTGTTGGGGTGATTAGAGTAAAGTTAATGGTAGGTGATCAAGTGTTTTTGGGTGATCGGTTTAGGGAGTGTTGGGGTGATTAGAGTAAAGTTAATGGTAGGTGATCAAGTGTTTTTGGGTGATCGGTTTAGGGAGTGTTGGGGTGATTAGAGTAAAGTTAATGGTAGGTGATCAAGTGTTTTTGGGTGATCGGTTTAGGGAGTGTTGGGGTGATTAGAGTAAAGTTAATGGTAGGTGAAAAAGTGTTTTTGTGGATCGGTTAACTTATTGCGAAAGAATTAGTACCCATATGTGACATTTTTTGATCCTTTATAATTTGGTCCAGTTTGCTGTAAGTTTCGGTAATTATCATACAGTCATTGTGCTTGCAGCCTAAAGGATTCATTGCCTGTTGCATTCCTGCATATTCAGCATTTATGTTTCCACTGCACATAGTATCAATGTTCAGGTTACAAATGTAACTAGATAATATACGATAGCATTTAACTGGCCAAAGGGAATTTACGAAACTTGTTCTAAACACATTACATGCGGTATTTTTTCTTTACAATTAAGTTTAACTGATTCATTTTTTTGACAGTTTGGTTAAGTATCGCGATGTTTGTTGTGTGCCTTAAATATATAAAACATTAAAACTGACATAATATTAATTTTTTACTTTAATTTTTCCTTTGTGGGACTTTTAAGCAAATGTTACCTATTTTCCCAATTAGTTGGTATTAAAATATTAAAAATATTGTTTCGCCCAAACTTCTCCAAAATTTGTGATTTTTCCAAACTGTGGGACTTTTACCTATTTTCCAAATTAGTTGGTATTAAAATATTAAAAATATAGTATTTTTTTTCTAATAATGAAGAATATAAAATAGGGGTAAAAGTGTATTTAATTTAAATTATGTTATTAGTTTTCTCTGTAGTAGTTTGTGTTGCACTGTACATGCATGAGGTCGGTCGGTCATTGTGTGCAGTCGGAAAAACGGTCGTAAATATGCTGGAGTTGTTTTTTGCGATTACTACGCATAAGTTTGCTGTTGGTGGGGGTAAGTGATATATACACATATTTTTACTATAAAATTATTTGTTTGTTCTTTCTATATTAGGTAGGGTGTGTTGTACGTGGATGAGGTCATTGTTTTAAACTTCGGTTATAAATATGCTGCAGTCGTATTAGGGTGTGTTGGGATGCTTAAGGTAAAGTTAATGGTAGGTGAAAAAGTGTTTTTGTGGATCGGTTTAGGGAGTGTTGGGGTGATTAGAGTAAAGTTAATGGTAGGTGATCAAGTGTTTTTGGGTGATCGGTTTAGGGAGTGTTGGGGTGATTAGAGTAAAGTTAATGGTAGGTGATCAAGTGTTTTTGGGTGATCGGTTTAGGGAGTGTTGGGGTGATTAGAGTAAAGTTAATGGTAGGTGATCAAGTGTTTTTGGGTGATCGGTTTAGGGAGTGTTGGGGTGATTAGAGTAAAGTTAATGGTAGGTGAAAAAGTGTTTTTGTGGATCGGTTAACTTATTGCGAAAGAATTAGTACCCATATGTGACATTTTTTGATCCTTTATAATTTGGTCCAGTTTGCTGTAAGTTTCGGTAATTATCATACAGTCATTGTGCTTGCAGCCTAAAGGATTCATTGCCTGTTGCATTCCTGCATATTCAGCATTTATGTTTCCACTGCACATAGTATCAATGTTCAGGTTACAAATGTAACTAGATAATATACGATAGCATTTAACTGGCCAAAGGGAATTTACGAAACTTGTTCTAAACACATTACATGCGGTATTTTTTCTTTACAATTAAGTTTAACTGATTCATTTTTTTGACAGTTTGGTTAAGTATCGCGATGTTTGTTGTGTGCCTTAAATATATAAAACATTAAAACTGACATAATATTAATTTTTTACTTTAATTTTTTTTTTGTGGGACTTTTAAGCAAATGTTACCTATTTTCCCAATTAGTTGGTATTAAAATATTAAAAATATTGTTTCGCCCAAACTTCTCCAAAATTTGTGATTTTTCCAAACTGTGGGACTTTTACCTATTTTCCAAATTAGTTGGTATTAAAATATTAAAAATATAGTATTTTTTTTCTAATAATGAAGAATATAAAATAGGGGTAAAAGTGTATTTAATTTAAATTATGTTATTAGTTTTCTCTGTAGTAGTTTGTGTTGCACTGTACATGCATGAGGTCGGTCGGTCATTGTGTGCAGTCGGAAAAACGGTCGTAAATATGCTGGAGTTGTTTTTTGCGATTACTACGCATAAGTTTGCTGTTGGTGGGGGTAAGTGATATATACACATATTTTTACTATAAAATTATTTGTTTGTTCTTTCTATATTAGGTAGGGTGTGTTGTACGTGGATGAGGTCATTGTTTTAAACTTCGGTTATAAATATGCTGCAGTCGTATTAGGGTGTGTTGGGATGCTTAAGGTAAAGTTAATGGTAGGTGAAAAAGTGTTTTTGTGGATCGGTTTAGGGAGTGTTGGGGTGATTAGAGTAAAGTTAATGGTAGGTGATCAAGTGTTTTTGGGTGATCGGTTTAGGGAGTGTTGGGGTGATTAGAGTAAAGTTAATGGTAGGTGATCAAGTGTTTTTGGGTGATCGGTTTAGGGAGTGTTGGGGTGATTAGAGTAAAGTTAATGGTAGGTGATCAAGTGTTTTTGGGTGATCGGTTTAGGGAGTGTTGGGGTGATTAGAGTAAAGTTAATGGTAGGTGAAAAAGTGTTTTTGTGGATCGGTTAACTTATTGCGAAAGAATTAGTACCCATATGTGACATTTTTTGATCCTTTATAATTTGGTCCAGTTTGCTGTAAGTTTCGGTAATTATCATACAGTCATTGTGCTTGCAGCCTAAAGGATTCATTGCCTGTTGCATTCCTGCATATTCAGCATTTATGTTTCCACTGCACATAGTATCAATGTTCAGGTTACAAATGTAACTAGATAATATACGATAGCATTTAACTGGCCAAAGGGAATTTACGAAACTTGTTCTAAACACATTACATGCGGTATTTTTTCTTTACAATTAAGTTTAACTGATTCATTTTTTTGACAGTTTGGTTAAGTATCGCGATGTTTGTTGTGTGCCTTAAATATATAAAACATTAAAACTGACATAATATTAATTTTTTACTTTAATTTTTTTTTTGTGGGACTTTTAAGCAAATGTTACCTATTTTCCCAATTAGTTGTTATTAAAATATTAAAAATATTGTTTCGCCCAAACTTCTCCAAAATTTGTGATTTTTCCAAACTGTGGGACTTTTACCTATTTTCCAAATTAGTTGGTATTAAAATATTAAAAATATAGTATTTTTTTTCTAATAATGAAGAATATAAAATAGGGGTAAAAGTGTATTTAATTTAAATTATGTTATTAGTTTTCTCTGTAGTAGTTTGTGTTGCACTGTACATGCATGAGGTCGGTCGGTCATTGTGTGCAGTCGGAAAAACGGTCGTAAATATGCTGGAGTTGTTTTTTGCGATTACTACGCATAAGTTTGCTGTTGGTGGGGGTAAGTGATATATACACATATTTTTACTATAAAATTATTTGTTTGTTCTTTCTATATTAGGTAGGGTGTGTTGTACGTGGATGAGGTCATTGTTTTAAACTTCGGTTATAAATATGCTGCAGTCGTATTAGGGTGTGTTGGGATGCTTAAGGTAAAGTTAATGGTAGGTGAAAAAGTGTTTTTGTGGATCGGTTTAGGGAGTGTTGGGGTGATTAGAGTAAAGTTAATGGTAGGTGATCAAGTGTTTTTGGGTGATCGGTTTAGGGAGTGTTGGGGTGATTAGAGTAAAGTTAATGGTAGGTGATCAAGTGTTTTTGGGTGATCGGTTTAGGGAGTGTTGGGGTGATTAGAGTAAAGTTAATGGTAGGTGATCAAGTGTTTTTGGGTGATCGGTTTAGGGAGTGTTGGGGTGATTAGAGTAAAGTTAATGGTAGGTGAAAAAGTGTTTTTGTGGATCGGTTAACTTATTGCGAAAGAATTAGTACCCATATGTGACATTTTTTGATCCTTTATAATTTGGTCCAGTTTGCTGTAAGTTTCGGTAATTATCATACAGTCATTGTGCTTGCAGCCTAAAGGATTCATTGCCTGTTGCATTCCTGCATATTCAGCATTTATGTTTCCACTGCACATAGTATCAATGTTCAGGTTACAAATGTAACTAGATAATATACGATAGCATTTAACTGGCCAAAGGGAATTTACGAAACTTGTTCTAAACACATTACATGCGGTATTTTTTCTTTACAATTAAGTTTAACTGATTCATTTTTTTGACAGTTTGGTTAAGTATCGCGATGTTTGTTGTGTGCCTTAAATATATAAAACATTAAAACTGACATAATATTAATTTTTTACTTTAATTTTTTTTTTGTGGGACTTTTAAGCAAATGTTACCTATTTTCCCAATTAGTTGGTATTAAAATATTAAAAATATTGTTTCGCCCAAACTTCTCCAAAATTTGTGATTTTTCCAAACTGTGGGACTTTTACCTATTTTCCAAATTAGTTGGTATTAAAATATTAAAAATATAGTATTTTTTTTCTAATAATGAAGAATATAAAATAGGGGTAAAAGTGTATTTAATTTAAATTATGTTATTAGTTTTCTCTGTAGTAGTTTGTGTTGCACTGTACATGCATGAGGTCGGTCGGTCATTGTGTGCAGTCGGAAAAACGGTCGTAAATATGCTGGAGTTGTTTTTTGCGATTACTACGCATAAGTTTGCTGTTGGTGGGGGTAAGTGATATATACACATATTTTTACTATAAAATTATTTGTTTGTTCTTTCTATATTAGGTAGGGTGTGTTGTACGTGGATGAGGTCATTGTTTTAAACTTCGGTTATAAATATGCTGCAGTCGTATTAGGGTGTGTTGGGATGCTTAAGGTAAAGTTAATGGTAGGTGAAAAAGTGTTTTTGTGGATCGGTTTAGGGAGTGTTGGGGTGATTAGAGTAAAGTTAATGGTAGGTGATCAAGTGTTTTTGGGTGATCGGTTTAGGGAGTGTTGGGGTGATTAGAGTAAAGTTAATGGTAGGTGATCAAGTGTTTTTGGGTGATCGGTTTAGGGAGTGTTGGGGTGATTAGAGTAAAGTTAATGGTAGGTGATCAAGTGTTTTTGGGTGATCGGTTTAGGGAGTGTTGGGGTGATTAGAGTAAAGTTAATGGTAGGTGAAAAAGTGTTTTTGTGGATCGGTTAACTTATTGCGAAAGAATTAGTACCCATATGTGACATTTTTTGATCCTTTATAATTTGGTCCAGTTTGCTGTAAGTTTCGGTAATTATCATACAGTCATTGTGCTTGCAGCCTAAAGGATTCATTGCCTGTTGCATTCCTGCATATTCAGCATTTATGTTTCCACTGCACATAGTATCAATGTTCAGGTTACAAATGTAACTAGATAATATACGATAGCATTTAACTGGCCAAAGGGAATTTACGAAACTTGTTCTAAACACATTACATGCGGTATTTTTTCTTTACAATTAAGTTTAACTGATTCATTTTTTTGACAGTTTGGTTAAGTATCGCGATGTTTGTTGTGTGCCTTAAATATATAAAACATTAAAACTGACATAATATTAATTTTTTACTTTAATTTTTTTTTTGTGGGACTTTTAAGCAAATGTTACCTATTTTCCCAATTAGTTGTTATTAAAATATTAAAAATATTGTTTCGCCCAAACTTCTCCAAAATTTGTGATTTTTCCAAACTGTGGGACTTTTACCTATTTTCCAAATTAGTTGGTATTAAAATATTAAAAATATAGTATTTTTTTTCTAATAATGAAGAATATAAAATAGGGGTAAAAGTGTATTTAATTTAAATTATGTTATTAGTTTTCTCTGTAGTAGTTTGTGTTGCACTGTACATGCATGAGGTCGGTCGGTCATTGTGTGCAGTCGGAAAAACGGTCGTAAATATGCTGGAGTTGTTTTTTGCGATTACTACGCATAAGTTTGCTGTTGGTGGGGGTAAGTGATATATACACATATTTTTACTATAAAATTATTTGTTTGTTCTTTCTATATTAGGTAGGGTGTGTTGTACGTGGATGAGGTCATTGTTTTAAACTTCGGTTATAAATATGCTGCAGTCGTATTAGGGTGTGTTGGGATGCTTAAGGTAAAGTTAATGGTAGGTGAAAAAGTGTTTTTGTGGATCGGTTTAGGGAGTGTTGGGGTGATTAGAGTAAAGTTAATGGTAGGTGATCAAGTGTTTTTGGGTGATCGGTTTAGGGAGTGTTGGGGTGATTAGAGTAAAGTTAATGGTAGGTGATCAAGTGTTTTTGGGTGATCGGTTTAGGGAGTGTTGGGGTGATTAGAGTAAAGTTAATGGTAGGTGATCAAGTGTTTTTGGGTGATCGGTTTAGGGAGTGTTGGGGTGATTAGAGTAAAGTTAATGGTAGGTGAAAAAGTGTTTTTGTGGATCGGTTAACTTATTGCGAAAGAATTAGTACCCATATGTGACATTTTTTGATCCTTTATAATTTGGTCCAGTTTGCTGTAAGTTTCGGTAATTATCATACAGTCATTGTGCTTGCAGCCTAAAGGATTCATTGCCTGTTGCATTCCTGCATATTCAGCATTTATGTTTCCACTGCACATAGTATCAATGTTCAGGTTACAAATGTAACTAGATAATATACGATAGCATTTAACTGGCCAAAGGGAATTTACGAAACTTGTTCTAAACACATTACATGCGGTATTTTTTCTTTACAATTAAGTTTAACTGATTCATTTTTTTGACAGTTTGGTTAAGTATCGCGATGTTTGTTGTGTGCCTTAAATATATAAAACATTAAAACTGACATAATATTAATTTTTTACTTTAATTTTTCCTTTGTGGGACTTTTAAGCAAATGTTACCTATTTTCCCAATTAGTTGGTATTAAAATATTAAAAATATTGTTTCGCCCAAACTTCTCCAAAATTTGTGATTTTTCCAAACTGTGGGACTTTTACCTATTTTCCAAATTAGTTGGTATTAAAATATTAAAAATATAGTATTTTTTTTCTAATAATGAAGAATATAAAATAGGGGTAAAAGTGTATTTAATTTAAATTATGTTATTAGTTTTCTCTGTAGTAGTTTGTGTTGCACTGTACATGCATGAGGTCGGTCGGTCATTGTGTGCAGTCGGAAAAACGGTCGTAAATATGCTGGAGTTGTTTTTTGCGATTACTACGCATAAGTTTGCTGTTGGTGGGGGTAAGTGATATATACACATATTTTTACTATAAAATTATTTGTTTGTTCTTTCTATATTAGGTAGGGTGTGTTGTACGTGGATGAGGTCATTGTTTTAAACTTCGGTTATAAATATGCTGCAGTCGTATTAGGGTGTGTTGGGATGCTTAAGGTAAAGTTAATGGTAGGTGAAAAAGTGTTTTTGTGGATCGGTTTAGGGAGTGTTGGGGTGATTAGAGTAAAGTTAATGGTAGGTGATCAAGTGTTTTTGGGTGATCGGTTTAGGGAGTGTTGGGGTGATTAGAGTAAAGTTAATGGTAGGTGATCAAGTGTTTTTGGGTGATCGGTTTAGGGAGTGTTGGGGTGATTAGAGTAAAGTTAATGGTAGGTGATCAAGTGTTTTTGGGTGATCGGTTTAGGGAGTGTTGGGGTGATTAGAGTAAAGTTAATGGTAGGTGAAAAAGTGTTTTTGTGGATCGGTTAACTTATTGCGAAAGAATTAGTACCCATATGTGACATTTTTTGATCCTTTATAATTTGGTCCAGTTTGCTGTAAGTTTCGGTAATTATCATACAGTCATTGTGCTTGCAGCCTAAAGGATTCATTGCCTGTTGCATTCCTGCATATTCAGCATTTATGTTTCCACTGCACATAGTATCAATGTTCAGGTTACAAATGTAACTAGATAATATACGATAGCATTTAACTGGCCAAAGGGAATTTACGAAACTTGTTCTAAACACATTACATGCGGTATTTTTTCTTTACAATTAAGTTAAACTGATTCATTTTTTTGACAGTTTGGTTAAGTATCGCGATGTTTGTTGTGTGCCTTAAATATATAAAACATTAAAACTGACATAATATTAATTTTTTACTTTAATTTTTTTTTTGTGGGACTTTTAAGCAAATGTTACCTATTTTCCCAATTAGTTGGTATTAAAATATTAAAAATATTGTTTCGCCCAAACTTCTCCAAAATTTGTGATTTTTCCAAACTGTGGGACTTTTACCTATTTTCCAAATTAGTTGGTATTAAAATATTAAAAATATAGTATTTTTTTTCTAATAATGAAGAATATAAAATAGGGGTAAAAGTGTATTTAATTTAAATTATGTTATTAGTTTTCTCTGTAGTAGTTTGTGTTGCACTGTACATGCATGAGGTCGGTCGGTCATTGTGTGCAGTCGGAAAAACGGTCGTAAATATGCTGGAGTTGTTTTTTGCGATTACTACGCATAAGTTTGCTGTTGGTGGGGGTAAGTGATATATACACATATTTTTACTATAAAATTATTTGTTTGTTCTTTCTATATTAGGTAGGGTGTGTTGTACGTGGATGAGGTCATTGTTTTAAACTTCGGTTATAAATATGCTGCAGTCGTATTAGGGTGTGTTGGGATGCTTAAGGTAAAGTTAATGGTAGGTGAAAAAGTGTTTTTGTGGATCGGTTTAGGGAGTGTTGGGGTGATTAGAGTAAAGTTAATGGTAGGTGATCAAGTGTTTTTGGGTGATCGGTTTAGGGAGTGTTGGGGTGATTAGAGTAAAGTTAATGGTAGGTGATCAAGTGTTTTTGGGTGATCGGTTTAGGGAGTGTTGGGGTGATTAGAGTAAAGTTAATGGTAGGTGATCAAGTGTTTTTGGGTGATCGGTTTAGGGAGTGTTGGGGTGATTAGAGTAAAGTTAATGGTAGGTGAAAAAGTGTTTTTGTGGATCGGTTAACTTATTGCGAAAGAATTAGTACCCATATGTGACATTTTTTGATCCTTTATAATTTGGTCCAGTTTGCTGTAAGTTTCGGTAATTATCATACAGTCATTGTGCTTGCAGCCTAAAGGATTCATTGCCTGTTGCATTCCTGCATATTCAGCATTTATGTTTCCACTGCACATAGTATCAATGTTCAGGTTACAAATGTAACTAGATAATATACGATAGCATTTAACTGGCCAAAGGGAATTTACGAAACTTGTTCTAAACACATTACATGCGGTATTTTTTCTTTACAATTAAGTTTAACTGATTCATTTTTTTGACAGTTTGGTTAAGTATCGCGATGTTTGTTGTGTGCCTTAAATATATAAAACATTAAAACTGACATAATATTAATTTTTTACTTTAATTTTTTTTTTGTGGGACTTTTAAGCAAATGTTACCTATTTTCCCAATTAGTTGTTATTAAAATATTAAAAATATTGTTTCGCCCAAACTTCTCCAAAATTTGTGATTTTTCCAAACTGTGGGACTTTTACCTATTTTCCAAATTAGTTGGTATTAAAATATTAAAAATATAGTATTTTTTTTCTAATAATGAAGAATATAAAATAGGGGTAAAAGTGTATTTAATTTAAATTATGTTATTAGTTTTCTCTGTAGTAGTTTGTGTTGCACTGTACATGCATGAGGTCGGTCGGTCATTGTGTGCAGTCGGAAAAACGGTCGTAAATATGCTGGAGTTGTTTTTTGCGATTACTACGCATAAGTTTGCTGTTGGTGGGGGTAAGTGATATATACACATATTTTTACTATAAAATTATTTGTTTGTTCTTTCTATATTAGGTAGGGTGTGTTGTACGTGGATGAGGTCATTGTTTTAAACTTCGGTTATAAATATGCTGCAGTCGTATTAGGGTGTGTTGGGATGCTTAAGGTAAAGTTAATGGTAGGTGAAAAAGTGTTTTTGTGGATCGGTTTAGGGAGTGTTGGGGTGATTAGAGTAAAGTTAATGGTAGGTGATCAAGTGTTTTTGGGTGATCGGTTTAGGGAGTGTTGGGGTGATTAGAGTAAAGTTAATGGTAGGTGATCAAGTGTTTTTGGGTGATCGGTTTAGGGAGTGTTGGGGTGATTAGAGTAAAGTTAATGGTAGGTGATCAAGTGTTTTTGGGTGATCGGTTTAGGGAGTGTTGGGGTGATTAGAGTAAAGTTAATGGTAGGTGAAAAAGTGTTTTTGTGGATCGGTTAACTTATTGCGAAAGAATTAGTACCCATATGTGACATTTTTTGATCCTTTATAATTTGGTCCAGTTTGCTGTAAGTTTCGGTAATTATCATACAGTCATTGTGCTTGCAGCCTAAAGGATTCATTGCCTGTTGCATTCCTGCATATTCAGCATTTATGTTTCCACTGCACATAGTATCAATGTTCAGGTTACAAATGTAACTAGATAATATACGATAGCATTTAACTGGCCAAAGGGAATTTACGAAACTTGTTCTAAACACATTACATGCGGTATTTTTTCTTTACAATTAAGTTTAACTGATTCATTTTTTTGACAGTTTGGTTAAGTATCGCGATGTTTGTTGTGTGCCTTAAATATATAAAACATTAAAACTGACATAATATTAATTTTTTACTTTAATTTTTTTTTTGTGGGACTTTTAAGCAAATGTTACCTATTTTCCCAATTAGTTGGTATTAAAATATTAAAAATATTGTTTCGCCCAAACTTCTCCAAAATTTGTGATTTTTCCAAACTGTGGGACTTTTACCTATTTTCCAAATTAGTTGGTATTAAAATATTAAAAATATAGTATTTTTTTTCTAATAATGAAGAATATAAAATAGGGGTAAAAGTGTATTTAATTTAAATTATGTTATTAGTTTTCTCTGTAGTAGTTTGTGTTGCACTGTACATGCATGAGGTCGGTCGGTCATTGTGTGCAGTCGGAAAAACGGTCGTAAATATGCTGGAGTTGTTTTTTGCGATTACTACGCATAAGTTTGCTGTTGGTGGGGGTAAGTGATATATACACATATTTTTACTATAAAATTATTTGTTTGTTCTTTCTATATTAGGTAGGGTGTGTTGTACGTGGATGAGGTCATTGTTTTAAACTTCGGTTATAAATATGCTGCAGTCGTATTAGGGTGTGTTGGGATGCTTAAGGTAAAGTTAATGGTAGGTGAAAAAGTGTTTTTGTGGATCGGTTTAGGGAGTGTTGGGGTGATTAGAGTAAAGTTAATGGTAGGTGATCAAGTGTTTTTGGGTGATCGGTTTAGGGAGTGTTGGGGTGATTAGAGTAAAGTTAATGGTAGGTGATCAAGTGTTTTTGGGTGATCGGTTTAGGGAGTGTTGGGGTGATTAGAGTAAAGTTAATGGTAGGTGATCAAGTGTTTTTGGGTGATCGGTTTAGGGAGTGTTGGGGTGATTAGAGTAAAGTTAATGGTAGGTGAAAAAGTGTTTTTGTGGATCGGTTAACTTATTGCGAAAGAATTAGTACCCATATGTGACATTTTTTGATCCTTTATAATTTGGTCCAGTTTGCTGTAAGTTTCGGTAATTATCATACAGTCATTGTGCTTGCAGCCTAAAGGATTCATTGCCTGTTGCATTCCTGCATATTCAGCATTTATGTTTCCACTGCACATAGTATCAATGTTCAGGTTACAAATGTAACTAGATAATATACGATAGCATTTAACTGGCCAAAGGGAATTTACGAAACTTGTTCTAAACACATTACATGCGGTATTTTTTCTTTACAATTAAGTTTAACTGATTCATTTTTTTGACAGTTTGGTTAAGTATCGCGATGTTTGTTGTGTGCCTTAAATATATAAAACATTAAAACTGACATAATATTAATTTTTTACTTTAATTTTTCCTTTGTGGGACTTTTAAGCAAATGTTACCTATTTTCCCAATTAGTTGGTATTAAAATATTAAAAATATTGTTTCGCCCAAACTTCTCCAAAATTTGTGATTTTTCCAAACTGTGGGACTTTTACCTATTTTCCAAATTAGTTGGTATTAAAATATTAAAAATATAGTATTTTTTTTCTAATAATGAAGAATATAAAATAGGGGTAAAAGTGTATTTAATTTAAATTATGTTATTAGTTTTCTCTGTAGTAGTTTGTGTTGCACTGTACATGCATGAGGTCGGTCGGTCATTGTGTGCAGTCGGAAAAACGGTCGTAAATATGCTGGAGTTGTTTTTTGCGATTACTACGCATAAGTTTGCTGTTGGTGGGGGTAAGTGATATATACACATATTTTTACTATAAAATTATTTGTTTGTTCTTTCTATATTAGGTAGGGTGTGTTGTACGTGGATGAGGTCATTGTTTTAAACTTCGGTTATAAATATGCTGCAGTCGTATTAGGGTGTGTTGGGATGCTTAAGGTAAAGTTAATGGTAGGTGAAAAAGTGTTTTTGTGGATCGGTTTAGGGAGTGTTGGGGTGATTAGAGTAAAGTTAATGGTAGGTGATCAAGTGTTTTTGGGTGATCGGTTTAGGGAGTGTTGGGGTGATTAGAGTAAAGTTAATGGTAGGTGATCAAGTGTTTTTGGGTGATCGGTTTAGGGAGTGTTGGGGTGATTAGAGTAAAGTTAATGGTAGGTGATCAAGTGTTTTTGGGTGATCGGTTTAGGGAGTGTTGGGGTGATTAGAGTAAAGTTAATGGTAGGTGAAAAAGTGTTTTTGTGGATCGGTTAACTTATTGCGAAAGAATTAGTACCCATATGTGACATTTTTTGATCCTTTATAATTTGGTCCAGTTTGCTGTAAGTTTCGGTAATTATCATACAGTCATTGTGCTTGCAGCCTAAAGGATTCATTGCCTGTTGCATTCCTGCATATTCAGCATTTATGTTTCCACTGCACATAGTATCAATGTTCAGGTTACAAATGTAACTAGATAATATACGATAGCATTTAACTGGCCAAAGGGAATTTACGAAACTTGTTCTAAACACATTACATGCGGTATTTTTTCTTTACAATTAAGTTTAACTGATTCATTTTTTTGACAGTTTGGTTAAGTATCGCGATGTTTGTTGTGTGCCTTAAATATATAAAACATTAAAACTGACATAATATTAATTTTTTACTTTAATTTTTCCTTTGTGGGACTTTTAAGCAAATGTTACCTATTTTCCCAATTAGTTGGTATTAAAATATTAAAAATATTGTTTCGCCCAAACTTCTCCAAAATTTGTGATTTTTCCAAACTGTGGGACTTTTACCTATTTTCCAAATTAGTTGGTATTAAAATATTAAAAATATAGTATTTTTTTTCTAATAATGAAGAATATAAAATAGGGGTAAAAGTGTATTTAATTTAAATTATGTTATTAGTTTTCTCTGTAGTAGTTTGTGTTGCACTGTACATGCATGAGGTCGGTCGGTCATTGTGTGCAGTCGGAAAAACGGTCGTAAATATGCTGGAGTTGTTTTTTGCGATTACTACGCATAAGTTTGCTGTTGGTGGGGGTAAGTGATATATACACATATTTTTACTATAAAATTATTTGTTTGTTCTTTCTATATTAGGTAGGGTGTGTTGTACGTGGATGAGGTCATTGTTTTAAACTTCGGTTATAAATATGCTGCAGTCGTATTAGGGTGTGTTGGGATGCTTAAGGTAAAGTTAATGGTAGGTGAAAAAGTGTTTTTGTGGATCGGTTTAGGGAGTGTTGGGGTGATTAGAGTAAAGTTAATGGTAGGTGATCAAGTGTTTTTGGGTGATCGGTTTAGGGAGTGTTGGGGTGATTAGAGTAAAGTTAATGGTAGGTGATCAAGTGTTTTTGGGTGATCGGTTTAGGGAGTGTTGGGGTGATTAGAGTAAAGTTAATGGTAGGTGATCAAGTGTTTTTGGGTGATCGGTTTAGGGAGTGTTGGGGTGATTAGAGTAAAGTTAATGGTAGGTGAAAAAGTGTTTTTGTGGATCGGTTAACTTATTGCGAAAGAATTAGTACCCATATGTGACATTTTTTGATCCTTTATAATTTGGTCCAGTTTGCTGTAAGTTTCGGTAATTATCATACAGTCATTGTGCTTGCAGCCTAAAGGATTCATTGCCTGTTGCATTCCTGCATATTCAGCATTTATGTTTCCACTGCACATAGTATCAATGTTCAGGTTACAAATGTAACTAGATAATATACGATAGCATTTAACTGGCCAAAGGGAATTTACGAAACTTGTTCTAAACACATTACATGCGGTATTTTTTCTTTACAATTAAGTTTAACTGATTCATTTTTTTGACAGTTTGGTTAAGTATCGCGATGTTTGTTGTGTGCCTTAAATATATAAAACATTAAAACTGACATAATATTAATTTTTTACTTTAATTTTTCCTTTGTGGGACTTTTAAGCAAATGTTACCTATTTTCCCAATTAGTTGGTATTAAAATATTAAAAATATTGTTTCGCCCAAACTTCTCCAAAATTTGTGATTTTTCCAAACTGTGGGACTTTTACCTATTTTCCAAATTAGTTGGTATTAAAATATTAAAAATATAGTATTTTTTTTCTAATAATGAAGAATATAAAATAGGGGTAAAAGTGTATTTAATTTAAATTATGTTATTAGTTTTCTCTGTAGTAGTTTGTGTTGCACTGTACATGCATGAGGTCGGTCGGTCATTGTGTGCAGTCGGAAAAACGGTCGTAAATATGCTGGAGTTGTTTTTTGCGATTACTACGCATAAGTTTGCTGTTGGTGGGGGTAAGTGATATATACACATATTTTTACTATAAAATTATTTGTTTGTTCTTTCTATATTAGGTAGGGTGTGTTGTACGTGGATGAGGTCATTGTTTTAAACTTCGGTTATAAATATGCTGCAGTCGTATTAGGGTGTGTTGGGATGCTTAAGGTAAAGTTAATGGTAGGTGAAAAAGTGTTTTTGTGGATCGGTTTAGGGAGTGTTGGGGTGATTAGAGTAAAGTTAATGGTAGGTGATCAAGTGTTTTTGGGTGATCGGTTTAGGGAGTGTTGGGGTGATTAGAGTAAAGTTAATGGTAGGTGATCAAGTGTTTTTGGGTGATCGGTTTAGGGAGTGTTGGGGTGATTAGAGTAAAGTTAATGGTAGGTGATCAAGTGTTTTTGGGTGATCGGTTTAGGGAGTGTTGGGGTGATTAGAGTAAAGTTAATGGTAGGTGAAAAAGTGTTTTTGTGGATCGGTTAACTTATTGCGAAAGAATTAGTACCCATATGTGACATTTTTTGATCCTTTATAATTTGGTCCAGTTTGCTGTAAGTTTCGGTAATTATCATACAGTCATTGTGCTTGCAGCCTAAAGGATTCATTGCCTGTTGCATTCCTGCATATTCAGCATTTATGTTTCCACTGCACATAGTATCAATGTTCAGGTTACAAATGTAACTAGATAATATACGATAGCATTTAACTGGCCAAAGGGAATTTACGAAACTTGTTCTAAACACATTACATGCGGTATTTTTTCTTTACAATTAAGTTTAACTGATTCATTTTTTTGACAGTTTGGTTAAGTATCGCGATGTTTGTTGTGTGCCTTAAATATATAAAACATTAAAACTGACATAATATTAATTTTTTACTTTAATTTTTCCTTTGTGGGACTTTTAAGCAAATGTTACCTATTTTCCCAATTAGTTGGTATTAAAATATTAAAAATATTGTTTCGCCCAAACTTCTCCAAAATTTGTGATTTTTCCAAACTGTGGGACTTTTACCTATTTTCCAAATTAGTTGGTATTAAAATATTAAAAATATAGTATTTTTTTTCTAATAATGAAGAATATAAAATAGGGGTAAAAGTGTATTTAATTTAAATTATGTTATTAGTTTTCTCTGTAGTAGTTTGTGTTGCACTGTACATGCATGAGGTCGGTCGGTCATTGTGTGCAGTCGGAAAAACGGTCGTAAATATGCTGGAGTTGTTTTTTGCGATTACTACGCATAAGTTTGCTGTTGGTGGGGGTAAGTGATATATACACATATTTTTACTATAAAATTATTTGTTTGTTCTTTCTATATTAGGTAGGGTGTGTTGTACGTGGATGAGGTCATTGTTTTAAACTTCGGTTATAAATATGCTGCAGTCGTATTAGGGTGTGTTGGGATGCTTAAGGTAAAGTTAATGGTAGGTGAAAAAGTGTTTTTGTGGATCGGTTTAGGGAGTGTTGGGGTGATTAGAGTAAAGTTAATGGTAGGTGATCAAGTGTTTTTGGGTGATCGGTTTAGGGAGTGTTGGGGTGATTAGAGTAAAGTTAATGGTAGGTGATCAAGTGTTTTTGGGTGATCGGTTTAGGGAGTGTTGGGGTGATTAGAGTAAAGTTAATGGTAGGTGATCAAGTGTTTTTGGGTGATCGGTTTAGGGAGTGTTGGGGTGATTAGAGTAAAGTTAATGGTAGGTGAAAAAGTGTTTTTGTGGATCGGTTAACTTATTGCGAAAGAATTAGTACCCATATGTGACATTTTTTGATCCTTTATAATTTGGTCCAGTTTGCTGTAAGTTTCGGTAATTATCATACAGTCATTGTGCTTGCAGCCTAAAGGATTCATTGCCTGTTGCATTCCTGCATATTCAGCATTTATGTTTCCACTGCACATAGTATCAATGTTCAGGTTACAAATGTAACTAGATAATATACGATAGCATTTAACTGGCCAAAGGGAATTTACGAAACTTGTTCTAAACACATTACATGCGGTATTTTTTCTTTACAATTAAGTTTAACTGATTCATTTTTTTGACAGTTTGGTTAAGTATCGCGATGTTTGTTGTGTGCCTTAAATATATAAAACATTAAAACTGACATAATATTAATTTTTTACTTTAATTTTTCCTTTGTGGGACTTTTAAGCAAATGTTACCTATTTTCCCAATTAGTTGGTATTAAAATATTAAAAATATTGTTTCGCCCAAACTTCTCCAAAATTTGTGATTTTTCCAAACTGTGGGACTTTTACCTATTTTCCAAATTAGTTGGTATTAAAATATTAAAAATATAGTATTTTTTTTCTAATAATGAAGAATATAAAATAGGGGTAAAAGTGTATTTAATTTAAATTATGTTATTAGTTTTCTCTGTAGTAGTTTGTGTTGCACTGTACATGCATGAGGTCGGTCGGTCATTGTGTGCAGTCGGAAAAACGGTCGTAAATATGCTGGAGTTGTTTTTTGCGATTACTACGCATAAGTTTGCTGTTGGTGGGGGTAAGTGATATATACACATATTTTTACTATAAAATTATTTGTTTGTTCTTTCTATATTAGGTAGGGTGTGTTGTACGTGGATGAGGTCATTGTTTTAAACTTCGGTTATAAATATGCTGCAGTCGTATTAGGGTGTGTTGGGATGCTTAAGGTAAAGTTAATGGTAGGTGAAAAAGTGTTTTTGTGGATCGGTTTAGGGAGTGTTGGGGTGATTAGAGTAAAGTTAATGGTAGGTGATCAAGTGTTTTTGGGTGATCGGTTTAGGGAGTGTTGGGGTGATTAGAGTAAAGTTAATGGTAGGTGATCAAGTGTTTTTGGGTGATCGGTTTAGGGAGTGTTGGGGTGATTAGAGTAAAGTTAATGGTAGGTGATCAAGTGTTTTTGGGTGATCGGTTTAGGGAGTGTTGGGGTGATTAGAGTAAAGTTAATGGTAGGTGAAAAAGTGTTTTTGTGGATCGGTTAACTTATTGCGAAAGAATTAGTACCCATATGTGACATTTTTTGATCCTTTATAATTTGGTCCAGTTTGCTGTAAGTTTCGGTAATTATCATACAGTCATTGTGCTTGCAGCCTAAAGGATTCATTGCCTGTTGCATTCCTGCATATTCAGCATTTATGTTTCCACTGCACATAGTATCAATGTTCAGGTTACAAATGTAACTAGATAATATACGATAGCATTTAACTGGCCAAAGGGAATTTACGAAACTTGTTCTAAACACATTACATGCGGTATTTTTTCTTTACAATTAAGTTTAACTGATTCATTTTTTTGACAGTTTGGTTAAGTATCGCGATGTTTGTTGTGTGCCTTAAATATATAAAACATTAAAACTGACATAATATTAATTTTTTACTTTAATTTTTCCTTTGTGGGACTTTTAAGCAAATGTTACCTATTTTCCCAATTAGTTGGTATTAAAATATTAAAAATATTGTTTCGCCCAAACTTCTCCAAAATTTGTGATTTTTCCAAACTGTGGGACTTTTACCTATTTTCCAAATTAGTTGGTATTAAAATATTAAAAATATAGTATTTTTTTTCTAATAATGAAGAATATAAAATAGGGGTAAAAGTGTATTTAATTTAAATTATGTTATTAGTTTTCTCTGTAGTAGTTTGTGTTGCACTGTACATGCATGAGGTCGGTCGGTCATTGTGTGCAGTCGGAAAAACGGTCGTAAATATGCTGGAGTTGTTTTTTGCGATTACTACGCATAAGTTTGCTGTTGGTGGGGGTAAGTGATATATACACATATTTTTACTATAAAATTATTTGTTTGTTCTTTCTATATTAGGTAGGGTGTGTTGTACGTGGATGAGGTCATTGTTTTAAACTTCGGTTATAAATATGCTGCAGTCGTATTAGGGTGTGTTGGGATGCTTAAGGTAAAGTTAATGGTAGGTGAAAAAGTGTTTTTGTGGATCGGTTTAGGGAGTGTTGGGGTGATTAGAGTAAAGTTAATGGTAGGTGATCAAGTGTTTTTGGGTGATCGGTTTAGGGAGTGTTGGGGTGATTAGAGTAAAGTTAATGGTAGGTGATCAAGTGTTTTTGGGTGATCGGTTTAGGGAGTGTTGGGGTGATTAGAGTAAAGTTAATGGTAGGTGATCAAGTGTTTTTGGGTGATCGGTTTAGGGAGTGTTGGGGTGATTAGAGTAAAGTTAATGGTAGGTGAAAAAGTGTTTTTGTGGATCGGTTAACTTATTGCGAAAGAATTAGTACCCATATGTGACATTTTTTGATCCTTTATAATTTGGTCCAGTTTGCTGTAAGTTTCGGTAATTATCATACAGTCATTGTGCTTGCAGCCTAAAGGATTCATTGCCTGTTGCATTCCTGCATATTCAGCATTTATGTTTCCACTGCACATAGTATCAATGTTCAGGTTACAAATGTAACTAGATAATATACGATAGCATTTAACTGGCCAAAGGGAATTTACGAAACTTGTTCTAAACACATTACATGCGGTATTTTTTCTTTACAATTAAGTTTAACTGATTCATTTTTTTGACAGTTTGGTTAAGTATCGCGATGTTTGTTGTGTGCCTTAAATATATAAAACATTAAAACTGACATAATATTAATTTTTTACTTTAATTTTTCCTTTGTGGGACTTTTAAGCAAATGTTACCTATTTTCCCAATTAGTTGGTATTAAAATATTAAAAATATTGTTTCGCCCAAACTTCTCCAAAATTTGTGATTTTTCCAAACTGTGGGACTTTTACCTATTTTCCAAATTAGTTGGTATTAAAATATTAAAAATATAGTATTTTTTTTCTAATAATGAAGAATATAAAATAGGGGTAAAAGTGTATTTAATTTAAATTATGTTATTAGTTTTCTCTGTAGTAGTTTGTGTTGCACTGTACATGCATGAGGTCGGTCGGTCATTGTGTGCAGTCGGAAAAACGGTCGTAAATATGCTGGAGTTGTTTTTTGCGATTACTACGCATAAGTTTGCTGTTGGTGGGGGTAAGTGATATATACACATATTTTTACTATAAAATTATTTGTTTGTTCTTTCTATATTAGGTAGGGTGTGTTGTACGTGGATGAGGTCATTGTTTTAAACTTCGGTTATAAATATGCTGCAGTCGTATTAGGGTGTGTTGGGATGCTTAAGGTAAAGTTAATGGTAGGTGAAAAAGTGTTTTTGTGGATCGGTTTAGGGAGTGTTGGGGTGATTAGAGTAAAGTTAATGGTAGGTGATCAAGTGTTTTTGGGTGATCGGTTTAGGGAGTGTTGGGGTGATTAGAGTAAAGTTAATGGTAGGTGATCAAGTGTTTTTGGGTGATCGGTTTAGGGAGTGTTGGGGTGATTAGAGTAAAGTTAATGGTAGGTGATCAAGTGTTTTTGGGTGATCGGTTTAGGGAGTGTTGGGGTGATTAGAGTAAAGTTAATGGTAGGTGAAAAAGTGTTTTTGTGGATCGGTTAACTTATTGCGAAAGAATTAGTACCCATATGTGACATTTTTTGATCCTTTATAATTTGGTCCAGTTTGCTGTAAGTTTCGGTAATTATCATACAGTCATTGTGCTTGCAGCCTAAAGGATTCATTGCCTGTTGCATTCCTGCATATTCAGCATTTATGTTTCCACTGCACATAGTATCAATGTTCAGGTTACAAATGTAACTAGATAATATACGATAGCATTTAACTGGCCAAAGGGAATTTACGAAACTTGTTCTAAACACATTACATGCGGTATTTTTTCTTTACAATTAAGTTTAACTGATTCATTTTTTTGACAGTTTGGTTAAGTATCGCGATGTTTGTTGTGTGCCTTAAATATATAAAACATTAAAACTGACATAATATTAATTTTTTACTTTAATTTTTCCTTTGTGGGACTTTTAAGCAAATGTTACCTATTTTCCCAATTAGTTGGTATTAAAATATTAAAAATATTGTTTCGCCCAAACTTCTCCAAAATTTGTGATTTTTCCAAACTGTGGGACTTTTACCTATTTTCCAAATTAGTTGGTATTAAAATATTAAAAATATAGTATTTTTTTTCTAATAATGAAGAATATAAAATAGGGGTAAAAGTGTATTTAATTTAAATTATGTTATTAGTTTTCTCTGTAGTAGTTTGTGTTGCACTGTACATGCATGAGGTCGGTCGGTCATTGTGTGCAGTCGGAAAAACGGTCGTAAATATGCTGGAGTTGTTTTTTGCGATTACTACGCATAAGTTTGCTGTTGGTGGGGGTAAGTGATATATACACATATTTTTACTATAAAATTATTTGTTTGTTCTTTCTATATTAGGTAGGGTGTGTTGTACGTGGATGAGGTCATTGTTTTAAACTTCGGTTATAAATATGCTGCAGTCGTATTAGGGTGTGTTGGGATGCTTAAGGTAAAGTTAATGGTAGGTGAAAAAGTGTTTTTGTGGATCGGTTTAGGGAGTGTTGGGGTGATTAGAGTAAAGTTAATGGTAGGTGATCAAGTGTTTTTGGGTGATCGGTTTAGGGAGTGTTGGGGTGATTAGAGTAAAGTTAATGGTAGGTGATCAAGTGTTTTTGGGTGATCGGTTTAGGGAGTGTTGGGGTGATTAGAGT